>CM077016.1:50983435-52183435 GCA_039090855.1 Macrothele yani
TACTGTATATTGTCAGTACCTGTAACCGAAAAAGTTAGAATTAACAAGTGACAAACTCTTCCGTTAATACTGTAGATTGTCAGTACCTGTAACCAAATAAGTTATAATTAACAAGTAACAAACTCTTCCGTTAATACTGTAGATTGTCAGTACCTGTAACCAAAAAAGTTATATTTAACAAGTGACAAACTCTTCCGTTAATACTGTAGATTGTCAGTACCTGTAACCGAAAAAGTTAGAATTAACAAGTGACAAACTCTTCCGTTAATACTGTAGATTGTCAGTACCTGTAACCAAATAAGTTATAATTAACAAGTAACAAACTCTTCCGTTAATACTGTAGATTGTCAGTACCTGTAACCAAATAAGTTATAATTAACAAGTAACAAACTCTTCCGTTAATACTGTAGATTGTCAGTACCTGTAACCAAATAAGTTATAATTAACAAGTAACAAACTCTTCCGTTAATACTGTAGATTGTCAGTACCTGTAACCAAAAAGTTAGAATTAACAAGTGACAAACTCTTCTGTTAATACTGTTGATTGTCAGTACCTGTAACCGAAAAAGTTAGAATTAACAAGTGACAAACTCTTCCGTTAATACTGTAGATTGTCAGTACCTTTAACCAAATAAGTTAGAATTAACAAGTAACAAACTCTTTCGTTAATACTGTAGATTGTCAGTACCTGTAACCAAAAAAGTTATAATTAACAAGTAACAAACTCTTCCGTTAATACTGTAGATTTTCAGTACCTGTAACCGAAAAAGTTAGAATTAACAAGTGACAAACTCTTCCGTTAATACAAATTTTGAAGATGACAATCCGATTTTTGGCGTAAATGTGACAAGAATGGTAAGTCAGATAATATCCGAAAACTTAAAAATTCACAAATTAATGAACATCGTTAAATTTTCAAGTTTTCGGATATTATCTGACTTACCATTCTTGTCACATTTACGCCAAAAATCGGATTGTCATCTTCAAAATTTGTATTATATGGCGTAATCCCGTATTTCTTTCATGTCTTCCGTTAATACTGTAGATTGTCAGTACCTGTAACCAAATAAGTTATCATTAAATTGGGCTACCATGGGTATAGGTTTGTTTGGGCCACTATGGGCATAGTTTTGTTTCGGTCATCCTGTATTATATTATATTATGTATTTTTTGGACTAATTGAAAGTTTTTGGATTCTGGTCAGCACATCCTTCTTTTGCCGTGGCTGTCTGAACTGCTTCATGTTTCGAAAAAAATAAATCTGTGTTTAGATGGTTTTGAATTTCGGAACGTCTCACAGCGCACTATTTCTGCAAGATGTCAGTCGATGAACTGATCTTCTCGGGCGTGCGTTTTTGAAAAGATCTAAAATCGACGCCGTTAGCCTTTCTTATTGATGTAGAAGAAATCACGGCTTCTCGTAATGTGCTTTAAAATTGACCGGATGTATTCAGGACGTAACGAAAATGTGGAGCGATTCGATAGCAAGTTATTGCTCAGTACGAAAAAGTGATCGACCGTTTTTTTTCTTTTCCGGGAGAAAAAACCTATTAAAGCCCTCCAGGGAAGTATCAATAGACGTACTTTCCTCTGTCTTTATGCCAAATTCCTTCACTCGCTTTCAACACGAACGTGATTCTACGTTATCAATTCAGTCACGAAATTTTCAAGCTGATCCTGTTCAAGCAAAAATGGATGAAATACTAAGAGTGAAAACGTGCAAACGTGCGTTTAACCATTTAGGCTGCCTTACATTCACTTAGTTTTCTTGTAAGGCCAGTGCGTTCCGAACATCGGCAAATGGGTCTTAATGAGGAAACTACGCACATTCATATGAATGCGTATTATTTGAATTCGTGGGAAACGATCGATTTTGAATGTAATAATGAAAGTGAAGGAACGTGAAAAATTTAACGATGTTCATTAATTTGTGAATTTGATAGTACTTAATGTACTGTTGATTTAAATAGCATAGAAACAAAGGTTTTGATCAGTTGTGATGTTTTTTAATTAACGTATTAATTTTAACATATTCACTTAAACATTTTCTATCTTACAGTCGGTGGTTCTTGTAGTGCTGGAGCTTCTAGCACAAAATCTTCAATTTTATACAATGAGCAATAGTAGGCAATCAAACGGCCCGAAGAGATATTCTATTTACTCACATAAACCGTCTTTATTGTTCTTCCAATAATAATAGCACCACGCTTCAAGGCACTTCAGTAGTTTCAAAAAACTGAAGCTATGTTACCATCAGGTTCAATATACAGTACATACATACACAGTGTGTCAAAGAATTTTTAAGACTGGGTCTGTAAAATGAAATAGAAACAAGAAATTATAATTTGTTTTGGTTTGTTATTCAAAATAAGTCCCTCCGGCTTCAATACACTTGTTACAGCGATTTAATAATGATTCGAATGCCTGTTCCAGTTCACTTTGCGGAATTGCCTCCAAAGCACGCGTCGAAGCTGTTTGTATGGTAGAAATATCATCAAAATACCACCCTTTTAACGTCATTTTAAGTTTTGGGAATAAAGAAAAGTCCCAGGGTGCTAAAACAGGCGAATACGGTGGATGATTCAACACACATACGTTATTTTTCGCCAAAAATCTACGAACAAGAAGTGAGGTGTGACTGGGTGCATTATCGTGCAACAAACACCAACTGTTTCCATCCCGAAATTCTGGACGAATGCGACGAATTCTGCCCATCAAACACCTCAAAACATTTAAATAAAACTCACCAGTAATTGTATGTCCACTTGGAACAAATTCTTTGTGGATAATAAATACCCTTACTATCGAAGAATATAATGAGCATTGTTTTGATTTTCAATGGAACTTTTCTTGTTTTTTTGGCTTGTGGTGAGTTTTTTGACTTCCATTCCACCCTTTGTCGCTTTGTTTTAGGATCATATTGAAAACACCATGTTTCATCACCTGTAACAATCGATTTTAAAAGTTTGGATCATTTTCAGCGGCTGAAATGATGTCTCTGCAATGTGCACTTCTCCTTGATTTTTGTTCATTGGTTCAAGTGTGTGGAACAAATTTAGTACAGACTTTTGTTTTGCCCAAATCTTCACATGGATGGTTCGAATCGTTTCTTTGTTGATGTTTAAAGACTCTTCCATCATTCTTAGTGACGCACATCGATTGTTTGTCACGAAATCACGCACTTTTTCAATAATGTCAGGTGTCCTAGATGAACTTGGTCTTCCGGTATGCTTATCATCTTCTAGCGTATCTCTTCCGTCCAAAAAACGTTTGTGACACAGGAAAACATTTGATCTACTTAAACAAAACTCACCGTAAACTTGTTTCATCATTTGGTATGTTTCAGAGGCACTTCTACCAAGTTTTGCGTTAAATTTAATAACAGCCCTTTGTTCCATCTTAATAATTCAACATGAAAAAATTTTTACTTCTCCAATGAACGGCCGTTTCGTTTGAGTTACTTTAACAACTGCGCAGTACTTTTGGCAGAAAGCAAGCAGATTGTCACGGTTTATAACGCATTCGCGATTACACTGGTGGCGCCACCGTAGGCTGAAATCTAGCGCCAGTCTTAAATATTCTTTGACGCACTGTGTACACTATATTTGACAAAGTCACCGGACACCTTGAAGAGAAACACAACATAGCATTTATTGACATGAATTAGTACGGTGTCGATCAACCTTTGGCTTTAACGAATGCACTGACTCTTTGAGACATGCTTTCGACAATGTTTTGGAACACAGCGATAGGTACGCTTCCATTCAGTACACAATGCTGCAGCTAACTCTTGCTTTAGTAGTAGGCCTTGGTTACAAACTTTTTATGCGGCGCTCTATTTCATCCCATAGGTGCTCTATGGGATTAAGATCGGGGCTCTCTGCTGGCCAGTCCACACACGATACGGAATTATCGTCAAACCACGCCGTAACAGTCCTTGATTTATGGTTCGGTGCATTATCTTGCTGGTACCAACAAGGCTCGGTCCATAGTATTGCCACAGAGTTTGTAGGGCGTAATTGTCCAAAATATCGAGGTAGACATGCTGGTTAACAGGTTTGTTCACGATAACCAATGAGCCGGGACCATACCACAAAAACACCCCCGCACGAGTGCACTGACAGCTCCAAACTTGACCGTAGGAACAGTACACTGTGGTAAATAGCGTTCCTCCGGCTGCCGCCATACCCACACACGGCAATAAGACTGATGGATCGTGTACCTGGATTCATCAGTCCATAGGACCCGTTTCCACTGATCTACGGTCCACGATAAATGTTCTTTATACCATGATAAACAACGAGTAGCATTCCGAGTGGAGATGAAAGTCTTATGAGCAGCCGCACGACCACGGTAGCCCATGTAGCTCTCGGCGAATGGTACGTGTACATACCGAGGTTCCAGCATTTTTACTCACCTGTACACTGAGGTCTTGTGCATTACTTCGTCGATTAGCTGTAACGACTCTCCTGAGGCTTCGACGTCCTCTGTCACTGATTTTCCTTGATCTGTCTGTACGTTTTACTGCTTCAGGCACGCTGTGTGTCTTCTACTTATTCAATACATCCAAAACAGTTGACGTGGGTATGTTTAAACGCCTCTCAGTTTCTGTTATGGAGAACCCACTAACAAAACACCCAACAACCTTTCCTTCCTCGAAGTCAGTTCAGCGACATTTTCACTCAACCTCACAGTGCGATATGATCGCGTACAGGCTTGTTTTTATACCTTTTGCAGCTGTACCGCGCATCTTAACAACGCAGCGGATCCGTTCAATTGCTTTTGAAGGTGTGTCCGGTGACTTTGGTCAATATAGTGTATATAAGGATGGCTTATTTAAGATTTTTCTCGAAATGGCACGTTTTTCTCTTAAAATCACAAAGGCTAAATTAGCCCTAAATATGTATGTGACTGGTTGGAAACTGGTACTTGAAAATGCTTAAAGTCATTAATCTGATTTTTCAGATAATACGTTTACACTATAAGAAGATCTTTGATAAGTGATTTCTTCGTTTAATGCAATATTACGGTTTGGCGGTCACAGGCGGTCTAACATGCGGTTTATTCGAAACAATTTATTGAACTCATTTGATGGTTGAAACGTTCATACCAACTAAACATATTTACTGTTTCTCTTTAATGTTACGTGCGGCAGAAAAGACCCTATAAAGTCCTACCACATTTTTCTCTGATTTTTGTGAAATGGGAAAATAAATGCCACAGCTGTGCGACTGTGATGAAACAGGATTAAAATAGTATTATAATCGCAAACATCTGACTTTTACTTGTCTTCTCTGTAATCAGAATGCATTTTCTCTCTCAATTGCGGCCCTTCGGCGAGACCATAACCGAAGACTGAAGTCCAGGTAAAGCAGTTAAATGGCGTCGTTCTTCACGAACCCGTTCTTCATTATCATACTTCACAATGATCGTGAAAAAAAAAAAAGACAAAGAAAGGAGAAAAAGAAATCATGCATTCTTCAGCGACATTTGTTTTCTATTAGACGGTATCATTTCATGAATTTTTCAAGTTAGTTCCTTGATATCGTAAATTCAAATTTTCCCGGATTACAAAAAACCTTTCTACTTTCTACAAAAACACAAAACTTTCTGTTCTTAGCCGTGTTATGGTATCAAGTACTATGTCCTCTCTTGCGACATGCATGATCGACTTTGTCGCAGAAGTGGACATAGCGCGTTTGATATCATAATTTGATAACCCATACTTTTTTGTACTGACACTTTAACAATGTGATCTCTGCTCCGGCGTCTTGTTTGCTCGGAAATTACACTCCTTTTTGTAGTTGCCCATTTCTTTGCGTCATGGAAGGCGCGTATACACTACCCTACTATTGAAATCTGAACACCTGTACCTTTCTACAAATAATCTTTATTTGAAGATACTTTAATATTGTTGAGAATTTTAGGTAGAATAATTAATTGGATTAGCTGGGTGTGCTATTAATTGAATCACCTGTAAGTATTTTAAATTTTCTTATGTACAACAGCTCCCGAGTAAATTGGCTCGTGTCAGCCAGTAGGGATCGGCTGAGAACTGTTCTGAGCTGGACAATATATGCCACTGAAATGGCGTTAAGCTGTAACGATGCATTCAGCCTAAGAGCCAGCTAAAAGGAGAGAGATAATTTGATGCCCCTTCATCTTCTTCTGTATATAGATATCTTCATCATTGTGTTATCGTTTTATGTTAATTAATTAAATGTCTGTTGTTTTGTGCCAGTCCTGAAGTTGAACGAGTCATTTTTTCAGGGTATGAAGAATTTGATTTTGATTGGCTAAATTTATAGGCTAAATTCTCTTATGTTATCATTAAGATTTCGGCGGTACACAATCCACGAGTAATGCCCGAAACTGTCTCTTGGTTCACTTCTTTGTTTAATAGCAACAATAGTAACTGAGGGTGACTCCTACTGGTCCCTGATAGGTTGTGAAAATTTGAAGAACAGGTAAGGGAAGGAAATCTGACTCACTCTATACAGGCGTTTCGGGCGGCTATGGCCGTCCGTATGTACGAGCGTTTTGGGCGTTATGGTCGTTAAAGGATATTTTGTTCGATAGGCTGGCGCTCGCGGCATAACGGTATTGTGTTCTGAAGCCTTTGGCCCTTATTACTGCCATTAGGCTTCCTAGAGTACTCTTCACCAGGTTTTGTAAGTGTCCACCGTTAAAATTGCCCATTCAGCCTTCAAAGCAATGGCAAATTGAGCTTTGTTGGTGATCTCTTTATCTGCACCTTGAAGGATCCAATTCGTCCTAGGGATTCTGTATAAGATTCAAGTCAGGACTTTCTACTGGCCAATCCAAAATTAGACATCCATGGGCTCACACCAGTAAGTAACAACGCCCGAGCAGTATCACATGGTGGCATTTCCTGTTGATAAAAATATGGGTATTCCCAAAGTACTGTACCACCTCGTACTTTTGACGTCAACACAGCGTAGCCAATGAAAGAAGGCACGTGTCGTGAGATGGCTTGGCGGAGTATATAAGGTGTGCTGTAGGCAATCTGAAAACATATCACTCGTTGCTGTCATGGATGAAAGGGGCGATTTATCAGATTTGCAAAAAGAGATGATTATCAACTTTCGGGCCGAGGGCAGCAGTATTTCTGAAACAGAGCAATTTGTGAACTATTTGCGTGCTGCTATGGTTAAAGTGTATCGTGATTGGAGAAATGGCACCATTGCGAATAAGTGAGGTGCAAACTGCGGAGCATCACGTGCCATTGACGTGAGAGGTGAACGTTGGCTTCGAAGGTCCGTGAGGGCCGTTCGATACGCTACAGTGAAGCAGCACACTGGCCGAATGAACCAGGGGGCTACCGGAAGTGTGTCTAAAACGACAATTCAGCAAACCCTGCTCGGCATGGAGCTCCGATGCAGACAGATGGTCACTGCACCTATGCTAACTGAGGTACATCGGCAGAAAAGGCTTATATTTCGACGGCAGTATCGGAAATGGACCTCCTCTGATTGGCAAAGAATTGCCTTCTCCGATGAGTCACGTTTTCTGCTTCATCGAAAGGATGGCGTTGGGGTATGAGGCGAGAAACATCGCAGAAGAAGCATTCTTCAACCTTTGCTGGAAGAACACAAGCTGGTGTGGACAGCGTTATGGTCTGGGGAATGTTTGCGTGGTATTCTCTGGGTCCACTCATACCTATGGAAGGCACTATGGACCGAATTCATTATGAATTCATCCTTGTATACCACGTACACCCATACATGCTGATTGTCTTGCCTGGGGCGGATGGGATCTTCCAGCACGAGAGTACGACGTGTCACACTGCTAGAAATGTCCGAGAATGGTTGGAAGCGCACAGTGAAGGCTTCAGAATACTTTCCTGGCCCCCTAATTCCCCAGACATAAACCCAATTGAGCATCTGTGAGACCACTTCGATCGTGTTGTTCGCTGTATGGATCTTCCACCACGTACCCTCTAGCAACTCTCAGATGCACTGCAGTCAGCATGGCTCCACATACCTGTGAACACCTTCCAGCACCTTATTGGATCATTTCCTGAATCACTTCCAGCTCGTCTAGCTGCTGTCTGTCCAGCACGCGGAGGTTACTTTGGATATTAGCTGGTGGTCACATTAATGTGACTCGACCGTGTATAAATATAGCACAGAAACTCAATTTAAAAAAATCATAAGAAGGTGTAAAACGAATAGCTTCATAACTACTGTACTAAAAATTTTGTGGTAGGTTGCTCCAAAATGTGGTACTCCAGAAGCTGCACTACTTTCTACGAAAAGATACACGATTGTGTGGGGCAAACAAAGCCAACAGCAGGGTGAAACCTTGTACCGTAATGTGGTGCAACAGAATTCCATAATATAATGCAACCTTGTACCATGATGTGATGTAACCTTGTACCATGATGTGTTGTAACCTTGTACCGTAACTTGTTGTAAAGTTGCACCATGTTGTTGGGTTTTTTTGCACAGAATAGTATATGGTTTTTTCAGAAGGTGGCGAAGCTGGTGTAGTACCACTTTATGGAGCAACTACCACAAGCTGTTTAACAGTGTACCTTTCTTCCGACATCCACCGCATCCAGAAACGACCATCAGGTTGGTACACAGTCTACCAACTGCCTGTATACAGGCAGTCTGCCTGACTCCACTATACAAGCAGTCTACCAACTGCCTGTATAGTGGACCGGATCCTCGTGGGATCCGTTTGTGCCTGGCGCACGATCCGTCAATCCTCTCTACCGCTGGTCCTACTGGTCCGTCCGAAGCCGTTAAGCCGTGTGGCAGTGCCGTCACATGTCCACTGCTCCCAACACAGTCGGACTGTATGGTCAGAACGATCCACGTGGCGGGCTATACGGCGCGCCGACCACCCTGCGGTTTTCAGCCCGATGATCAGGCCTCTCTCAAAGTTGCGTAAATCAACTTCTCTGGCATCTACCCTGCATTCTTGTCACTCTGTACTCTTGCTTGCGTCGGCCGATGCTTTTCGCTTTCATGGGGCATCAACTACACGCCGGTTTATAAGGCTTCCGGCTCGTGATTGCAGCTCCCCTCCAGGGGGTGCGGTCATGCGCACTCGCACCAAACGTGGATCATTTGCATACCAGCAGCATGCTATTTGAGGAGTTTCGCGGTTTTAGCATGTTTCCTTCTAGATGCGCAAATTTCATTGGCCGTGAGTGTATATGAATTTATTCCAAGAAGGTTAGTAGCTGTATTAAAAGCAAATGGTGTTCCATCAGCTTCCTAATAAAGACATATAGCCTATTTCCTAAGTGCTCACATTATTTTTTTCCAACCCCTGTATATGTCTCATTCTTGACTCATTAGAATCAGGCGTAAAATTCGTGTAGTTCTTTGAATCTTCACATGCTCTTCAGCGTAATTCAGCAATGTAAACATTATTTAGTGTGAATACTCTCTAAATTACTCTGTATTAGCTTTCCGAAATGCATTATATTTCTTCTAAATGTTGTTTGTGTGGGACTATGAGTGAGGAAATTCCGGTGCAGAAGAGATGGCGCGTTAAAACCGAGTCAATGACATTTTATTTCTCAAATGCCTTTTCCTTCCGAATGGATAGGATTTATACGATTTGTGCTTGGATATTCAGCTAACGTGTTCTTTTGAGAACTGTATGACCATAATTAAATGAAAAACAAAAACCAAATTCTCAGTCACAGTAAAAGTGTTTCATATCTGCGCTCATTCAGGCATGTCAATGTAAATTGTTAAACAAATAACTATCATTTTCGTGTCAAGACATTTCATTTGAACGAGTCAAGACATTTGGTAAGGTACTTTTTCTTTTTTTTTTTTTTTTTTTTTTTGCTGGCATGAAATAAAAAAATCCGAGACGAAACTACAAAAACGATGATCTAAATAAGGAAGTAAAACTAGCATTTGCTGCCATTCTTCCTTACGATATAATGATACAATCGATAAATGCACAGGAGCTCTGTTTTTGACGAATGAACGAACGAAACACCTGCAAAAATACATAATGGTTCCTGTAACGTATCAGCCTGATGCTTAGCAGCGTTTTAAGAACTCATGTATCGAAATGAGTTTATAATTTGTCGAGTTTCAAACTGAATAACACCAAAAGAGATACGCACTGCCATATACGTATTTGTGCATGGTTTTTAAACTAATCTAAAATAAGATATGTTTAAACCGATTTGTTGATATAAAAAATATACACTGCTGCCCACCCAAAATGCAACACCAAGAAGGACACGAGATAGCAAAGCCAGATTTACTGAACACTTAACAACAGATACAAAGATGAAACGATTGAGCTTACAGGCCCGTGCGATTTGCGGGCGGCTGGCAATAACGGCCGCTACACGCCGCGGCATCGAACAAAAGAGTCTTTGGATGAGGGCTTGGGGTATGTCGGTCCAGGCTGCTTCCACACGTTGCCACAGTTCATCAAGCGTGGCCGCGGGTGGTGCTTGCCGGGCCACTCGGTTACCGATCAGCGACCAGACGTGTTCGATGGGCGACATATCGGGAGAACATGCAGTCCACGGCAGCAGTGAGCCGCCCCGGTGGCGCAGTGGTCTAAGGCGTTGGCCTATGATCATTCATCCGTAAGGGGTCCGGGTTCGAGTCCCGGTCAGGCATGGATGTTGTGTTTGTCTTACGGCACTGGCTCTCTCCCTTCCCTGGAACCAGTGACCCTAAATTAGGGACGGGAGACTGCTTATAGCCCATTGAGTTGCTCACGGTGGTCGTTAAACCTCCAATAAAAAAAAAACAAAAAAAACAAAAAAAACGGCAGCAGTGACACCTGGTGGGTCGTGAAGAATTGTTGCACGATGCGTGCCACGTGCGGACGCGCATTGTCCTGTTGAAACGTGGCCGCTGGCAGGTCCTGCAGGTAAGGAAGGACTACGGGCTCCAAAACGTCGGAGATGGTGCTGTTGAGTGTACCGGCGATGCGTACCAGAGGAGTAAGGGTGTCATATCCCATTGCGCCCCAAATCATAACGCCAGGCGACGGACCGGTATGGAGATGCATAATGCAGACGTCATACAGTCTCTCGCCGCGGTGCCGCCACACGCGGATCCGACCATCGTGGTGTTGCAGGCAGAAACGAGATTCCTCGGAGAAGACAAAGTCGTGCCATTCCGTAGTCCATCTGCTGCGTTCAACGGCCCACTGCCGCCGCACTCGCCGGTGGTGTAACATCAATGGTAATCGGAGCAATGGGTGCCGTGCGACAAGTCCCCGCTCTTGCAGAAGACATCGAACGGTAAGTGCTGACACAGGTTGTTGCGCAACACACCCTAATTCCTGCGCTAACGTTCGTGATGTGGCGGTGCGAGCCGTCAATGCCCGCCGCACAGCATGCCAGTCCTCTCGTTCGGTGGTGTACCGCAGCTGCGGCAATCGCTCACGTTAGTCCGTCCGTCCGTCCGTCCGTCCGTCCCTCCTGCACCCATCAAATCCATACTCGCCTCACTATGGCTGGATGTCGTCCCACACGGGCGCCGATGTCTCGGTACGATAAACCGCTGACGCGATAAGCCACTATTCATCCTCTGTCGAACTCCGAAATGTGCTGGACTGACTGTGACGAGGCATCAGGAAGCTTCTCACGCACAGGTCCGGCAGCACAACACACTTCCACTACTTACACTCCGCCTTCTGTGCACCCTTCTTATAGTGCTTCTCGGTGGCGTGCCGGGAGCACATGATTTGCATATGCCCTGCAATGCTAATCGTTTGCATGTCCTCTCGCGGGCGACGCATGCTGCGAATTTCAGGCCAATCGGATGCTTCCTTCTTGGTGTTGCATTTTGGGTGGGCAGCAGTGTATTTAAGAAACGTGCAGTAGGAAGCATTTAGAGCCGTTCAGAAAACTTTACGGCACACGGAGATTAAATCCCATTGAGCTTGGAAAACCGAAACGTATTTCCAATGACCATGAACGCCTTCGAGATTAAAAACCGTGATTATCTGTCGTGTATGCTTTGTACAAATGGCAAACTAAGAAAGAATCATTTCCACTTTCCGATGCAAAATGTTCGTGTGATGTGAAGAGAACTATGCAAAAACTGTGGGTTACTAATTAGAAATAATAGGAAAAGTATACGTATGCACCCTGTAAGAAAAAAAAAAAAAGGAAAGCGACAGCAGGTGTCATAAATGCTGCGAATCTTACGGATACTCAAGCTAGTACACAGGGTACCCAGTCAAGTCCTTTCTCAGCCCCGTCACTTTCGAACGCTGACAGCTATAGCCATAAAGACGGTGTCTAGGTATAGTAAAGTGGCTATGCGCTATTCGATTAGACCACTTACAGCGCCTCCTAGCGGCAAAGTCAGGAGTTAGCATGCCGATCTCAAAAACTATACGAGATACTGGAAAATAGTTAATTACAAAGTTGTACAACAGCATCGATTTAGTACGAACAGACACCTTGCGCACATGAATGCTAAGAACAGAACGCGTACAACGCTTGTTTGTCTGTTCGCGATGTCGAACACTGTGACTTCACGAAACGCGTCAGAAAGGAGCAATTAGTTGTCACTAGGCACATTTACCTTCGGTGCTCAATGTGCTCTCCGTCAGCCACATTACACATTTGGACTCTAGATTGAATCTCACGCTGCACATTTTGCAGCATGACAGGTGACACGCTGGAACAAGCATCAGTTATACGGCGTCGAAAATCCTGCAACGTTGTCGGAGGGGTCTGATACACCTGCTCCTTGAGGTAGCCCCACAGGAAGAAGTCCAGTGGGGTGAGGTCCGGTGAGCGTGCAGGCCACTCTACGCAACCACCATAGCCGATGATTTGTTGCCCGAATGTCTCGATCAGGTACCTTCTTACGTTTCCTGGCTGGTGCGGAGGGGCACCGTCATGTTGGAACCAAACATTCCGCAGTTGAGTCGGGCTAGTGCTTTGCGGAAGGCAATATTATCTCCTTTCTGACGCGTATCGTGACGTAACAGTGTTCGACATCGCGAACAAACAAACGAGCGTTGTACGCGTTCTATTCTTAGCATTCATGTGCGCAAGGTGTCTTTTCGTACTAAATCGATGCTGCTCTACAACTTTGTAATTGATTATTTTCCCATATCTCGTATAGTTTTTGAGATCAGCACGCTAACTCCTGACTTTGCCGCTATCGAATGGCGCTATCGAATCTCATTGACTTTGCCGCTATCGAGAAACTCATCGAATGGCGCATAGCCACTTTACTATACCTAGACACCGTTTTTATGGCTATGGCTGTAGGCATTCGAAAGTTACGGGGCTGAGAAAGGACTTTACTGGGCACCCTGTATACATAAGAAATATAAAATTTTCGGATGAGAAAATTATGCTGTAAAAACAGTCTTATGGGTCACGCTAGTATGAAGTACATCGTTGCTAAGATTAGCCATGCATTCGGCTACTCTCCAAGGAATAGTGTTGTACGCTTCGTCGAAATGGTGTCGCAGGACATCTTTTGTCAGAAGTGTCATCCTAGCAGGTCCCAAAAAATGTTCTATAGGGGACAAATCTGCAGATTGGGCTGGCCAATGTAGCATGTTGACACCTTATAGACGTTAGCTCGATGCATTTGCAGAATGACAGTGGCTTTCTTCTTCGACATCCGTATGAGCCGTCAGAGTTCCTGAATTAAATATTAAACTGGAGTTCGAATCATAGGAGACAGCTCCCTCACTGTTCCAGAGGTGTGTCTTTCGACGGGATTCGCCGGATTGTTGCGTTGACCGCATCTGCGCCACACGCGCATCCGACGATTATCTGGTCGATGGCAATAGCGAAATTCGTCGCTGCAGATTGATTACACGACAGCATTTTTCAACCCAGGTTGGCAGTACAACTCCAAGATCTATCTTCGGTGGGTAAGGGTCAGTGGTAGGTGACGATATGGACGCCGTACGTGCACACCTGCTTTCCATAAACTGTTTGAAATGGTTTGCCATGTGGTTGCGTGACTGATGCTTCACATCGCCCGCTATGCTCATGACTGAGAGCGAGGCTGTCGATTCTGTAAGGGCGTTTCGCCTGATCAAACGGTCTTCTCTTTCTGTAGTTACTCCAGGCCGACCCTTTCCAAACCAATTGCTGTGCATGCCTTCTCTCATCCACCGTGTACAGCAACAATAGGCTGCTGCATTGTGGTGGGAAGCGTGTGTGGCAATACACCGTGTCTACCATCAGGCTTCATACAGGCCAATAATGCACCCTCTTTCGAAGTCCGTTGGCTTATAGTAATCACTGCGCCGAGGGTTCTCGACATTTTACCAGTGATGGTTTTCCTCCAGGAGTCGCTTTTCGGAAATTTGTGGTATTGTTACTCGGACAGACATGTCAATCTCTTACTCAGGGTACAACAGCTCCTACGAGATGGGTAGTCATTTGCATGCCTGCACGTTGCAGTCTTGCTTGCCAATTTGCATGCAAATTGCCTCACTCCATCCTGTTGTTGCAATTTGTTTCGGACAAAGTCTAGAAAAAGGATAAGATATTTGTTATTCTGTCGTTAAGTTTTAGGACTACCGTTAGAGTTAATTGTGACTCAACTTCTTGTGCTGATTGATTTTCACCCATAACTAGATTTCGTTTGTACTGGTGTACATCTCAAGGAGAAAGAATATAAAGGGATAAACTGTAAGTCGCTTCCTTACTATCTTTTTGTTCTGGCTGTAATTACTTGAATCCTGTGAAACATTATAGAACAATAATCAGAAAAGTATGGCAGAAAATTTACTCATTGTACCTTACCTAACATGCCGAGTAAGGATGTGAGCTTCTGACTTCTCAAATTACTGGATCTGGGTTCGAAATCCGGCACTAAAAACGAATGATGTGTTTTTCTTTTTTGTGTTACCCTCCTAGTTAAGGATGGAAAGCTTATAACTTGAATACTCACGGAAAACGCTAAACCCCAAAACAAAAAAAGGAAGAACACGAAAATATCCTTTCCAACATCCATTCACTGCTGTACCATTAATACCCGGACACCCCTCTACGTACACTGAAGTGCCAGAAAAACTGGTACACCAGTCTAATACTTGGTAGGTCCCCCACGGAAGCGCAGGACTGCAGAAATACGACGGGGCATGGACTTCACTAGCTTCTGGAAATATGCTGTAGGCAATGCACACTATACTTCCTGCAGAGCGTTCCACAATTCGGGTGTATTCCGAGGTCTCGGATCCCTGTGTTCGATAGCACGTTGCATGGCATCCCAAATGTGTTCTATCACGTTCAGATCTGGGGACTTGTGTGGGAATGGCAACACCCCAAATTCAGATGAATGCTCTTCTAACCATAATGTGGCCTCCCGACACTTGTGTTGTCCTGTTGGAACAGGCCCGACCCATCAGCATGAATGCAGGACATGAACAGGTGTACCTCGTCAGAAAGGATGCGCACATAGCGTTGGCCGGTCACAGACGTTTGTAGACGTACCAAGGGTCCCAGTGAAGTCCAGCTAAACACATCCCATACCAATACGGATCCCCCCACCAGCCGGTACAGTTCCCTGATGGCAGGTGGGATCCATGGCTTCATGGGGTTTGCGCCACACACGAATCCTTCCATCTGCCCGATTCCGTTGGAAACGCGACTCGTCGGATCAGGCTACTTGTTTTCAGTCATCAAGTGTCCAGTGGCGGTGTTGCCGTACCCAAGCGAGGCGCATAGCTCTGTGTCGGGCACCCATCAAGGGGACTCGAGTTGGGCGTCAGCTCCCAAAGCCCATATCGTGCAGGGTACGTTGCACAGTCAGGGTGCTGATGCTTGTTGAGGCTCCAGCATTGAATTCCGATGATACCTTCGAGAGTGTTGCACGCCTATCGCGTGAAACGATTCTTGACAGCCAACGATGGTCACGTTCACCCAATGTCTTTTTACGGCCACACTGGTATTGTAGGTTGGAGGCTTTGCCTGAATTCTCGTAGTCACAGTACACCCTTGCAATGGTCGTCCGTGAAAATCCGAACTTCGTTTCTACCTCCGAAATACTATGTCCCATCTCACGAGCGCCAACTATGACACCGCGTTGAAAATAGCTTAAATCGTTATTACTTGTCATTCTCATGCCGAAAACAGCTCTGACAGCTAGCAAGGATGTCTATCGCGTTGTATATGCACTGGTGGACGCAACTGAGTACGCGCATAGGTGACGTTGCTATGTATTTTGCATAAGCTCGTCTGTACCAGTTTTTCTGGCACTTCAGTGTATATTGATAGTGAATTCAGTCCTACAGAAGCACCACGTAAGAGATCCATCTATAAATACAGTTTGCCCATACCTACATTATGTGGGAAAAAGTCTCCTGATATCAGTGCTTTTTATACAATACTGCATTTATGGCAAAATCAATAAGGATTTGGCCCACCTTTGGCCACAACTACATTATGCACTCTCCTTGGCACACTTTCAGTGAGATTCTGGTAAGTAGTCGCAGGCATAGTGTTTCATTCCTTCCGCAAAGTAGGGGTCATTTTAGACACAGAAGTTGGCCGTGTCATTCGAACCCGAATCTGACGTTCAAGTTCATCCTAAAAGGCCTCAGTAGGTTTGAAGTCGGGGCTTTGAGCTGGCCACTCCAAATTCTGTACACCCATATCTTCAAACCATGTCGAAATGGAGTGTGCTTTATGTCAAGGCGCTTTGTCCTACTGAAACAAGAATGGTCCGTCTCCATAAAACTGGTAAAATGCGGCGTTGTCTAAAGTGTCCCGGTACTTCGTGGCGTTCACGTTTGCACGCACGACCACCAACGGTCAGAGTCCACACCACGAGAAACATTTCCAGACCATGACACTGCCACCACCAAATATAACAGTTAGGATGACACATTCTGGCAGATATCGTTCACCTGGCATACACCATACTCAGCAACCACCATCAGATTTAAAAACGGTGTAGCGATATTCGTTCCTCCATTACACTCGTTTCCACTGAACTAGGGTCCATGGATGATGTGCTAAGCAAGGCGTTTACTCGCATTCTTACAAATTTTACTTTTTGGAGGGAGGGTTAACGATCCCCTTGAGCAACTTGATGGGATATGAGCAGTCGCACGTCCCTAATTTAAGGCCACTGGTTCCAGGGAAGGGAGAGAGACAATGCCATCAGCCTTACCAGGGTTCGAACATCCCTCAGCTGTCATAAGCCAGAGTTTAGACCACTGCGCCGCACTCGTACGACCTATTAACGGCTTGTATGCAGCATGTCGGGCACGGAAATTTAACTCAAGCAGTTCCTTACGAACTGTCTTAGTGCACACACTCACCCCTGTTGAATCGTGAAATTGTTTGGTGATGATTTGTGCAGAGGGATGAGGGTATCCGCGGACGCCACGTTTCGGAGTTTTCTTGTCCCTTTCCGTCAATTTACTTAGGTTTCCTGAATATTTCTCGGCACATTTTCATTTACTAATAACGCCATAACAGTTGACTGTGGGTGTTGCAATTGTTCTGCAAGCACACGCACGAACAGGTTGCTGATGAGTCACCCTATAATAACCCCTCGTTGGAAGTCAGTAAGCTCAACACGCGTAGCCATGCCTCACGAATGGACGACATACGACGAGTTTACCCGCAGTTTAACAAGTTCGCTGCCGCCGTACTATATCAGCGGCAAGCACGCGGTGCCGGTATGAAACCCGTGCAAATCTCCCATGACGTCACAAGGCGTCACGCGGCACCACGGTTGAGCTTTAATGCGTTTGGCCCAACCAGCCGTGTGTTCGCATCTCATAGCTTTGCATGACTTAGCAATTCTAAAATACGAGAACATTTATCCATAATTGATATTCGTAATTATAATTCTGCCAGCAATTAAATATTATTCCGTTACTGAAGTAGACATTTACTGGATACATATTTCGAACATTGTTGCATATAAATTTCATAAATTTTATGCCAAGATAAAATATTTTGTTCTGCGACATTTTGATCCGCTGTCAAAAAAGAGTTCCGACGCCACTGTTAAGAAGTTTTGCTTCTTAAATTGTCTACAGTAGTAGGATAAATTTTATGCCATGATAAAATATTCTGTTCTGCGACATCTTGATCCGCTGTCAAAAAATAGTTCCGAAGCCACTGTTAAGAAGTTCTGCTTCTTAAATCGTGTACAGTAGTAGGATAAATTTTATGCCATCATAAAATATTTTGTTCTGCGACACCTTGATCCGCTGTCAAAAAAGAGTTCCGACGCCACTGTTAAGAAGTTTTGCTTCTTAAATCGTCTACAGTAGTAGGATAAATTTTATGCCATGATAAAATATTTTGTTCTGCGACATCTTGATCCGCTGTCAAAAAAGAGTTCCGACGCCACTGTTAAGAAGTTTTGCTTCTTAAATCGTCTACAGTAGTAGGATAAATTTTATGCCATCATAAAATATTTTGCTCTGCGACATCTTGCACTCGCTGTCAAAAAAGAGTTCCGACGCCACTGTTAAAAAGTTTTGTTTCTTAAATCGTCTACAGTAGTAGGATAAATTTTATGCCATGATAAAATATTTTAAGGTAAAAATCCTCGAAATACGTGGCGTCAGTAAATAAACAAATAAATCACTGTTTCCACGTTCCAGAAACACACAGCAACCGAAAAATTGTTTTCAGCAGCCGCCGTTCAATCGAACCACGGATCTCTCGATATCTAGCCGAGTGCGTTACATTTACATATTATTGCACTCGGCTAGATATCGAGAGATCCGTGGTTCGATTGAACGGCGGCGGCTGAAAACAATTTTTTGGTTGCTGTGTGTTTCTGGAATGTGGAAAGAGCGATGTATTTGTTTATTTATAAAATATTTTGTTCTGCGACATCTTGCCCCCGCTGTCAAAAAAGAGTTCCGATGCCACTGTTAAGAAGTTTTGCTTCTTAAATCGTCTACAGAAGTAGGATAAATTTTATGCCATGACAAAGCATTTTGTTCTGCGACATCTTGCCCCTGCTGTCAAAGAAGAGTTACGATGCCACTGTATAATTTAGTCATTCTTCGATGAGAAACATAGCATCTAGGTAAAGAAGCAAGAGATATCTGTTGAGGCCTTATTTAATGATGTCTGACGTCATGCCATTTCAGGCATGCCGTGTTGTGTGCAGCCATCGTGAATTCCTTACTGACTTCCGCCTTCGAACTTTTGAAGATGGAACCTGATGGGTTAACCATCGGGGGTTTGCAAGGAGTGGCAGCACCTCGGCCACTCGTCCCTTGACACTTAAATAAACCGGTTCTCTGATTTCGACCATCTAAAATGACTCCAACTAATGATGGTGACTTCCAGCAAGTCACGTACCATCGAGCAGCTTTTTTTTTCTTACTACAGAATATGGAGAAAGATTTTTTACGTATTCTCAACAGGTAAGCATACTGTTCCACGGTCAGAAGGTCTTTCAAATTTGTGTTTCCCAACAGCAACGTTATGCATAAATTAAATTGCATTTTCAGCATCCTGATGGTCTGAACTTTGCAAATTACTTTAAACTTTCCAAGTGGAAAACATATACCATTCAAAGATTTACATTGAAATCAGAGCACATTTAAAGATTGGGCCCGAGGGCTTGACAGTATTTTGAGGCCCCAGGATTAGTGGCACATCTAGGATTTTACAATGGGTGGCCGAATAAAAATACCCAGGAGAAAAGATTCCTAAAATATGATGAGGAAGTCATAAAAGTATCCCCGCCATATTGAAGTGTGAATCCCATGATTCATGGACGAATCAGTGTTAGCAAGAAAATGTAAAAATGCACAGTTGAAAAATGGATACCATACCAGTTCAATCTTTCTGTAATCCCCCTTACCCCAAGGGTTCAGTTTGCTGAAATTATATCGAAGTAGTAGACAAAATAATATGATCCAAATATCATGATTCAAACGAATTCTAAATGTATGAAAACTTCCCCCAATTACAGATATGTACAAAACTTTCGAAAGAATAATGAAGCATACCGGATGTTGACATAGTACCCCATATCATCTGACTAGGCGGATGTCTCACGGTGCTAACGGTGTATTTTTCATCAAATCTTTTTCCATTTGGTCGTCGAGCATGTGCTTCACGTGATTCAAATTGGAGCACAGTTGATTCATCGGAAAAAGAACTTCGTTCTAATTTTCATCAGTCCATGATTGATGACGTTTCGCAAACTGGAGTCTCTTCCTTTTCAACACAGAGGTTAGTCTAGGTTTATGTGCAGGTTTATAAGACTTTAATCAAAAATCTTTGCTAAGACGTCGGGAAACAGTGCTGATATTAATTTCAGACACTTTTGAATGAAGAAAGGCCTTGATTTTCTTGCACTAACTCTTCGGAGAATGTATAACTATTCGCCTTATGGTATTGTAATCACGTGGGGTTGTTTTCCTTGCACGTGCACTTCTCTTTCGGTCGCTAAATTCACCTGTATCTCGATATTACATGATCGTATTATGAATAGCAGTCTTTCTCACAGTCACGTTCGGAGTATCCTTCATGATATAAAATCACAATTTGTGCCTTCTGAGAGACACTTAATGGCGCCTTTTTACCTATTTTTCGTTATATAGAAAATATGTACAAAAACCTCTCAGCATGAAAACCAGAAGCAAACTGACGCTGGCTCGCTTCCCCCAACTTTATCCACAGGTACCGCTACAGGATGATGCAACACAGACAGGAAGTTGAGTAATACAGACAGCAGCTGACGCAATCGGCAGAAATCTGATACCAACAGGTAATCTTAAATTTCCACAAATTACTGTATTGTTATTTTGCCAACAGCAGTTTTCCATTAAAAAGGATTATTCACCTTCGATTAATTGATAAATAGTTTATAATTGACTAGTTTAAACCTGACATAACGCAATATGCCATAAATAGACCTTTTTTTTACTTTTTTAACCTGACAATATTGCCAAAAATAGACCTGTCCGGTTGTGACTTATACACTATATTGACAAAAGTCACCGGGCATCCCTTCAAAAGCAAATGAACTGATCCGCTGCGTTGTTAAGATGAGCGGTACAGCTGCAAACGGTATAAAAACAATCCTGCAGCGGACCGAGATCATATCGCACCGTGAGGTTGAGTGAAAAAATTACGGCGGGAGAGAACTGACTTTGAGAAAGGAAAGATTGTTGGGTGTTATATTAGTGGGTTGTCCATAAGAGAAACCGAGAGACATTTAAACATACCCAAGGCAACTGTTTTGAATGTACTGAATAAGTGGAAGACACATAACGTGCCTGAAGCAGCAAAACGTATCGGCAGACCAAAGAAAATCGGCGATAGAGGACTTCGAAACCTCAGGAGAGTCGTTACATCTAATCGACGGAGTACTGCACAAGACTTCAGTGTACAGGTGAGTAAAAATGCTGGAACCTCCGTATGTACACGTACCATTCGCAGAGAAGTTCATTCCATGGATTACCGTGATCGTGCGGCTGCTCATAAGCCTTTCATCTCCACTCGGAATGCAACTCCTCATTTATCATGGTGTAAAGAACATTTATCGTGGACCGTAGATCAATGGAAACGGGTCCTATGGACTGATGAATCCAGATACACGATCCATCAGTCTGATGGTCGTGTGTGGGTACGGCGGCAGCCATGGGAACGCTATTTACCACAGTATATTGTTCCTACGGTAAAGTTTGGAGCTGGCAGTTTACTCGAGTGGGAGTGTTTTTCGTGGTATGGTCCCGGCCCATTGGTTATCGTGGACAAACCTGTTAACCAGCACGTCTACCTCGATATTCTGGACAATTATGCACTACCAACTCTGTAGCAATACTATGGAACCCAGCCTTGTTGATACCAGCAGGATAATGCATCAAGCCATAAAGCAAGGACTGTTACAGCGTGTAATTCCGTATCGTGTGTGGACTGGATAGCACAGAGCCCTGATCTTAATCCCATAGAGCTCTAATTGCACCTATGGGTGGAATTAGAGCGCCACATAAGAAGTTTGTAACCAAGACTTACTACTACGCAACAGTTAGCGGCAGCATTGTGTACTGAATGGAGGCACATACCTATCGCTGTGTTCCAAAAGCTTGTCGAAAGCCTGTCTCGAAGGGTCAGTGCATGCATTAAGGCCAAAGGTGGACCGACACCATAGTAATGTATGCTAATAAATGCTATGTTGTGTATCGCTTTTAGGAATGAATGGAAGAACCCCCAAGTTTTCGTTGAGAATTTGGAGAGATCGGGCTCAAGGTGGATATATACTGAAGCTTAATAAATTTTTTGATAGCTGAGTGTACTAATGAATGTTTGAAGCCTCTGTTGATAGCAATATGTCTGATGTAATTTAGTTCTTTCTCGAGGCTTTTCTCTGAAGGAAATATAATACAGACTAGTAGTTTTTGTAATCGGAATCTGTAGGACAAAGGCTACCTTATTTCCGTCGAAAGAAGCTAAACAAAATCTTTGCGGCAAAAATTCGCCGATTTCTTTTCCTTGAACGCTCATGTTTTTAACTCTCTTATGATCAAGATCACTATCCTTTGTTGGAAGAGTCCGCTATATGGAAGCAAATATGCAGACCGAAATAAATAGACTTCGGGTCTGCGGATCAGAAAACTGTGCGATAAATGGATTAGCGCACAGTTTTTCTATTAAGGCGGTTATTTACGTGAAAAATTCTGAATTTGTAGGAAAAACATTTCGCATCGGAAACAATATCCAACAAAAAAGGAATTTTTCAAATCGGACTTTTAGAAGTAGAGATATTGACAATAATAAGATATACAACTACGCCCCCTGGCGTAGAAACCATGCATTATTTCAAGAAGAAAACGTTCCTAAAAGGTTTGTCGACATGAGTAGTATCGGTCAACAAAAGACTTTTTTTTCAATCGAGATTTTAGAAGCTCATACATCAGAAGCGGAAATTGAGACTTACGCCACCTGGTGGCCAAACCGTTTTCTTACAAAAATTAGAAATTATGTGCAAACGATTTCCCATCAGGAGGTGTATCCGGCGCAGAATTTTTTTTTCAAATCGGAGATTTAGAAGCAGATATATAGGGAGAAACGCAATTTACCTTTACGCCCCCTAGCGGAAAGTCTATGAATTACTTGAAAATTTTGAAATTATATGAAACACATGTCACACGGAAAACACTATCCAACAAAGAAGGAATTTTTCAAATCGGACTCCTAGAATTAGAGATATTGACAAAAATAAGATATACATCTACGCCCCCTGGCGGAGAAACTGTGGAATATTTTAAGAAGAAAATATTCCGAAAAGGTTTATCGATGTGAGCGGCATCAGTCCACGAATGAATTTTTTCAATCGGTATTTTAGAAGCTCAGATTTTATGGCAAATACATCAGAAGCAAAAATTAACACTTACGCTCCCTGGTGGCCAAAGTATTCTTTACCAAAAATTCGAAATTATATGAAAAAGATTTTCCATCAGGAGATATATCCGCTGAAAAAACAAATTTTCAAATCGGAGTTTTAGGAGAAGAGTTATCGGGAAAAATGTAATTTACTTTTTACGCCCCCTAGCGGAAAATCTATGCGTTATTGGAAAAAGAAACTATATCTAAAATAGTCTTCGACATAAAGGGAATCGAAAGATAAAAGAAATTTTTTCAATCGGATGTTTAGAAGCAAATATGTGGAATAAAACGTAATTTTGAATTCGACATCATCTGCATTTACGCCCTCTAGCGGCGAAATTGTACATCGTTAAAAAAAAAACGAAATAAAGGATCATCATTCTCATATTTCAAGCTTCCGAATGCAAAAAGAGTTTTTCAAATCGGACTAATAGTTGCAGAGATACCGTGGGTACAGACGGACGGATGGACATACAGATAACATAAGCACGACTTTTTTTTTACAAAAGACGTGCTAAAAATGGGGGAAATGTTATGGATTTGCAGTAGAAAGTAATGGTATTGTAATTCTCCATTTTCGGTTGGAGCACTGTGGATATACGTACAGTATGGGAAAGTACGAAAGGCGAAGAAGTGAAATATATACAGCGATGAGCCATTACATTATGACCACCTACCTAATAAGCTGTACGATCCCCTTTATCCCGCAAAACAGTGACCACTCGGCGAGGCATCGATTCGATGAGGTGGCGATAGGTATCCTGGCGTATCTGGTACTATAATGTCAACAGCAGGTCCTCCAGTTCCCATACATTTCGGGGAGGTGTTGATTTAGCGCGAACTCGCTTTTCCAAGTCGAACCACAAATGTTCCATTGGGTTCATGTCAGGTGAATTTCCGGGACAGGGCATTAACAGAAGGTCACCAGTATGTTCCTCGAACAACACCTTGACGATTCTGGCAGTGTGGCATGGCGCATTATCCTGTTGGTAATGGCCATCGCCAGCAGAGAACAAACACAGTTGCCATGAATGGGAGAACTTGGCCCGTAACGATGTTTAGATACCTAACAGTTGTCAGGGATTGGGATAATAGGGCCTAAAGTGTCCCAAGAAAACATCGCCCGCAGCATAACACCGCCGCCGCCGTCCTGTTTCCACCCAACAGTGCACCCAGGTGCCATAGCCTCCCTTGGTAATCGGCGTATCCGCGCTCGGCCGTCTACGTGATGCACCAGGAATCTTGATTAGTCAGACCAGGCCACTTTCTTCCAATCATCCACGGTCCAATCTCGATGATCTTGGGCCCATTTCGTGCGTTGTTGGCGATGACGTGCAGTGAGCATGAGGACCCGGCTGGGTCTTCGACTACGCATGCGCAGAAGGCTGCGATGAGCTGAGTGCTACGACACATTGCTCTGATCACCAGTGTTGTAGCTTCGGGTGATTTGTCGCACTGTGGCCCTGCGATCGCCGTGCACAATGCGCGATGGTCCTCCGCTCCCCTCTTATATCAATGAGCTGCGGACGACACACGACTAGGACGACGGTTCGTCGTTTGGCCATCTGTGCACCACTTTTGATACGTACTCACTACAGCGGCGCGTGAACAACCCAGAAGCAGCGCCGTTTCCGAGATCGTAGCTCCGAGGCGCCGTGCCATCACAATTTGTCCTTTATCAAACTCCGATAAATCGGCAGCTTTTCCCATTATGACTCCGAACACTCTACTAGCCGAAAGCCGGCCCTCGGCGCCACCGTTCGGTCTCCAGGCGCGCTCATCTCTCTAGGCTGGGGGTGGTCATAATGCAATGCCTCATCAGTGCATCTTGAGGGTGTTCTTTTTTTCTTGGTGACTGGGTTATTGATCGCTGGAATTTGGCGCTTCATGGAATACAAGCGGCCCAAAGGCTTAAGTCTTAAAAGAACAACAGATAAATCTTATTGTCCAAGCAATCCGTTATTTTTTTTTTTTTTATTCAGAGCCCCTCCGGTGATGCAATGGTCTAAGCGCTGGCTTCTGACCATTCGTCCGAGTTGGGTCTGGGTTCAAATTCCGGTGAAAAACATGGATGTTTTATGTTTTGTTCGTCTTACTGCACTGGCTCTCTCTCTTCCCTGGAATCTGTGAACCTAAATTAGGGACGGGCGACTGCTTATATCCAGGATTCGCAGCGTAAATTACAAGATACATGTTCTGCATAAATTTCGCGTAATTTATACGTATTTTTCATACGTCGCGTAGAAAACTAATTTATTTAACAATTTTCTACGGCGTAATAATTTATTTACAAGAAAATAAATTAATAAAAAATCCAGTAAACATTTAATTTAAATTGTTGAGTTTATAACCACAGAAAGGAATAGTGGTGAAATATCAAAAACACACATAGGTAATGCGAATGATATAACTTTTTTTTTCAAATATGTAAACGTTTCTTTTAATTTTGGCAGTTGTTTTGCCTCTTTTTTTAACACTTATAACGAAGTAAATTTCTCCGTCATTTTTATCCACGCCGGGGCTTGAACCCGGGTCTCCTCATTCCGGAATAAGTCACTCTACCAATTGAGCTACGCGGACGTTCGTTCTGACTGTTATCTGCCTTTATGTTGTGTGCGTCCTGCTGGCAGGTACGTCAGATCTCCCCCCACCGAAAGAGGGCCGGGGGCATGGCCCACGGGTCAGCCGTGACCATGAGTCATTGCAGGCAGCCATCCGCAGTAGAACGTGCACCTGAGAACTCCCAGTCAATCTAGTGTGTGGAATGCAACGTCACACACATTTATTTTTTGAAGCGCTGGAGAAGGGATTCTCTTATTTTTCCTCTCTCGTGGTGTGGAAAGAACATCACACCATTGCGAGATTTTGAACGGCCGGGTCATCCGGAAAGTTCGGGCGCCATTATAACGAAGTAAATTTCTCCGTCATTTTTATCCACGTAGAGTGACTTATTCCGGAATGAGGGGACCCGCTCGAACCCGGGTCCCCTCATTCCGGAATAAGTCACTCTACCAATTGAGCTACGCGGACGTTCGTTCTGACTGCTATCTGCCTTTATGTCGTGGGCGTCCTGCTGGCAGGTACGTCACACACTAAATAATATGGTTACGACTTTGGGGTACGGTAATTAATTCGATTAGCAGGTTTTGCAAGAGGCGGGAACAGCATTAATTATTGGTTGAAAATTAACAGCTAGTGGTTTCCCTCATTGCAAAAGAGGAGAAGAGATAAGGGTCCCTTTTCTTGGAAGGGAGAAATCTTAACCTGGTGTGGGGAGCGCGATGCGTCGCCCCTAAGTGCGTGTCGGTCAAGTCGGGTGGCCGTGTAAATGTATGAGAGGGTAGGATGTTTGGAGAAATCGTTAGAGTGTCAACAGATCGGAAAACTTATGGCGTTTGGTAATCCAAACCGTGGCAGGACAAAGAACTGTTAGTTAAGTTATGTGTTTCCGTACTTATCGGTGAGTGGACCCACCACATATTCCGAATGCAGAGGCATGGATTTTTTTACCTCTTCATCGCGCCGAATGCTTTTAGGAAACAATAAGGCTGACAAGAGAGTTAAAACCGACCCCTAACGACAAAGCAAGGAATTTGTTGACGAAATCTGAACAAGCGAAAAAGATTAGTCCGGAACAAGCTCGTGAAGGCAGCTGGACTCGTGCGGGACCAAGGAGATCCCGCAGCGCAGTATTTTTTGCGGCGGAAGCAATTCTTCTGCCCGAAGTCGGCCAGCTATACAAAGAGAGGCCGGGCGGTTGATGTTACCGCGAGGAAATAGAAGGGAGGAAGATAACTCTTTTCCTGGTGCTAGATTGCACGTAAGAGAAAGCCAGCAGCGTCCCGGAGGTCACACGAAGTGATAGAATTGCAGCCCTGAATGACTGAGGTGCACGACCGGGGATGTAAGGAGAATCACCTTTGGGACAGACTGACGGATCAGCTGGGACGAACAGATGGAAGGATCCTGTTATCACGTCAGCGGCTTTGTTCCACCTCGACATTGGTGCGCATAGATGCGTACCTGATCATGCAAGTGAATGAACAAAAGTGTATGCACGAGAGTAAGTGGGAGACCGGGTTCGACTCTCCTCTCCATTGGTTATAGCGCGCTCTGAAATGGGCGTGTCGTCACACAGGTGCGCTTCCAATATAAATACATCAAATATTAGTGAGTGCATCAAACATGGATCCTCCAAGAAAAGCTGCATATCCGTAAGTACTGAATTTATGTATGCATGCCAGTTGTGAAATAATCCGGTCAGCCAATAGACTTTCGTCGGCTGAGAACTATTTTTAAAGCCGGACAGTGAAAAATCATGCAAACAAATAATAATTCACTTTAATGGTAAATTCAGCCTCAGAGCTATCCCGAAAGGGGAGAGTCTATTTGACGCTCCTCCTACACCATCCTCTGTATATAGACGCCTTCATCATTATCTTTATGTTTTATTTTTAATTGATTAAATGTCTGTTGTCTCGTGCCAGTCCTGAAGTTGCATGCCTAATTTATGAGTGTCAGAATTTCTGGGTTTTAATTGGCTAAATTGCAGGCTACATTCTTTTCACCAGTACATAAGATTTCGGCGATAAAAGAGCTCACGAATATCAGCCATTGCCTGTGACATCCTGACATCTAAATTCTTAAAGCTATTTTTATTCGATAATCTGGCTCCCCGGGGCGTAGCATCAATATGTTATACAGTGGCATTAATTTTATTCTGAGGAAAACAAACAAGGAATAAAACGTTACGACAAAAAAGTTTCACACTTTTCAATGCCATTTTTTAAAGTTGAAAGATTTCCAACCTGTGAATTCTTCATACCCTTTTTGATAATTCATAGCATTTATTTATAAATTCTCCACTATATCAAAGCGTCATCGTTGCTTTAATTTGTGTTTTGCTTTAATAATGTCACATGGTTAATAATTTTATCAAAACTTAATTCAAACTAAAATAACATTTAGCGTCACATTATTATATATTGTCAACATACGATTCGTATAACACATGCCTATCAGTTTCATTCATTCTTATTTAATAATCATCACATTTTTGATCCTTCAGTTTTAAAGTATAATATACACTATATTGACAAAAGTCACCGGACACCCCTTCAAAAGCAAATGAACGGATCCGCTGCGTTATTAAGATGCACAGTACAGCTGCAAACGGTATAAAAACAAGCCTGCAGCTGACCGCAATCATATCGCACTGTGAGATCGAGTGAAAATGTCGCGGCGGCAGAGAACGGACTTTCAGAAAGGAAAGATTGTTGGGTGTTATATTAGTGGGTTGTCCATAAAAGAAACCGAGAGGCGTTTTGACATACCTAAGTCAACTGTTTTGGATGTACTGAATACGTGGAAGACACATGGCGCGCCTGCAGCAGAAAAACGTTCCGGCAGACCAAAGAAAATCAGTGATAGAGGACGTCGAAGCCTCAGGAGAGTCGTTACAGCTAATCTACGGAGTACTGCACAAAACCTCACTGTAGAGCGGAGAAAAAAGGATGGAACCTCGGTATGTACACGTACCATTCTCAGAGAACTTCATTCCATGGGTTACCGTGGTCGTGCGGCTGCTCATAAGCGTTTCATCTCCACTTGGAATGATATTTGTCGTTTAGCATGGTGTAAAGAACATTTATCGTGGACCGTAGATCAATGGAAACGGGTCCTGTGGACTGATGAATCCAGATACACGATCCATCAGTCTGATGGCTATGTTTGGATATGGCGGCAGTCGGGGGAACGCTACTTACCACAGTGTATTGTTCCTACGGTCAAGTTTCGAGCTGGCAGTGTACTCGTGTGCGGGTGTTTTTCGTGGTATGGTTCCGGCCTATTGGTTGTCGTGGACAAACCTGTTAACCAGCTCGATATTGTGGGCAATTATGCCCTACCAACTTAGTGGCAAATTCTATGGAACCGAGCTTTGTTGGTACCAGCAGGATAATGCACCGAGCCATAAAGTAAGGACTGTTATGGCGTGGTTTGACGATAATTCCGTATCGTGTGTGAACTGGCCAGCACAGAGCCCTGATCTTAATCCCATAGAGTACCTATGGGATGAATTAGAGCGCCGCATAAGAAGTTTGGAACCAAGGCCTACTACTAAGCAACAGTTAGCTGCTGCATTATGTACTGAATGGAAGCGCATACCTATCGCTGTGTTCCAAAAGCTTGTCGACAGCATATCTGGAAGGGTTAGTGCATGCATTAAGGCCAAAGGTGGACCGATACCGTAGTAATGTATGTCAATAAATGCTATGTTGTGTTTCTCTTCTATGTGTCCGGTGACTTTGGTCAATATAGTGTATAAGCACCAGTTTCTTAGAATATCCAAAGCTTAGTCGGTTTCTTGTTGCGTTATGAATGTACGACCAGTTGGCGAGCAACCTTTCAAACTGTGCTGATGATGCTGGTATGTTGAATAGTCTAATGGCTAATTTCGCGAGCTCTTTGTGATGTCTTTTAGCGAAATGCCGCAATGTTGGTGGAGTTTGAACTTCTTTTTCAAGTAGTTTACCAAATATTCCCGCATCATCTGTATATTGTTGGTAGTCTAGAATTCCGGCCGCATCCAAATTCTTCAGTATAAAATTTTACAGCCTTAGTGCAAATGCATTGCATCCTAAATATATTTCCCTGATATTTCGGATGCAACGCGTTGGCAATAAGGTAGTATTTTTTTTTTTAATTTATTAAATTTTTTCATTTATAACATAAATTACGCATTTTTACGCTCATTTTACGCGTAAGTTCCCAGCCCTGCTTATAGCACATCAAGTTGCTCACGGTGGTCGTTAAACCTCCTAAGAAACAAAAAATATATTCACCTCTTTTACGTAGTTCTTGCTTCCGATTAAAATTATGTTCTGTGTTGTCTGGTAAAAACGGTTAGGCAACAAAGAATGCACAGTGGGAATTTACATACGGTGTTCGCTTATGTTATTTGTATTTACAGTTTCCGTTTTTCCCATCCTGAAAACAAAGCTAGGAGTGCCACCTGGTTAAAAGCCAAATTTAAATTCTCGTGACATACACTGTATAGCTTGAAAAAGTAAAACTCTAGATAATGATTGTTGATAAAAGAAAGTGTCCTGAAAAATGTCTGCCTAACAATCACTCGCAGTAATTACTCTGAACGCCGCCGCATAATGAATTGCTGCTAATTCAACCGTGATACCAGAAACCTTCTCCGCAACGACGTTTTCTTTGAGTAGCAGGCAAGTTATTGGAACTGCCGGTTTGTCCACTTTCGACTGAGTGGCGCTGTGTTCCATCCACCCTGAAGGTCAACAGCAGAGGGCATCGAACGACAAAATCCCTTGGTAATTTAGTTCCAGGTACAAAAGTGAATACTACGGTTAGTTTGAATTATTTCCAGTTGAGAAAAACTGATCTGCGATTGTTGTAGGAAAATGGAATGCTGCAGAAAAACGTGATGCACTGAATTATCGTGACCCAGAAACTTAACTTTTTGTTGGTGGGAATATCTGCTTTCGAAACAGGTTGAGCATGATTTAAGGAAAAGTGAGACACTACCGATCATTCACATCTGCGCGAGAGCTCATTCATACTACCATAGTTTCTGAAATCATATTAAAACTCATAATTATTTATTTAAAGCGGAACATCTTTCTTGATGTACTGTAATCAATGTTCTGAAATTCACGAGCTGTGAATTAACGAAACACATTCCACACACAACATTTTTCGTGAAATGACGGGGAAGAAATCTGAATTTCGCGGATTTTTTGTACGCCAGGAAAATTTTGAATTTTCAGAAACCTTTCCGCCATTCCTTTTGTACTTTTAAGGTGGTTCCACCTAAAATCTCTGCCTTATGTTTCCAACTATGAAACTTCTGTACATATTTTCTTCGCAATTAGTGAATTCCCAGGGATGAAAATTTGCACATCTATAAAACTAACTTTAAGTTATAGCATGGTATACTTAATACTTTCTAAAACATAACCATAATTAAGCAATCCAACATTTGTTTGTCTACTGACGTCATCAATGCACAGGTCGCGCCATCTATTAACAGGTCTGAACATTACTGAAAGAAAAATGATTGATTTTTAATATAATTATGGTTATGTTTTAGTAAGTATTAAGTATCCCATGCTATAACTCAGATTTAGTTTTATCGATGTGCAAATTTTCGTGTATGGGAATACATTAATTGCGACGAAAATATGTACAGAAATTTTACCATTGGAAACATAAGGCAGAGATTTTAGGTGGAACCACTTTAACGCTAAATTGCCTTTTTTCATTGACAATTCTGGAATTTTCAAAGACATTTCTGCAATTCCTTTCGTATATTAACGGAAAATTTCTGTTCTCTGTAGCTGTATGACGGAAAATTTTCTGTAATAGGAGCAATTCGCGGGAATACTTGAGGTTTGATCAAATATTAAATTTCAGTCAGTCGGAGGATCTGATGTTGAAGTTCTGTAACGAGATCGGATATTGTGGATACCATATCGCATGGTGTTTTGGTTATTGTATATTTCTTCTTCTCTCCAACCCACAGGATATTCTTCTTCTCTCCCCCGTTTTGTGCACCAGAAATTGTATATTGTGCTACCGTTAGAAACCGGGTACCGAAATTATTGTACAGGGGGTTGTATGATGTCTGTGTATCAGTCTGTGGACCCCTTAACACCAGTGGCGTATATTCGAGGCTAGCTGTGAAGCCCAGAGAATTCACAAATTAAAGTCAATTAAATATACACAAATAAAGGTCAATTTTCAATGGTATTAAGTAAGATATGTCGATGCTTTCGCTGCGGAAAAAAAAAAAATGTGCGGATTCGCTTTTTTGACGAAAAGAACCAGTCTGGCGAGCGAAGACTAACGCGGCTCCTAGTGGAGGGATGGTGTCATAGTGACGCAACCAGCTCTACCAGTCTTCGCTGTGCTGATTCGAAGACTTTCAATACGATCGCCATCTAGCATTTCCATGACAACATGAATGAGCGGGGCAATGAATGGGCCATTGCTTTGGGCAACGGTTCGCTCGGAAAAGAGAAGACTTTGGACTACATTAGTCACTCGCGTGCTCCCGCCAGTAATACCACGTGTTTTGCGAGAGTTGTTTCAGTTTGTGTGAAGTGTCAATGAATTAAAATCAGTGATATTAGAAATTCGTGGCTTTGTTGGATTCGAACTATTTCGATGAATTTTGTGAAAGCTTTCCTGAACATGTACTGTCAGAACCAAAGAACTGTATGCTTCAAATTTTGGTACAGATCGACTAAAAAATGTACTGAAGGTGTTTTATTCCCCTGATGAATACAAAAAGCAATCAATAAGAGACATTATTTGTTACATAGAGTTGAGTAAATTGGACATTGTGTTCAGTGGGTGTACACATTAACAGATCTAATATTAAAATTTCCATCAACAACTGAAAGACGTTTTTCGTCATTAGAAAGGATCGAGATATATCTTAGAGGCGATGGCCTCTGATCATTCGTCCGAACGGGGTCCGGGTTCGTATCCCGGTGAGGCATGGATGTTGTGTTTGTCTTACGGCACTGGCTCTCTCCCTTCCCTGGAACCAGTGACCATAAATTAGGGACCTGCGACTGCTTATAGCCCATTGAGTTGCTCACGGTGGTCGTTAAACCTCCAATCAAAAAAAAAAATATATATATATATATCTTAGAGCAGCACAAGGACATGTACATTCAAGGAACTTGGCTGTTTTGTGAACAGAGAAAAACTTTCTTTGTAAATATGGAAAAGTACTCGGAAGAAATTTTTTATGAAAACGTAACACTCAAGTTCACACAAAAGGAAAGAAGAATGAAGTTTATGTACAAATAAAGTATTCAGAGGAAGAGTGGAATTCATGTATAAATAAGTGTTTAAATCATAATCCTCATAATTATTTAGTATCAAGTTAGCAATAGCATGTACCTATAATTTAGAAAAAAAAAGTTACTTCTATTACTTAACAACTAAAAAATAAATCTTGCAATTGAAAAAAAAAATACATTATAGCGGGGGGGGGGGGGGGGGTTGAGATAGCCCAAGTCTCGGACCCAAGATACTATAACGAAGTAAATTTCTCCGTCATTTTCGGTCTACGCCGGGATTCGAACCCGAGTACGCTTATTCCGGAACAAGCAGCTCTACCAACTGAGCTACGCAGACATGTATTCTGATTCCTATCTGCCTTTATGTCATGTGCGTCCTGCTGACAGGTACGTCACATCTCCCCCCCCCCCGAAAGAGGGCCCGGGGCATGGCCCACGGATCAGCCGTGACCATGAATCGCTGCAGGCAGACAACCACTGTAGAACGTGCACTTGAGAACTCCCAGTCAATCTGGTATGTGGAATGCAACGTCACACACATCTATTTTTCGAAGCACTGGAGAAGGGATTCTCTGATTTTTCCTATCTCGCGGTGTGGAAATAACATCACACCAATGCGAGATTTTGAACGGTCGGGTCATCCGGGTAGTTCGGGCGCCATTATAACGAAGTAAATTTCTCCGTCATTTTCGGTCTACGCCGGGATTCGAACCCGAGTACGCTTATTCCGGAACAAGCAGCTCTACCAACTGAGCTACGCAGACGTGTATTCTGATTCCTATCTGCCTTTATGTCATGTGCGTCCTGCTGACAGGTACGTCACAATACGTTACTGCTTAACACAAAAGCTGTTATAGCTATCAAGAGTAAAGTTGATGTTTAGCAGTTTTGTGAAATTATACAGGGTGTTTCACTCGGTAGTCTCCCCAAAAGAATCAGTCATATTTTGTAACCCACCCTACTTAGAAACACGACATGTGGTTTTATACAACGTACCTTAGTTCATGGGAATGTAGCACCATTCACAGTAAATGCTGGAAATGTCGTCTACCGACATCCAAACACACTGGAACGCGACGCTGCATATTATCGAAGGTCCTCCGCAGCATGTCCTCATCAGTACTCCGGACTGCTATACACTGATGTTTCTTTCTACGTCTTCTAACTTGCGAGGCTGACTGAGCAAACAATTATTACGCCGAAGTTTGAAACGAAATACAGTATAACGATACGTGATCTACATATACTTCTTAATCATGTACCGTATAATTATAACATACAATAATTATAAGGGAGTAGTTTTGCCTAATAAATTTAGAAAAATCTAACCAGAAAAAGAATTTCATTTACTGCTTCTTCTATCATTTAACTTTCTTATACTTATAGCGTTACTAGTAACTGGATAAGACTAAATTTTCAAAAATCAACCTCCTTCTTAATGGTTATGCCACCTGACTACTCTTCCCGGTAAATTTAAGGGGGTCACCCCACCTTGGGAAAATTCCGTGCGCCCCCCCCCCTGGGAAATTTCTGCGTGCGCTACTGATTTGTCAGGTACTCTACTTCGCATTAAAAATCTATCACTAAGACCCATATACGTATATGGGGAAAAACTATTTATACGAATTTATTTTAGAGGTCTCCATATTATTTCTTACACAAAAATGTTCTCTACTGATTTGTCAGGTACTCTACTTCGCATTAAAAATCTATCACTAAGACCCATATACGTATATGGGGAAAAACTATTTATACGAATTTATTTTAGAGGTCTCCATATTATTTCCTACACAAAAATGTTCTCTACTCAGGTATCTTTTTATCATTTTGTGAGAACGCTTTTATAAGAATCACAATACAACTTTAAACTTCGTCTTCCCGGGTCTTAGATTTTAACACTTTTTACTCTCTCCTTTTCTCTCACTCTCTGAGCTTGCAATCCGTATTATGGCCCTTTTCTTATATATAAGCGTAAAGTGAATACGTATTTGAGGTAATCAGTTGTTTCTTTAAGATAGTTTTCGTGTGTGTTCTATACAGGCGACATTTTTCACGTAACGACCATTAAAAAGTGAGATTTATTTAGTAGGGGAGGGGGTTCACAATGAAATTTTGCCCCGGGTCCAGCAATGAAATTTCGCCCAGGGGCCCCGCAACAGCTCCATCTGGTCCTGGTTGAGTAACAATGAAATTATCTATTGTTACGTCACCTCATGGGACAGCATTCGGCACAATCATATTTCAACAATGGTTTCGACTACTTCCGTTACCCATATCCGTTACATCAAAAATTTTCACTTGGGATTCACTTTACTATTGTCGGCAAAGACGCATAGCATCAAAAATTGCTGGTACATATACATAATATTAATCAACGTTCTCGTCTTTTTCCTTTACCAATTCTACCAGACGACTAAGTACCACTGAGTCGTCTTTTAAACGATCAGTGTGATGTCCCTTCTGTTTTATCGTTTCTTCCTGCTACCGGTGTTTTACGTTTTGTGTAGTGTGTTGTTTTATCGTCGATTTGCACCTTTTGTCTTTTTCTTGCTGTCATTTTTCGCTTTCCACAATGTTATATCATTGTTACTGTGTTAATTGTTGTATCCGTTTTTATTGTTTCTTCTAGTCTCTCCTGCCATATACCACGTTTATTGTTACTGTTTTATACATTTTTGTATAAAACAGTAACAATAAACGTGGTAATTGTTGTTTATTACGATGCAAACCAAATATCTATTCGTGCTGAAGATAAATCAAAGATGAAAGACAAACCGTCATGGTGCGATTATTTAATGCAATAAAAGATGATATATACTGTATACACAAGTTAAAAATTCCATGAGTACTTTCGGAGTAACGGTCACTCCATTATCAGATGTAAATAGCAATACGAAAGTTATACATAAACTATATTGACAAAAGTCACAGGACACCTAGAAGAGAAACACAACATAGCATTTATTGACATACATTAGTACGGTGTCGGTCCACCTTTGGCCTTGATGCATGCGCTGACCCTTCGCGACATGCTTTCCACAAGGTTTTGGAACACACGCTTCCATTCAGTAGCTAATGCTGTCGCTAACTGTTACTTAGTAGTAGGCCTTGGTTCCAAACTTCTTATGCAGCAATCTCATTCTTCCCATAGGTGCTTAATGGGATTAAGATCACGGCTCTGTGCTGGCCAGTCCACACGCGATACGGAATTATCGTCAAACCGCGCGGTATTAGTCCTTGCTTTATGGATTGGTGCATTATCCTGCTGGAACCAAGGCTCGGTCCATATTATTGCCACAGAGTTGGTAGGGCGTAATTGTCCAGAATATCGAGGTAGATGTGCTGGTTAACAGGTTTATCCACGGTAAGGAATGGGCCGGGACCATACCACGAAAAACACTCCCACACGAGTACACTGCCAGCTCCAAACTTGACCATAGGAACAAGTACAATGTGGTAAATAGCATTCCCCTCGCTGCCGCCATACCCACACACGGCCATCAGAATGATGGATTGTGTATCTGGATTCACCAATCCATGGGATCCGTTTCTATTGATCTACGGTCCACGATAAATGTTCTTTACACCATGCTAAACGACGAGTAGCATTCCGAGTGGAGATGAAAGGCTTATGAGCAGCCGCACAACCACGGTAACCCATGGAATGAAGTTCTCTGCGAATGGTACGTGTACATACCGAGGTTCCAGTATTTTTATTGTCCACTATAAATGTTCTTTACACCATGCTAAACGACGAGTAGCATTCCGAGTGGAGATGAAAGGCTTATGAGCAGCCGCACAACCACGGTAACCCATGGAATGAAGTTCTCTGCGAATGGTACGTGTACATACCGAGGTTCCAGTATTTTTATTGTCCACTATAAATGTTCTTTACACCATGCTAAACGACGAGTAGCATTCCGAGTGGAGATGAAAGGCTTACGAGCAGCCGCACGACCACGATAACCCCTGGCATGAAGTTCTCTGCGAATGGTACGTGTACATACCGAGGTTCCAGCATTTTTACTCACCTGTACACTGAGGTCTTCTGTAGTTCTCCGTCGATTAGCTGTATCGACTCTCCTAAGGCTTCGACGTCCGCTATCACTGATTTTCTTTGGTTTGCCGGTATGTTTTGCTGCTTCAGGCACTCTGTGTCTTCCACGTATTCAGTACATCCAAAATAGTTGACTTGGGTATGTTTAAACGCCTCTCGATTTCTCTTATGGTCTACCCACTAATATAACACCCAACAATCTTTCCTTTCTCAAAGTCTGTTCTCTCCCGTCGCGACATTTTCATTCAACCTCACAGTGCGATATGATCGCGGTCAGCTTCAGGCTTGTTTTTATACGGTTTGCAGCTGTACCGGGCATCTTAACAACGTAGCGGATCCGTTCATTTGCTTTTGAAGGGGTGTCCGGTGAATTGTCAATATAATGTATATATACTAGGATCATGTTTCATTATGGGTAAGAGATCGACTATGCCGTTGCCACTGCACCATTACAAATTGTAACGGGAAATTCACAAATAACACATGGGGTTTTGGTCTTATTCTCAAAATTGTTAACTATAAATGCTATAAATTTAAAATAATTTAGTTATTATTAAATTTCAAAGTGGTTAAGGGATTTTTTCCAGATATTTGGTAATTCACTTGGGCTATGATCGTTGCAGCATTGGTTACCAATTGCTGCGATGTTCACGCTCTCTGTCACGAGTAGAGAGTATACAGAGGCGGGGGTTAAAAAAAGCCTAATATTAGCCCAATCTGGTTTTAGGTTGCCACTACTAACATTTCTTGCGAGGGCGGTGTTCTTATTGTCAACTCGGATATCATACTTGTGTTCTTGTACTCTACCTAAGCACCTTTTTGTTGAGCTCACGTAATTACTTGTATGCTCCCCCGTTACAGGATCCAACATAGGAATGCTATACACACGCCATTTGTGTAATGTCTCTGTCTTGTCTCTGTCTTTCTTGGTACGATAAAACAGATTCTCAGTTCGAGTTCCAAATTGCAAACCATGTCGTGAGAAAATTCTCGATAATATGTTGGTAATATCCGGGTGCTATTCCAATGTACAAACAAATTTCTTCTCGGATTTCCGCTCCGCACTCAAAGTAGTAAACCTGGAATTCTGTATTTTACACAAGACTCGATGTGCTAGGTGAGTAGGGTAACCATGCTTGCTTGCCAAATCAAAAATAAACTGGATTTCCGTAGTTAAGGATTGTACTGTGGATGAATATGAATAAGCCCTTCTAAACAGAAAGTTGATAGCGGATAATCTGTGCTGCTCAGGGTGTGATGAGTTGAAAGGAATTAAGTTATAAAAACAAACACCACCGTCTATGTACGATATTTAATTAAAAGATGAAATCTATTTACAAATTAAAAACCTCCACGAGCACTTTCGGGTAACACTTACCCCATCATCAGGTCGAATAGAGAGGTTAATGCAGTACTTGCGTACACATATATAGGAGCGCAGCAATGCACCATGGTATAGTTCTCAGGCGTCACAAGGCCAAGGTGTTGCCATCGCAACCGAGCAATAGACACAATTTCAGACTTTTGTTACACATAACACAGATTGTGTTGTACAGTTGAAATTGTCTAATTTACATGTTATTGTTTTTACTAAATCTATTTAATAACTATAATTTAATGTTCAAAACAGCGACATGGTTTTTCCAAACTTTTGGTATATCCACTGGCGTATTATCATTGCAGCACCTGTCCCCTAAGGCTTCAATATACAGGCTTTCTGCAAGATGTAGTGAGTGTACGTACGCAGGGGTGTTCAGCAGTCTAATGTTCTCCCAGTCTGGTTGCAAAGTTCCATTTACTACATTTCTAGATAGTGCCGTGTTATTGCGGAAAGTTCGAATATCATACTTGTGTTCCTGAACACGAATACCCAAGCTTCTCCGTGTCGAGCCTATATAGTTACTTAGTAACTTCTCCGTGTCGAGCCTACATAGTTACTTAGTAACTATCATAGTTACGTAGTTACTTAGCCTACATAGTTACTTACTAACTTCTCCGTGTCGAGCCTACATAGTTACTTAGTAACTATGTAGGCTCGACACGGAGAAGCTTAGGTTTTCGTGTTCAGGAACATAAGTATGATATTCGAACTTTCCGCAATAACACGGCACTATCTAGAAATGTAGTAAATGGAACTTTGCAACCAGACTGGGAGAACATTAGACTTAGACTGCTAAACACCCCTGAGTACGTACACTCACTACACCTTGCGGAAAGCCTGTATATTGAAGCCTTAGGGGACAGGTGCTGTAATGATAATACGCCAGTGGATATACCAAAAGTTTGGAAAAACCATGTCGCTGTTTTGAACATTAAATTATAGTTATTAAATAGATTTAGTAAAAACAATAACATGTAAATTAGACAATTTTAACTGTACAACACAATCTGTGTTATGTGTAACAAAAGTCTGAAATTGTGTCTATTGCTCGGTTGCGATGGCAACACCTTGGCCTTGTGACGCCTGAGAACTATACCATGGTGCATTGCTGCGCTCCTATATATGTGTACGCAAGTACTGCATTAACCTCTCTATTCCACTTGATGATGGGGTAAGTGTTACCCTGAAAGTGCTCGTGGAGGTTTTTAATTTGTAAATAGATTTCATCTTTGAGTTAAATATCGTTCATAGACGGTGGTGTTTGTTTTTTGTGACATATTGTACGAATTGTGCTTTTTCTACAGGAATTAAGTTATCGTTAGCTGTAGGCTTACGATAAACAAAGAGTGACAGATTACTACTTGTAGGGTCACGTTGAATACAAAAATCTAAAAACGGTAATGAACAGTTTGATTCTAACTCCACCGTGAGCCTGATAGTGGGAAATATGCAGAAGAAAGTGCGTCGGCGAACCTAGTTAAATCATCCTGTGTATGAAGCCAAATTACCAGGATGTCGTCGACGTACCTAATATACAAATCAGGAAAAAGCGGAAATTCACCGATAACCTTGTTCTCAGTAGGGTGTGGCAGAATTTCTGCAAGAACGGCTGAAAGTGCGGAGCCCATCACTGAGCCCTCCACTTGCTGATAAATTCCATTTTGAAATTTGAAGTATGAGCGCTGTTTAACATAACGAAGTGCGTTCATAATAGCAGAAATTTTAAAAGTGGGAACGCGGAGATCAGCAAGTCGAGCCACAATGATTTCGTGAGTGGCGTCCACTGGTACGTTATAGGGTACAACGAAACTAGTGCTGTTCACGGATTTCGGAATTTTGGACATCCGGATAAATATTTTAGTATCCGAAAACCGGATTTTTTTTTTAGCATTCGAATAGTTCAAACTCCGGATATCCGGATTTTGAACTGCGGCTAACCGGATTTCGAACTTCGGAAGTGCTGTTCACGGATTTTGGATGTCCGGATATTTTACTATCCGAAAACCGAATTTTAGCATTCGAATAGTTCGAACTCCGGATATCCGGATTTCGAACTTCGGATATCTGGACCAAGAATACCGAATATTCAGACATCTCAACAACATAGATCTGTCTGACCATGATAGACCGCGCATGCCTCAGGTTGTTGAAACCTTAACTCAGCAGTTTGTGAGCGTGCGTTTTTTTTTTTTTTTTTTTTTTTTTTGCCGCACAAGATCCGTTTTATTAGACAAAGTGATCTTTCGTGACATTGATATTGTACTAAATGAAGGGTTAATAAATAAAATTGCAGTGTTTTATCCTGTAACAAACTCATGCGGCAATCCGGATTTCGGATTTATGACATTTCGAATATTTTGAAATCCGAAATCCGGATTTCAAAATATCCGGTTTTTGACAGCACTAAACGAAACTACATAAAGTGAGGTAAGAATGAAAGGCTTACCATGTGGCTGAAACATACCAATCCTTTCGATAGCCATGCTAGAACTCTTAATAGAAAATTGTGAGTTCGATACAAGTGTTGCAAGGTACTGGGCTAAAGCTTTTTCTAAGAGTCTGGTCGGGCTAACGTAGCCAGCAACCAGGAACCGAATAGGGTGCCCCTCCTTGTGCAGTTTAAGACGGCCAAAAATATCAGGCACGCGGTGACCTGGGGGAGGAATGAATGCTTTAGAAAAGCACTCTAGAAAATTGTGGGCTCTTTTTAATCTATTAAGTGCAGCAATAGGTGCCACAGTGGGGTACCGTTCAACAATATTGTATGGAATGATTGATATTGCTTTCTGCATTTTCTCATGATATATTGAGCTATCTAATAGTATTGTTTAATGCGATTTATCAACTAGGATAATTGAAACTTCACTATCACTTCTTATTAGTGATAGCTGATACTTTTCCTCGGTAAACTGTTGTGAAATGGGAGGTTCCGGTTGTAATTTCAGTTTCTTCATTAGATGGGTGACCTTAGCTCTAGCAATCGCTCTCAGGGAGGTATTTAATAATACCCTCCGTTTGCGGTACTATGTTGAAGACGTTGATGTTCTGTTTGGGATAGGCGAACTTGGTGCCTATTTCTAAGGCCCTGTGCTGAACCGGATTAAGTTTAATTGCTGAGGTTAATCACATTAGAGTCAGTATTGCTGAGACCGGTGTTCATTCGCCTTTGACTCCCTCTGCTGCTAACTTCTCTGTCCACCAAGAGTCTTACTTTCTCGATGTGAGTCTTAATTAACAGGTTAGTCGCATTTTCGGCAAGAGCGGTGGTCACAACAAGTTACCGGTTCACTATTGCGGAGTGTTCACTGCGGGTCAAATTCTGGTACGACGAGTATCATTTGCGATAGAGATAGTCAATAAAAGTACGCTTACTTCTTATGGCGCAAAGAAACCTCTTTTTTTCTCCCCCATTCTTGATGTTATAGCCATCACGGCGCGAAAACACTGTGGTGTGAATACTTAGGTGCCTCGGCACGACATTCAGTTCCCTACAGTTTATCAGGAACCAAAGGAGAGTTAATTCCTTTGTAAGCTTTAAACGATCCTTCCGGAACAGCTGCGTTGAAGATTTTAACACGATTCTCATGTGCACATTCCCATTAAATTACTTAATGCGGCGAAAAATAAGATGCAAACCAAGTAGCAATTCGTGCTGAAGATAACTCAAAGATGAAAGAGAAACCGTCATGGCACGATTATTTAATACAATAAAATATGATATATACGCTATATTGACAAACGTCACCGGACACCTAGAAGAGAAACACAACATAGCATTTATTGACTACGGTGTCGGTCCATCTTTGGCCTTGACCCTTCGAGACATGCTTTCGACAAGGTTTTGGAACACAGCGATAGGTATGCGCTTCCATTCAGTACATAATGTTGCCGTTAACTGTTGCTTAGCAGTAGGCCTTGGTTCCAAATTTCTTATGCGGCGCTCTAATACATCCCATAGGTGCTCTATGGGATTAAGATCAGGGCTCTGTGCAGGGCAGTCCACACACGATACGGAATTATCGTCAAACCACGCCGTAACAGCCCTTGCTTCATGGCTCGGTGCATTATCCTGCTGGTACCAAGTAGCATTCCGGGTGGAGATGAAAAGCTTACGAGCTGCCGCACTACCACGGCAACCCATGGAATGAAGTTCTCTGCGAATGGTACGTGCACATACTGAGGTTCCAGCATTTTTACACTGAGGTCTTGTGGTGCAGTACTCCGTCGATTAGCTGTAACGACTCTACTGAGACTTCGACGTCCTCTATCACTGGTTTTCTTTGGTCTGCCGGTACGTTTTTCTGCTTCAGGCATGTGTCTTCCACTTATTCAGTACATCCAAAACAGTTGACTTAGGTATGTTTAAACGCCTCTCGGTTTCTCTTATGGACAACCCACTAATAATTTTTCCTTTCTCAAAGTCAGGTCAACGACATTTTCACTGAACCTCACAAGGCGATATGATCGCGGTCAGCTGCAGGCTTGTTTTTATACCGTTTGCAGCTGTACCGTGCATCTTAACAACGCAGCGGATCCGTTCATTTGCTTTTGAAGGGGTGTCCGGTGACTTTTGTCAATATGGTGTATATACAAGTAAATTCCATGAGTGCTTTCGGAGTGACGGTCACTCCATCCACAGATGTGAATAGCAATACGAATGTTGTACATATATATTAGGATCATGCTGCATTATGAGTCAGAGACCTACTATGCCGTTGCCACTGCAGCATTACAATGTTTATTACTTTTTAATACTCTGATGTGGCGCTCTTTGGCCCTTTGAGGCCCTTGCGCCATAAAACGCTAAACAACCAACCAGCAATATACATAATAAATTCTTTTTTAATTCCGTGTAGACATTACGTAGAAATCACCATCCCAGACGAGTCTTCCTTTTCTTGTAGTCCCTGACACAGTGCTCATTTATTCGCATTTGTATACACTGGATTATTTATATCACTTGCCGCTTCTTAAAGAATGAGATGTTTACGTTTCACAGCTTAGAGAACTCGGCACATCACGAATTGCCTTTCTTGCAGTTTACACCGGGCTGTTCCCGATTTAGCTGCGAATGTCTGAAACAGAAATGTGAAGTCCTTCCTACCTTCGTTTAAAGCTTAACAAAATGCGTTCCTTTTTTAACGCTGCAAAGAAAATATTTTTCTTTTCACATACGATACATTAGCTAGAACTCACCAAGTGGGGTGAGATCATCCTATAAAAATATTAATTATTCATCCTTTTATTTCGCGATGGTACGTTACTGAAGCACTTCTGGATAAAAATAAAAGCTCACTAAAAGCCAACTTTACCGTCCTTTACAAAATTGTAGTGACACGTTTTTGATTAGTTCGAAAAGTAATAGCAACTGAGTGTAAAATATTGATTTTGCTAACAGAATTTTTTCGAGTCTTATCTCCTCATCCCGTTACTGTACGATTTGAACAGAAAAGGGCCTCTGGTGGCGCAGTGGTATAAGCGCTTGTTCCAAGACTGATCTAGCGCCTAGCGCTGATTCATTGGTGAGGGAAGTGCATTGCAAGTAATTTCAATTTTTCGTATAAAACACTTTTCACTAGGGTGCGTAAGTGCACAACTCTGTTACCTATGTATTTGCAGGAATATCTGCTCTGCGGAAAAATTAGTAAAATCAGTGAAATAATTCCTTTCGTGTCAGCACTTGCCAAAGAAAACCTTTGTTGCGTATTTTCGTATTGCACAGTTTTTCCGCTAGGGGGCGTAAATTTATATCATATTTTTCTGTATATCTCTGCTTGTAACAGAGCGATTTGTGAATGCGATTTACCTATCAGGCATCCTAGCCCCAAATCTACTAAAAGGGCTGTTTAAGTAAGGCTTGAAGCCAAACATTCCCTAAAAGCTGGCGCAACGATCTAAGCGCTGGCTTCTGACTGAAATGTGACGTACCTGCCAGCAGGACGCACACGACATAAAGGCAGATAACAGCGAGAACGAACGTCTGCGTAGCTCAGTTGGTAGAGCGACTTGTTCCGGAATAAGTGGACTTGGGTTCGATCCCCGGCGTGGACAAAAATGACGGAGAAATTTACTTCGTTTATACTCCTATAGGCCTATGTAAACGGGAAGCACCACTCCTTCATCCACAGAGCGTTCGAAGTGTAGAACGCCCATCAGGATAAAGCTACCTGTCATACATCCAAATCTACCACTCTATTTCTTGACAAAAATGAAAAACGAGATGGGTATCAAAGTCTATACCTCTTTGCTCATATTCCTTCAAAGTCCCATGATGTGTCACGCATCGACTATTGTGCCTTCGGACTGCTAAACAGAGTGCTTTCTAAACTCACAAGGGAACGGTTCGGACCGTTGTCGTTGGATACACAGTGCTTGTTATATCATTCGACAGTACTGAAAGGGTAATGTACAATGACAAACTTTTAGGTGCTGTGGAATATAAATGATGAAGTTATAAGACATCAAAGAGCATTGGGAGAGACAATATTCATGGAATCTCCATTACTCTTGCGGCACGTATCGGAATTGTTTCTGTTGTTTTAAGCAGTTGGTGTATTACGAAGTATTCATGGATATATAATATAGCGTGTTCAATAATGGATATACATTGCATATTTTTTCATATATATATATGTGTGTGTGTGTGTGTTGTGACGTACCTGCCAGCAGGACGCACACGACATAAAGGCAGATAGGAATCAGAATAAAACGTCCGCGTAGCTCAATTGGTAGAGCAACTTATTCCGGAATGAGGGGATCCGGGTTCGAATCCTGGCGTGGACAGAAATGACGGAGAAATTAACTTCGTTTTAATGGCGCCCGAACTATCCGGATTACCCGACCGTTACAAATCTCGCATTGGTGTGATGTTCTTTCCACACCGCGAGATAGGAAAAATAAGAGAATCCCTTCTCCAGCACTTCGAAAAAAATAATAATAATAAGGGGGAGATGATGTAACGTACCAGGAGATGTGACGTACCTGCCCGAAGGATGCACACGACATAAAGGCAGATAGGAATCAGAATAAAACGTCCGCGTAGCTCAATTGGTAGAGCAACTTATTCCGGAATGAGAGGATCCGGGTTCGAATCCTGGCGTGGACAGAAATGACGGAGAAATTAACTTCGTTATAATGGCGCCCGAACTATCCGGATGACCCGACCGTTAGAAATCTCGCATTGGTGTGATGTTCTTTCCACACCGCGAGATAGGAAAAATAAGAGAATCCCTTCTCCAGCACTTCGAAAAAAATAATAATAATAAGGGGGAGATGATGTAACGTACCAGGAGATGTGACGTACCTGCCCGAAGGATGCACACGACATAAAGGCAGATAGGAATCAGAATAAAACGTCCGCGTAGCTCAATTGGTAGAGCAACTTATTCCGGAATGAGAGGATCCGGGTTCGAATCCTGGCGTGGACAGAAATGACGGAGAAATTAACTTCGTTATAATGGCGCCCGAACTATCCGGATGACCCGACCGTTAGAAATCTCGCATTGGTGTGATGTTCTTTCCACACCGCGAGATAGGAAAAATAAGATAATCCCTTCTCCAGCACTTCAGAAAAAAATAAAAATAAGGGGGAGATGATGTAACGTACCAGGAGATGTGACGTACCTGCCAGAAGGACGCACACGACATAAAGGCAGATAGGAATCAGAATAAAACGTCAGCGTAGCTCAATTGGTAGAGCAACTTATTCCGGAATGAGGGGATCCGGGTTCGAATCCTGGCGTGGACAGAAATGACGGAGAAATTTACTTCGTTATAGTGTGTGTGAAAATATGCATATTGTTTTTATATATGTATTGCATATCTTCATATTTTCCCCGTACCTTTCAGTACGGCAAAAAATGTGATCTTTAATTATGGAATGATCCAAACAAAAGTAGTTCTCACAGTAAGCACATTTCATGCATGCTGTTTCCTCGCAATCTTATCTACCACATTCCTCAATTAGGCCCGATTCCAAACAATACTGGAGAGGTGTTTGGAAGTATCCCGGGTGGGTGAGTAGTGACATAACTACACTTAAAAAATGCAAAGCGGATTAGGTTTTAAAATCGAGGCGCTAAAAACTGATAGTGAACAAAAGACTGCAGGCGGAGAAAGTGGTCTCTGTGCCAAAAGTTCATGTCTCATGTTATCAACACAGTGTCCGTTATAAATTTAACCATATTTTTATAGGGACTTCTTGCACTTATTTTTATAGAAAATAATTGTAAGAAGTTCTAATATAACATTCATAATATACATACATTACATGAAATAGAAGTCATCGCTCTTTCCACGTTTATAAGTGAGTCATGGAAAAATTGTCATCGGCCGCCAAGGGAATCGAACCCAGGGTCTTCCAGTTACGCGTCTGACATGCTTCCACTGCCCCACAGCGACCTCGAAATTCTCCAGACTCACATACGACAAACTGCCAAACCAGTTGTCGTATGTGGATGAACAGTAGCGACTGAACAAGTTGATACAAGTGGTCCAGTGGAAGCATGTCCGGCGCGTAACTGGAAGATCCTGGGTTCGATTCCCGGTGGCGGCAGATGACAATTTTTTCCGTGACTCGCTTATAAACGTGGAAAGAGCGATGACTTCTATTTCACGTCCCTAATCCACGTCAACTGTGCATTTATTATTCATTCGCCTTTTAATTATTTGTTCAGTTGCTACTGTTCATCTTTGGTGAATCCCCAGGATTGTGTGAAGCTCCAAAGAAAGCTGCCTGGAAAGTGGTTTGGCAGTTTGTCGTATGTGTGTCTGGAGAATTTCGAGGCCGCTGTGGTGCAGTGGAAGCATGTCCGGCGCGTAACTGGAAGATCCTGGGTTCGATTCCGGGTGGCGGCCGATGAGAATTTTTCCGTGATTTACTTATAAACGTGGAAAGAGCGATGTCTTCTATTTCATGTCTCTAATCCACGTCAACTGTGTATTTATCATACATTGTGAGGGTCACATTGATGAAGAAATTAATCGGCGTACAAAACTTGCCTGGAGAGCTTTTGGAAGAAACCGCATAATTTTCAAGAGCAATATGCCATTATGTCTTAAAAGAAAAGTGTTTGACCAATGCATCCTTCCAGTGCTTACGTATGGTGCAGAGACGTGGACCTTAACTAAAAGAGACATACAAAGGCTGCAGACAACTCAAAGACGCATCGAGAGGTGCATACTTGGTGTAACCAGGAGAGATAAGAAGAGGAACTCGTGGATCCGAAAAATGACAAGAGTGGAAGACATCATGATCAGAGTTAAATCCCTGAAATGGCAATGGGTTGGGCATACTGCCAGAAGGACAGACCATCGATGGACAGCCGAAATTTTAGATTGGATTCCAAGGGACAGGAAAAGACCCAGAAGAAGACCACATGGAAGATGGGTGGATGAAATTCGAAAGTATGCGGGAGTGACATGGAGGAGACTGGCACAAGACAGGCCGTTGTGGAGGGAACTTGGGGAGACCTTCGTCCAGCAGTGGATTGATAATGGTTGAAAATGATGATGATGAATGACATAATATAATGCTCATGAACAAGGCTCTAGTGACTCCCCTGTTGTCCATAGCAGCTCACAGTTTGGATATAAACATATCTTATGATCCTTTATCTGAACAACATACTTTGGTTTCGCAATCAGCGACAACCACATGTCCGTTCCCTTGTCAGATCTAAAAAGAAAATGGACTACGGAAAGTATGTGGAAGAGGAGTGGAATAAGAAACCACTACCATTTTCAAGAAATGTCCTGTTATCTTCGAAATCTAGATGTAGATTCATATCTGGAGAAAGGGCTATGAGATAGAACATTTAAGGAAGAAATAAGTTGATTTTAAATATTTAGTTATATTGCTGAAAAATCGTTCTAAAAATGTGCGAACATCTTCTGTAAATTAGGGATGAGAGACTGCTTATAGTCCAATGAGTGGAACCCGAAACAAAACAACACTCCCTAAATTCTTGTAAAATCTTGGAGTCACGTTTGATTCGAACTTGGACTTTAAAAGTCATATCAAAAGAATTGTACGTACAGCGTACTGTAATCTTGAATTTATCATGCAACATTTCAAGTATTTATCGAATACTCAGAAACTTATTCGCATTTTTGAGACTACGGTAAGATCCTGACTGGAATATGCGGCGATCATTTGGAGCCCTAGCCCCGTAACTCTAGTAAATGAAACTGAGAAAGTTAAAAAAAAAAAATTATAGACACATTTTTTAGTATTTGTCATTTTCTTGTAGGACTTTCGTCCACAGTGAGTAGAGTTTAGGTCCCAGCCACCTACAGCGAGATCGCCTTTTGGGCAGGACACAGAAACGGAAGGGATGAGAGCAAGTCTAGCGACTTTGACAGAACAGTTTGTAGTGAGATTAGAGTACAGTAGATGGCGCCACCGTACAAGTACGATGTTGCACACAAAGGAGTGAGAGAATTTCAGGGGGTGTCATAGGAAAGGATACCCATTTAACCAGTGGGTCCAGCCTGGGGTGCTCGTCCGATGCACGGCGGATATTCCGTCACTTAACGTGCTCGTCCGATGTTCGGCGGATATTCAGCGATTGTTAGTAAATCACACCATCTCTGAAAGATCAGCCCAGGTTCGAACCTGAGGACCTTGCATTGATAGTCTGACTCGCTAACCACTAGGCCATCCGCGGCTCGACACCTTTTTTGCAAATAGACTGGTGTTTATATAGCGGACATCCCGATGGCTGACCTTCTGACATTCTTCAAGATGGCCTCTCTGGAATCGAAAAGGAAGGCTCTCCAACTCAAGTTCCTGTACAATGGAGAGATTGATGATACTCAAATTGTAAACCAATTAAGTTTCCGTGTCTCACGTTTAGCGAGGACAAAATGTGAAACTATTTGCAGTGCGTTTTGCAGAATTGATGCCGGAAAAAATTATCCGTTATGTAAAATGCATAGGTTTCACGACTCTCTTGAAGATTGTCCGGATATTTTTAATGTAAGCAGTAATTGTTTTCATAAAGCATGTTTTGCAAGATTGTAAATATCACTTGGTAATTATCACTGTAAATATAACTATGGCAATTCCTGTAACTACAGTAGATATACTATCTGTAGGGCTGTGCTTACAAATAAATAAATAAATAAAATATCGTTCATTCATTCGGGGAACAAGTGAAATTTTCAAAGTCGATATGAAGCATTTGGAATTAGTGTCTTTTACGACAGCACAGACCAAACGGCTGGCAGTTTCTTGTTGTTCCTTTAATTTGTCTCTTTTCTTCATTTAGATTCCAATACATACAGCGAGTTTACCTGTTCACAGTGCAGTTAGCCTTGGATCATCCTTTGCCAGAACTGATTCCCTTCAAGGTCAAATATTGGCGTCCGATTGCAAATTCTTCCGACGAAGCAAATAGTTAATGAGGGGGGGGGGGAGCGATAGCTTCTATTGCATGAGAGAATTTAGTTTCTCAGAAATCAAACATCACGATTTTATGATAATTGTGATCCATAAGAAAAGGTTGATTTTTTTTACACCACTTGATGTTTCTCCTTGTATTGTTACTACGCCTATTTTTATAAACATGCTTACTCTCCTTTTCTTTTAACAAGTATGACTCGCCTTGTTCGTTTTAAAATATAAAAGCAAAAAAAAAAAAAAAAAAGTTCAGAGAATACAGTCTTTGTGTAGGGCATTCATTAACATGTTTTGGTGACAACACTGCAATTAATCATAACCATGTGACTCACGCGAAGATGATGGGTGAGTAGTTTTTCAATTAGAAAGACAATAGCCGCAATCAGATAAAAGCTACGAAAAAAAAACGAGCAGAACAGGAACGTGTGCTGTTGTTATAATGCGAGGATTTTAACTGAGGTGGAACGGTATGATATGCTCAGATGTGTTTGAAGATTTGCTAAGTTTCAGACGACAATGGCTTCTAATAAGAAAATTACGAATCTGATGGTTAGATTACCTCGAGAATTTATTGGCGATTTTTCATACGAATAATAATGCATAATAACTAGGGAATTATGCCAGACAAAGCCTGATTTTCTTTCCATGCATCCCTCGGGGCTGAATGCCGGAATCGCTTCTCAAATTCATTTCACGCAGAAAAAGAATATCTCATTACAATTCAAGTTATCGTACATTACGAAATAGAAGTGCTATTTTTCCAAAATACGTGTCGACAAATTACCCTACATCCGATATGTCAAGTACCCCCCAAGCTAATCAATCTCGCAGAGTAACGCCGACATTGTTTAGCTATAAAAGGACATTAAAAATCATTATTTTGATCTGCCCATTAATTCATTTTTGTCGCATCATCAAATCCATCTCATCTGCAATTTTGAACAGAAAATCTCAGATGCCGCTAAATTAACATTTCTTTAGATGTGATTTCCAATTTTTTTTTTTTTTTTTTGCCGCCCCGGTGGCGCCGTGGTCTAAGCGATGGCTCCTGATCATTCCGCCGAGATGGGTCCGGGTTCGAATCTCGGTGTGGCATAGATGTTGTGGTTTGTCTTACGGAGCTGGCGGCTCTCTCCAGGTTGTTTTCAAGGCTATTGCAATGCATTTTGTGTTCGCCGAATCGCCTTCTTTCGTCGCAAATGTTTCCATTTCGCATCGTAACTTGCTGCCAATGTGTAAGGAAATGCTGAAATAATAAATTCCTTAATTATTTTGAGGCTCCTTCCCATTTTTATTTTAAATTGAAATACACGAACGTTAGTGTGAATTTATAAGCAAAACATAACGTTGAAATATATATTTTCACTCGTGTAAGAAGTATAATTCATTCCGGTTTGATATTAACACACACGGTTTCTGCAACCCAAAACTACGCAATTCCCAAATACACACAGTTGAAATTACATAGGTATCATGTAAACAACGTCAAATTCCCACACCTTGCGGCTTCATGGTTAAGAGACTCATGATTTTCAATTAACCCCAGAATACACAGGAAAAAACACGCATAGAGCACCCCAGTAGTTCTTCGTTTACATGATACGCGGTGTGCGGGATGCCCAACGATGTTAGACTAATACTTCTGGGGTGTCTCCAGAAGTATTAGTCTAACCTCTTTGCGATACATAGAACCGCTCTGATTGACTGATACATAGAACCGCTCTGATGTGACGTCTTTCAGGTTGGGGAGAGTCATGTAACGAGGACAGGTGTACTTAATAGATTGGAATCTCAATGTATCTTTACCCGCTAGAATTATGACATGAGATTTATCCAATTTAGAGCGACTTACTGATTCATTTTCCACATTAATAATAATAAACACGAAATGCAAAAGTATTTAATATTGTTTTATTGCCGCCCCGATAGCACAGTGGTCTAAGCGCTGGCTTCTTACTATTCGTCCGAGATGGGGCTCGAAACCCGGTGAGGCATGGATGTTGTGTTTGTCTTAAGGAACTGGCATTCTCCCTTCCCTGGAACCAGTGGCTTTAAATTAGGGACGGGGATTGCTTCATAACCCACAGAAAAGCTAATGGTGGTCGTTAAACACCCAAATAAAATATATGACGAAGTAAATTTCTCCGTCATTTTTGGTCTACGCCGGGATTCTAACCCGTATCCCCTCATTCTGGAATAAGACGCTCTAACAATTGAGCTACGCGGACGTTTATTCTGATTCCTATCTGCCTTTATGTCGTGTGCGTCCTGCTGGCAGGTACGTCACATCTCCCCCCCTCCCCGAAAGAGGGTCGGGGCATGGCCCACGGGTCAGCCGTGACCATGAATAGTTGCAGGCAGCCATCCACTGTAGAACGTGCACTTGAGAACTCCCAGTCAATTTTTTTTTCGAAGCGCTGGAGAAGGGATTCTTTGATTTTTCCTATCTCGCGGTGTGGAAATAACATCACACCATTGCGAGATTTTGAACGGTCGGGTCATCCGGATAGTTCGGGCGCCATTATAACGAAGTAAATTTCTCCCTCATTTTTGGTCTACGCCGGGATTCGAACCCGAGTCCGCTTATTCCGGAACGAGTCGCTCTACCAACTGAGCTACGCAAACGTTCATTCTGATTCCTATCTGCCTTTATGTCGTGTGCGTCCTGCTGGCAGGTACGTCACATCGCCCCCCCCCCCGAAAGAGGGCCGGGTCTACGCCGGGATTCGAACCCGAGTCCGCTTATTCCGGAACAAGTCGCTCTACCAACTGAGCTACGCAGACGTTTATTCTGATTCCTATCTGCCTTTATGTCGTGTGCGTCCTGCTGGCAGGTACGTCATAAATATTACTATTTTTTTCTAATTATACTTAAACCTGAAATACACAGACTATTTTCTCACCTCCTAATACACAGGCGGGGTACTAGGGAACCTCAGGGGGAAATAATTATTATCAGAACAAAATTGACTGATACATAGAACACAGTTGACGCAACGACACCTCCATGCATGTACGCAGTTCTGTGTAGACTGAGAATACACGAAACAACAACCTTCCTTAGCAAACACTGCGCTATCTGTGAACAAACGAAAAACTACTGGGGTACCCCAAATGAAAAACTACTGTAGTACTACCCCCTCTGTGTATTCTGGGGTTAATTGAAATGGAGATAGCCGCCCTGTTGGCGCAGTGGTCTGAGAGCTGGCTTCTGAGTATTTGTCCGAGATGGGTTCGGATTCGAATTCCGTAAGATATGGATAAGTTGTGTTCGTCTTACAGTACTGGCTCTGTCCCTACCTTGGAACTAGTAGCCCTAAATTGGGGACGGACTGCTGCTCATAGCCCACGGAGTTTCTCACGGTGGTTGTTAAATTCCCAAGCGGGAAAAAAAATGGTGATGCGACTTATATGCCGTGAAACATGGCAGCAAAAAAGGGTAAAGTGCAATGCACTTACCCACTTGCTCTCGGTCATCCATCTCTGCATAGCTTCATAGATTCTTTCAAACCGAAAGAAGTAAAATAAGATGAATTTTAAACCTGTTAGTTCTTGGGAAACCTCAGGGACTTTTTCTTAATCTCCACTTCACTGAAATTCAATTCATTTTCCTGACATAAAAAGCGTAGCAATTGGAAAACGAGACTGATAATTAGAAACTGGATGATATGCACTAAAAAGCAGAAAAATAGGCATGCAAGTATGTACTTAAAATACACAAAATATGCACTGAAAATAGTATAATATGCATTTATAATTTTTTTTTGTTATTGCGCTTGTGCCCTTAATTTTCTTCTTTTTTTTTTTTTTGCAGCCTTTTCTCGCAAGCGGTATTTTTTTTTTTTTTGCAGCCTTTTCTCGCAAGCGGTATTTTTTTTTTCAGCCTTTTCTCGCAAGCAGTATTTCTTTTTTGCAGCCTTTTCTCGCAAACAGTATTTTTGTGCAGCCTTTTCTCGCAAGCAGTATTTTTTTTTGCAGCCTTTCCTCGCAAACAGTATTTTTTTTTTTTGCAGCCTTTTCTCGCAAACAGTATTTTTTTTTGCAGCCTTTTCCCGCAAGCAGTATTTTTTTTTTTTGCAGCCTTTTCTCGCAAGCAGTATTTTTTTTCAGCCTTTTCTCGCAAGCAGTATTTCTTTTTGCAGCCTTTTCTCGCAAACAGTATTTTTTTGCAGCCTTTTCTCGCAAGCAGTATTTTTTTTTGCAGCCTTTTCTCGCAAACAGTATTTCTTTTTGCAGCCTTTTCTCGCAAACAGTATTTTTTTTTGCAGCCTTTTCCCGCAAGCAGTATTTTTTTTTTTTTTTTTTGCAGCCTTTTCTCGCAAGCAGTATTTTTTTTAGACAAATCGCACAATATGCAATCCAACATTAGTTAAATCCTTACTGTAGTCAAAAAACCATGCTTTGTTTAAAATTTCCTTACTTGGTTTAATTTTAAGCATTTTCGCCGCTGACTAGTACTATCAAAACTGCGGTTTTAAAAATACTCAATTATTCACACAACAAACGTAACGCTCGTACTCCAATCATTAACTTCGCCTTGGCTTTTGTGGTGATTGGAAAGAAAATTTCAGTCAGAGGAGGGTCAAACATCAAAGCAAGCCTACCGACAGAGGACATTTCTGATGCGGCGTTTCTCGCTGCCATGTGCGGAGGAGGGTAGTTTATTATTTTTTTCATTCGCTTGGTTTCAGTGGATTGCCGATCCTTTGATCTACCACGGAGCTTAGAAGTTCTTTGAGTTTGGGCTATTGCCTGTTTCTCCAGGCATCGGGAGATTAAAACCTGTTTTTCGTTTTTTTTTTCTTAAGTAAGTTTGTTAAGTAAGCGTACTTTTAACGTACGCTTACGTAACAAATAAACTGTAAAATTATTTTGCTTGAAATATTCATTTTTACGAGTTCTCTGCGCGCTTTATGCATTTATAGGCACTAACGTCAAACTTTTAATGTGATATTGAATATAATCAGGACTCTATGTCTTAATGTTCGTACGTATGAGTTAAGTAACCTTGGTATATGTAAAGTAACTTTCTTCCGCGTTCACACACTGCATGCAACGATCACGAACTGACTAGTACAACTGGAGAAAAGTCGTTTCTGGTATACTGTTAAATGTTCTAATCAGAGATGTTTTAATATTATCCACGACATCAAAATAACAGCCTTTCAGTGGTACCTTAAGCTTCAGAAACAATAGGAAGTCGTATGGTGCTAAGTCTGGCTTATACGGTGGATGTGACCGTACGCAAAGATTTTTGCTGGCCAAGAATTCTTGAAGAATGTCTTGGTGCTCTATCATGTAAGTGGAACTAACTGCCATATTTTTGGTACTGAGGCAACAAGCAATGGATTCTCTGCACCAGACTTTTCACAACCTGCAGTCGTACTGAAAACACTGTCCCAGTCACCCCTGCCGATTGATCTTTTTAGGGCTTTAACGACCACCGTGAGCAACTCGAAGGGTCGCTCGTCGCTAATTTAGGGTCACTGGTTTCAGGGAAGAGCGAGAGAGAGAGAGAGAGGGGAGTGCCGCGTAGTACAAGCACTCCTCCCATGCGGCATCCAGGACCCAAGCCCATTAGGATGAACATTCAAAAGCCAGCGCTTAAAGCACTGAGTTCGTTCGAATTCAGGAAGTTTGGTTTCTGCTGCCACAAAACGTATCTGCAGTGTTCAACCAAAGCCGTCTAGAAAACACAAGGCCGTGGCATTAGACATATGAGTTCTCTCTGTTTGTCACGTCACTCTCATGTTACACGGCCTGATTCGTCGGTGTCATGTTTGGCGTCACACACGACGGCGTTGGAAACCAATCGGAAGCCTTGGTTACCGCGTGACGTCCCTAAAAGAGGGAACTGATATCTCCAATCTCATGGCCTTATGTTTCTAGTTGGCCTTGGTTCAACTCACAGCTCTCCTTGCTCGTCTGTTAACGAATGTAGAACAAACCCTGCACAGACTTCGTTTTATTCAAATTCTGCGTTATAATTTGACGAATGGTTTCCATAGTAATGCTGAGATAAATAGCATTCCCCCGGCTGCCGCCATACCCACGCACGGCCATCAGACTGAGGGATCGTGTATCTGGATTCATCAGTCCATAGGACCCGTTTCCATTGATCTACGGTCCGCGATAAATGTTCTTTACACCATGCTAAACAGTGAGTAGCACTCCGAATGGAGATGAAAGGCTTATGAGCAGCCGCACGACCACGGTAACCCATGGAACGAAGTTCTCTGAGAATGATACGTGTACATACCGAGGTTCAAGCATTTTTACTTACCTGTACACTGAGGTCTTGTGCAGTACTCCGTCGATTATAGCTGTAATGACTCTCTTGAGGCTTCGACGTCCTCTATCACTGATTTTCTTTGCTCTGTCTCTACGTTTTGCTGCTTCAGGCACGCCATGTGTCTTCCATTTATTACTACATCCAAAACAGTTGACTTGGGTATGTTTAAATGCCTCTCGGTTTCTCTTATGGACAACCCACTAATATAACACCCAACAATCTTTCCTTTCTCAAAGTCAGTTCTCTCCCACCACGACATTTTCACTGAACCTCACAGTGCGATATGATCGCGGTCAGCTGCAGACTTGTTTTTATACCATTTGCAGATGTACCGAGCATCTTAACAACGCAGCGGATTCGTTCATTTGCTTTTAAAAGGTGTGCCCGGTGACTTTTGTCAATATAGTGTGTGACTTGATACACTATTGCACCCACAAACTTATTTGCAGTTTATTCCATTGTCCAAATCGTCGGTGATAGATACCTTTTTAATTTCATTATCACGCGTCGAAGCTAACCATATCGGAAAGAACGGAAGTTTAAGTGGTTTGTTTATGTATACGCTTTTTAGTGGTTCAGTTGTTTTTAGTAAATTTTTAGAGGTAAATACGTAACAAAAGTAACGAGCTCTCTTAACGGTCGTCAACTAACAGAAATTATTAATAGGTAATTAAAGTGGACAATTTAATAGAAGTAAAATTGTCTTTACTTTATACACTGGCGGAAAGTGAAAAAAGAACACCAAGAAGGAGACGTCTGATACCAACGAAATTTATACAGCATAATAACGGAATACAGAGGATAACGTGATCAAAACATTATGGCAAAATACAGCTGTATTTGCTGGTAAACTGAAAAATAACGTTTCCAAGTAACATGGTTAGTACGAGGTTGAACCGCCATGAACTGCGTCACACTGTGCAATTCTGGCATGGAGTCTATCGTACAGATGTTGGATGTAAGTTTGGGGTATTGAGTTCCAAGCATCCTCAACCTGGACGCGTAAATCGGGGATGGTCGTGGCTGGCCGTGGAGACCGGATAAGTCGTTGTCCCATAAAATCCCACACGTGCTCAATGGGGGACAAATCCGGTGAACGTGCAGGCCATGGAAGTTGTCTAACACCCTGAAGTGCATGTTGCGTTGCACGTGCCGTGTGTGGGCGTGCGTTATCTTGCTGGAAAACACCACGATGGACCGACCTTACAAAAGGCACAACAACGGGCTGAATGATGTTGTTGATGTAGGAGGTGCTGTTTAACGCACCCGGTACAAACACTAGTTGGGTACGGGAGTGATAGCTGATCGCTCCCCACACCAGGAGACCAGGTGTAAGCCCTGTGTGTCGCTGGCGGATGCAAGAAGGGTGGAGACGTTCCCCTGTGCTTCTGCGAACACGCATACGGCCATAGGAAACTCCCAAGCAGAATCTGCTTTCATCGCTGAACACGACAGATCGCCATTGCGTTCTCCAGTGCAGACGTTGTCCACACCACTGCAGCCGTTCCTGACGGTGGGCTGGAGTCAGAGGTACACATGCCAGAAGCACACGTGCACGTAGTTCTGCATCCAGTAGACGGTTGCGGATTGTTCGCACAGTCACCTCAGGTGCAACGGCAGCTCGGATTTGCGTCGCAGTGGATGTTCTGCTTGACAACGCCGCTCTTCTTATGCGTCGATCGGTCCGCTCATCAGTCCGTCTGTGACTCCCGGTTCCACGTTTTCTCGTGTGGGAATGTTCCTCGGACCATCTACGCCACCATCGTACCACCACCGATACTTCCCGTCCAATTCGCTCCGCAATACGACGATACGACCACCCGGCCTCGCGAAGTCCGACTAGACGACCTCGCTCAAAGTCCGATAACTGCTGAAAACGTACACGTCTTCCATGTCCAGGTATTGCAGCTTTTTCAGGGTCTTCGTACGTATCCGTACGCCGACGACTGATTACATTCACTTCGCCGTACTCCTTAAATACCACCGACGATAATTTTCATATTATGCCCTGCTGTGGCGTAAGCACTCACCGGTTGGTCCATATATTAACATCACACCTCCGTAAACTCAACCCTATTAACATATGTAAATTTCATGATCGTCCGCCAATTCCTTCTTGGTGTTCTTTTTTCACTTTCCGCCAGTGTATAAAGGAGTCAGTCGCTCGGTAGTGCAGTGTACGTATCGGACAAGTAATGGGCAACATTTGAGTGGAACAATTGTCGAATAACCTACAAAACGTGTAAGGATGTACTGGTTGTTGGTTTATTCACGTTGTATTGTTACCCATACGTTATTGGTTAATTACCAACATATAGTTAACCATTAACCATTACGATTATAATGGGTAACTGATACACGTCATTACAATTACCATTTAATTCTAATGACCAGTTCACCGTTACCATATGATGGTAACGGTAAGTTCTTGTTCCCATTACCATTACGCTGTAATGAATTACCGATTAATTCAATTACGATTTTACCCAGCTCTGATGATAACTAATGGCGACTGGAGAAAGGAGTTTCTCCAAGACGAATATTTGAAGAATTCATACAGATCGACAATGGTACAAAAAATATTCAACAGATTTGCCCTTATGGCAATTGAAAATGATATACTAAAGGACTTACAATTTACCGATGTTTTAGAGAAATCTGTTTCCGAGAAATTACGCAAACCAAATGTATGAATTTTAATTGTTGTTCCCGAACGAAATCTAACTGTTCGCTTGACACTAACAGTTAGATTTCGTTCGGGAAGCGACCGTGCGCCAAGCGACCCTGTGGAAAATCGTGCGCGAAGCGACCGTGTTATATTCAATCGTGGACGAAACGGCCCTGCTAATCGAATCATTTTACTAATATATGTATACAAATCGTAGTAAAATTATTTACATCTAATTAACTAATTACTTACACCAAGTTTTCTATACTAAACAAAAGTTTTTAATATCATTATATATATGTACACGTGTGCAAAAATTAAGGACGAAGAGGAGAAATTAGCATAACAGCGGAACGAGCAGGCAGAACGGACCGAAAGACCACTCAGGAGATAGACTAGGGTCCAGTATGGTATATGGTAGGGCATGCACATATGTGCAGCATGACGTAGAGGGGGGTCGGAAGGGTATAAAGCACACGGGCGGTGTAAACTCTGCAATTCGGTGAAAGCTATTGCACGGTGTACATCGGTTTGAACGATGTCGACTTGCTGCCACCGTATGATATGGCCAACAGGCAATTCAGTAGACGACATCTGGATGACTTTACACGAGGTCGCGCCATTGGGAAGTTGGAAGAAGGTCGAAGTGTGACTAGTGTGGCCGAGGAGTTCGGGATCGCTCACAGCATCGTTTCACGAGCTTGGAGTGCATTTCAAACGACAGGAACAGCTGTCCGAGAGCTTAGCAGTGGTCGTCCACGAGCAACCACCGTGGCAGACGACCGGTATATTGTCCTAGAGGCGAGAAGAGACAGACGGCAGACAGCGGGAGAAATCGCAAGGCACATGCAACAGACAACTGGACGTCCGTTATCGCGTTTCACCGTGGCGAGGACGCTGCACAAAGGTGGTCTATTTGCACGACGACCAATACGGTGTGTGCCATTAACGCTTGCTCATGGGAGACGGCGGTTTCTGTGGTGCCAGGAACACAAGAACTGGACACATCAGCAATGGGGTCGAGTGCTCTTTACGGATGAGAGCCGATTTAGTCTGACGAGCGATTCCGGACGTATACACATCTGGAGAGAGCAGGGAACACGCAATCACACCTCCAACATCATCGAAAGGGACCGGTTTGCAGGTGGCGGAGTTCTCGTTTGGGGCGGTATCATGCTTGGTAGCCGTAGTGACCTCCACATATTCCAAGGAGGTTGTCACTGGCGTCCGCTATTGTACCGAGGTTCTCCTGCCTCACGTGCGTCTGTTTAGAGGTGCTGTGGGTCCTGAGTTCTTCTTCATGGAAGACAATGCTACACCTCATCGTACAGTGGCTGTCGCAGAGCTGTTGGAGAGTGAAGATATTCAACGCATGGATTGGCCCGCAAGGTCCCCGGACCTAAATCCAATCGAACACGTGTGGGACCTTCTCGGGAGACGCTTGGCTGCACGTCACCAGTCGCCAGCAACGATTCCGCAGCTGCGATCGGCGCTACAAGAGGAATGGGCAGCGTTGCCTCAACAGCTCCTTGACAACCTCGTCCTCAGCATGAACAGACGTTGTAAATCCTGCAACGCAGTCAGGGGTGATCATATTCCCTACTAAAGACTGGATTTTTCTTGGCAGTCGCCTGTCACATGGTCGTTTCTGTCTTCTGTCCAGTTGTGCTCGAAGCTACCTTTTAAATAAAGTGCCTTTGTATCCTTTTCATTCTTTGTTTGGACGGGTTTGCTCACTTGTCCCATATTCTTACATCTTGGGATCTTATGGTATGATTTGAGTCGATGTGGAGCACTTCTGCACGATGTTACTTTCGGAAAACCGTCTCGTCCTTAATTTTTGCATGCCAGTGTATATACAAATCGTGGTCAAATTATTTACATCTGATTAATTAAGTACTTACATCTTCTGCTTAATGCTTTCAGGCATTTTTTAAGGTCTTTCGAATTTCCAAATTCCGCTATGATATTGCGAATGTGTTCGTCTACTTGTATATATATATTCTTCTTTTTGGACCAAGTTCTCCTAATCATTTTAATTGTTGTCTGTGCATCACACGTCAAATTTGGAAATTTTAAAGATCTTAAAAAATGCCTGAAAACATTAAGCCATGTTACCAAGTTGGACTATGGAGAAAAGCTACAAAATTCAGAAGATGTAAGTACTTAATTAATTAGATGTAAATAATTTGACTGCGATTTGTATATACACTGAGTGGCCACTTTATTATGACCACCCCCTCAGTACTTTGTTGGGCCACTTTTGCCTTTAATACTGCGTCGATTCTTCGTGGCATGGACTCCAAGAGATGTTGATAGGTGGTTTGTGGAATCTGAGACCATGTTTGATGAATAGCACTTTCCAGGAGTGTGAGATTGCAGGGTTGTGGATCCAGCAGTCTGAAGGCTCGTTCAACTTCATCCCACAAATTCTCAATGGGTTTGAGATCTGGAGATTGTGGGGGCCAACTGAGCAAAGTAAACTCACCTGCATGTTCCTGAAACTAATCCTGTACAATACGAGCACTATGGCAGGACGCATTATCTTGTTGAAAGTAGACATCGCCTTTGGGATAAACCATCCACATGACAGGATGCACTTGGTCCGCAACGATGTTTAGATATGATGTGCCAGTCAGACGCGAATTAAAGGACCCAAAGCATGCCAGAAAAACATTTCCCAAACCATGCCAGAAAAACCTTCCCCAAACCATAACGTTGCCTCCACCAGCTTGAAGGGTTGTAGCAATGCATTTGGGGTCCATGCTTTCGTGCTGTTTCCGCCAACTTCTCACTCGGCCATCGGCATGGTGCAACTGAAAACGTGATTCATCGGACCACATAATTTTTTTCCAATTATCGACTGTCCAATCCTTGTGCTCCTGTGCGAACTGAAGATGTTTTCTCTTGTTAACTGCAGACAGCAAAGGTGTTCGAACAGGCCTTCGGCTGCCATATCCCATCCGATACAGTGTACGGCGAATAGTGCGTCCAGAGATCATTTGAGAGGATCCTTGATTAAGATGGTCTGTAATTTGCTGCACTGTTGTCCTTCTGTTGTCTGTTACCAGTCTGGACACTCTTCGTTCCGCCCGAGCCGTCACTAGTTGATGACGACCACACGTTGCACGTAGAGACCCAGTTTTTTGGCTGACAGTCCAGTCTTTAAACACTTTAACAACAGCTGCTCTGGAACATTTCACGAATGCGGCGGATTCGGTGATAATCGCTCCATGGTTCCGAGCTCCTACCATCGTTGAAAGTCCGTCAAATCGCATTTTCAGCCCATCTCGTCACCCCAAAATCACTTCTACTACTGTCGCAAGCACTAAGCTTTCCCTTTTTATACTAGCCTCGCCCTCTGGCGGCAACAGCGTGCAGCCATTGCTCATTTGCTTAGAACTGTCAGGTGGTCATAATAAAGGGGCCACTCAGTGTATTTATAAAATGATATTAAAAATTTGTATTTAGTATAAAAAGCTTGATGTAAGTATTAATTAGATGTAAATAATTTGACTACGATTTGTATATATATATATAAGTAAAATAATTCGATTGGCAGGGTCGCTTCGTCCTCGATGGAATATAACAGGGTCGTTTCGCGCACGATTTAAAGAGGGTCGCTTGGCGCACGGTCACTTCGCGCACGACACTAGCAAGTTATTCATCTTTTCGATGACTAGAGAAATAGCAATGGGCGGAGTCAACAAATAACAATAACAACAAAAACATCAACAATAGATGACATAGTCGCATTGCACATTACTATATATATAAAAAAAATGAGGAAATATAGTCCCATAGTAATTATATTAAAATGAACATTTGTCAAGCGACTTATGCCCAATCCTATATTGCTGGGGACCTCACTGTACCCGTAGCCCAGGGGCCTACAATGTCTTAATCCTGCCCTGCGTGTTTGCCATTATTCTTCATTTAAATTGGTGAGAACCAGACAGTGACAATGCTACCACAACTAGTTTTGGAAATGCAATACGACGATGGTGCTAGCTGGTGTAATCCTTTTTGGAATCAAAACAAAATAATATGTGCTTTGCACCCGTGAAATTCTAGTGTGTATCAGGTTCCAACAGAAGAGTTGTTCTTCCGACCACTTTTAGATGACCTTTAGATTGAGTGATTATTGGTCAGTAGTGTTAGTAGCGAATTGGCCAAGGGGGTCAGTGAGCTTTCTTCAGTGGCTGTCAAACTGTGAACATGATCTTTACGTTCCCTTTCGATGGCAATCAGCGTCTATGAATGTGTCTTTTCGTCACGAGCTCCTTGACCTGAGGTCGACCTTCGATCTTCCCTGCAGCCTCACTTTCCACGGACGCATTCATCCGTGTCGTCTGGCTCCGTCACGCGTAACTTTGTAAAACCTGTCACACTGATAACTTTCAATATTCTCTAACAAACACTAGCCAGTGGATTGACATAATGGTTGCGTTTTAACGTGTCTCTCTTGCCATTGACTTTAGTTTCCAAACCGTAATTCTGTTTCCACTGCGATGTAAATGTCTTGATGTGAGAGTGTAAGATTATCTTCGTGAGAAGATAACCAACGTACTGGCAAATGCTTTTGGTAGCGTAATTCGGTTTTCTCGCACACAGCAAATATCGAACTATCTAAGTTCATAGAAGTCATTCTTAGACGTGTTTGTGTGCTTATCGCTGTGCCATGAAGTAAAGGGGTTAGTACTTTCTGGGAAGGACTCTTCATCGAGGTCACATCAGGCAAACAATGACACCAAATCTTGGGACTTTATGGAAGAATTATTGGGATGATTACATACGCACACATATCGAAAAGACAGTTATTTTAGTTCTGTAGTAAATGCAGTAAAGACAAATTTTAGACAAAGAACACATTTTATCTTCTTTGGGGCACAATCTTTTATGGGAATTAAAACCGGAAACTCCTGCAGAGATATAAAAGAAGGAAATAATGTGCTCGAATTCCTAAGGCAATTTTAAAATGGCTTGTTCCGTTCTACTATAATGCCCCTTCGGGTTCTTATTTTTTTAGATTAGGGGTTTAACGACCACCATGAGCAACTCATTGGGCTATAAATTTTAAATTACTTATTGGACGTGGTTGACAGATACATTGGCATATACAGGTCGATCGCATAAAAATATGGTTCTTTTGAATGGCGCCTGGGTAATGAGATGAAAGTAGGCTGTATTTATAGTGAAGAATATTATGGCAATTTGACCTAGGGTTCTTAACCGCTGCTTTCTCAAAAAGAGCGCAAATACCATTTAGAGCCTGACTCCCTTCTGCTATAGCCGCTGCAGACAACTCAAAGGAGCATGGAGAGGTGCATGCTTGGCGTAACCAGGAGAGAGAAGAAGAGGAACTCGTGGATCCGAAAATGACAAGAGTGGAAGGCATCATGATCAGAGTTAAATCCCTGAAATGGCAATGGGCTGGACATACTGCCAGAAGGACAGACCATCGATGGACAGCCGAAATTTTAGATTGGATTCCAAGGGACAGGAAAAGACCCAGAAGAAGACCACATGGGAGATGGGTGGATGAAATTCGAAAGTATGCGGGAGTGACATGGAGGAGACTGGCACAAGACAGACCGTTGTGGAAGAAACTTGGGGAGACCTTCGTCCAGCAGTGGATTGATAATGGTTGACAATGATGATGATGATGATACTGTACAGAATATAGAATTTTTTTGTACAGAGACAGGGACAGTTTTACGTCAACAAATACAAATCAAACATGGGACACAGTCAATATACACAGAGAGAACCTGTGTAGATCAAGTAACACATAGAGAACTGGAACATATCAAACATGGTACACAGTCAATATACATAGAGAGAGAGTCAGTGTAAATCAAGTGGAGAACGAGAGAGAACTGGTGCATCTCAAACATTGTACACAGTCAATATGCACAGAGAGAGTCAGTGTCGATCAAGTAACACATAGAGAACTAATGCATATCAAACATGGTACACAGTATGTCAAATGATCAATGTACACAAAGAGAGCCAGTGTTGATCAAGAAACACTCGGAGAGCCAGTGGCGAAAGACGAACACAAACATCCATGCCCTACTGGTATTCGAAACCGGACCCACCTAGGACGAATGGTTGCAAGCCAGAGCTTAGACCCCTTCGCGATCGATGTCTAATCCTAATTGCGGCTCGTTGCGGAAAATACACTATCTACCAACAAATAATTGGACACCTGTGACAGCAAAAGAAAACGAAGTTTATCCACCTTCAATAGTTGGTGGAGCCTCCACGAGCGGCGATTACAGCTGCGACCCTCCGGGACATACTCTCAACCAGGCGTTGTACGACGGCTAGCGGTATTTTCTTCCACTCGGCTTGGAGAAGACAGGTCAGTTCACTCACCGATTTCGGACAGTGGGGGCACCCCTTAAGTCGACGCTTCAACTCGTCCCAGAGGTGCTCGATAGGGTTAAGGTCCGGGCTCTGCGCAGGCCAGTCCATTCGATTAACCCCATTGTCACCATACCAAGCCATGGTGGACTTCGCAACATGACAGGTGGCATTGTCATCCTGAAAGTAACATGGGTCCACCCCGTAAAACTGCCACAACGTAGGAAGCGCATGGTCATCCAAAATGGTGCAGTAGGTCTCGGCGTTGAGTCTACCAGGAATTGCGACCAAGGGTCCCGTGCCATACCAGGAGAAACACCCCCATAGCATAATTCCACCGTCGCCGAACTTCACAGTTGGCACAATACCTTCCGGCAGGAGGCGTTCTCCAGGCAAACGCCAAACCCAGACCCTGCCATCCGAACGGTAGAGGGTGAACCTTGATTCGTCGCTCCAGAGAACCTGTTCCACTGTTCAACGGTCCACTGTCGGCGTTCTTTGCACCACGTTAGCCGAGCAGCGCTATTGGACTTGGTGATCAAAGGCTTCTGGGCGGCAGCACGTCCATGATAACCGAGAAGATGGGCTTCCTTACGGATGGTATTCGTCGAAAGAACACTCCCGGATGCCTGTTGAAACTCCTCGCGGATGTGGCCCATGGATTTGGTGCGGTTCTTCCAAATTTCTCTGGCCAGCACCCGTCGTTCTCTAACTCCCAGTTTTGTGGGTCTGCCGGGTCGGGACACATTCCGACAGTCAACTCTCACCTTCCAATTGCCAATCACTTAGGCCCCTGTCTATTTTGGGTACTTCAACTAGCTGGATATGTCACTTATGGATTGGCCATTTCTGTGATACCCGAAGATTACACCTTTCTCGAAATCAGAGAGCTCCGAACTGCGTGGCATCTTGCATGCGACTGGTTGCGTTGTTGTTTCCCACACGATATTTAACGGCGCCGGCCGTGACGTGTATCAGGACCACTGATATAGTCGATTGCAGGAGTGTCCAATTACTTGTTGGTAGATAGTGTATATAGCAAAGGAAAAGTTGAGAAAGTTTCAGTTTCATTTATTTTATTACTTGTTTAAACTTATATGTGCATAATTATTTTACTAAATTAATGTATCTGTCCTATCGCTGCTCTTTCTGATTCTTAACTATTCCCTCTTTCTTATTCATTCTAATCCTAAATAACTAGCCTATCATTTTACTTCTCTATCATGATCCGAGAGATCCGACAAAAAGTGTACTTTCTCAAAGCATCATCTCGTGAACACACCCGTTTCTTTCCAACCCCATTCTTAGCCTGACACCCTGTGTCCGCAGAGCCTCTTTCCCCTCCTGCTCGAAGGGGAGATTGTTTCTCCCTGACAGTGGCTGACTGGCGATTCATGAACGGCCCTGGAAGCTATTATGTGCAGAATTTTTTTTTTTTTTTATTTGAAAAAAATATCAAGGTATCCCATCTCTAAAAGACCGTATGTTAGCATCATCGATTACTGTTTAAACATCTTTTCAATACAAATCTACGAATTATTGTAGTTTTTGGTACTGAGGCAATAATTAAAAACATATTACCCATTTTCAAGGACCGCAGATTCCTAGTAAAATTTAATGTAAGAATTAAATTACTTCCATTGCTACTGTATAAAAACAGATAAAGCACGTTCTCTAAGAGAGACTTTTGAAGGCTATTTCTTTTTTATGAATTCATTGCGATAACTAAGGTCGGAATTTGTAATAGTTTCTCCGCTTTTAGTGAGAACGAAAATACAGATGTGTCAAAAATTAGGTTCTTTTTCGAGACTTGCCTATCATTAATAAACTACGAGGGTTGTACAGAAAGTAGCGCAAAAGTGGGCATAGCGTTTTCCTTAACTGACAGAGGTCGTTCAAATTGCGCATGTTGGTAGAGTAACTCTTTCTCTGTACAAAGGCACTACTCATCATAGTCTCCATCACAAGCGATGCAATTGCACCATCGTTGAACCCAACTCTTGAATCTTCTTTGAAAAAATTCAGGTGTGGACTGTTGTACCCACTTCTTCACAGTCACTTTCATCTCGTCTGTGCCATCAAATCGTTGTCCCCGACCCCCGTTTCATCCCCTGTCACAAGATCGAACAAAAAACGTGTCTTCATTGGCTTCCAGCAGATCAGAGCAGACTTCCACCCTTCTCTCCTTCAAATCGTTTGTCAACTGCAGAGGTTTCCACTTTGCACACACTTTCCGACACCACCACCTTCTGTATGGCATTGTGACCACAGTACAGTTGTGCAACAAGCTCACGATTGCGACTCGACTCTCCCCGCGAATCAATTCATCCACTCTCTGACGATTCGTGTCAGTGGTCGCAGATGATGGCCTCCCACTGCGTGGTTTGTCTTCAATGCTGGTTTCCCCTTCTTTAAACTTCTTCATCCACCTGTGCACATTGCTCTTGTCAATAGTGTCATCTCCGTAAACATTCCGTAGCCTTCTGTGGATGTCGGACAGCCTGCACCATTCCTTCGTCAAGAACTCAATGGCGGCACGTTGCTTCTGCTTTACCAGCAATGAAGAAGGAGGGTTACTATAGAGGAAAAATTACTCTACCAACATATGCAGTTTGAACGACCTCTGTCAGTTAATAAAAGAGTTATGCCCACTTTTTTGTTACGAATTCGGTACAAGCCTCGTAATTACGAACAAACATATTGAAAAAAAAATGGAAAATGTCCAGAATTGCAAGAAATTCAGTGCAAATTTATAAAGTGAGAAACATTAAAGATTGCGAAAATTATTATTTATTTAATCATTTTCAAACGGGAAAAGTATTTTCGCTGTAGCTGAAACACTGTCCAGAACTGAAGTTCAAAGTTTCTTGCAAAAAACATAGTAAATAGGATGCATGCAGATACTGTTAAAAATAAAGAAACATATACATAAGTATAACTATACCATCGGGATTAGAGGAAATTCTATCCCACACTCACCAACCCGCTTGGCCAGCGTGGTGAGTTATGGCCAAACCCCTCCAAAATGATTCCACAACTTAAATCTTGGCCCTCAGTCTCCGGCAGCTGGAATGTACCTGGCCAAGGCAGCGGCCAGTGCGACATGAAGGCAGAGGGTGCCAAGAATCCCCGGAGGACCGGACTAGGCTGCCATCTGATGCTGACCTTGGCTACTTACAATGGACGCTCCCTATCTTCTGATTCAAGGCTTCTTGAATTGGAAGAGGAACTACAAAGAATCAAGTGGGACATCGTGGGGCTAAGTGAGGTAAGGAGAAAAGGAGAAGATCTCATCGAACTGAAAAGTGGACATCTCTTCTACTATCGTGGGACAGATACTGGCAGAACTAGTGGTGTTGGATTTATAATAAACAAGAAACTGAAGGATAAAGTTGTAGAAGTTGAAAGTTCCTCTGACAGAGCTGCACGACTTGTTATCCAACTCTCGAAAAGATACCAGGCTCAGATTATTCAAACTTATGCACCCACCACAAGTCATCCTGAAGAAGAAATTGAAGAATTTTATGAGGAAATTTGTCATCTAAATAATAAAGGTAAGCAGCACTTGAAAATAATTATGGGAGATTTCAATGCAAAAATAGGGCAACAGCAACAGAATGAAACTTCAGTAGGTAAATTCGGTCATGGCAACAGAAACCAGCGTGGAAATACTCGCGTTGAGTTTGCAGAGGCAGAAGGGTTTTTCATCTTGAACTCCTTTTTCAAGAAAAAGCCACACAGGAAATGGACATGGAGACATCCAAATGGGACGACAAGTGAAATTGATTTTATTATGTGTAACAAAAAATTCGTCATAGAAGACTGCAGTGTGCTAAACAAGTTCAACACAGGTAGTGACCATAGATTGGTGAGATGTAAGATGCACCTCAACACTAAACTCGAACGTTGCAAGCTCATAAGACAAACAAAATCTATTGACATAACCAACCTTAAAAAACACCATAATACCTTCAAGTTAGAACTGAAGAACAGGTTCTCTGCTTTAGAAGGCCTAACATCGGAAGAAGTGGATATCTCTGAAGTTAACAGAAAAGTAACCAAAGCTCTTATGGAAACAGCAACAAAATTAGCTGGGTCTAAGAACAAGTTGCATGTGAACAAATTATCAGGAAAAACCAAAATGTTGATGCAAAAAAGAAGAGAGATGAGGACAACTAAAGAAGATGTGACTTCCAAAGTAGAATATATAGAGCTATGCAAGACAGTAAGAAAAAGTATCACTGAAGACGTAAGGAAATTCAACTGTGAACTAGTGAGGAAAGCAATTGAAAACAACCAAAGCCTAAAGATAACAAAGGGACATCTCAGTAAGGGAGGAAAACATATTATGGCACTGAGAAAAGAAGATGGTTCTGTAACAAGAAATAGAGGCGAAATTTTGACAAGAGTGAAAGATTTCTACTCCAAATTATATGAAAGGGATGATATATGCACTCCAGACATCATGAAAGATACCAGTACCAGAGTTCCTCCAGTCCTCCCAGCAGAAGTTGCACATGCAATCAAGAACATGAAGCGGGGAAAAGCTCCAGGAGAAGATGGAATTACTGTAGACATCATACAAGAAGCAAGTGGAGAAATCGAAACAGTACTCGCCCAAATTTTCACTCGATGCCTTAATGAAGGAAAGATTCCTGAGGATTGGAACACCGCTACAATGATCCTGCTACATAAGAAAGGTGGCATTGAGGATCTCGGAAACTACAGACCTATCAGCCTCCTATCAGTAGTTTATAAAATCTTCACTAAAGTTATTTCACACCGCTTGAAGGTAACACTGGACATGGCTCAACCGAGAGAACAAGCTGGATTCAGGAGTGGCTACAGCACAATAGATCATATCCACGTGCTGAGAGAACTAATTGAAAGAGCGAGGGAATATGAACTTCCATTGTGCATGGCTTTTATCGATTATGAAAAAGCCTTTGATTCGGTGAAACCATCAGCAGTTACAATGGCTCTGAAAACCTGCGGTATTGAAGATGCATACATTAATATTATTAACAACATCTATGAAAATGCAAGTGCAAAGATTAGGCTGTTTGAAAATACAACACACGTAAAAATTGGAAAGGGAGTGAGACAAGGTGACACCATATCTCCGAAGCTCTTTAATGCCACATTGGAGGGTGTTTTTCAGTCGCTGAGCTGGGAAAACACGGGGATAAAGATTAATGGAGATTATCTAACCCACCTTCGTTTTGCTGATGACGTAGTCATTTTTGCAACTACCCCATCAGAGCTGCAGAGTATGATCCAGGAACTTGCTGACAAGAGTAAAGAAGTGGGATTAAAAATGAACTTTCAGAAGACAAAAGTGATGTTCAATGCTTTTACAAGAAATGAAGATTTATCGATTGATGGAGAAAAGCTGGAGATAACAGACACGTACGTTTATCTTGGACAGCAGATATCAAGTGAGGGTCACATTGATGAAGAAATTAATCGGCGTACAAAACTTGCCTGGAGAGCTTTTGGAAGAAACAGCATAATTTTCAAGAGCAATATGCCATTATGTCTTAAAAGAAAAGTGTTTGATCAATGCATCCTTCCAGTGCTTACGTATGGTGCAGAGACGTGGACCTTAACTAAAAGAGACATACAAAGGCTGCAGACAACTCAAAGCAGCATGGAGAGGTGCATGCTTGGTGTAACCAGGAGAGATAAGAAGAGGAACTCGTGGATCCGAAAAATGACAAGAGTGGAAGACATCATGATCAGAGTTAAATCCCTGAAATGGCAATGGGCTGGACATACCGCCAGAAGGACAGATCATCGATGGACAGCCGAAATTTTAGATTGGATTCCACGGGACAGGAAAAGACCCAGAAGAAGACCACATGGGAGATGGGTGGATGAAATTCGAAAGTATGCAGGGGTGACATGGAGGAGACTGGCACAAGACAGACCGTTGTGGAGGAAACTTGGGGAGACCTTCGTCCAGCAGTGGATTGATAATGGTTGACAATGATGATGATGATGACATAAGAAAAGCAACTACCCAAAACTTTTGCAGTAAGTGAACCTTAATCTATTAACATGCACAATGAATTTCGAGTTTCGATAGCACACAACTGAATAGCATAGGTATTTATATTTTATTTATAATATTATTGAACTGCAACTGCTGGTGGCAAAAGCGGACTGGGCAGAAGATATGAGCCCAAAGGGACAGGGTTTAAAACAATTTGAAAGTCGAGAAAGGAGAAAAGGGTGTATAAAAAAACAGTGTTTGACTGACTCAACAGAACATTAGCTACGCAGCTTTTTTTTTTTTTTTCTGAAGTCGTCAAAGTGGTAAACACAATTTTCCGTTTTAGTATAACTTGGTTTTCTTCTACAAGAATATTGAAGTATAAGTATGCATATACTTTTTTGTTTTTTCCTTGAGTAAGCATACAGTCTACCGGCCCAGGATATGGCGTCTCACCCGCGTAGCCTTATTTCCCTTAATTCGTTTTCCCTAATTCCCGTTTGCTCTCATTACGTTTACCCCAATCGCTTTTACCCGGAAATTGCTTGTACCCGAATTCCCATTTCTCCTAATTTCGTTTACCCTAATCCCCTAAATCTCGTTTCCCCTAATTCACGTTTACCCGAATCATGTTTACCCCAATCGCATTTAGCCGAAATCGCTTTCATCCTAATTTCGTTTGCCCTAATCTCGTTTGTACTAAATCTCATTTGCCCTAAACACGTTTGCCCTCATTTTGGTTAACTGAAATAAAACGGCGGGTCTTTATTTCAAGAAAATTCTTCTTTCCATTCTTGTTGATGATGTCGACCACCATGCCAGCAAAAGTGTAAAGAAGTGCACGTGGTTGCTACCATTGTAGCCATGCACATTCAGCTTTTATTAAAGCAAGAAATAGTATTATAATACATTCACTGGAATTGCAAACGCAGAAGGTCCACTTTAAGAGTTCTTAGTGTACTAGACCCCCCTCCCACCCCGTACGAGACTAAACTCCAGCTGTGAAAATACCTTTTGTTAATTCAGTTCCACCTTAATAGTAAATGTTAGTCTATCCCGCTCGAAGGTTTTATGGAAATGTCCGTCTGTCCGTACCTGTGCTTCTTTATTGATCTGGCACATTTTCCGTATCTCGAAAATCAATAAACTATTTTTTTTTAAACTGCAAGTGGAATTTTTTTAGAGTATGATCCAGGAACTTTTTGGATTAAAACTAAACTTGGAAAAAAAAGTCGGATTAAAATGAACTTTTAGAAAGCAAAACTGATGTACAAATGCTTTTTCAGAAAATAAAAATTTTGCGATTGATGGAGAAAAACTCAAAGTAACCGATACCTACATTTACCTTTGACAACAAATATCAAGCAAAGGTCAAATTCATGAAGAAATTAATCGGCGTATAAAACTTGGCTGGAGAGTTTTTGGAAGAAACTGTACAATTTTCAAGAGCAATATGCCATTATGTCTTAAGAAAAGTCTTTAATCAATGCATCCTTCCAGTTCTTACATATGAAGCAGAGCCATGGACCTTATCTAAAAGGAAAAAAAAACACATAGAAAGGCTGCAGACAACTGAAAGAAACAGGGAGAAATGCATGATTGGTGTAACCAGGAAAGATAAGAAGCGGAACTCTTGGATAAGGAAAATAATGACTTGAATGGAAGACATCATAATCAGAGTAAAATCCCTGAATTGGCAATGGGTTGGAAATGTTGCCAGAAGAACGGACCACCGATGGATAACTGAAATTTTAGACTAGATCCCAAGGGACAGAAGGAGGCAAAATCACATAGGAGATGGATGGATGAAATTCGGAAGCATGCCGGACTAACAAGGAGGAGGCAGACTCAAGACAGGAAGTTGTGGAAGAAACTTAGGGAGACCTTCATCCAGCACTGGACTGATAATGGTTGACAATGATGAAAAATAAAATAAAGGAATAACTATAAAAAATATATAAAAACAAAAGAATAACTGTGCCGAACAAAAAGAAAGAAAACTTTTCCGTATTAAAACAAAAAGTCTTTAAAAATTTTATCTAAAGAGAAAAAATTTCTATTTGCCGTTTTTTTTTTAAATAGTTTTATTGATTTTCGAGATGCAGAAAATATGCCAGATTAATAAAGAAGAATATGCACACAGAGGCAGCCGTTTCTATGAAATATAATCAGTGTTGGTCGCAAATGGGGAAACATTCAAGCGGGATAGACTGACGTCTGCTATTAATGTAAAGGTGGAACTGAATTAACAAAAGGCATTTTCATAGCTGGAGTACGGGGTGGGAGTACACGAAGAACTCTTAAAGTGGGCCTTCTGAGTTTGCAATCCCATTGAATGCATTGTGATACTACTTCATGCTTTAATAAAATCTGAATTTGACGGCTATAATGGCTGCATTAAAGGACTAGCTGCATAATGGTAGTAACCACATGTACTTCTTTACTGTTTTGCTGGCATGGTGCTCAACATCATCAACAAGAATGGAAAGGAGAATTTTCTTGCAATTTCAAGACCCGCCGTTTTATTTCGGTTAACCAAAATTAGGGCAAATGAGATTTAGTGCAAACGAAATGAGGGGAAATGGGAATTCATGTAAAAGCGATTTCGGGTAAAAGCGATTGGGGTAAACGTGATTCGGTCAAACGTGAATTATGAGAAACGAGATTTAGGGAAAACGAGATTAAGGTAAACGAAATTAGGGGAAATGGGAATTCGGGTAAAAGCCATTTCGGGTATAAACGATTGAAGTAAACGTGATAAGGGCAAACGGGAATTAGGGGAAACGGGTTATGGGAAACGGGTGTTCACCGGCTCATCGGGAATTCTCCCGGTTTCCCGGCTGCCCAATCCGCGCCAGCTCTCTGACGACTCCTCGGCAGTAAACTCATTTTTCTGTCTCGATTGCTTTTCGAATTACAACGTACATGACATCAGGATGCCCCGACTTCAGCATAGGCCCATAAAACAATAAAAAGCACTTAACGTTTTCTGAAACGGATCTTCAATACAAAGGAAGACTGCCGGGGAACACTGTTTTACAACTTCTAATCACCCTTACCGGCTCTGAAAGCGTCTTCGAACATTCCCATGCTAATTGATTTTACATTGATTTTACTTGAAAATGAATGAATACTAAAATCTTGTAAAATCTCCTAAACTCACGTAACATATATTTCCTCTTTGCGAAAAAACAAACATGAGATGGATGAAATCTGTGTCATTTTTTGCAACCTCCCTCCTGCTAACTGTCAAAATCTAAGAATAACCCCAGAACAGTGCGTGATATGTACAAATTCAGATTAACAGAAAAATTTCCAAGTTCAGTATTAATCGTTTCATTATCATCTTCGATCATGTTTATCATTTTCATCTATGCCATCCCTTAGGGCAGCGAAATATTTGTTCAAATTAAGAAACAGCGTCAGTTCAAATTTCCATATTTTTAAAAAGTTTGGGCGTCAGTGATATATCTTTCGCTTGACACATGAGGCTATTTCTGCTAAAAAATAAAGAAGAGGAACTTTTGAATATAAAAAGAAGTTACACTGCAATTAGACTATTAAGCAGATCTCCTTAAACTTCATTTTCAGTCTTCAGAAAAAAATTAAATCTACGCCTTTGATGATTTTTGAAGCGTTGAACGACATATCTCTAGTTTTAGTACTTCAATAAAAGTTCATTGTACTTCATAATTAACTCGAAAAATAGGAAATTTATAGGGGCAGAAACGATCATATTTTGTGAACACAATTAAAACTAAAGTGGATCAGACTTGATGTGTCGTTTAGCTGAAAATGTAATACGTCATTAGGTGACCAATGGACTAAGTGGTCTGTTTAAAAATGATATATTGTTTCCTTAATACTGTAGTTCGGGCACTCAACCTCAACAAAGTTGCGTGTCTTTCGGAACATCATTCGAATTCCTCATCCGGCTCACAAGTGAATGTTCCGTATCACTGGACTAAAGGTTTTAAACTTCCCTTTCCTCAAAATAAATAGTAAAATTTGCTGACATGTAACTACACTACTGCGTCATTTTTTCACTGAAGATTTTCTGTTTCGTGTTAGTATGTTTTCTAAAGATTTTCTGTTTCGTGTTAGCAGAACTGATTTTCTCGACTCCTTTCAGACAGCGAATCTCTTTTAGACAGAAGAGCCTTCGGAATATTTATAGTTTCTAAAGCAGTTGTGTTTTTCCTTTCATAAGGGCAAACGTTTGTTTCCTTAGATGTTCGTTTTGAATTCGTTATTTACGCTTTCCAACCGTAGGTTGAAGAATCGTATATGCTCCAGCTTTGTCCGTCTGTCTGTCTGCCCGTCCGCACGATAACTCGTGTAAAAATGGTTAGATGTCGATGAAATTTTAGTATGTGGTAAGGGACCACCTGGGGACGAAACCTATTGAAAATGGGACAAATGGGGTCAAAAGTCAGGACATAGGAGCAGGATCCATTCCATTGCACTTATGCGTCATAACTTACGTAAAAATGCTTCGACTGCGACAAAGCTTTAACATGTTGTTACGGAGGTATACTGAACCGGTTCTGTTGAATATCATCCAAATGGGTTCAAAGGTCAGGACACAGGAGCGAGATTTATTCCACAGCCATTATCCTCATAACTTGACTAAAATGCTTCTATTGTGACAAAACTTTGGTATGTCGTTCTAGAGGTATTCTGAACCAATTCTGTTTAATATAATCGAAATGGGATCAAAGGTCAGGACATAGGAGCGGGACCATTCGATTGCGCTTATGCGTCATAACTTGTATAAAAATCGTTCGATTTCGATGAAATTTTAGTATGTAGTAGGGGACCATCTGGGGACGAATACTATTGAAAACGGAAAAAATGGGGTCAAAGGTCAGGACATAGGAGCGGGATCCATTCCATTGCACTTATGCGTCATAATTTACGTAAAAATGCTTCTATTGCGACAAAACTCTGGTGTGTCGTTCCGGAGAAATACTGAACCGGTTCTGTTGAATATCATCGAAATGGGTCAAAGGTCAGGACACCAGAGTGAGATTTATTTCACAGCCATTATCCCCATAACTTGAGTAATAACTTTAGTAATGATTTCTGGTATGTCGGAAAGCGTATCATAATCAATGCATCGCATGACTTTACTAACTTGTCCTCATTTGACCCGATCCAGGAACAGCCTTTACTTTTATTTTTGAGTCATATAAAGTTAGTTTTAAGCTTTTGTATATACAGTGGCTTATCAAAATAATGGAAAAACCGACTGCGACTGGAATACACGCAGTGTGCTGTATGCAAATCGTAGGAATGATGTCACCCGCGATGTGAGGTATATAAAGGGGTGCAATGCGATGTTGGCTATCACGTAGCAGTGCCACAGTCGCAGTTGCAGCAGCTGTTGAGTAATTGTCGACAATATCAGATCTGTGACCTCAAAAAAGGCATGATCATTTAAGCGCGTCTTGCAGGAGCTTCAGTAACTAGAACGGCAGAAATAGTTAGTGTATCCGAGGAACTGTATTAAAGATTATGACAACCTATCAAAAAGGACACTGCGTTGCCTCCAAACGTGCAGTTGTGGGCGCCATATGAAGATGTCAAGTAGGGAGTAGTGCTCTTCACGGATTTCGGATTTTTGGATATCCGGATATTTTAGTATCCGAAAACCGGATTTTTAGCATTCGAATAGTTCGAACTCTGGATATCCGGACTTAGAATACCGAATATTCAAACATCTCCACAATAAAGATCTATCTGGCCATATAGACCGCATGCCTCAGGTTGTTGAAACCTTAACTCAGCAGTTTGTGAACGTGCGTTTTTTTTTTTTTTTTTTTTTTTTTTTTTGCCGCATAAGGTCCGTTTTATTAGACAAAGTGATCTTTCGTGACATTGGTATTGTACTAAGTGAAGGGATAATAAATAAAATTGCAGTGTTTTATCCCGTAACAAACTCATGCGGCAATTCGGATTTATGATATTTCGGATATTCTGAAATCCGAAATCCGGATTTCAAAATATCCGGGCCGCCCCGGTGGCGCAGTGGTCTAAGGCACTGGCCTCTGATCATTCGTCCGTAAGGGGTCCGGGTTCGAATCCCGGTCAGGCATGGATGTTGTGTTTGTCTTACGGCACTGGCTCTCTCCCTTCCCTGGAACCAGTGACCCTAAATTAGGGACGGACGACTGCTTATAGCCCATTGAGTTGCTCACGGTGGTCGTTAAACCTCCAATCAAAAAAAAAAATAAAAATAAAAAAAATATCCGGTTTTTGACAGCACTAGTAGGGACAGGCGGACGTTGGTAGGGATCGTACAATAGAAGCACAAGACTACAGCACCACGGAGGGCAAAAGAATTGAACACGAATCGGAATGATTCCGTATGTCATAACAGTTCGTCGGGAATTACATCGTGTCGGTATTTATGGCTTTGTTGCAATCCACAAACCTCTGATTACCAACAGCAGTGCAACAAAACGTGTAAAGTGGCGCAAAAGCACAAAAAGACTGGGAACGTGTTATCTGGTCTGATTAATCGTGCTTCACATTGTTTCCCATCATTGGTAGAGTGTACGTCTGGGAAAACCCTGCAGAAGCGTACCACCCCGAAGTTTGGTACCGGCTGTGAATCATGGAGGTGGATCCCTGATGCTGTGCGATGCCATATCATAGTATTTTTTAGTACCATTGGTTATTCTTCAGGGTCATGTTACATCTGCAACGTACGAATCCATTCATGTGCACCCAGTTTTTGCAGGTAATGTTCTCTAATGACCGTCCGTGGTTTCCAGCGGATAATAATGCATTGGTGCATTGTGCGAAATATTTCAAGTTGTGGTTTGCAGAGCACCATGAGAATGAGATATAGTAGCTACCCTTGCCACCTCAATATTATTGAATATTTGATGGAATATCGGGAGCGAAAGATAAAATCACACTTTCCACCTCTAACATCACTGCCACAGCTGTGACATATTTTACAAGAAGAATGTTCCCGAATTCCATTATCGTATGCGCATGGTTTGTATAAGTGTATTCCAAGTTGAATTTCTTCTGTACTGAAAGCCAAAGGTGGGCCTACAGCTTATTAATAAAACAATTCTCCACAAACAGTAACTGTTTCCTTTAGTTTGATAAACCCCTGTAATTAGTTCTGGTCTATCTGTCCTGTCGGATTGAAAATTGAATCTACCTTTAAGATGTGTCGATATATTGCCCATCTGTTTAACAAAGTTCAAATGAACTCCACTCTGGAGTATTCTTTGAAATCACTTTACCCGTCTGGTTATACAGTTTTGAGTTCAATAGCTTTTGAAAAGAAAGAAATACTTGCTGTAATATAGGACCATCGGGTTTGCAGTATATCATAAACAATATCAGTTTTCAGTTCTAGCCATAGCGAAAGCTGACTTTTGAGAGTCCTTTTACCACCCAAATGAGATTCTAATGCTAGAAGAGTCGCCTACCTCTAATTCAGGGGAATCTAATTCCAGAAATGCGGGGTGAAACTACTGCCTTAATAACAACACTCATGTCTGACTTCGTATTCGAACCCCAAACAGACAGTTTTGAGAAAACAAAAACCAGTGTCTTCAAACCACTGCACCACGAGACGACGCATATCTTCATGGTTTTGAACACCACATATGTTGCTTATCATTGTCCATATGTTGATGCCGTCCGTACATTTTACTATTTCCCATGGAGCCATAAAAATTTGGAACTAACTCGCATCGTCCTGGAACGGGAATCGGAACCGCATCTCCCGATTTATGTTTTGCACTGGTGTTAAATAGTCCTTCATCTGTACTTGGATGAAAAATGAGCGTCAGCGCTACGATGAAGCAGATTGCCTTGAATAACGCACATCAGGAAAGTTGTTCGGATATTTAGGCTACATCTGCTTAGCTTCAGTTGCTTGAAATTTCGTTGTCCTGGGTGGGGTAATGGTGGCATGCTCGAACGGAAATAGGAAGATGCTGCTTCAACTCCTGTTCCAGAGCGATGGAATTTTCAAGTTTTCTGAAGTGTCGGTACATGGGAAACAGTAAACTGTACGCCATCTATAATCCAGCAATGATATATACACTGAAGTGCCAGAAAAACTGGTACACCAGTCTAATACTTGGTAGGTCCCCCACGGGAGCGCAGGACTGCAGAAATACGACGGGGCATGGACTCCACTAGCTTCTGGAAATATGCTGTAGGTAATGCACACCATACTTCCTGCAGAGCGTTCCACAATTCGTGTGCATTCCGATGTCTAGGATTCTTGTGTTCGATAGCGCGTTGCATGGCATCCCAAATGTGTTCTATCACATTCAGATCTGTGGACTTGGGTAGGAATGGCAACACCCCAAACTCAGATGAATGCTACTCTAACCATAATGTGGCGTCCCGACACTTGTGTGGAGGTGCATTGTTCTGTTGGAGCAGGCCCAACCCATCAGCATGAATCCGCACATGCAAAGCCAATTGTTTGCTATCCTTTATGATTTTTTTTAATTGGAGGTTTAACAACCACCTTGAGCAACTCATTGGGCTATAAGCAGTCGTCTGTCCCTAATTTAGGGCCACTGACTCCAGGGAAGGGAGAGAGCCAGTGCCGTAAGACAAACACAACATCCAAGCCTCACTGGGATTCGAACCCGGACCCTTCTCGGGCGAATGGTCAGAAGTCTGCGCTTAGACCACTGCGCCACCGGGGTGGCATCAATTATTTTCTCGTTCTCCTTCCCAGGCAAGCGTTTCATGTAAATAACGCAGGCAACTATGAATGATTCCGTCATTTTGTGAATAAAGTTATTATTATTATTATTATTATTATATTGGACTATTTATATGAAGCGTAGCATATAATAGTAAGTTAGTGACATATCTATTTAGCATACTAAGTTGAGATTAGAGCTATTTGTTACTGTGTTTGGGTGCTTCTTACTGAAAATTATATATATATCTGATGCTGACCTTGGCTACGTATAACGGACGCTCCCTATCTTCTGATTCAAGGCTTCTTGAATTGGAAGAGGAACTACAAAGGATCAAGTGGAACATCGTCGGGCTAAGTGAGGTAAGGAGAAAAGGAGAAGATCTCATCGAACTGAAAAGTGGACATCTCTTCTACTATCGTGGGACAGATACTGGCAGAACTAGTGGTGTTGGATTTATAATAAACAAGAAACTGAAGGATAAAGTTGTAGAAGTTGAAAGTTCCTCTGACAGAGCTGCACGACTCGTTATCCAACTCTCGAGAAGATACCAGGCTCAGATCATTCAAACTTATGCACCCACCACAAGTCATGCTGAAGAAGAAATTGAAGAATTTTATGAGGAAATTTGTCATCTAAATAATAAAGGTAAGCAGCACTTGAAGATAATTATGGGAGATTTCAATGCAAAAATAGGTCAACGGCAACAGAATGAAACTTCAGTAGGTAAATTCGGTCACGGCAACAGAAACCAGCTTGGAAATACTCTCGTAGAGTTTGCAGAGGCAGAAGGGTTTTTCATCTTGAACTCCTTTTTCAAGAAAAAGCCACACAGGAAATGGACATGGAGACATCCAGATGGGACGACAAGTGAAATTGATTTTATTATGTGTAACAAAAAATTCGTCATAGAAGACTGCAGTGTGCTAAACAAGTTCAACACAGGCAGTGACCATAGATTGGTGAGATGTAAGATGCACCTCAACACTAAACTCGAACGTAGCAAGCTCATAAGACAAACAAAATGTATTGACATAACCAACCTTAAAAAACACCATAATACCTTCAAATTGGAACTGAAGAACAGATTCTCTGCTTTAGAATTCCTAACATCGGAAGAAGTGGATATTTCTGAAGTTAACAGAAAAGTAACCAAAGCTCTTATGGAAACAGCAACAAAATTAGCTGGGTCTAAGAACAAATTGCATGTGAACAAATTATCAGGAAAAACCAAAATGTTGATGCAAAAAAGAAGAGTGATGAGGACAACTAAAGAAGATATGACTTCCAAAGTGGAATATATAGAGCTATGCAAGACAGTACGAAAAAGTATCACTGAAGACGCAAGGAAATTCAACTGTGAACTAGTAAGGAAAGCAATTGAAAACAACCAAAGCCTAAAGATAGCAAAGGGACATCTCAGTAAGGGAAAAAAAAACAGATTATGGCACTGAGAAAAGAAGATGGTTCTGTAACAAGAAATAGAGGCGAAATTTTGACAAGAGTGAAAGATTTCTACTCCAAATTATATGAAAGGGATGATGCATGTACTCCAGACATCATTAATGGTACCAGTACCAGAGTTCTTCCAGTCCTTCCAGCAGAAGTTGCACATGCAATCAAGAACATGAAGCGGGGAAAAGCTCCAGGAGAAGATGGAATTACTGTAGACATCATACAAAAAACAAGTGGAGAAATCGAAACAGTACTCGCCCAAATTTTCACTCGATGCCTTAATGAAGGGAAAATTAATGAGGATTGGAACAACGCTACAATGATCCTACTACATAAAAAAGGTGACATTGAGGATCTCAGGAACTACAGACCTATCAGCCTCCTATCAGTGGTTTATAAAATCTTCACTAAAGTTCTTTCACACCGCTTGAAGGTGACACTGGACATGGCTCAACCGAGAGAACAAGCTGGATTCAGGAGTGGCTACAGCACAATAGATCATATCCACGTACTGAGAGAACTAATTGAAAGAGCGAGGGAATATGAACTTCCATTGTGCATGGCTTTTATCGATTATGAAAAAGCCTTTGACTCGGTGAAACCATCAGCAGTTGCAATGGCTCTGAAATCCTGCGGTATTGAAGATGCATACATTAATATTATTAATAACATCTATGAAAATGCAAGTGCAAAGATTCGGCTGTTTGAAAATACAACACACATAAAAATTGGAAAAGGAGTGAGACAAGGTGATACCATATCTCCGAAGCTCTTTAATGCCACATTGGAAAATGTCTTTCAATCACTGAACTGGGAAAACAAAGGGATACAGATTAATGGAGATTATCTAACCCACCTTCGTTTTGCTGATGACATAGTCATTTTTGCAACTACCCCATCAGAGCTACAGAGTATGATCCAGGAACTTGCTGACAAGAGTAAAGAAGTGGGATTAAAAATGAACTTTCAGAAGACAAAAGTGATGTACAATGCTTTTACAAGAAATGAAGATTTATCGATTGATGGAGAAAAGCTGGAGATAACAGACACGTACGCTTATCTTGGACAGCAGATATCAAGTGAGGGTCACATTGGTGAAGAAATTAGTCGGCGTACAAAACTTGCCTGGAGAGTTTTTGGACGAAACAGCATAATTTTCAAGAGCAATATGCCATTATGTCTTAAAAGAAAAGTGTTTGATCAATGCATCCTTCCAGTGCTTACGTATGGTGCAGAGACGTGGACCTTAGCTAAAAGAGACATACAAAGGCTGCAGACAACTCAAAGCAGCATGGAGAGGTGCATGCTTGGTGTAACCAGGAGAGATAAGAAGAGGAACTCGTGGATCTGAAAAATGACAAGAGTGGAAGACATCATGATCAGAGTTAAATCCCTGAAATGGCAATGGGCTGGACATACCGCCAGAAGGACAGATCATCGATGGACAGCCGAAATTTTAGATTGGATTCCAAGGGACAGGAAAAGACCCAGAAGAAGACCACATGGGAGATGGGTGGATGAAATTCGAAAGTATGCAGGGGTGACATGGAGGAGACTGGCACAAGACAGACCGTTGTGGAGGAAACTTGGGGAGACCTTCGTCCAGCAGTGGATTGATAATGGTTGACAATGATGATGATGATGATGATGATGATGATATATATATATTTCGCACATGCCTATATTTGTACTTACACTCAGATCGGCCCTGATAGTTGGCATCTATGACCGTTACCCAATCCGAGCAGTATAGTTTGGAGAGTTGTGTTCCATAAAATGACGAGCTGCCCCGATGGCGCAGTGGTCTAAGCGATGGCATCTGATCATTCGTCCGAACGGGGTCCGGGTTCGAGTCCCGGTGAGGCGTGGATGTTGTGTTCGTCTTACGTCACTGGCTCTCTCCCTTCTCTGGAACCAGTGACCCTAAATTAGGGACGGGCGACTTCTTTTAGCCCATTGAGTTGCTCACGGTGGTCGTTAAACCTCCAATCAAAAATAAAATAAAAAAGAGTGACGAAACTAAAGCGTATGTAGGCAGTTCCTATCCTGCATAATAAATTAAGACTGATTCCTTAAGATTCATTTGAGATTGATTTTTGCCAACCAAACATTTTCAAATTGCCATTTCTTCTTTCCCAGAAAAGTAAAATCAAGCATTTTGATATTATTTAGAATACTTGATGAAAATACACCGTCCAAAAAGGAAGCAATTGTATATGTTGAGCGTTCGTTAAAAATCCTGTTCTGGTTTGACGAGAATGTGGATGATGTCAGTAGAACACATTTCTTCTGTAGCGAAAATGCATTTCTACGGCATTAACAATGCTATCACAGTAAGATGTTATCGAAATCTAAAGGAGAAAGCTACCTTCCCACAGATGCACTTTTCGGCGCCTTCACCCCTGCCCAAAATCATCACCGTCTCAAGATTAGAAAGCTTAAAAAGAAAAAAAAATATATTTCTGATGTAGGTGTGATCACGTCGCCTTTGCGCGCCATCTGTTGAGGCCCAAAAACAAATCTTATTATCTCTAGTGCAAAATCATGGTTTTCTTCCAAACAGAAAAGAGTTATCTAGTGTTTTGATTATACAGGGTTACAAGGAAAGTCCGTGATCAGGCCGATATCTCACGAACTATGGTAGTTAGCGATTTACTTATTGTGCAGTTGTATAGGAAATTCCCTATAGCGCACACAATAACACCACGAAGGATCCCCTCACCCATCTTGGGGGGGGGGGGTTGAGGGGGCCATCGCGCCCCCTTTGCAAATAGGGCAAAAAAGTCAATTACAAACTTGTTCAGCGAGGCAAAAATAGTGCACAAATGTTTTTGTCCCATAACAGAAGATGGAAGGGGACTCTCCAAATGCGAAAAAAGCTGCCTGAGTCGCTGTGTCTGAAGCATATTTGCATGGATTTCAAAAGTGCTTTCTGTTCCGTCGTCAGAATACCAAAATGATATGCGTGGTCGGCACTTCGTGAACCAGTGACGGGAAGTCGAATGCTTTGCCACGTACGCAAGTCAATTAGATGTGCATACAGTTTTCCTATTGGATGAGTGTTTCGCCATTTTATGCTATTTCTCCTTGTCTCAGAGTATTTTTTTACTGTATTGGACATCAAAGTCTGATATTGAATATGTCAAGGAACTGCGTTTTATTTCAGAACAAGAACTGTTGATAAGGTTTGTAGGAAAACGTTTCCTTTGTGCTTTCATTTACCAGTTTAGATGAGCTCTAAGCAATAAGTTCTTGTATAAATACTATGTCGTTGCTTCCGGCTGTTGTGCTTTTCTTGGGACCACATTCCAGGTCCCCTTCCATCTTTTGTTATGGGACAAAAACATTTATGTACTATTTTTGCCTCGCTGAACAAGTTTGTGATTCACTTTTTGCCCTATCTGCAAAGGGGGACGCGATAGCCCCCTCAACCCCTCTAAAGGGGGGATCCCTCGTGGTGCTATTGTGTGCGCCATAGGGGATTTCCCATTCAACTGCCTAAGAAGTAAATCGTTAACTGCCATAGTTCGTGAGATATTGGTCTGATTAAGGGCTTTTCCTTGTAACCCTGTATATCATCAAAACATGTATTAATATATTATCGAAGAATGTATTGATTATAAATCAAGATCGATACATTTTCCCTATAAATTATAAAAAGTAAGGAATTTCCTTTGATAGATTTTATGTATACAGTACGGCACGCAAACTTGTATTTATTTTTTAAACATAATAACAAAATCGTTTACACATTATTATCAACCCACTGCTGGATGAAGGTCTCCCCAAGTTTCCTCCACAACATTCTGTCTTCAGCCACCCTCTTCCATTTTTCTCCGACATGCTTTCGATTTTCCTCCACCCATCTCTCACGTGGTCTTTTTCTGGATATTTTCCTGTCCCTTGGTATCCGGTGTAACATTTCGGCTGTCCATCGGTTCTCCGTTCTTCTGTCAATATGTCCATCCCATTACCATTTCAGGGATTTTACTCTGATCATGATTTAGTCCACTCTTGCCATTTTCCTGAGTATTCATTGTAATTTTAGAAATGAAGGATTATTGCTAACCTCGTTGGATTGATAGGAATGCTTCTATTTCTATAAATCTCAGGATAAATAACTTTCTTTTATAGCGTGTCTTAATATAACTGAATCTCGTCCCACTATTAATTTGCACATAAATTAAGAAATATACACAAAATAAATTTTATATTTGTTTCTTTAAACAACGTGTTTTTCTTCTCGCTGCTCTGCAAATGAGTACGAATGTCGGTGTTTTCTGGTTTAATTTAAATAAAAAGTTTTCTTTCTTCGAAGATGCCCCGATTTCAAGCATGATACTGAAATGTTAGTTTTTAAACTTAATTTCTTTGCGGCATATGAGTTCTTGCGACAACCTCGTACGAGCTTCGTATGAAACACAACGCGTACAGGTCGATGAGACTGGGTTGCCTATACTAGGAAACCCAATGTCATTGTTACCACTTCAGTCGATCGAAATTCAATAACAAACTTATGCCCGCAAGTTCCCAAAGGGGGCTTGCCGCGGTAATACCTCAAACACATCATAATAAGAAAAAATACAGGTAGGCTCAGTTCTGATTGAGCAGTCAGTTTGGAACGTAGGACTTGCAGATCGGAGAGTTGAAATCAGCTTAGCCGAGTATGGTTTCAAAGCGTTTATTTAATTTATTGTAGCAAACACAGGTCTATGATATGAAAAGTAGCTTACATAATTTTTATAAATAATGCTGAATACATTGCGAACACAAAGCAGATCGATACACGAATTGCTCAACGTGGTGCTCTATCTTCTTGAGCTTCTTACATTCCTCATCACTGCCTATGGTTTTGATTTTCTCCACTTTTGCTTGCGTTCATTCTGCGAATTGTCGAAAATGTTAACCTGTTCACACGAAAACCATTAAAAAAAAATTTAGTTTAAACCACTGCTATATGTTTTTTATATATTTGAATAGATCTCGTCGAGAGCTTTAAAACCATACCACGAGCAGTCGTTTTGCACTCACGGTTGTCATGATAAACTGCGACATTTTCACTGGTTCACAAGAAAACAATTTTTAAAATTTTCATTTTAAACCACTACGAAATGTTCTTCGTATATTTGAATAAATCTCGTCGAGAGTTTTAAAACGGCACCAGCACAGTCGTTTTGCGCTTACGGTTGCCAAGATAGACTGAGTCAAACGCGGCGGCACACCCAGAAATATTGCATCATCTCTCCCCGGCGCACAGTGAGCAAGGGGAACGTTGCGCGCACTATGTACTGCGCAGTACGCGAACTGGACTCCATGCTGTTTACGAATGTGCTAACACGATTAGTGTGCAGCACGTATTTTTAGCGCTATAATGATTTCAATTGGGACCTATTTTTGTCACAGGCGGTCTGCCGTAAGTCGTCCCTTACTATCCGCGGAGTTAGACGTAGTTCTACGTTAAAATATGCGGTCACAATTACACATCCTGAAAAACGAAAAGAATAAAAAATCGTTTCAGAAAGCGGGTTAAACAAATCACGAAATTCCGTCATTATTTCTAACAGTGATGCGGTTAAAATGAGTTTTCAATAACTCTGCGTTTCTGCCGAAGACAAGCACGCTACAGGAGAAAGCTGTGAGAACTTCGCCAGTGATTATCCTAAGCGTATTTTCATTCCGAAGTCGTCACATTAGCCTAACGGTCCGTTATCAGCATCTAAACCTGTAGTTCACAATTTTTGTCTTTTCATCAGTTGAACTGACTTTTCCCAGATCCCTTTAAAGACTGACGAGTCCCGTTCACGAGGATCCATCTGCTGAAATCTTCCGCATTCCGAAGGAGGTTGTTTTCTCACGTCATACACCACGAACTGCCTTCGGCTATTATCACTAGACACACAGCGTGGAGACCTTGAGCTACATATGCATAAAAGCGCAAAAAAAAAAAATCTGCAACTCCTCGTGAAACTACTCATGGACCCGTTTACTGTGTAGACTCGTAGCCTGAGTGGGATTCAACAATGGGGTTCCATTCGGAGTCAAGGGGAAAGTCAGTTTTTCACTAAAGAACGCATTTGAATAGAGCCAGCGCTTTCTCATTCTTTGAGCACATAATTGACACCGTCGGTTGTAGGAATGGTCACGGTGCAATACCGTCTTCATTTTTATTGCTCGTTACGTCTTTGAAATGACCTTTCTTTTCTTCTCAGTTGTAAGTTTCGACTTGAAGCGTAATTAATTCTGAGTAATATTACTTTATCCAGCAGCGAAAATATTTTCACAATTTAACAGGCGAATTAAAACAAGTAAAAAAATACACTTCCTGGTCATTTTATTTAAACCTCCCTCGCATCATGCCTAAGAAAAGCAACACTTGTAGTCGGCATAACATTTCGAATCGAGAGAATGAATGCGCTGAAGACAATTACGACTACATAACATAAAGACAATTTCAACTTGAAATATCTTTGATAACTTCTACACAGTCGAGTCACATTATTGTGACCACTTCTTCCATTTGACGTCAACAGCGTGTAGCCAATGGAAGAAGGCACGGGTCGTGAGCTGGCATAGAGGGTATATAAGATGTGCTGTAGGCATTCTGAAAACATTTTGGCCGCGGGTGGCCGAGTGGGCAACGTTCGTGATTGCCACGGAAAGGGCCTCAGGCTCAATCCCAGGCAGGTACGAACGCTCGATCCACTAAATATCCGCCGTGCGTGGGATGGGCACGCCAAGCCGTCGGACCCCGGGTACTGGCCCCTCGGTAATAAATAAGGGCGTCTTCTTCCCCCTTTCTACTTCGCTTCCGTGTCACTTTCCTATCGGGCGCTCTAGCCCAAATCTCCTAGTTTCCTATTTCTAAAGGTTGTTTAAGACCTGGGGTCAAACACTCCCTTCCTAAAATACTTTACATATGATCTGATCTGATCTGATGGGCACATTAAGTAGTCGGACCCCGGGTACTGGCCCCCCGGTAGTAAATAAGGGCGTCTTCTACCTCGCTTCCGTGTGACTTTCCTATCGGGCACTCTAGCCCAAATCTCCTAGCTTCCTATTTCTAAGGGTTGTTTAAGACCTGGGGTCAGACACTCCCTTCCTAAAATCCTCTACATATGATCTGATCTGATCTGATGGGCACATTAAGCCGTCGGACCCTGGGTACTGGCCCTCCGGTAGTAAATAAGGGCGTCTTCTACCTCGCTTCCGTGTGACTTTCCTATCGGGCACTCTAGCCCAAATCTCCTAGCTTCCTATTTCTAAGGGTTGTTTAAGACCTGGGGTCAGACACTCCCTTCCTAAAATCCTCTACATATGATCTGATCTGATGGGCACATTAAGCCGTCGGACCCCGGGTACTGGCCCCCGGTAGTAAATAAGGGCGTCTTCTACCTCGCTTCCATGTGACTTTCCTATCGGGCACTCTAGCCCAAATCTCCTAGCTTCCTATTTCTAAGGGTTGTTTAAGACATGGGGTCAGACACTCCCTTCCTAAAATCCTCTACATATGATCTGATCTGATGGGCACATTAAGCCGTCGGACCCCGGGTACTGGCTCCCCGGTAGTAAATAAGGGCGTCTTCTACCTCGCTTCCGTGTGACTTTCCTGTCGGGCACTCTAGCCCAAATCTCCTTGCTTCCTATTTCTAAGGGTTGTTTAAGACCTGGGGTCAGACACTCCCTTCCTAAAACCCTCTACAAATGATCTGATCTGATGGGCACATTAAGCCGTCGGACCCCGGGTACTGGCCCCCGGTAGTAAATAAGGGCGTCTTCTAACTCGCTTCCGTGTGACTTTCCTATCGGGCACTCTAGCCCAAATCTCCTAGCTTCCTATGTCTAAGGGTTGTTTAAGACCTGGGGTCAGACACTCCTTCCTAAAATCCTCTACATATGATCTGATCTGATGGGCACATTAAGCCGTTGGACCCCGGGTACTGGCCCCCCGGTAGTAAATAAGGGCGTCTTCTACCTCGCTTCCGTGTGACTTTCCTATCGGGCACTGTAGCCCAAATCTCCTAGCTTCGTATTTCTAAGGGTTGTTTAAGACCTGGTGTCAGACACTCCCTTCCTAAAACCCTCTACATATGATCTGATCTGATGGGCACATTAAGCCGTCGGACCCCGGGTACTGGCCCCCGGTAGTAAATAAGGGCGTCTTCTACCTCGCTTCCGTGTGACTTTCCTATCGGGCACTCTAGCCCAAATCTCCTAGCTTCCTATTTCTAAGGGTTGTTTAAGACCTAGGGTCAGACACTCCTTTCCTAAAATCCTCTACATATGATCTGATCTGATCTGATGGGCACATTAAGCCGTCGGACCCTGGGTACTGGCCCTCCGGTAGTAAATAAGGGCGTCTTCTACCTCGCTTCCGTGTGACTTTCCTATCGGGCACTCTAGCCCAAATCACCTAGCTTCCTATTTCTAAGGGTTGTTTAAGACCTGGTGTCAGACACTCCCTTCCTAAAACCCTCTACATATGATCTGATCTGATGGGCACATTAAGCCGTCGGACCCTGGGTACTGGCCCTCCGGTAGTAAATAAGGGCGTCTTCTACCTCGCTTCCGTGTGACTTTCCTATCGGGCACTCTAGCCCAAATCTCCTAGCTTCCTATTTCTAAGGGTTGTTTAAGACCTGGGGTCAAACACTCCCTTTCTAAAATCCTCTACATATGATCATGATCATGATCTGAAAACATATCACTCCTTGCTGTCATGGATAAAAGGAGCGATTTATCAGATTGCCAAAAAAGGGATGATTATCACCTTTCGGGCCAAGGGTGGCAGTATTTATGAAACATTGCAGTTTGTGAACTGTTCGCGTGCTGTCGTGGTTACAATGTATCGTGATTGGAGAAATGGCACCATTGCGAGTAAGCGACGTGAAAACTGCGGAGCACCACGTGCCACTGATGTGAGAGGTGAACGTCTACTTCGAAGGTGCGTGAGTGCCGATCGACACGCTACAATGGAGCCACTCACTGGCGAAATGAACAAGGGGGCCACCGGAAGTGTGTCTAAAACGACAGTTCGGCGAACCCTGCTGCGTATGGAGCTCCGATGCAGACGGATGGTCACTGCACCTATGCTAACGAAGGTGCATCGCCCGAAAAGGCTTACTTTTGCACGGCAGTATCGAAATTGGACTTTCGCTGATGGGCAAAAGATTGCTTCTCCGATGAGTCACGTTTTCTGCTTCCTCTAACGGATGGACGTTGGCGTATAAAGCGAGAAACATCGGAGAACAAACACTTTTCAACTATTGCTGGAATAACACAAGCTGGTGGGGGCAGCGTTATGGTCGGGGGAATGTTTTTAGTGGCGTTCTCTGGCTCCACTCACACATGTGGAAGGCACTATGGACAGAATTCATTATGAATCCATCCTTGCAGACTACGTACACCCATGCATGCTGATTGTCTTCCCTGTGGCGGATGAGATCATCCTTCAAGACAATGTCACGTGTTACACAGCTACAAATGTCCGAGAGTGGTTGGAAGATCACGATGAAGACTTCAAAGTACTTTCCTGGCAACCTAATTCCCCAGACTTAAACCCAATTGAGCATCTGTGGGACCACCTGAATTGTGTTGTTCGCTCTATGGATCCTCCATCACGCACCCTCCAGCAGCTCTCAGATGCATTGCAGTTAGCCTGGCTCCACATACCTGTGAACACATTCCAGCGCCTTATTGAGTCACTCCCAGCCGGTCTAGCTGCTGTCCGCGCTGCACACGGCGGTTACTCTGGATATTAGCAGGTGGTCACAATAATGTGACTAGACCGTGTATAAGTGATGATGCAGAAATGAAAAAAAAAATCTTAATATCACTTTGTTACGCAACAGATTTGTAAAAGCCATATAGAATGTTCAAGTCATCAAATATGAGTTCGTTTTACTATGACTATTAATATTGTAACGACGTCGAATTTCATAATGTAAAAGTACTGAACTTGTTGCTTAAAAAAATAAAGAGTTGGCCTAGCAACGGAAATTGACCTTCGATTAAAAGAAAAAAGGGCATTTTTTGGGGCTGTAAGTAGCAATTTTATTAATGTTGTATTGGTAGTAATGTAGGGTAAACAGTGGCAATTTCGTGATGATTTCAGAAAATTCCATTTTGATTACAAACATTTATTGCCCATGTTTATCAGAGCCCAGTACCCCACACGCAACACATTTGTACATAATACCAAGTAACTTGGAGAGCAGTAGGACTGTATGTTTGTGTTCCACAACACATCTTTTCACATAGTGTTTACCAGTGGCTATTTTATGACACGGCCGGCTGGACTATAGGGACAACCGGGGCGGTCGCCCCGGGCCTCGCGCCTTTAAGGGGCCCCGCAGTTTAAGAAAAAAAGATTAGTTAGAATTTTTTACAATTATTATTTTTTGTGTGTCAGTTTTCGGGTGTGAGGCCCTTAAAAACATGTTTCTTTTTTTTTCTAAGTTTTTTTTGTTTGTTTGTTTCCAATCCCTCCGGTTTTTTAATAGGTTCTCGCCCTACACCGTACAAATACGGAGATCTGCAGATTTCAAGTGATTATTGTAACGACCTTGATATTTTTCGAATTCATGAAATCGCAAATTTAATTTCATTATTTTGTGGCCCTTGCTTTTATATATTTTACAATTTGCGTGCAAATCAGATATTTAAATAAAATAAAACAGAACAATATCAAGGTTGGTTTCGGGCTACACATGGAGGCCACTTATTCACTGACTTTAAAAACATTACTGGCATTTTTCTTAAAAAAATCACATATGAGCGCATATAAAAGTTTAAAAAGTCACTAATTTGTCAATTACTCCAATTTGCATTAAAAGTCAATCACTAAAACATGCATCAGGAGAAAAAAAAAACTATTTATACGAATTTTTATTATTTCTACACTAAAATATTCGCAATCGAAAAAGTTTCTCTACGAATGTAGCTTTTTGTCATTTTGTGAAGCAGTTTTTATACAATAAGTGCAAATAAAACCTCAACCCCATCCCCTCGGAAAGAAAATTGTAGATTTTAACAGTTCTTCTCTCTCTCTCTCTCTTTCTCTCTCTCTCTCTCTCTCTCTCTCTCTCTCTCTCTCTGAACTTTCAATGCATATTCTGGTCTTTTTCGTGAGCTTAAAGCAAATGCTTCTTTGAGATAATCATTTTGTTTTTACGATAGTTTTCGTTTTGAAGTACTACAGAGGTGAAGCACATATCAAAAAGGGAAAGTTACAGAGATAAATTCCGTCGGTGTACCTTAATCGGTAAAACATTCAGCTCCGGGGCGCAAAGGGATGCGAATTCGTCGCCGTCACAGGCAAATTTGTGGGTTTCACATCATGTGTATTCTTTACGGACATCTTTCATGTAACGGCCTTATCAAAATATGAGATTTATTTCCTAGTGCAAGCAATTAAATTTTGCTCCTTGGCCTTGCAATGAAATTTCGCCCCGGGCACCGCAAAAGCTCTATCCGGCCCTGTTCTATGATAACCTTGGTAACTTCGTGATAATACCTTGCTAAGTTTGTGAGAGTGAACAAGTCGATTTGTACTCACAACATTGCGAGAATGTAAAGAAATATAGAAATAATAGTACACAAGATATCTTGCACAGTTCATTCTAGTCAAACATAAAAGAAATACATATTTTTTATCAATAAAATGCTCTCTTTTTCCATAAAGTTCCATTTTCGCATTTTAATTTCAATTTTATCATCAGTTTTCACTGGCGACCCACATGAAATCATCTTCATTTTCATCGTAAGATTTTTGGCACTTCATGTGGTACCATGTCATGCAAAAGCTACTTTGAACCCACTGAGCTCCACTTTTTTTGGCATCCTCGTTGTAGTTGTGTCCACAGAATTCACCATCCCAGTTATAGGCTTGTTGGTAAAAACTACACATTTGAGGTATATCTTATTACATTTCAATTACATCAAATATTACGTATCACGCAGTTACCACCTGTAGGTGATAAATTCACGATAGATACCTCGGTTATTTCGTAACAGGCTAACATTAATTAAAAACCGGAACTGACGTGCATATTTGAGCCGCAGCTATCATGAATACAAATTAAGAAATCATATATTGTACACTGCCGGACAATTGCTAAGGACGGATGACAATAGCAACGATAGCAACCATAAAATGGAAGGCAGGAAAATGTGGAAATTAGCATAAGTGCGGGATACAGTAAGACGTGTTGTGCGTATGCAAATTTTGGATTGCCGAACTTGTTCGTGACGTCATAACGCTGATAAGACATATAAAGGATTTGACGCGTATTCACCGTTGTTGTTCAAACGCAAAGTTGAAAGGAAAAAAATCAATTGACGAATTTGCAATTTTCAGTATGTCTTCCCGACATCACCTAGATGATTTTACGCGTGGCCGTATTATTGGCAAGATTGAAGAAGGGCGAAAAATAACAGATGTTGCCAGGGAGTTCGACGTCAGCCACAGTGTTGTTTCAAGGCTTTGGAAATCATTTCAAACAAATGGAGAGTGTAGCAAACGTCACGGGGGAGGTCGTGTTTGCAGTACGACACCTGCAGAAGATCGGTACATAGTGCTATCAACAAAAAGACACCGGCGCAGCACAGCTAGTGAGGTAGCAAATCAGTTTATGGCTGCTACTGGCAAGCGGATCTCCCGAAAAACTGTCGCCAGACGTTTGCATGAAGGAGGACTATACGCCCGCCGTCCTGTTGTGTGCATCCCATTGTCCAGACGTCACCGTACCGCCCGTTTGCAATGGTGCCATCAACATAGCAATTGGACTGATAACGACTGGTCTGCTGTCCTCTTCTCAGATGAGAGTAGATACAGTCTATCGTCTGATTGTCGACGACAACTGATCTGGCGTGATAGTGGTATACTGCATATTGTCCAGCAAACATACAGGAAAGGGACCGATATCCAACATGTAGTGTCATGGTATGGGCTGGCATCATGATCAATGGCCGTACGTCCCTCTATGTGCTTCCAACTGGGACTATGACTGGCCAACGATACATTAATGATGTTCTCCTACCTCATGTTCGCATGTTCCGTGGTGCTGTCGGTGATAGATTCATTTTCATGGACGACAACGCAACATGTCATCGAACAGTCGCTGTCCAGGAGTGTCTTAAGCGCGAGGATATTCAACGCCTCGTATGGCCAGCACGTTCTCCAGATCTGAATTCCATTGAAAATGTGTGGGATGCTTTGGGGAGGAGTCTTGCTGGTCGCCAATGCCCTCCAATAAACAAGGACACCCTCATCCGTGCACTGACAGAGGAATGGGATAAATTACCCCAACAACTGCTTGATAATGTTGTGCAAAGCATGACACGACGTGTGGAATCTTGCATCGCCCTCCATGGTGGCCATATCCCGTATTGACATCTTACGCCGGAACGCCTGCGGACGGTAATTGCATTTTTTTCACGTTTATGTATTCTGCACAAAATGGCCTCTTTGTCCCTTGAACACGTTCCAAAGCCTTCTGGATTTCAGAGCACAATAAATTGTCTTTCTTGTAATGTCCTGGCATTCTGACATTATTTTATTTCACTTGGCATCCAACCACACTTACTTTTTTTATGCGCTATATAGCCGTTTATGATCCGTCCTTAGCAATTGTCCAGCAGTGTAGTTTAAATTGTGGAAGAAAAAATTTAAATCAATATTAATGCCTGAAAAAATTAACTCCCCAAAGCTAAGGATCATGTGTCCGTGGCTAAGCCTGTACACGCTATAGCATACTGATAAATGACTTGCAAGTGTACACTACATTAACAAAAGTCACCGGACACCTAGAAAAGAAACACAACAAAGCATTTATTGACATACATTACTAGGGTGTCGGTCCCCCTTTGGCCATAATGCACGTACTGACCCTTCGAGACATGCTTTCGACAACGTTTTGGAACACAGCGATAGGTATGAGCTTCCATTCAGTACATAATGCTGCCGCTAACTGTTGCTTAGTAGTAGGACTTGGTTACAAACATCTTATGCGGCACTCTAATTCATCCCATAGGCACTCTATGGGATTAAGATCAGGGCTCTGTGCTGGCCAGTCCACACTCGATACGGAATTATCGTCAAACCACGCTGTAACAGTCCTTGCTTTATGGCTCGGTGCATTATCCTGCTGGTACCAACAAGGATCGGCTCCATAATATTACCACAGAGTTGGTGGGGCATAATTGTCCATAATATCGAGGTAGACGTGCTGGTTAACAGGTTTGTCCACAATAACCAATGGGCCGGGACCATACCACGAAAATCACCTCCACACGAGTACACTGCCAGCTCCAAACTTGACCGTAGGAACCAGTGCACTGTGGTAAATAGCGTTCCCCGGCTGCCGCCGTATCCAAACATGGCCATCAGACTGATGGACCGTGTATCTGGATTCATCAGTCCATAGGACCCGTTTCCATTGATCTACGCTCCACGATAAATGTTCTTTACACCATGCTAAACGACAAGTAGCATTCCGAGTGGAGATGAAAGGCTTATGAGCAGCCGCACGACCACGGTAAACCATGGAATAAAGTTCTCTGCAAATGGTACGTGTACAAGGCAAAGAAGTTGGAAGAGCCGACAGATGATAAAGGTCGGGCAAAAGATAAGAAAAAGGGTCGGGCACTGGGCTGTACACTGTTGGAAGCTTTCTGAGAAAAGATACACCATTGTGTGAGGCTAACGAAGCCAACAACATGGTGCAACCTTGCATCATAACGTGATACAACTTTGTACCATAATGTGGTGCAAAGCGCACCATGTTGTTGGGCTTTTTTATATCTCACACAATGGTGTATGGTTTCTCAGAAAATGGTACAGTTGGGTACCACCTTTTGGTGCAACCTACCACAAAATTTGTACCAGTATAGTGTGAATCGCTATGGCATTTATCCCAGATAGGGCGTTCCAAAACTTATACCTTTCCTGGTTAAGAACCTGTCTTCACCGAATTGTTCCCATAAATTTGGGAGCACAAAATTGTTGAAAATGTCATTATTGGCCGCAGCGTTAAGGCTCTACGAGACCTGCCATCTTTTATTGTGCCTTCTCTTGTTAACCAACGGGCAAGCATATTTCACAAATTGCTCGGGCAATTTTGCACATTTTGGAACACCGTTTGTGGCTAACGCAAGATATATGATAAATAAAGAGTTCCCTGGTTTCATTTTTTCATTTTGGACTCTAAGTATTTTTTAATAATTAATAAAACTATGGAAGACGGCTTGGTACGACTTTCGCTGCAGATAAAAAATGAAAGGAAAGGTAAATAAAGATTCTGAAACCAGGGAACTCTTTATTTATCATATATCTTGCGTTAGCCACAAACGGTGTTCCAAAATGTGCAAAATTGCCCGAGCAATTTGTGAAATACGCTTGCCCGTTGGTTAACAAGAGAAGGCAGCAATACAAGATGGCGGGTCTCGTAGAGCCTTAAGGTTCCCGAGCACTGGAACTACGGGGCTCTGTTTAAATCATGAAAAACAGCCCTAGGTCATGATGCCTCCTCCTCATCTAGTGGAGACTAGACTAAGCATTCTCTTTTAATTGGAAGTGGATTCCTTTTTGGATCACCACTCTGTAATGGGGAAGAAATTTTTGACAAGCGGTTTCGCTATTGTTTTACGATGCTGTTAAGGAGTTAAATCTAAAAAAACGATAATTTCGTTCTTCAGAGTTGTTTTACTTGAAAAATTTCAAGATATAAGCAAAAATATTCACTTAATGTGAAAATATGCCTTTATTTCTCAGGGTGGCTAAATATGCATAATCAGGCCTGACGAGAGGGGGAAGGGGGGAGGCTGTGCTATAGCACCGGGGCCCTGACCCCTAAGGGGACCCAGAGCCCGTTTCTAAAGTAATTTTTTTTCTACTTATTATTTTATGGTGTCCGAATATTTTTCAAGCTGTACCATCACCACGGTTTTCTACGTGATACGTAAAATACGCGTTAAAAATGCGTAATTTATGTCATAAATGTAAAAAATGTAATAAATTCAAAACTTGCTTTAAATACAATAAAACAAACAAAAACAACGAAGTGTTACAGTGTTACTCGAGGTGCGTGGGTTACCTGTGCGGCGAATCAAACAAGCTCTCCATATTAGGTTTTTCATTTCTTCTTTCCTTTCCAACGACGGTTTCCCTGTGTGGTTAGTGGAGCAGCCGAGGAGGGGGGGGGGCGGCGGGGGTGTGTGTGTGTGTGGATTTTATTGCTCTGGGGCCTGAGCTTGCTCTCCACGGCCCTATGCATAATAAGCATTTTGCTTGAACATCCGGGATTCAGTCATTACAAAGGATGTGTTCCTATTTCTTAAGTGTTAACTAGATCTTCACAAAGTCATAAATGATACAATTTACAAACAGAAATGAAGCTCGAAGTATAGGCCTAAACGTAATGTGTAAAGTTTAGATGCAAAGAGAAATAAAATGTCCCCACTATATACGAAATAGGTGGACAAGGACAAAGAATTTTAGGTGTTAACCGGGAGAGAGTGAAGAACTTATTATTCTGAAGAATGATTAATATTCAGAATTGGATATCTTCATGCAAAATGGATGTCTCGTATTACCCTGTTGTAGAGACACTCTCATAAACATGAAATTATATAGTATGCCGTGAGATGAAAATTTTTCTACATATAAATGAATCTCGTGCCTTGAATGTTATACTTAATTTTCCTACGACGTATTAGCGAAATGACTTGTTGTATCTCGAAGACTACCTGTACTATATTTGGGTGTTATCTAGTTTTACGGAGCTCAGCTTCTCTTCGGTGTGAATATTTCCCATGAAAATTAGGTGAATAGTCCTTCCCATGAACACAACGTGAGTGCTTTTATTTTCTGTACTATGTGCTAGATTGTCCGTAATATTTTACGTATTAAATAGTTGTACACGTTATTACATGAAATTATTTTTTATCTACTAATATTAACAGTTAATTAGCCATTTATTCCTTTCTGTATTATTTGTCTTTATTTTAAATTTCGGACGCAGCAGAAAAATATCAAAGAAAATTCAAACATAAGGATACAATTTTCGCAATTTCTATAGCTACGTAAAGTAATCTTTACGTTGCTAATGCGGAGATCGTAATCGTAAAGAACTCAGAATTGTAGGAATAAATCAAAACGATGTCAACTCTCCATGTAAGCATCAGACGAGAATCCACAATAATAGAAATCGGTGGGAACGACGCTAATTTGTTCATGGAAGCATTAGATGACAATTTCAAAATTGTGGAAGTAAGTCCGAACGACGCTAATTAATTTATGGAATCATTAGAGGAGAATTTCAGAATTGAAAATGTCTTAGAGTTTTACTGGCTAAAACGTTGAAAATGCCAGTCTGAACGGCGCAATTGTCCATTAAGGGTTTGAAGAGAATTGAGAATTACAGAATTGTAGAAGTAACTCTTAACAACACTAATTTATTCATTGAAGCATTTAGATAAGAATTTCAAAATTGTAGCTGTAAGTCCGAACGGTACTTATTTATTGTTGGATTCATTGAAATTTCAAAATTGCAAAAGAATTCAGAATTGTAGGAACGAGTCCAAACGACGACAATTGGCCACGTAAGCATTGCATGAGAATTCAGAATTATAGGAATCAGTTAGAACGGTTTTAATTTGTTCATGTATATGAGCGTTAGATTAGAACTTAGAGTTATACGAATAAATCAGAACAACGTTAATTTGTCCATGGAAACATTAAATGAGAATTCAAAATTATAGGAATAACTCAGAACGAATCCAACTGTCTATGTAGGAATTATATGGGAATTCAGAATTATAGGAATAATTCAGAACGACGCATTTATCCATGTAAACATTAGAGGAAAATTCCGAATAATAGGCATCAGTCAAAACGATGCCAATTTTCCATGGAAGCATTAGATGAGAGTTCAGACCGTTAAGAGTATGTTGTAAAACGATGAGGGAAGTCTTTTTCCCGAACAGTTCTACTTCCTCTTTGCTCTAAAACGAAGGTCTTGAGTATTTTCATGCAAGTGTTTCAAAATGTTTTCTGTATGTGATACCGCGTTGTAATTTTTGCCGGCAAATCTTGGGATTAGTTGGGAAATCGTTTGATGTGGGGCAATCAGGAAATATTAACAAGTGTTTCTTTTTAGATAGTTGAGATGCTTACTGCTGATGAAAGGTTTAGCTGCAGTGTTTACATTGTTCTGCGTTATTTGTGGGTTTATTTTCGTTCTTACATGGGTAAACGTGTCGGCAATTTTTTTTCCTCTTGGTGTGTGTGCGCCTTGTTTAGTTTCTGTGTCGCCGTGTTATTAACTTTTTCCTCTAAGTTATTATTTTGATAGCACTTTTGCTTCAGAGCAAATGCATGAGTTTCGTCTAAGCAATGTTTTTATGGTTTTTATACATTTGCTTTTAGATTCCGTATTCATTTCATCATAATTTATTTTAGTGTAAATAATTTTTGTTTGTTTGCTTGGAAGGTCTAACGACCTCCGTGAGCAACTCGATGGGGGGGGTAAGCAGTCGCCCGATCCTAATTAGGATCAGTGGTTCCCGGGAATGGAGAGAGCCAGTGCCGTAAGGCAAATACAACATCCATGCGTGTCACCGGAATTTGAACCCAGACCCATCTCAGATCAGAAGCCAGCGCCTAAACCATTGCGCCCACCTGGCCGGCAAATAATTTTTTAAACACTGTAAAAAAATAAGGTGTGTGAATTCAGGGAAAATTTTTGAAAATAACGTGCAGCGAAGTTGCTGGTAGGTATCCGTCTTTTTCAGAAGTTTCCGTTTTTAAAAGTGCCCGTCTATTTTAACTTCCGTATTTTCACAAATTTTCCGTAGACAGAAATTCCGTTTACTTCAGAAAAGTTCATTTCAGGTTCCTTCCGCTGAGATCAGGATCGAACCTCTGACGTTTGAGCTGGCACAACAGGTAACTCGCGCCTTTAACCACGGATCCACAACGCTCGGCAATGCGAGTCACGTACATCGTAAAACCAATTTCGCGGCGATGGAATTTTGTTTTTTGTCATTAATGAAAGTGATATTGTCGTTTCATTTTCTGTTGGAGCTTATTATTTTTCTGAATAGGTTTTTAATTTTTTTATTCTGTGGGAGGACTCTTCACAAATTAAGCATTTTTCATCCTTGTTTTTCGAAGCAACAAAATGCTTTGCAACTTGATTTTTTTTTAACTGACAGTGACTGTCAGTTATCTTTAAAAAAGGTGAAATGTATTTTTTAGAGTATTATTACACAAACAAAAGAAAAGAAATTAAATATAAAATTTACTCTTGATAGCTATAATAGCTTTTGCCTTTAGTCCAAAGACTGATACACAGACATCGTATAATCATCGGTACAAATAAGTACCCGGCTTCTTACAGTAGCACAATATATAATAAGTAGCTGGTGCACCAAATAGGGAAAAAGAGAAGACATATGCTGGGCCACAAAAAACAAACAAGATCTATCCGATATGCTATCCACAATATCCGATCTCGCTACGGAACTTCAAAATTACACAGACGATTGAAATTTAAAAGTTAATGAAACCTCAAGTATTCTCACGATTCGCTTCAATTACCGGTAATTTCTTGTCATACGGATACGAAAAAAATGAGAACGGAGATTTTCCGTTAATATACGAAAGGAATTCTGGAAAGGTTTCTGAAAATTCAGAATTTTCCGTTAACACATCACTAAAACAGTAATTTACCGACAATATAAGAAAGAAACTGCGGAAATGTTTCTGAAAATTCGGAATTTTCCGTTAACACATCTCTCAAACGGTAATTTACCGTCAATATAAGAAAGAAACTGCGGAAAGGTTTCTGAAAATTCGCAATTTTCCGTTAACACATCTCTCAAACAGTAATTTACTGTCAATATGTGTGGAAAGGTTTCTGAAAAATTCAGAAATTTTCGTTAACACATCTCTAAAACGGTAATTTACCGTTAATATAAGAAAGAAACTGCGGAAAGGTTTCTGTAAAATTCAGAATTTTCCCGTGGTACGAAAAATCCGTGAAATTTGGGTTTCTTTCCGTCATTTCACGGAAAATGTTGTATCAAAAATATGCTTCGCTAATTAATGAAAGAAATGATGGAAAGTTGCCCGTGAATTTCAGCAAATTTTTGATAGTGTAGTTTCCTAATTTAAATTTTTCACTTTAGAACAGTACTTAACGCTTTTAGGCGGTTTTGGGCTCTGCACAAGTAACATCTTCCTATCTAGTTCTACGTATATTTAAGAAATAAATTGCCGTTCCGATTATTGAGTAGTCAGAGGCCCGGCTCCTAGGTGATTCTCCGAGCTGAGCCCAGCCGGGGTTTCTCGTGAAGCATGGGATGCACGTATGTCGTACACCGATGGTTTCATTCTTTCTTTAGAACCTATGGGTGAGCTGCCTCAGTAGCTGAGTGGTCTGAGGCGCTGGGTTCTGGCCATTCGTCCGAGATGGGCCCAGGGGATGAAGCATGGGGAGTGTGCGTCAGCCGGATGGCGCTGGCCAGAGTTGGAAACGGGTCAAAAATTTTGGACCTTAACCCGACCCGGATGTCACGTAACTGGACCCGAACCTGACCCTGAAAGCTCTGCTTTGAACTATAAATTCGGAACTCAATTTATAATTATACATAATCATACACTGGCGGAAAGTGAAAAAAGAACACCAAGAAGGAGACGTCTGATACCAACGAAATTTATACAGCATAATAACGGAATACAGAGGATAACGTGATCAAAACATTATGGCAAAATACAGCTGTATTTGCTGGTAAACTGAAAAATAACATTTCCATGTAACATGGTTAGTACGAGGTTGAACCGCCATGAACTGCGTCACACTGTGCAATTCTGGCATGGAGTCTGTCGTACAGATGTTGGATGTAAGTTTGGGGTATTGAGTTCCAAGCATCCTCAACCTGGACGCGTAAATCGGGGATGGTCGTGGCTGGCCGTGGAGACCAGATAAGTCGTTGTCCCATAAAATCCAACACGTGCTCAATGGGGGACAAATCCGGTGAACGTGCAGGCCATGGAAGTTGTCTCACACCCTGAAGTGCATGTTGCATTGCACGTGCCGTGTGTGGGCGTGCGTTATATTGCTGGAAAATACCACGATGGACTGACCTTATAAATGGCACAACAACGGGCTGAATGATGTTGTTGATGTAGGATGTGCTGTTTAACGTACCCGGTATAAACACTAGTTGTATACGGGAGTGATAGCTGATCGCTCCCCACACCAGGAGACCTGGTGTAGGCCCTGTGTGTTGCTGGCGGATGCAAGAAGGCTGGAGACGCTCCCCTGTGGGTCTGCGAACACGCATACGGCCATCGGAGGCTCCCAAGCAGAATCTGCTTTCATCGCTGAACACGACAGATCGTCATTGCGTTCTCCAGTGCAGACGTTGGCGATACCACTGCAGCCGTTCCTGACGGTGGTCTGGAGTCAAAGGTACCCGTGCACGTAGTCCTGCATCCAGTAGACGGTTGCGGATTGTTCGCACAGTCACCTCAGGTGCAACGGCAGCTCGGATTTGCGTCGCAGTGGATGTTCTGCTTGACAACGCCGCTCTTCTTATGCGTCGATCGGTCCGCTCATCAGTCCGTCTGTGACTCCCGGTTCCACGTCTTCTCGTGTGGGAATGTTCCTCGGACCATCTACGCCACCATCGTACCACCACCGATACTTCCCGTCCAATTCGCTCCGCAATACGACAATACGACCAACCGGCCTCGCGGAGTCCGACTAGACGACCTCGCTCAAAGTCCGATAACTGCTGAAATCGAGCACGTCTTCCATGTACAGGCATTGCAGCTTCTTCAGGGTCTTCGCACGTGTCCGTACGCCGACGACTGATTACATTCACTCCGTCGTACTCCTTAAATACCACCGACGATATTTTGCATATTATGCCGTGCTGTGGCGTAAGCGCTCACCGGTTGGTCCCGAAATTAACATCACACCTACGTAAACTCGACCCCATTAACATATGTAGATTTCATGATCGTCCGCCAATTCCTTCTTGGTGTTCTTTTTTCACTTTCCGCCAGTGTATAATGTACACTGCCGGACAATTGCTAAGGACGGATGACAATAGCAACGGTAGCAACCATAAAATGGAAGGCAGGAAAAATGTGGAAATTAGCATAAGTGCGGGATACAGTAAGACGTGTTGTGCGTATGCAAATTTTGGATTCCCGAACTTGTTCGTGACGTCATAGCGCTGATAAGAGATATAAAGGATTTGACGCGTATTGACCGTTGTTGTTCAAACGCAAAGTTGAAAGGGAAAGAATCAATTGACAAACTTGCAATTTTCAGTATGTCTTCCCGACATCACCTAGATGATTTTACGCGTGGCCGTATTATTGGCAAGATTGAAGAAGGGCGAAAAATAACAGATGTTGCCAGGGAGTTCGACGTCAGCCACAGTGTTGTTTCAAGGCTTTGGAAATCATTTCAAACAAATGGAGAGTGTAGCAAACGTCACGGGGGAGGTCGTGTTCGCAGTACGACACCTGCAGAAGATCGGTACATAGTGCTATCAACAAAAAGACACCGGCGCAGCACAGCTAGTGAGGTAGCAAATCAGTTTATGGCTGCTACTGGCAAGCGGATCTCCCGAAAAACTGTCGCCAGACGTTTGCATGAAGGAGGACTATACGCCCGCCGTCCTGTTGTGTGCATCCCATTGTTCAGACGTCACCGTACCGCCCGTTTGCGATGGTGCCATCAACATCGCAATTGGACTGATAACGACTGGTCTGCTATCCTCTTCTCAGATGAGAGTAGATACAGTCTGTCGTCTGATTGTCGATGGCAACTGATCTGGCGTGATAGTGGTACTGCATATTGTCCAGCAAACATACAGGCAAGGGACCGATATCCGATATATAGTGTCATGGTATGGGCTGGCATCATGATCAATGGCCGTACGTCCCTCTATGTGCTTCCACCTGGGACTATGACTGGCCAACGATACATTAAGGATGTTCTGCTACCTCATGTTCCGTGGTGCTGTTGGTGATAGATTCATTTTCATGGACGACAACGCAACATGTCATCGAACAGTCGCTGTCCAGGAGTGTCTTGAGAGCGAGGATATTCAACGCCTCGTATGGCCAGCACGTTCTCCAGATCTGAATCCCATTGAAAATGTGTGGGATGCTTTGGGGAGGAGTCTTGCTGGTCGCCAATGCCCTCCAATAAACAAGGACACCCTCATCCGTGCACTGACAGAGGAATGGGATAAATTACCCCAACAGCTGCTTGATAATGTTGTGCAAAGCATGACACGACGTGTGGAATCTTGCATCCCCTCCATGGTGGCCATATCCCGTATTGACATCTTACGCCGGAACGCCTGCGGACGGTAATTGCATTTTTTTCACGTTTACGTATTCTGCACAAAATGGCCTGTTTGTCCCTTGAACACGTTCCAAAGCCTTCTGGATTTCAGAGCACAATAAATTGTCTTTCTTGTAATGTCCTGGCATTCTGACATTACTTTATTTCACTTGGCATCCAACCACACTTACTTTTTTATGCGCTATATAGCCATTTATGATCCGTCCTTAGCAATTGTCCAGCAGTGTATATAAATGCACAAGGCGCTCAAAAAGTCTGTCCGCAGTGGGTATCGCAGGTTATATGGTCGTAGTTATATAGAATAATATACCTGCATTTACTCACTTGCTTACAGAAAGTGTTAAAACTGCCGCTCTTCACATAACGTAACTGTTTTACACATGTTTTCAAACACATCTGCGAGAGTCAAAAAGTCCCTCCGCAGTAATGTTAAGGCTGTTCCACTTTATTTTGATGGTGCTACAATCAAAATTTTTGAATTAAGTACCTTGTATGCTTACTTTCAGTTTTGCTGTTTTCTTGATAATATATCAAGCTTCAGAATATGTTTCACAGCAACACTCACAAGTTTCTGACGAGTTGAAAGTTTCCAAAATGTGGATGTTGACTCCATCATTGCTCCTCAGAAGGAAGGAACACTCATGAAATCATCATTCATATTTTGGAAACCTTCAACTCATCACAAGCTTGTGAAAATTGGTGTTGCTGTGAAACATTCCGGTTTCTTAATGAGACGAAACAACTTCCAGCATTCACTCTTTCAGTTTTTGTTTTCAATAAGAACGTATTTGTTGGTCTCGACGCCATTTTTAATCTCCTTAATATTGAATTCATCCATATTAACAAATAAGGCATTAATTCCGACACGACATGCAATGGAACGGGATGTTAGCACGTCAAACGAAAACCTCTGAATGCTCAATACAAAAGATGCGATGTGAAAAGTAACTCCCAGTCTTACAATGTGGCACGCAGGGTGTGAGAGAGTGAATCACCAGAGAGGCAGGCGACAGACGTTTACCTGTATCTTGCTCCGGACAATCGCCCTGAAAACAAACACAAAGGAAGTATAGTTTTACGGTATGGTATCGTCGGTCGGTGGAATTCTTCTTTGCTTTAAGAAAAAGCCGGCAATATGTTTGCATCGCAAACCATTCTTCACTGCTCTGGGACCAGCATGGAGCACAAAATTTTACAGAAGGCATTTTTCTTTTAAAAAATAAAGCGGAAATAAAATCTGGCCAGGAACACTTTGACCTGATCCGTTTGACCCGCAAGAAATTGTCGACCCGCTGACACGTGACACGTTTCCATCCCTGTTCCCACCCCAGAAACAGCGACCCCAAATTTGAGATGAGCCACTGCGTATTGGCCTTTGAGTTTCGCGTGGTGGTCGTCAACATCCCGCCTCACCCAATAAAAGAACCTGTAGACGACTCTATCGTCCCAGGTACTAATTGTGATGGTTAAGGTGGTTGCACCTAAAATCTCTGCCTTATGTTTCCAATGGTAAAACTTCTTCACACATTTTCTTCGCAATTAATGTAATCCCAAGGATGAAAATTTGCACATCGATAAAACTAACTTTAAGTTATAGCATGGGATACTAAATACACTGCTGGCCACCCAAAATGCTAAACCAAGAAGAACACGAGATAGCAAAGCCAGATCTACTGGACACATAACAACAGATACAAAGATGAAACGATTGAGCTTACAGGCCCGTGTGACTTGCGGAACACGCAGACATCAATAGTTCGAGTGGCCCCATGGCTGGCAATAACGGCCGCTACACGCCGCGGCATCAAACGAAGGAGGCTTTGGTTGTGGGCTTGGGGTATGTCGGTCCAGGCTGCTTCCACACGTTGCCACAGTTCATCAGGCGTATCCGCGGGTGGTGCTTGCCGGGCCACTCGGTTGCCGATCAGCGACCAGACGTGTTCGATGGGCGACATATCGGGAGAACAGGCGGGCCACGGCAGCAATGACACCTGGTGGGCCGTGAAGAATTGTTGCACGATACGTGCCACGTGCGGGCGCGCATTGTCCTGTTGAAACGTGGCCGCTGGCAGGTCCTGCAGGTAAGGGAGGACTACAGGCTCCAAAATGTCGGATATGGTGTGGTGGCTGTTAAGTGCACCGGCGATGCGTACCAGAGGGGTGCGGGTGTCAAATGCAATTGCGCCCCAAACCATAACGCCAGGCGACGGACCGGTATGGTGATGCATAATGTAGACGTTATACAGTCTCTCGCCGCGGTGCCGCCACACGCGGATCCGACCATCTTGGTGTTGCAGGAAGAAGCGGGATTCGTCGCAGAAGACAATGTCGTGCCATTCCGTAGTCAAGGTGCTGCGTTCAACGTCCCACTGCCGCCGCACTCGCCGGTGGTGTAAAGTAAATGGTAATCGGAGCAATGGACGCCTTGCGACAAGTCCCCGCTCCTGCAGACGACGTTGAACGGTACGTGCTGACACAGGTTGTTGCGCAACACACCCTAATTTTTGCGCTAACGTTCGTGATGTGGCGGTGCGAGCCGTCAATGCCCGCCGCACAACATGCCGGTCCTCTCGTTCGATGGTGTGCCGCGCCTGCGGCAATCGCTCGCGTCGGTCTGTCCGTCTCTCCTGCACCCACCGAATCCACACTCGCCTCACTGTGGATGGATGTCTTCCCACACGGGCGCCGATGTCTCGGTACGATAAACCGCTGTCGCGATAAGCCACTATTCGTCCTCTGTCGAACTCCGAAATGTGCTGGAATGACTGCCGCAGTCTGCGACGAGGCATCAGAAAGCTTCCCACGCACAAGTCCGGCAGCACAACACACTTCCACTACTTACACCCCGCCTTCTGTGCACTCTTCTTATAATGCTTCTCGGTGGCGTACCGGGCGCACATGATTTGCATATGCCCTGCAATGCTAATCGTTTGCATGTCCTCTCGCGGGCGACGCATGCTGCGAATTTGAGGCCAATCGGATGCTCCCTTCTTGGTGTTGCATTTTGGGTGGCCAGCAGTGTAATTGCTAAAACATAACCATAATTATATTAAAAATCAATCATTTTTCTTCGAGTAATGTTCAGACTTGTTAATAGATGGCGCTACCTGTACATTGATGACGTCAGTAGACAAACAAATGTTGGAATGCTTCATTATGGTTATGTTTTAGCAAGTATTAAGTATCCCATGCTATAACTTAAAGTCAGTTTTATCGATGTGCAAATTTTCATCCATGGAAATACATTAATTGCGAAGAAAATATGCAAAGAAGTTTTACCATTGGAAACATAAGGCATAGATTTTAGGTGGAACCCCCTTAAGCACCGAAACGTTAATCTACTAAAACAAATGGTTCCATTCATGTGACTTAATTTATTTCTGTTAAAAACTGAGATTGTGTGTTTGCCTTTCTTATGCCAGAAACTCGCGAAGTGAACACAGTGTAAAAGAAAGCGAAATAAATTTTACTAGCAGCACAGACTTTTATGTTAAGAGTGGAATAACGTTTGCAACAAGGATGTTTTCATTTTTAGTTTTTATTGGAAGAGAATGTCATGCATCCAGTCAAAACTCTAAGTGGGTGTTATAATTGTTCATATGCAAAATTTTAATGCTCAAGTTTGTTGTAGTATCGTATATTGTTTATGATTGTACATTTACAAGGACGCCTTTTGTTCTTGCAGATATATGGCGGATGCTGAGAACTCGCATGTGAAGATTTACCATCCATTATCATAGAGTGGATATTTCTTGGCCTCCTGCATGGGCCAATCATTAGCTGAAACGCAGGACGACCATTCGGAGGGTCTCCATGGGCGATCCACGGGAATGGGTGAAAGTTCTAGCCATGGAGGTCAGAGTTCTTTCGGCTTCCATTACTTGAGAAGACTCTGCAGAGAGCGAGGAATCTTGTTTGAAGATCCGGATTTCCCAATTTCGGCAAAAATACTTGGCAGCAAGCACCGTAATATTTCTTCTACTGTGACATGGATGAGACCTTATGTAAGAAAATGCCTTCATCTTTATTGTTCACCTAGTTTTGCGTGTTTAATGCTCAGTAAAAACAGTTGGTGGGATGACAAACAGTCGCGTAACCGTTTATTTGCATCCTAAAAAACAATGGTCATCATCCCGTTTTGTTTTGTTTTCTTCTAATGCTCGGTTTAATTTGATGAAAATAGATAAGCACCGCTACTGAAAATAGCAATGTAACGTTTCCGGATATACTTCCACAAAGGAAAAGCGAGTTCCATTTGGTTGATTTGCTAATGAGGGCATTTATATTCAGCAAGATCATTCTAATGTTTCCCATCTGAATGAAGATACGGTGATGTGACATTAGATTTTGGAGATTAGAACAGTTCTACAGTATGAAAATGCAGGGAAGTAAACATTGCGAAAAGAAGAAAGGAAATGGCATCTGAATATCCAAAAATGTTTCAGAGATTTGTAAGACAATAGAATGAATAAAAGAAAGGCAACTTTGCAGTCAGTTCCGTTCTGTCTGTATTTCTCTGTGTCAGAGAACCTTTTTGGACTGAGAACTGCTCATGATACAAAGGGTAATCAAAAAGAATCACGAACACGATAGTAAGTAGCAAACTAAAGCTTTTAAGTTACCGCAGAAAATAAAAATAAAAGACAAGTTACTGATTTGTGAGGTTTCTTCAAGTAACGTCTCGATAGAACAAAGAAAACTTGCTATAAGAAATAAAAATGAGACTAAACGCAGTACGTATAAGATCTCTCCTACTGCCAAGCAACCCAGTAATACGCGTGTATCTCAGGAAATATAATACGGGAACATCGAATTCTTATGAACCTGCATTCATATCGTTTTTCTTTTCTCGACGAATGGCGGAAGGCAGGATGTAGTGTTTTTAGTCGATTGATTAATTGAACCTAAATCTAGTGCCTAATCCAACTCATTGATTTAACCTTGCATATCACACTAGTAAAAACAAAGAGAACAAACTTCCAGAGTGAGAGATGCGACACTTACCTTTACAGCAAACTGTTTTTCTCTTTTTTTAAGTTGTAACGCACAGGACGTTTTGGTCACCAATAAACTATAAGTATCAAGTCGTAATTCATTCGCTGATATTTAATAGCCCTTATATAAACACAGAAATATCAACTAGATAGTTGCAACAAGTTACTCGTATATTCACATTAACCGATGAGCCCTTACATTATGAGCCCCCCCCCCCCCAGCCTAGAGAAATGAGCGCGCCTGGAGACCGAACGGTGTCGCAGGTGAAGTTCACAGAGCAGTATATATATAACCCGAGGACCGGCTTTCGATTAGTAAAGTTTTATGAGTCACAAAGGGAAAAGATGCCGATTTATGGGAGTTTAGTAAAGGACAAATTGTGATGGCCCGGCGCCTCGGAACTACGATCTCGGAAACCGCGCGGCTTATGGGTTGTTCCCGTGCCGCTGTTGTGAGTACGTATCAAAAGTGGTGCACAGATTGCCAAACGACGAACCGTCGTTCATCCGTGTTTCGTCCGCAGCTCATTGATGCCAGAGGGGAGCGGAGACTGTCGCAGCGATCTCAAGGCCACAGTGCGACAACTCACCCGCAGCTACAACAGTGGTGATCTAGGCAATGTGTCACAGCACACAGTTCATCGCAGCCCTCTGCGCATGGGCCTGCGTAGCCGAAGACCCAGCCGGGTTTCCATGCTCACTGCACGTCATCGCCAACAAGGCATGAAATGGGCCCAAGATCATCGAGATTGGACCATGGATGATTAGAAGAAAGTGGCCTGGTCTGACGAGTCAAGATTCCTGGTGCATCACGTAGAAGACTGAGCGCGGATACAGTGCGATGTTTTCTTGGGATACTTTAGTCCCCATTATCCCAATAGCAGAATCCCTGACTGCTGTCATGTATCTGAACATCGTTGCGGACCAAGTGCACCCATTCATGGCAACTGTGTTCCCTGCTGGTGATGGCCATTACCAACAGGATAATGAGCCATGCCACTCTGCCGGAATCGGCAAGGAGTGGTTCGAGAAACATGCTGGTTACTTTCTATTAATGCCCTGGCCTCCAAATTCACCTGACACGAACCCAATCAATCATTTGTGGTTCGACTTGGAAAAGAGGGTTCGCGCTAAATCATCACCACCCCGAAATGTACGAGAATTGGAGGGCCTGCTGTTGACATTATTATACCAGATACTCCAGGATACCTATCACCAACTCATCGAATCGTTGCCTCGTCGAGTGGCCGCTGTTTTGCGGGCTAAAAGGGGTTCTACCGCTTATTAGGTAGGTGTTCACAATGTAATTGCTCATCGGTGTAAGTCTACAACAAGCTTCCAGCTCTTTCGCGATTTGAACTACGTACATCACCAAACATTTTCATTCGACGTAGGCTTTTTTATTTTCTTCTGACTAACTGTCAGAGTTAGAAAAATGTACAAGCTGTTCGGAGAACTCGTGATGTGTCGTTCAGTAAGAATATGTCTGAACGAGAAGTAACTGAATTTACATACGAAAGCAAAAGCTCAAAAGGACGGTTAAAATAGAGGTATACGTTACAAGAAATGTTCAGATTATGGTTTCGGATGTTCTGCCGGGAATGTCTCTTTCAAGTTCATTTATTTCACTTCTGGTGTATTCCGACTCAAAAATGGATTTGGACTTGGTACCGTGTTGTTGACCCGTGGAACGAGTACAGAAATCATCCCTCATATGTTACAGAGGTCAACGGGTTTTTTGCGAACACACCGTGTAGTTTAGAACAAGAGTAATCAAATTAAAAAGCTTCGTACTAGTGCATTCAAAATGAATCAGAATGAACACTGTAGTTTGTTTCTTACAGTTCGAATCTCATTACTTTTGTGCGAGACGAATTAAGTTTTATACGGACGTTGGAGTTTTGCATTTTGACAGAATAGTAAAGAAAACATCCCAAAACTTTCACGTCACATATACAGTGCAACTCATGTACAGGGATTAAATACGCGAAAAACTTTATGGTTGTTTTTTCAATTTCAAGAATTTGAACGCAAGTCTTAGAACGCTTCATTAGAACGCCCTCTCTTAGAACGCCTTTACTCGAAACAGTTTAACTATATTGATAACCCTAATTTCTTGGCGTAGAATAGAAATCAAAGTTTCCAAGCTTTCGCACATCAACCAGATGACTTTTTCAAGGAAGGTAGACAGCAAACTGTAAAATGAATAATAGAACACTTCAACGATTTGAACGCGGTTACTTGACTAGACAGTAAATGAATAGATGCAAATGTGATTATTCATTCGAAGAAATGAAGAGTCATGTTGGTTGGGTACGCGGTATCGTGGGAGAAAACGCAGCATTATTTGACGAATTGGTTCCAAACTCCAAATTTTTTCTCAAGAATTGCCGCGTGTTTGGAACCAATTCGTCAAATATGCTACGTTTTCTGCCGCGATACCGCGTCTCCAACTAACATGACTCTTCGTTTCTTCGAATGAATAATCACATTTGCATCTATCCATTTATTGTCTAATCACCGTGTTCAAATTGTTGAGGTGTTCTATTATTCAGTTTGCTGTTTGCCTTCCTTGAAAAAGCCATCTGGTTGATGTGCGAAAACTTGGAAACTTTGATTTCTATTCTACGCCAAGAAATTCGGATGATTAGTATAGTTATACTATTTTAAGTATAATTGGAATACAGTTCCTATTTATTAATGCCTTTACGTTTGGGTCTAAATGAGAGTATTTGTAATAGATAGAAATATGTGAATGTCAGCAAATCTTATGTAAAGTTTCATTCTGCTGAAATTCCAGTGTTCAGAGTCTCGATCGTTTGGCAAAGATATCTCCCTAAGTTGAATTATGACTGACCCCGGGATGTACTTCTCTTGTAAGTAAAAATAGAGTTCACAGTTTCTTGTCCTGCTGTCAAGTGAAATGTTTCTTTGTACATAAATACCAATTAAGTTATTGCAGTGTAATGATTCCTTCTCCATAAATTCCAATGTTTAGTGTATCTAACTTTTTTTGTGGTGAGATTAACGCAGATGAGTTTCATAAGAATGAATTCAAGTATTCAGAGTTAGGTGTTGAAAATACATGAATTCCAAGCATCCACACATTTTCGGGTATCTCTTTGTTCTCAAAGTACAGAGACAATAAATTCATCTTCCATTTTTAACAATCGATTGCTATTGTATTTTACAACAGTATTGTCATGCAATAATTGAATAAAATTGTTATTTTGATATTATAACCGGTGTTATGAAGCTTATATACCGACGGATGTTTGTATTGTTTTTTGGTCACATATATTCAGAGTTATTAAATTCCATGATGCTAGAAGGTGGCCAAAAATGTCATTTTTACAAACATTGTGATCTTTCTTAAACTTACCCAGTTTTAGATTACAGCTAGTAATTTAGAAATTTTTTTTGTCCGTTATTTAAACACAGACTGCTGTAGAACGAGTACTCTTCTTCCAGAGAACATATAACAACACCCTGGAGTTAGCATTAATGGTTTCGCCACCATAAAAGTCAAAAGGTTGCTTCCTTGTGGTGCGGCTTCACTAGAAAAAGAAGTCTAGGTTTGCAGCAAAATAGTTCATGTGAAACCCGAGGCATGACATCACAATACATCTTTTCCCCTACGTAAAACGTATTCTGCCATAACATTATGCACCAGGGTAAGTCAAACGTTCGTCCCACTTTGAGCTACACATAATATTGTGACTCTATTCCTGGACGAAACGCGCTCCAGCCTCGACTGGGTACTGCGGGGACGTGAAATACACAAGGCTGATGGCGTGCATTTCATACGGAGCCTCATTCATTTATCAGGTGAGCAGAGTATGGACGTTGATAAACGTGCTGTTCGGGTGCTCCTACGCCATTATTAAAAAAAAAAAAGGTTAAACGCGTCAGTAGCAACGAGAGAAATTTGTGCAGCTGAAGGCAGGGAAACATTGGATAGTACACTGTTAAAAATGTTGTGGTAGGTTGCACCAAAAAGTGGTGCTACAGCAGGTGCAACATTTTCTGAGAAAAGATACGCCACTGTGTGGTGCAAACAAAACCCAAAAACATGGTTTAACTTTGAACCACGTTATGATACAAGGTTGTACCACATTATGGTGCAAGGTTGCACCATGTTGTTGGGTTTTGTTTGCGCCACACAGTGGTGCATCTTTTCTCAGAAAATGGTGCAGCTGGTGTAACGCCACTTTTTGGTGCAACCTACCGGAAAAGTTTTAACAGTGTAGCACTGAACGAAAATGGTTCCGGCATTTCAATGCTGCGGACACCAGCCACTGACACCCTGATCGAGAATGTGACAGCGAAGCCCGATACCAGTACATGACGATTGGACGCTGAGATAGAGGTCTTCCCAATCCACCATCGTTCGTCATCTGCACCAGCTTTGTTCCTCCTCTATACGCCATCGAATGGTTCCTCATGAATTTATACCACAGCAGACGAAACAACGTGTCGCTATCTGTCGCAGATTGCTATCGAATCCCCAGGATATAGATTTTGGAGTTTTGTCGGCTCAGGTGATGAAAAGCGGATATTCCTACGTTATCCTGCCACTGAGAACAAATGGCTGAGGCTACGCTGGTAAGCACAGCCAGTAGTGCTAAGAGGGCTGTTCGAGAGGAAAGTTATGCTGTGCATTTGGTAGAATTGTGGGGTTCCTGTTCACTGAGAGCTCATGTTAAATGGTCAAGCTGTGGACGGTAACGTCTATGCCGAACAACTGCAGCGGGTCCATGACGGTCTGCGCCAACGCTACCCAGCGCTCAGCAATACGAAGAGGGCGTTGCTGGAAGTGGATAATGTCCCAAGGTCCATGATGCTCTGCCCTAACGCTACCCAGCGCTCAGCAATATGAAGAGGGCGTTGCTGCAAGTGGATAATGTCCCAAGTCACACCTCCAGAGCAGACCATGATGCTCTGCCCTAACGCTACCCAACGTTCATCAATACGAAGAGGGCGTTGCTGCAAGTGGATAATGCTCCAAGTCACACCTCCAGAGTGGTGCGTCGAAAACTACAGGAATCCGAAAGGGGTTGAAATCCTACCAGATTCTTCATACCATCCGGATCTTGTCCCGTGCGATTATAATCTGTTTCGCGCCATGGCCCATTTTCTACAAGGACGGCACTTCACTTCATTGGTAGATGTGTAATTTGGCATTAGAGAGTTTCTGTCCTCGAAGAAACCTGCAGCCGTGGGAGCATGGCTCTGGTGGACGGTTGGCAAAGACTATAGAAAGAAAAACGGCGTGTACTTTGCAGAACCAAGTGAGCGTGTATAGCTGTCTTGCATCATTAAGCTCTTTAGCTGAAAACGGAATGAACCTTTGACTTAACCTTGTACAAGCGGTAAAAAACTTGTTCTGTCAGTATTAATCCAATGGAATTCAGGGATTAATACTGACGAAATTTCACTAGAACAATTTTTGTCTAACATTTGCACATTCTAGGTTCCATAATGCTGTTTTTACCACAGACATGTTTACTGAGAGAATTTTAAGCCAAGTATTTTTCATTATTTACTCTTTATTGTTGCTCATGTTAAATATGACTGTATGAATAACCGACTTTCTCAAAAATCGATCTGAAATAATAGGTGTACAAAATTTACCTCATTATTTTTTTTACTCATGAAGTACCTTTCTGACTTTACAGGAAATTTGTGCCAGACCAAAATTTATATCGGAAACAACAACTCGCTTTGACATAGAGCAAGGAGAACTTGGTAAGGCAAACATTTAAAGTTATTAATTTAGTAAATGCACTTATTTCTTATTTTACTTTTGCCAAATACCCATATTTTCTGCAAAGTGAGCAGGTAGTGAAGCACAGGATGGATCTTTGCTGAAAACCACCACCCATGGGCAACATGAAGACTTACTAAGTGAACAACGTGAACTTGAAGAAGTGCTTCAGAGAAAAGACCTCAGGTAATGCACTGAAGCAGTTACAAATGTAGAAATTGTAGTATGAAGCTACTATGGGCTTCAGTAATGCTAATCACAACACCGATTGGTTCATACCGGTGTACCCTGAGTTAGCTTTGATCAGGGGCACCTACCTAATAACGCGTTAGTCCACTTTTCTGTACAATCACGGCTCGCAGACGCCTAGCAACAGATTCTACAAGGTGTCGAACATCCTAAAACGTGCATAACTAGACCCATGTCCAACTGCAGCAGCTCCGTCAGTTCACCCTCATTTCGTGGAGGACGATCAGGAGTTCTCACATCCCGTTTAAGCATATCTCACAAATGTTCAATTGGGTTGCAGTCATGAGAAGTTTGGTGGCCGTTGCAATATGAGAGAATTTGTTATCGTACTTCTTCAACCACTCAGTAATTATACGAGCCCGATGACAGTGCGTTGTCCGATTGAATGATGAGGGCTTGCCAGGAGAGACGGGTAAACCTCTTGCAGATATAGATGAAGATGGTCGGATAACAGGTCCCTGTAGCGTCCACCATTCAGTGTTTGTGGGATGATAACCAACGGACCTAGGGCTTGTCAGGAAAGACGGGTAAACCTCTTGCAGATATAGATGAAGATGGTCGGATAACACGACCCTGTAGCGTTAACCATTCAGTGTTTGTGGGATGATAACCAACGGACCTAGGGCTTGCCAGGAAAGACGGATAAACCTCTTGCAGATATAGATGAAGATGGTCGGATAACAGGTCCCTGTAGCGTCCACCATTCAGTGTTTGTGGGATGATAACCAACGGACCTAGGGCTTGCCAGGAAAGACGGGTAAACCTCTTGCAAATATAGATGAAGATGGTCGGATAACAGGTCCCTGCAGCGTCCACCATTCAGTGTTTGTGGGATGATAACCAACGGACCTAGGGCTTGTCAGGAAAGACGGGTAAATCTCCTGCAGATATGGATGGAGATGGTCGGATAACAGGTCCCCGTAGCGTCCACCATTCAGTGTTTGTGAGACGATAACCAACGGACCTAGGGCTTGCCAGGAAAGACGGGTAAACCTCCTGAAGATATTGATGAAGATGGTCGGATAACAGGTCCCTCTAGCGCCCACCATTCAGTGTTTGTGGGATGATAACTAACGGACCTAGGGCTTGTCAGGAAAGACGGGTAAATCTCCTGCAGATATGGATGGAGATGGTCGGATAACAGGTCCCTGTAGCGTCCACCATTCAGTGTTTGTGGGATGATAACCAACGGACCTAGGGCTTGTCAGGAAAGACGGGTAAACCTCTTGCAGATATAGATGAAGATGGTCGGATAACAGGCCCCTGTAGCGTCCACCATTCAGTGTTTGTGGGATGATAACCAACGGACCTAGGGCTTGCCAGGAAAGACGGGTAAACCTCTTGCAGATATAGATGAAGATGGTCGGATAACAGGTCCCTGTAGCGTCCACCATTCAGTGTTTGTGGGATGATAACCAACGGACCTAGGGCTTGCCAGGAAAGACGGATAAACCTCTTGCAGATATAGATGAAGATGGTCGGATAACAGGTCCCTGTAGCGTCCACCATTCAGTGTTTGTGGGATGATAACCAACGGAACTAGGGCTTGCCAGGAAAGACGGGTAAACCTCTTGCAGATATAGATGAAGATGGTCGGATAACAGGTCGCTGTAGCGTCCACCATTCAGTGTTTGTGGGATGATAACCAACGGACTTAGGGCTTGCCAGGAAAGACCGGTAAACCTCTTGCAGATATAGATGAAGATGGTCGGATAACAGGTCCCTGTAGCGTCCACCATTCAGTGTTTGTGGGATGATAACCAACGGACCTAGGGCTTGCCAGGAAAGACGGGTAAACCTCTTGCAGATATAGATGAAGATGGTCGGATAACAGGTCCCTGCAGCGTCCACCATTCAGTGTTTGTGGGATGATAACCAACGGACCTAGGGCTTGTCAGGAAAGACGGGTAAATCTCCTGCAGATATGGATGGAGATGGTCGGATAACAGGTCCCCGTAGCGTCCACCATTCAGTGTTTGTGAGACGATAACCAACGGACCTAGGGCTTGCCAGGAAAGACGGGTAAACCTCCTGAAGATATGGATGAAGATGGTCGGATAACAGGTCCCTCTAGCGCCCACCATTCAGTGTTTGTGGGATGATAACTAACGGACCTAGGGCTTGTCAGGAAAGACGGGTAAATCTCCTGCAGATATGGATGGAGATGGTCGGATAACAGGTCCCTGTAGCGTCCACCATTCAGTGTTTGTGGGATGATAACCAACGGACCTAGGGCTTGCCAGGAAAGACGGGTAAACCTCTTGCAGATATAGATGAAGATGGTCGGATAACAGGTCCCTGTAGCGTCCACCATTCAGTGTTTGTGGGATGATAACCAACGGACCTAGGGCTTGCCAGGAAAGACGGATAAACCTCTTGCAGATATAGATGAAGATGGTCGGATAACAGGTCCCTGTAGCGTCCACCATTCAGTGTTTGTGGGATGATAACCAACGGAACTAGGGCTTGCCAGGAAAGACGGGTAAACCTCTTGCAGATATAGATGAACATGGTCGGATAACAGGTCCCTGTAGCGTCCACCATTCAGTGTTTGTGGGATGATAACCAACGGACCTAGGGCTTGTCAGGAAAGACGGGTAAATCTCCTGCAGATATGGATGAAGATGGTCGGATAACAGGTCCCTGTAGCGTCCACCATTCAGTGTTTGTGGAATGAAAACCAACGGACCTATAGCTTGCCAGGAAAGACGGGTAAATCTCTTGCTGATATGGGTGGAGATGGTTGACTAACAGGTCCCTGTAGCATCCACAACTCAGTGTTTGTGGGATGTTAACCAACGGACCTAGGGCTTGCCAGGAAAGACGGGTAAACCTCTTGCAGATATAGATGAAGATGGTCGGATAACAGGTCCCTGTAGCGTCCACCATTCAGTGTTTGTGGGATGATAACCAACGGACCTAGGGCTTGCCAGGAAAGACGGGTAAACCTCTTGCAGATATAGATGAAGATGGTCGGATAACAGGTCCCTGTAGCGTCCACCATTCAGTGTTTGTGGGATGATAACCAACGGACCTAGGGCTTGCCAGGAAAGACGGATAAACCTCTTGCAGATATAGATGAAGATGGTCGGATAACAGGTCCCTGGAGCGTCCACCATTCAGTGTTTGTGGGATGATAACCAACGGAACTAGGGCTTGCCAGGAAAGACGGGTAAACCTCTTGCAGATATAGATGAAGATGGTCGGATAACAGGTCCCTGTAGCGTCCACCATTCAGTGTTTGTGGAATGATAACCAACGGACCTAGGGCTTGCCAGGAAAGACGGGTAAACCTCTTGCAGATATAGATGAAGATGGTCGGATAACAGGTCCCTGTAGCGTCCACCATTCAGTGTTTGTGGGATGACAACCAACGGAACTAGGGCTTGCCAGGAAAGACGGGTAAACCTCTTGCAGATATAGATGAAGATGGTCGGATAATAGGTCCCTGTAGCGTCCACCATTCAGTGTTTGTGGGATGATAACCAATGGACCTAGGGCTTGCCAGGAAAGACGGGTAAATCTCCTGCAGATATGGATGGAGATGGTCGGATAACAGGTCCCCGTAGCGTCCACCATTCAGTGTTTGTGGGACGATAACCAACGGACCTAGGGCTTGCCAGGAAAGACGGGTAAACCTCCTGAAGATATGGATGAAGATGGTCGGATAACAGGTCCCTGTAGCGTCCACCATTCAGTGTTTGTGGGATGATAACCAACGGACCTAGGGCTTGCCAGGAAAGACGGGTAAATCTCCTGCAGATATGGATGGAGATGGTCGGATAACAGGTCCCTGTAGCGTCCACCATTCATTGTTTGTGATATGAAAACCAACGGACCTAGGGCTTGCCAGGAAAGACGGGTAAACCTCCTGAAGATATGGATGGAGATAGTTGACTAACAGGTCCCTGTAGCGTCCACCATTCAGTGTTTGTGGGATAATAACCAACGGACCTAGGGCTTGCCAGGAAAGACGGGTAAACCTCTTGCAGATATAGATGAAGATGGTCGGATAATAGGTCCCTGTAGCGTCCACCATTCAGTGTTTGTGGGATGATAACCAATGGACCTAGGGCTTGCCAGGAAAGACGGGTAAACCTCTTGCAGATATAGATGAAGATGGTCGGATAACAGGTCCCTGTAGCGTCCACCATTTAGTGTTTGTGGGATGATAACCAACGGACCTTGGGCTTGCCAGGAAAGACGGGTAAACCTCTTGCAGATATAGATGAAGACGGTCGGATAACAGGTCCCTGTAGCGTCCACCATTCAGTGTTTGTGGGATGATAACCAACGGACCTAGGGCTTGCCAGGAAAGACGGGTAAACCTCCTGAAGATATGGATGAAGATGGTCGGATAACAGGTCCCTGTAGCGCCCACCATTCAGTGTTTGTGGGATGATAACCAACGGACCTAGGACTTGTCAGGAAAGACGGGTAAATCTCTTGCAGATATGGAAGCAGATGGTTGATTAACAGATCCCTGTAGCGTCCACCATTCAATGTTTGTGGGATGATAACCAACGGACCTAGGGCTTGCCAGGAAAGACGGATAAACCTCCTGCATATATGAATGGAGATGGTAGACTAACAAGTCCCTGTAGCGTCCACCATTCATTGTTTGTGACATGAAAACCAACGGACCTAGGGCTTGCCAGGAAAGACGGGTAAACCTCCTGAAGATATAAATGGAGATAGTTGACTAACAGGTCCCTGTAGCGTCCACCATTCAGTGTTTGTGGGATGATAACCAACGGACCTAGGGCTTGCCAGGAAAGACGGGTAAATCTCCTGCAGATATGGATGGAGATGGTTGATTAACAGGTCCCTGTAGCGTCCACCATTCATTGTTTGTGGGATGATAACCAACGGACCTAGGGCTTGTCAGGAAAGACTGGTAAATCTCTTGCAGATATGGATGGAGATGGTTGATTAACAGGTCCCTGTAGCGTCCACCATTCAATGTTTGTGGGATGATAACCAGCGGACCTAGGGCTTGCCAGAAAAGACGGGTAAATCTCCTGCAGATATGGATGGAGATGGCTGACTAACAAGTCCCTGTAGCGTCCACCATTCAGTATTTGTCGGATGATAATTAACGGACCAATGGCTTTGCCCAGAAAAAGCTTCCCAGATCAGAACACCACCTTGATCGACCCGTTGAACCCGAACTGTGCAACCAGGGGATAGGGTTTCATACTGATTACGCCATATGCGAACCCGGTCATCAGCATAGTGCTGCAAGAAACAGACTCATCATTCCAGACGAACTTCAACCATCTGTCGACGGTCCATTGCCGACTTCCCTTAACCCACGCGAGGTGTTGTTTGTCATGACTAGGCATAATCATTGGGCACCTTCGTTGGTCTCCGGCTGTGGAACCCCAGGTGAAGCAAGGTTCCGTTTATGGTGCATGTGGAAGTAGGCCGTACTGCACTGCTGTTGTACTGGTGGGTGAGCTAGGTGACTGTGGCACGTCGTCGTTGAAACACCAGTCGTGACACCCGACGCTCACCTCTAGAATCAACCGCGCATGGCTGACCAATGTGAACCCATTATGATGGAGAGTCATTGGAAGGCTCGAAGCTGTCCAATCACAATCCTAAATAGCCAGGTCGCTCAATGTGAGTTGTTCTGTAGTCCATCGGCTTCGGTCCACATTTCAAAGGACAGATACGGCATCAAGAATGTTTAGTAATGAAAGACCTCGGGAAATAACTTCAAGAAGCGACCGCTATCCGAAGCCAAGTGCTCAAAGAAGAAAGACTGTCACACCTACCTAACGTTCAAATCTTATGGAAGCAACAAGACAGCGTGTTCCATGATGCGCAGATGGCTTCGTGGATATGGTCTTTGTGCTAGGAGACCAATGATGTGCACCCTCTTCTTGTCACAAAAGAAAACGTCTATATTGGTGTCGCAGTCATGTAAACTGGACTGATGATCAATACAGCTCTGTTCTCTTTAGGGATGAGTTCAGATTCACTCTCCAGAGTGACTTCCGAATAGAACTTATATGTTGAGAACTGGCACGCCATCATCATTTAAACCTCTTAGAAAGAGGCACTTAAGGTGGTGATAGTGCCATGGTGTGTGGGCAGGCATATCTTTGTGAAGCCTCACAAATCCTTAGGCTCTTCAAATCGGCTCTATGAATTCTCAGATTAATAAAAATGAGACGTGGAACGCGTTTTAAGGCCTTGTACAGGAGCAATTAACGACAATTTTATCCTACCGGACCATAATGCACGTTCTCACTGAGTCAGAATTGTTGACCAATATCTTGAAAAGAACATCATCAACCGTATGGATTGGTCAGCTCGTTCCCTAAACCTGAACCTTATTGTGCATGCTTCGGATGCTTTACGCAGACGTGTTGCAACATTTCAACGCTCCCCCAAACCTGAAGGAGATTTGAAACGCCTTTGTTGGAGCAAAAGTCGTTATTCCCAAGACAGCTTCTGGACACTCTTACTGTGAGCATGAAACTGCTGTGAAACATGTATTGCTATGAGGGGTGACCACAGTCCATATTGACACACTTTGGCTATCTCGTATTAGGCATGCCTTGCAATCAGGAATGCTTACTCGCTATTTACTCTTTGATAAGTAATTAGTGTTCTTATTTTATACATACATGCGAAAAAGGGTAGTAAATTTTACATTTTTCACAAATTGCAAATCAAAACTCCTTTTACACTCACGGACAATGAAAGTTGCGCATCTAAAGAAAACATGCTACAACCGCAAAACTCTGAAAATAGCTAGAGTGCGTGCTAGTATGCAAACGATTCGGGTTTAGTGCGAGTGCGCATGACCGCACACCCTGTGGTGGCGCTGCAAGCACGAACCGGCGTGTAGTCGATGCCCCATGAAAGCGAAAAGCACCGGCCGACGCAATCAAGAGTACAGAGTGATAAGAATGCCGGGTAGACCCAGAGACATTGATTTACGCAGCTGCCGGACTTTGAGGGAGGCCTCATCATCGGGATGAAAACCGCAGGCTGGTTGCCACGTGCATCGTTCTGACCATACCATCCGACTATGTTGGGAGCAGTGGACACGTGACGGCACTGCCACACGGCGGAGTGGCTCCGGATGGACCAGGAGGACCACGGGTAGAGAGGATCGACGGATCGTGCTCCAGGCACGAACGGATACCACTGTGACCCGGTCCACTATACAGGCAGGTGTAAGTGTCTCCTGTGTGCCCACGAACCATTTCCCGACGGCTCGCGAAAGCGAATCTGGGATCCCAGCGCCCCTTACGTGTGCTGCCATTAACACCGGAACATCGCCGGCTCCATGTGCAGTTGTGCCAAGCCAGAGCGACGTGGCCTGGCACAACTGCACATCGCTAGTGACGTGTGGTGTTTAGCGATGAGTGTCGCTTCGTTTTGGGGACAGATGATAACCGTGTCCGGTTGTGGAGGTCCCCGGGTCAACGGCACAATCCTAACCTCATTATCGAGCGCCACACCTCCCTACTACAGGCATTATGGTCTGGGGAGCCATAGCCTACGATAGTCGATCAGCTTTAGTTGTGGTACATGGATCATTGACGAGCCAGTGAATGGGATCCTACTGTCCCATGAGCTCCCGTTCCTGGCCGGGATTCCAGGTGCGAACAGCAGGATAATGCCCGCCCGCACACGACTCGGGATGTTCAGGACCACGTACGTCATTTCCAGACACTTCCATGGCCTGCCCGCTCCCCGGACATGTCCCCTATAGAGCATGTGTGGGACCAGTTGAAACGCCGGCTGCCCGCACTATCCGGGATTTGGAGCACACCGTCCAACACGTGTGGGCCAGTCTGCCGCAGGACAAAATCAGGCATCTGTTTACCGCCATGCCGGACCGTATTGCAGCATGTTTCGCAGCACGAGGCGGTGCGATGCGCTATTGAACATGACCGGACTGCGTGTCACAGATCCCTCTGTAATTGTCTTGCAGCTCTGTTTTTGCCATCGTGTGTATCATCCATCTGTATCATTACGTCCATAAAATTTCAGTTCAATCCGATGCTTCCTTCTTGGTGCGCAAATTTCATCGCCCGTGATCGCGTGTAGTTTTCCCAAACTTTTCAAAATTTCATTTTAGAGAGATATAGAACCCGTGTCTACTTTTTTTTTCGCTTAAACATGTTACCTGTATACCACCCAGGAAAAAGAATCTCCAATCAATGCTAGTTCGATTCCTTCTTTCATCATTTTTAAGAATCCTGAAGAAATGGCGTCCTGGAAAACAGTGAAAATAAGATCATTCTATGCCGAAAATTGCATCCATAAAATTCCTAGTCACACACTTTTTTTTGTGAAATTTTCTTTATATGAACCAGCACGTTTTACGTCGTAGGTTTAAGATATGTGTTTCTTCTGGCACATTACCGAGATGAGGAAAAATTGGGTATATACAACCAATAACTAATAAAATTGACTTTGACCTTTTTCAGACCTAATAGCTCTGATATGTGCATGTCAATACTCATTCATGGACGTTGAAATTTAAGATCGATCAGTTCATAGTATTTTATCCCGTCAGCAGTAGCTGAAATACGGCTAATGCGGAAGTAAAACTTGGTACTTGTTACTTTAAAAGGCCTCGATAAAGTTTAAAAACGAGGTACCTGAAAGAACTTCGGGTCCTAACATACTGACATAATGAACTTAGCATATATGAACTTAGCATATATCTTATTTACATAATGAACTTAGCATATATCTTATTTTTGACAGCATCTATTAATGTAACCTGCAGCCTTGCACGACGATATGCTGCGGTGAGTGGCAGTTGTCGCAATGGCTGGCGAGATGAGCAAATCTGCTTCAGCCAAAACGCGATTGACTGCCCATATCGATACTGAGATGTCCATAGCTGCCTGTACACATCGTCGAACGCCGTGCACTATGAACTGTGGGTCTGGTACGGCTTCCCGTGTAATGCAGTGATCGAAGCGTTCGGACGTCTGCCTACGTGCACCAGTCCCTCTACGGCGACGCGCGTTACCTTCCTCAGGCCACTGTAACTACATTCGGCTGAAAATTGTTGCACCCCCATGCGTTTACGCCGCGATGCGACGGAGGGACCAACCACACGTACGCAACTCTTTAACGAAGCGTCTCGTAAAAGTATCGGTGTGATGGTAGGCTTCCCGATGATGCCGCCTATGAATTTTCACTCCTTACATGTGGTTCCGCCATTGAGATCAGTCCGATTCAGTGGTCCACACGCACAGGTGAGGACGACCAAAGTTAGATACGCTGATTATTTACACTCTTAACACGTGCTTTCGCCACAGAGACCGCTCCGATGCAGTGGTTCACACGCTCAGGTGAGGACGACCAAACTTAGATACGCTGATTATTTACACTACTTACACGTGCTTTCTAAACCGAGATCACTCCAAATCAGTTGACCACTTGCCCAGGTGAGGACGACTAATGTGAGCTATGCCGAGCCGTCTTGACCTTTTGTCTATCTTACCTATCACACGATTGTAGTCATTTACATAACCCAGCTGGCGTTCCCACCAGTTTGCATGAATATCCGTCAAATGATTTCTGGTCTGGCATTTTCTATGTCGAGCAGTGTATTTGAGTGTTTGTACGTTATCGACCTCTATATCAGCTAACTCAACTCATGGTTTAGTTTACAGAAGTCCGATTCTCACACATGTTATGTTATGTGTTATTTAATTAGCTTCAGCAGCGGCAAGCTCCTTTCAGATGTTAAATCAAATTATATCTATGATTTTTATGACGAGGAACAATATACACTAAGTGGCCAAATTATTATGACCACCAAACCATTATATGCAAAGTAGCTATCCCCCAGATGCTGCTGACGCAAGATGGCGGAATCGCTATAAAAAGGAAACGCTGAAGACATGCAGAGACTAATGAAGTGCATTGCACAATAAATAATGGGTAAAAGACCAAACCGACTCTGAATGTGGAATAATCGTGGGTGTGAGCATTAACAAAACGGCTGCACTTGTGAAATGATCAAAGGCAACACTTATTAAAGTTTACAGAGAGTAGACCAACTGTCAAAAATTCGGGTCTGAGCGTAAGGCGTGGGATCGTCAACGGCTACTGAATGCTCTAGCTGAGCGGAGAGTAGGCAGACTTCTTTAGTCCTTCAGACGGGCAACACTTCGTCAGATTACAGATAATATGAATTATGAATATATTTAAAATACGTGGCGATAATGTAAATATACGATGTCATCGCTCTGTCCACATTATTTTATAAACAACGAATAGCAGCTGAAAAATTGTACATCCGACACCGGTGGGATCGAATCCCAGATTTCTCGATAACTAGCCGCGTGTGTTCGCTTAACGCTACGGTGGCAACAATTCACAGCGCTATTCGTGGTTTATCAGTCAGCATCTGACTACACAAATCCATATTGATGGGCTCAGCAACAGATGTGTCGCCATGTAGTGGCATTCAATAAAGCAAGCTGTTTAATTACAGCTGATAAATAAATCCAAAGGCCGATAGAAATAGTGAATATATTTGAAATACGTGGAGATAATGTAAATATACGATGTCATCGCTCTGTCCACGTTATTTTTATAAACAACGAATAGCAACTGAAAAATTGTGCATCCGACACCGCTGGGATCAAACTCCAGATCTCTGGATAACTAGCCAAGTGCGGTCGCTTTACGCTACGGTGCCAACAATTCAAAGCGCTATTCGCGGCCCTTTGGATTTATCAGCTGTAATTAAACAGCTTGCTTTGTTGAATGCCACTAGATGGCGACACACCAGTTGCTGAGTCCATCAATATGGATTTGTGTAGTCAGATGCAGACTGATAAACCACGAATAGCGCTGTGAATTGTTGGCACAGTAGCGTAAAGCGAACGCACTTTGCTAGTTATCGAGAGATCTGGGGTTCGATCCCAGTGGTGTCGGATGTACAGTTTTTCAGTTGCTATTCGTTGTTTATAAAATAACGTGGACAGTGCGATGACATCGCATATTTAATCTGAATTATGGCCCAAGTCCGATGGTCTCTCAACTTACTGCTCGCCGCTAATTCCATTGTATGGGCTACAATGCAGACGTCCTGTCCGTAAGCCATTGCTATCTGCAGCGAACAGGAAGAAACGCCTCTAGTTCGCTCAGAAACGCAAGAATCGCACAGTAAATCAGTAGAAATGGGTAATGTGGTTCCACGAATCACGTTTTTAGCTACACCATACAGATGGAAGGGTGAGGATATGGAAACAGCAATACGAAAGCATGAACCCATCTTGCATCGCCACCACTCTTCAAGCTGGTGGAGGCAACGTTATGGTTTAGGGCATGTTTTTGTGAGTGTTTGGGTCCTTCGATTCGTGTAGAGCAAGGTCTGACCGCAGAAAGGTATTTAAATATCGTTGCTGACCAATTCCAGTCAGTTATGTTGATGGTTTATCCCAATGGAGATGGATACTTTCAGCAGGCTAATGCTCCATGTCATAGCTGTCACATTGTGTGCAAATGATTTGAGGAGCATCACGAAGGCTTTTCCCTGCTTACATCAGCCTCCCCAATCACCGGATCTCAATCCAATGGAGCACTTGTAGGATGAAGATGAAAGGGGAAATCAGAGAGCTGGATCTGCTACCATCAAATCCTCAAGAGCTGGAGGGTGCAATTTATCGCATTTGGGCTAATATACCCCAAGCCACTTACCGACATTCGAGTCCATACCTAGACGAAATCAAGCAGCATTAAGAGCAAAACTTGGCCGAACAACGTACTAACCAGGTAGTCCTAATAATTTGGTCAATCAGCATGTATCGTTAATCATTTTAAAAATGTTCTTTTCGCACACATTTGGGCAGTGTTGCATTCAGAGTGTTTTTTTCCGCTGAGGCAATTACAAATTTTGAGGGGGCTGAAACTTGTTGACTGATTATATACATATAATCACAATTTTGTTATTTATAATATATATATATATATATATATATATATATATTCTATAAAGATACCTAAGCAAAAAAAAAAAAAAGCATGTATTTCCTTAGTCTTCAGTTTTGCTCTTAAGTATATATATATATATATATATATATATATATATATATATATATATATATATATATATCTTCTATGACGAAAAAATTCGTCATAGAAGACTGCAGTGTGCTAAATAAGTTCAACACAGGTAGTGACCATAGATTGGTGAGATGTAAGATGCACCTCAACACTAAACTTGAACGTGGCAAGCTCATAAGACAAACAAAATCTATTGACATAACCAACTTTAAAAAACACCATAATACCTTCAAGTTAGAACTGAAGAACAGGTTCTCTGCTTTAGAAGGCCTAACATCGGAAGAAGTGGACATCTCTGAAGTTAACAGAAAAGTAACCAAAGCTCTTATGGAAACAGCAACAAAATTAGCTGGGTCTAAGAACAAGTTGCATGTGAACAAATTATCAGGAAAAACCAAAATGTTGATGCAAAAAAGAAGAGAGATGAGGACAACTAAAGAAGATGTGACTTCCAAAGTGGAATATATAGAGCTATGCAAGACAGTAAGAAAAAGTATCACTGAAGACGTAAGGAAATTCAACTGTGAACTAGTGAGGAAAGCAATTGAAAACAACCAAAGCCTAAAGATAGCAAAGGGACATCTCAGTAAGGGAAGAAAACAGATTATGGCACTGAGAAAAGAAGATGGTTCTGTAACAAGAAATAGAGGCGAAATTTTGACAAGAGTGAAAGATTTCTACTCCAAATTATATGAAAGGGATGATATATGCACTCCAGACATCATGAAAGATACCAGTACCAGAGTTCCTCCAGTCCTTCCAGCAGAAGTTGCACATGCAATCAAGAACATGAAGCGAGGAAAAGCTCCAGGAGAAGATGGAATTACTGTAGACATCATACAAGAAGCAAGTGGAGAAATCGAAACAGTACTCGCCCAAATTTTCACTCGATGCCTTAATGAAGGAAAGATTCCTGAGGATTGGAACACCGCTACAATGATCCTGCTACATAAGAAAGGTGACATTGAGGATCTCGGAAACTACAGACCTATCAGCCTCCTATCAGTAGTTTATAAAATCTTCACCAAAGTTCTTTCACACCGTTTGAAGGTAGCACTAGACATGGCTCAACCGAGAGAACAAGCTGGATTCAGGAGTGGCTACAGCACAATAGATCATATCCACGTGCTGAGAGAACTAATTGAAAGAGCGAGGGAATATGATCTTCCATTGTGCATGGCTTTTATCGATTATGAAAAAGCCTTTGATTCGGTGAAACCATCAGCAGTTACAATGGCTCTGAAAACCTACGGTATTGAAGATGCATACATTAATATTATTAATAACATCTATGAAAATGCAAGTGCAAAGATTCGGCTGTTTGAAAATACAACACACGTAAAAATTGGAAAGGGAGTGAGACAAGGTGACACCATATCTCCGAAGCTCTTTAATGCCACATTGGAGAGTGTTTTTCAGTCGCTGAGCTGGGAAAACAAGGGGATAAAGATTAATGGAGATTATCTAACCCACCTTCGTTTTGCTGATGACGTAGTCATTTTTGCAACTACCCCATCAGAGCTGCAGAGTATGATCCAGGAACTTGCTGACAAGAGTAAAGAAGTGGGATTAAAAATGAACTTTCAGAAGACAAAAGTGATGTTCAATGCTTTTACAAGAAATGAAGATTTATCGATTGATGGAGAAAAGCTGGAGATAACAGACACGTACGTTTATCTTGGACAGCAGATATCAAGTGAGGGTCACATTGATGAAGAAATTAATCGGCGTACAAAACTTGCCTGGAGAGCTTTTGGAAGAAACAGCATAATTTTCAAGAGCAATATGCCATTATGTCTTAAAAGAAAAGTGTTTGATCAATGCATCCTTCCAGTGCTTACGTATGGTGCAGAGACGTGGACCTTAACTAAAAGAGACATACAAAGGCTGCAGACAACTCAAAGCAGCATGGAGAGGTGCATGCTTGGTGTAACCAGGAGAGATAAGAAGAGGAACTCGTGGATCCGAAAAATGACAAGAGTGGAAGACATCATGATCAGAGTTAAATCCCTGAAATGGCAATGGGCTGGACATACTGCCAGAAGGACAGATCATCGATGGACAGCCGAAATTTTAGATTGGATTCCAAGGGACAGGAAAAGACCCAGAAGAAGACCACACAGGAGATGGGTGGATGAAATTCGAAAGTATGCAGGGGTGACATGGAGGAGACTGGCACAAGACAGACCGTTGTGGAGGAAACTTGGGGAGACCTTCGTCCAGCAGTGGATTGATAATGGTTGACAATGATGATGATGATGATATATATATATAATTTTCTTATGCTCGTATATCGCAAATGCAAATTCCAAGTAATATACACATAGAAGTGATTAAAATTGTAAAAATGTTATACCTCTACTTTAATTCAGTAATACACCACGGATTTCACCATGGTGTAGTGTAAAATATTGAGGATGATAGTAAGATAACGCTGTGTTGGAGGAAATTCCCCCCAAAACATTAGGATTGGTAAAAATGTCCTCGCCTTACTACAAGCGTTTTTCTAAATATTATGGAATCATTACAGTGTTACCTGGAAATGTATGGTACAAAATATTCCCCTGCCGCTTGGTTTTAGCCCTTTTAGATATTAGCACATAGTAGTAAAAAAAACAACTAACTAACCAATTTGAGGTGGCCCGCCTTTTTTTTTTTTTTTTTTTCACAGAGTGTAAACCACCCTCCCAGGAACAAAATAACTTTTTATAGGAACAATTTCTAATATTTGCTATTGTTCAAAATTAAGTAGCAAATATTTTGTTGTATTGGAAGCACTAACGTCACGTTAGCTACACTGAAGCTTAACCATGTTCATGGAAAGTCGATATTCAGAAGACTAAAATAAAGCTGAATGCCAGCTTTCAAAATATGTTACTACACTGAAGAGCAATTGAATTAGAGATACCTGTCTAGTAAAGTGTAGCACCACCTTTCGCCCTGATGACGGCGGCGATTCGTCTTGGCATGGACTCGACAAGACACCGGAAGCGTTGGGAAGCCATACGGATCCACGACCCCTGAACAAGTTCCCACAGTTCACGAAGATCTGATGGAGGGGGTCAGAGCCTCGAACATCTCTCTCCATGGCATCCCAGATGTGCTCGATGGGATTGAGGTCATGTGACCTAGCTGGCCAAGGAAGCGAGGTCACGTCGGTGGAGCGTTCATCCAACCATTCGGATAAAATTCGGAAGCGATGGCACGGTACATTGTCATGTTGCATGATGAGGTCCCCAGTGGGAATGTTGAAGACGCACAAACAGGAGCAAATGGTCGTCCAGGATATCCCGGTAATGTTGACCTGTGAGGGACGATGTTACACGTACCAGGGGACCCATTTTAGTCCACGTAAACAGTCCCCAGGCAAGAATGCCACCCAAACCAGCTTGAAGAGTACCCTGCTGGCAAGAAGGATCCATCGCTTCATGTGGTTTGCGCAGTACTCGTATCCTGCCATCCGCATGTACCAACGTGAATCTCGACTCATCAATCCAGAAAACATTTTTCCACATGTCTAGGGTCCAGTGGCGATGTTCCCGCGCCCATGCTAATCTTTGCACCCTGTGATGTGCGGTCAGCAGCGGTACCCTCGTGGGACGATGGCTTCTGTACCCCATAGCGAGGAGATGATTCTGGATGGTGTGGCTGCTTACACGTTTTTGTGCACCAGCGTTAAATTGCCGAGTGATTTCTTGCACTGTTGCCCGTCTACCCGCTGTTACAATGCGAGCTAGCCGACGATGACCCCGCTCATCCACACGCTGTTTTCCACAGCAGTTGGCCCTTGCAGGGATGGTTTTACCGGATTCGATGTACTCACGGTGCACCCGTGACACGGTGGCTCGTGAAAATACCAGTGCCTGCACGACTTCCGAGATGGAGTGACCCATTCGTCGGGCCCCGAAAATTTGCCCACGATCAAATGCGCTTAGATCCTTCGTCTTACCCATACTGCGTCCGACTCTTACTGATTCTTGTCGCATCACTCCTTATATTGTCAGATCGCTGCATAAGTCATGTCGTTTCCGTTTACAGGGCCACCCACAGCGCCACATTTGCATAACGCCAGGTGTCTCTAATTCATTTGCTCTTCAGTGTATATTGCAGTGCAAACAACTCTACTTTGTGGAATTATTTTTTATTGCGGAAGTAGGCCGAGTTGTCAGTGCTTGAAAAATTGCCACTTCAGCGAAGAAAGTTTAATGTGTTTTTTTTTTTTTTTTTTGAAGGATGATAGAAATTTAAGATTGAAGTCCATGTGAGTGATTTTTTTTTATTAATATAATATTTTCCATGATTAAGTTTTTTAAATTATTTCTCCAAATATTCAGCTGTAAACGAAAACAATTAGACTAAATAGATAGGGAGATCGCTCAAAAACCTATAGGGCTACAGGGGGGGGGGGGCGTTCATGCAATTTCGGGGGCTAAGCACCCGTGAAAAGATGCCTGAATACGTCACTGCATTTGGGCATTGCTTAGAAAATGTGTATTTCGTATCGCATGCCAAAGAAAAAAATTGTTCGTACGAAAAAGTAATTAGCGCTTTTAATTGTGATTATAATTTTCATGTACTAACTTGAAATTGCGAGGCAAATTATTCAGTAAATCTATTTCTTCATCATTGTTTTTCTACATAGGAGACTATTGCTTGTTAGCTGCCATCTCGTGCCTGACTTTAACACCAAGGTTTCTCGAACGAGTAGTTCCTCCGGAGCAAAATTTCAGCCAAGGCTACTGTGGAATATTTAGATTCCGATTCTGGAGATTTGGTGACTGGGTGGAAGTTTTCGTCGACGACCGTTTGCCTACATGCAAAGGGCGTTTGCTGTACTTGAGATCGACGGATCCGACAGAATTCTGGCCGGCTTTACTGGAGAAAGCTTACGCAAAGTAAGAGTCTAATTATATTTCCATGTTGAACAATCTTTTTCTCTGTTCCAGATCACGAATGTTTTTCAGAGAATCAAGATGTAATGAATAACGACACCACTCTAGTGGCTGAGTGATCAGATTTGGGTGTTTCTGGAAAATGGTCAGCTGTGGGCCCTGGCTGAAGTCGCGGATGAAACATGTTTGGTGCGCCTGTATCATGGCGCTGGTCTTGCCGGAAGCAGGGGCCCCAAATTAGCAATCGGCAGTTGCTTATATCCTTATTTACTCACTGTGGTCGTTAAATTCCCGTCGCACCAGAACAATGAATGATGGCACCATTTTGACGAATCGCTAGTAGAAGAGTAGATATTTTCTTTTTTGATTTCTTTTCGAGTAAAAATGAATTTTATTTCGGTGTTTAACGACCACTGTGAGCATCTAATGCAATAAGCAGTCACTCATCCCTAATTCAGGGCAACTATTATAGTTCCAGAGAAGCTCCAGAACTCACTGGATCCTTTTATTCTGCGCTCGAATACCCATTGCATTTTCGCCGCCAACTTTCCGGAAATGCAATGGGTACTCGAGCGCAGAATGAAAGGATCCAGTGAGTTCTGGAGCTCTGAATAATAAGACATTGTGGTACTGGAACTCACAGAACGTGAAGTCATTTTTGGTGTCAAGCTCTTTGCATACGCATGCCCTCATACATAAATCTACAGTGAAACATTTACTATACACAAATTTGGCGTACGGTTCAGTCGGTGATAGGTGTTTAAAACTAAAACGCTCTATTCAGTGTGCCACAGATGACGCATGATGGCCGATATATGGATCATCATTAGACGCCGAAAGGGGTCTTGATTTTGGTTCTTACGTGTCTTGATTTTGGTTCTTACGTGTCTTGATTTTGGTTCTTACGTGTCTTGATTTTGGTTCTTTGAAAGACGTGTAATCAAGGCGCCATCATCACTCTTAGTGTATATTTTTAAAATTGGATTTTGGAAGTGTTTCATGAGCAGTTTATTTTGTCATAACTGTATGAACCACATATCGATATCAAGAGATTTTACCCTTTAACAGGCTGAAACGAATTAACTTGGTATCCAGCAGATTGGGCTGCAATCAGCTCGAACGAATATATTCGCTGTCTAAGAAGCGGACAGAACGTGGCTGGTGCAAAGCGGCCAGTTAAGGTGGTAACTGACTCTAATCCTTTCTAACTGATTACACTGGACAGCAATTTTTTTACAGAAGCCTTGCCCCCAAGATTAAATTAATCATTTCTTATAGATTTCGAGGTGCTGAACACGAATATGTCAATGAAAATGCAAAATCGGCTACAGTTTGTGAAATCCACAATAGTTTCTTATACGTACTTACCACATGAACCGGTAAAAGTCCGCTTCTACGTCCGACGTCGCTTGTGTAGCTGCTCAGGATCATCTCTAGCAGGCGTCCAACAGTAGTCAGCCAACATAGGAGTGGACCACTTTCCCTGGTATCGTTTCTCCATCGTTACAGTTTCCTGATGTAAAGCTTTACCGTGCTCATCACTAACCATGCCGCAGTTGACGGGGAAGAAATCCACATGGGAATGGCGTAAGTGCATTTTTAAGGACATACGGCAGCCAAGTTGGGGATACAGAGACAACATGTCCTCAGCTAATTCCTTGTAGTTTTCTGCCCTGCCATTTTCGAGGAAGTTAGCTAAAAACAGATTAAACGTGTCCCAAGCTTTATTCTCAGCACCCTATAGCAGGTTGCTGAATATCTCGTCAATGAAGAGCTTTCGGATCTGTGGACCAACGAAAACACCCTCTTTAATTTCCGCTTCGTTGAGTCGAGGGAATTTGTCATCCTCGTACTTTGAAGGCTGATCCAGTCCAATGGCTTTAAGAAGTTTTTTACACAGACAGAGTTTGATGTGTGTAGGGGCGGTAACAGAATTTTGTGCGTTTCTGCAAGTGCTGGGTGTTGTACATTCTTCTCTCCGACTTTCAGAGATTTCCTCGCAGGCCAGTCTCTCTTCACATAGTGCAAATTTCTTGTTCGTTTGTCCCATTCACACACAAAAAGCAATACTTCGTATATCCCCGCTGAAGATCCGTCAACACAGACACTACCTTCAAGTCACCACAGAGATGCAAGCCGTACTTGCTGTATTGAAGACATTCCAACGGCTGTTTTAGGTTTTCGTAGGTTTCTGTCATGTAGACAGGGTGTCCGACTGGAACAGATGGAAGTTGGTTTCCATTATGCAGCAACACCGCCTTGAGGCTCAATTTCGACGAGTCTATGGATAGTCGCCATTCGTGAGAGTCATATTTGATTCGAAGGACATTCATCAGGCCATCTACATTGTAGCAAAACACAAGGCCATCTTCCTTTCGGAAGTAACACGCAAACTGCTCATGACGAGTGCAAACTGAAGTCACTCGGACATTTTCCTTGAGGAGATTCCATTGTAGAAGTCTTGATCCCAGTAAGTCCGGTTTATCCTTGGACAGCTCCAGATCTCAAACAAGCATCGTACGTTTTTTCTTGTGTGAGAATGTGTGCCACAGATGACGCATGGTGGTCGACATATGAATCATCATTAGACGATCTAGTAAGTCCGGATTATCCTTGGACAGCTCCAGATCTCAAACAAGCATCGTACGTTTTTTCTTGTGTGAGAATGTGTGCCACAGATGACGCATGGTGGCCGACATATGGATCATCATTAGACGATCTAGTAAGTCCGGATTATCCTTGGACAGCTCCAGATCTCAAACAAGCATCGTACGTTTTTTCTTGTGTGAGAATGTATGCCACAGATGACGCATGATGGTCGACATATGAATCATCATTAGACGATCTAGTAAGTCCGGATTATCCTTGGACAGCTCCAGATCTAAAACAAGCATCGTACGTTTTTTCTTGTAAGAGAATGTGTGCCACAGATGACGCATGATGGTCGACATATGAATCATCATTAGACGATCTAGTAAGTCCGGTTTATCCTTGGACAGCTCCAGATCTCAAACAAGCATCGTACGTTTTTTCTTGTGTGAGAATGTGTGCCACAGATGACGCATGATGGTCGACATATGAATCATCATTAGACGATCTAGTAAGTCCGGTTTATCCTTGGACAGCTCCAGATCTCAAACAAGCATCGTACGTTTTTTCCTGTGTGAGAATGTGTGCCACAGATGACGCATGATGGTCGACATATGAATCATCATTAGACGATCTAGTAAGTCCGGATTATCCTTGGACAGCTCCAGATCTCAAACAAGCATCGTACGTTTTTTCTTGTGTGAGAATGTGTGCCACAGATGGCGCATGATGGTCGACATATGAATCATCATTAGACGATCTAGTAAGTCCGGATTATCATTGGACAGCTCCAGATCTCAAACAAGCATCGTACGTTTTTTCTTGTGTGAGAATGTGTGCCACAGATGACGCATGATGGTCGACATATGAATCATCATTAGACGATCTAGTAAGTCCGGATTATCCTTGGACAGCTCCAGATCTCAAACAAGCATCGTACGTTTTTTCTTGTGTGAGAATGTGTGCCACAGATGACGCATGATGGTCGACATATGAATCATCATTAGACGATCTAGTAAGTCCGGTTTATCCTTGGACAGCTCCAGATCTCAAACAAGCATCGTACGTTTTTTCTTGTGTGAGAATGTGTGCCACAGATGACGCATGATGGTCGACATATGAATCATCATTAGACGATCTAGTAAGTCCGGATTATTCTTGGACAGCTCCAGATCTCAAACAAGCATCGTACGTTTTTTCTTGTGTGAGAATGTGTGCCACAGATGGCGCATGATGGTCGACATATGAATCATCATTAGACGATCTAGTAAGTCCGGATTATCCTTGGACAGCTCCAGATCTCAAACAAGCATCGTACGTTTTTTCTTGTGTGAGAATGTGTGCCACAGATGACGCATGATGGTCGACATATGGATCATCATTAGACGATCTAGTAAGTCCGGTTTATCCTTGGACAGCTCCAGATCTCAAACAAGCATCGTACGTTTTTTCTTGTGTGAGAATGTGTGCCACAGATGACGCATGATGGTCGACATATGGATCATCATTAGACGATCTAGTAAGTCCGGTTTATCCTTGGACAGCTCCAGATCTCAAACAAGCATCGTACGTTTTTTCTTGTGTGAGAATGTGTGCCACAGATGACGCATGATGGTCGACATATGAATCATCATTAGACGATCTAGTAAGTCCGGTTTATCTTTGGACAGCTCCAGATCTCAAACAAGCATCGTACGTTTTTTCTTGTGTGAGAATGTGTGCCACAGATGACGCATGATGGTCGACATATGAATCATCATTAGACGATCTAGTAAGTCCGGATTATCCTTGGACAGCTCCAGATCTCAAACAAGCATCGTACGTTTTTTCTTGTGTGAGAATGTGTGCCACAGATTACGCATGATGGGCGACATATGAATCATCATTAGACGATCTAGTAAGTCCGGATTATCCTTGGACAGCTCCAGATCTCAAACAAGCATCGTACGTTTTTTCTTGTGTGAGAATGTGTGTCACAGGTGACGCATGGTGGCCGACATATGGATCATCATTAGACGATCTAGTAAGTCCGGATTATCCTTGGACAGCTCCAGATCTCAAACAAGCATCGTACGTTTTTTCTTGTGTGAGAATGTGTGCCACAGATGACGCATGATGGTCGACATATGAATCATCATTAGACGATCTAGTAAGTCCGGTTTATCATTGGACAGCTCCAGATCTCAAACAAGCATCGTACGTTTTTTCTTGTGTGAGAATGTGTGCCACAGATGACGCATGATGGTCGACATATGAATCATCATTAGACGATCTAGTAAGTCCGGATTATCCTTGGACAGCTCCAGATCTCAAACAAGCATCGTACGTTTTTTCTTGTGTGAGAATGTGTGCCACAGATGACGCATGGTGGCCGACATATGGATCATCATTAGACGATCTAGTAAGTCCGGATTATCCTTGGACAGCTCCAGATCTCAAACAAGCATCGTACGTTATTTCTTGTGTGAGAATGTGTGCCACAGATGACGCATGATGGTCGACATATGAATCATCATTAGACGATCTAGTAAGTCCGGATTATCCTTGGACAGCTCCAGATCTCAAACAAGCATCGTACGTTTTTTCTTGTGTGAGAATGTGTGCCACAGATGACGCATGGTGGCCGACATATGGATCATCATTAGACGATCTAGTAAGTCCGGATTATTCTTGGACAGCTCCAGATCTCAAACAAGCATCGTACGTTTTTTCTTGTGTGAGAATGTGTGCCACAGATGACGCATGATGGTCGACATATGAATCATCATTAGACGATCTAGTAAGTCCGGATTATCCTTGGACAGCTCCAGATCTCAAACAAGCATCGTACGTTTTTTCTTGTGTGAGAATGTGTGCCACAGATGACGCATGATGGTCGACATATGAATCATCATTAGACGATCTAGTAAGTCCGGATTATCCTTGGACAGCTCCAGATCTCAAACAAGCATCGTACGTTTTTTCTTGTGTGAGAATGTGTGCCACAGATGACGCATGATGGTCGACATATGAATCATCATTAGACGATCTAGTAAGTCCGGATTATCCTTGGACAGCTCCAGATCTCAAACAAGCATCGTACGTTTTTTCTTGTGTGAGAATGTGTGCCACAGATGACGCATGATGGTCGACATATGGATCATCATTAGACGATCTAGTAAGTCCGGATTATCCTTGGACAGCTCCAGATCTCAAACAAGCATCGTACGTTTTTTCTTGTGTGAGAATGTGTGCCACAGATGGCGCATGATGGTCGACATATGAATCATCATTAGACGATCTAGTAAGTCCGGATTATCCTTGGACAGCTCCAGATCTCAAACAAGCATCGTACGTTTTTCTTGTGTGAGAATGTGTGCCACAGATGGCGCATGATGGTCGACATATGAATCATCATTAGACGATCTAGTAAGTCCGGATTATCCTTGGACAGCTCCAGATCTCAAACAAGCATCGTACGTTTTTTCTTGTGTGAGAATGTGTGCCACAGATGACGCATGGTGGCCGACATATGGATCATCATTAGACGATCTAGTAAGTCCGGTTTATCCTTGGACAGCTCCAGATCTCAAACAAGCATCGTACGTTTTTTCTTGTGTGAGAATGTGTGCCACAGATGACGCATGATGGTCGACATATGAATCATCATTAGACGATCTAGTAAGTCCGGATTATCATTGGACAGCTCCAGATCTCAAACAAGCATCGTACGTTTTTTCTTGTGTGAGAATGTGTGCCACAGATGACGCATGATGGTCGACATATGAATCATCATTAGACGATCTAGTAAGTCCGGTTTATCATTGGACAGCTCCAGATCTCAAACAAGCATCGTACAATTTTTCTTGTGTGAGAATGTGTGCCACAGATGACGCATGATGGTCGACATATGAATCATCATTAGACGATCTAGTAAGTCCGGATTATCCTTGGACAGCTCCAGATCTCAAACAAGCATCGTACGTTTTTTCTTGTGTGAGAATGTGTGCCACAGATGACGCATGGTGGCCGACATATGGATCATCATTAGACGATCTAGTAAGTCCGGATTATCCTTGGACAGCTCCAGATCTCAAACAAGCATCGTACGTTATTTCTTGTGTGAGAATGTGTGCCACAGATGACGCATGATGGTCGACATATGAATCATCATTAGACGATCTAGTAAGTCCGGATTAACCTTGGACAGCTCCAGATCTCAAACAAGCATCGTACGTTTTTTCTTGTGTGAGAATGTGTGCCACAGATGACGCATGGTGGCCGACATATGGATCATCATTAGACGATCTAGTAAGTCCGGATTATCCTTGGACAGCTCCAGATCTCAAACAAGCATCGTACGTTTTTTCTTGTGTGAGAATGTGTGCCACAGATGACGCATGATGGTCGACATATGAATCATCATTAGACGATCTAGTAAGTCCGGATTATCCTTGGACAGCTCCAGATCTCAAACAAGCATCGTACGTTTTTTCTTGTGTGAGAATGTGTGCCACAGATGACGCATGGTGGCCGACATATGGATCATCATTAGACGATCTAGTAAGTCCGGATTATCCTTGGACAGCTCCAGATCTCAAACAAGCATCGTACGTTTTTTCTTGTGTGAGAATGTGTGCCACAGATGACGCATGATGGTCGACATATGGATCATCATTAGACGATCTAGTAAGTCCGGATTATCCTTGGACAGCTCCAGATCTCAAACAAGCATCGTACGTTTTTTCTTGTGTGAGAATGTGTGCCACAGATGACGCATGATGGTCGACATATGAATCATCATTAGACGATCTAGTAAGTCCGGATTATCCTTGGACAGCTCCAGATCTCAAACAAGCATCGTACGTTTTTTCTTGTGTGAGAATGTGTGCCACAGATGACGCATGGTGGCCGACATATGGATCATCATTAGACGATCTAGTAAGTCCGGATTATCCTTGGACAGCTCCAGATCTCAAACAAGCATCGTACGTTTTTTCTTGTGTGAGAATGTGTGCCACAGATGACGCATGATGGTCGACATATGAATCATCATTAGACGATCTAGTAAGTCCGGATTATCCTTGGACAGCTCCAGATCTCAAACAAGCATCGTACGTTTTTTCTTGTGTGAGAATGTGTGCCACAGATGACGCATGGTGGTCGACATATGGATCATCATTAGACGATCTAGTAAGTCCGGATTATCCTTGGACAGCTCCAGATCTCAAACAAGCATCGTACGTTTTTTCTTGTGTGAGAATGTGTGCCACAGATGACGCATGATGGTCGACATATGAATCATCATTAGACGATCTAGTAAGTCCGGATTATCCTTGGACAGCTCCAGATCTCAAACAAGCATCGTACGTTTTTTCTTGTGTGAGAATGTGTGCCACAGATGACGCATGGTGGCCGACATATGGATCATCATTAGACGATCTAGTAAGTCCGGATTATCCTTGGACAGCTCCAGATCTCAAACAAGCATCGTACGTTTTTTCTTGTGTGAGAATGTGTGCCACAGATGACGCATGATGGTCGACATATGAATCATCATTAGACGATCTAGTAAGTCCGGATTATCCTTGGACAGCTCCAGATCTCAAACAAGCATCGTACGTTTTTTCTTGTGTGAGAATGTGTGCCACAGATGACGCATGGTGGCCGACATATGGATCATCATTAGACGATCTAGTAAGTCCGGATTATCCTTGGACAGCTCCAGATCTCAAACAAGCATCGTACGTTTTTTCTTGTGTGAGAATGTGTGCCACAGATGACGCATGATGGTCGACATATGAATCATCATTAGACGATCTAGTAAGTCCGGATTATCCTTGGACAGCTCCAGATCTCAAACAAGCATCGTACGTTTTTTCTTGTGTGAGAATGTGTGCCACAGATGACGCATGATGGTCGACATATGGATCATCATTAGACGATCTAGTAAGTCCGGATTATCCTTGGACAGCTCCAGATCTCAAACAAGCATCGTACGTTTTTTCTTGTGTGAGAATGTGTGCCACAGATGACGCATGATGGTCGACATATGAATCATCATTAGACGATCTAGTAAGTCCGGATTATCCTTGGACAGCTCCAGATCTCAAACAAGCATCGTACGTTTTTTCTTGTGTGAGAATGTGTGCCACAGATGACGCATGGTGGCCGACATATGGATCATCATTAGACGATCTAGTAAGTCCGGATTATCCTTGGACAGCTCCAGATCTCAAACAAGCATCGTACGTTTTTTCTTGTGTGAGAATGTGTGCCACAGATGGCGCATGATGGTCGACATATGAATCATCATTAGACGATCTAGTAAGTCCGGATTATCCTTGGACAGCTCCAGATCTCAAACAAGCATCGTACGTTTTTTCTTGTGTGAGAATGTGTGCCACAGATGACGCATGGTGGTCGACATATGGATCATCATTAGACGATCTAGTAAGTCCGGATTATCCTTGGACAGCTCCAGATCTCAAACAAGCATCGTACGTTTTTTCTTGTGTGAGAATGTGTGCCACAGATGGCGCATTATGGTCGACATATGAATCATCATTAGACGATCTAGTAAGTCCGGATTATCCTTGGACAGCTCCAGATCTCAAACAAGCATCGTACGTTTTTTCTTGTGTGAGAATGTGTGCCACAGATGACGCATGGTGGCCGACATATGGATCATCATTAGACGATCTAGTAAGTCCGGATTATCCTTGGACAGCTCCAGATCTCAAACAAGCATCGTACGTTTTTTCTTGTGTGAGAATGTGTGCCACAGATGACGCATGATGGTCGACATATGAATCATCATTAGACGATCTAGTAAGTCCGGATTATCCTTGGACAGCTCCAGATCTCAAACAAGCATCGTACGTTTTTTCTTGTGTGAGAATGTGTGCCACAGATGACGCATGGTGGCCGACATATGGATCATCATTAGACGATCTAGTAAGTCCGGATTATCCTTGGACAGCTCCAGATCTCAAACAAGCATCGTACGTTTTTTCTTGTGTGAGAATGTGTGCCACAGATGACGCATGGTGGCCGACATATGGATCATCATTAGACGATCTAGTAAGTCCGGATTATCCTTGGACAGCTCCAGATCTCAAACAAGCATCGTACGTTATTTCTTGTGTGAGAATGTGTGCCACAGATGACGCATGATGGTCGACATATGAATCATCATTAGACGATCTAGTAAGTCCGGATTATCCTTGGACAGCTCCAGATCTCAAACAAGCATCGTACGTTTTTTCTTGTGTGAGAATGTGTGCCACAGATGACGCATGGTGGCCGACATATGGATCATCATTAGACGATCTAGTAAGTCCGGATTATCCTTGGACAGCTCCAGATCTCAAACAAGCATCGTACGTTTTTTCTTGTGTGAGAATGTGTGCCACAGATGACGCATGATGGTCGACATATGGATCATCATTAGACGATCTAGTAAGTCCGGATTATCCTTGGACAGCTCCAGATCTCAAACAAGCATCCGTACGTTTTTTCTTGTGTGAGAATGTGTGCCACAGATGACGCATGATGGCCGACATATGGATCATCATTAGACGATCTAGTAAGTCCGGATTATCCTTGGACAGCTCCAGATCTCAAACAAGCATCGTACGTTTTTTCTTGTGTGAGAATGTGTGCCACAGATGACGCATGGTGGCCGACATATGGATCATCATTAGACGATCTAGTAAGTCCGGATTATCCTTGGACAGCTCCAGATCTCAAACAAGCATCGTACGTTTTTTCTTGTGTGAGAATGTGTGCCACAGATGGCGCATGATGGTCGACATATGAATCATCATTAGACGATCTAGTAAGTCCGGATTATCCTTGGACAGCTCCAGATCTCAAACAAGCATCGTACGTTTTTTCTTGTGTGAGAATGTGTGCCACAGATGACGCATGGTGGCCGACATATGGATCATCATTAGACGATCTAGTAAGTCCGGATTATCCTTGGACAGCTCCAGATCTCAAACAAGCATCGTACGTTTTTTCTTGTGTGAGAATGTGTGCCACAGATGACGCATGGTGGCCGACATATGGATCATCATTAGACGATCTAGTAAGTCCGGATTATCCTTGGACAGCTCCAGATCTCAAACAAGCATCGTACGTTTTTTCTTGTGTGAGAATGTGTGCCACAGATGGCGCATGATGGTCGACATATGAATCATCATTAGACGATCTAGTAAGTCCGGATTATCCTTGGACAGCTCCAGATCTCAAACAAGCATCGTACGTTTTTTCTTGTGTGAGAATGTGCGCCACAGATGACGCATGGTGGCCGACATATGGATCATCATTAGACGATCTAGTAAGTCCGGATTATCCTTGGACAGCTCCAGATCTCAAACAAGCATCGTACGTTTTTTCTTGTGTGAGAATGTGTGCCACAGATGGCGCATTATGGTCGACATATGAATCATCATTAGACGATCTAGTAAGTCCGGATTATCCTTGGACAGCTCCAGATCTCAAACAAGCATCGTACGTTTTTTCTTGTGTGAGAATGTGTGCCACAGATGACGCATGGTGGCCGACATATGGATCATCATTAGACGATCTAGTAAGTCCGGATTATCCTTGGACAGCTCCAGATCTCAAACAAGCATCGTACGTTTTTTCTTGTGTGAGAATGTGTGCCACAGATGACGCATGATGGTCGACATATGAATCATCATTAGACGATCTAGTAAGTCCGGATTATCCTTGGACAGCTCCAGATCTCAAACAAGCATCGTACGTTTTTTCTTGTGTGAGAATGTGTGCCACAGATGACGCATGGTGGCCGACATATGGATCATCATTAGACGATCTAGTAAGTCCGGTTTATCCTTGGACAGCTCCAGATCTCAAACAAGCATCGTACGTTTTTTCTTGTGTGAGAATGTGTGCCACAGATGACGCATGATGGGCGACATATGAATCATCATTAGACGATCTAGTAAGTCCGGATTATCCTTGGACAGCTCCAGATCTCAAACAAGCATCTTACGTTTTTTCTTGTGTGAGAATGTGTGCCACAGATGACGCATGGTGGCCGACATATGGATCATCATTAGACGATCTAGTAAGTCCGGATTATCCTTGGACAGCTCCAGATCTCAAACAAGCATCGTACGTTTTTTCTTGTGTGAGAATGTGTGCCACAGATGACGCATGATGGTCGACATATGAATCATCATTAGACGATCTAGTAAGTCCGGTTTATCCTTGGACAGCTCCAGATCTCAAACAAGCATCGTACGTTTTTTCTTGTGTGAGAATGTGTGCCACAGATGACGCATGATGGTCGACATATGAATCATCATTAGACGATCTAGTAAGTCCGGTTTATCATTGGACAGCTCCAGATCTCAAACAAGCATCGTACAATTTTTCTTGTGTGAGAATGTGTGCCACAGATGACGCATGATGGTCGACATATGAATCATCATTAGACGATCTAGTAAGTCCGGATTATCCTTGGACAGCTCCAGATCTCAAACAAGCATCGTACGTTTTTTCTTGTGTGAGAATGTGTGCCACAGATGACGCATGGTGGCCGACATATGGATCATCATTAGACGATCTAGTAAGTCCGGATTATCCTTGGACACCTCCATATCTCAAACAAGCATCGTACGTTATTTCTTGTGTGAGAATGTGTGCCACAGATGACGCATGATGGTCGACATATGAATCATCATTAGACGATCTAGTAAGTCCGGATTATCCTTGGACAGCTCCAGATCTCAAACAAGCATCGTACGTTTTTTCTTGTGTGAGAATGTGTGCCACAGATGACGCATGGTGGCCGACATATGGATCATCATTAGACGATCTAGTAAGTCCGGATTATCCTTGGACAGCTCCAGATCTCAAACAAGCATCGTACGTTTTTTCTTGTGTGAGAATGTGTGCCACAGATGACGCATGATGGTCGACATATGGATCATCATTAGACGATCTAGTAAGTCCGGATTATCCTTGGACAGCTCCAGATCTCAAACAAGCACCGTACGTTTTTTCTTGTGTGAGAATGTGTGCCACAGATGACGCATGATGGCCGACATATGGATCATCATTAGACGATCTAGTAAGTCCGGATTATCCTTGGACAGCTCCAGATCTTAAACAAGCATCGTACGTTTTTTCTTGTGTGAGAATGTGTGCCACAGATGACGCATGGTGGCCGACATATGGATCATCATTAGACGATCTAGTAAGTCCGGATTATCCTTGGACAGCTCCAGATCTCAAACAAGCATCGTACGTTTTTTCTTGTGTGAGAATGTGTGCCACAGATGGCGCATGATGGTCGACATATGAATCATCATTAGACGATCTAGTAAGTCCGGATTATCCTTGGACAGCTCCAGATCTCAAACAAGCATCGTACGTTTTTTCTTGTGTGAGAATGTGTGCCACAGATGACGCATGGTGGCCGACATATGGATCATCATTAGACGATCTAGTAAGTCCGGATTATCCTTGGACAGCTCCAGATCTCAAACAAGCATCGTACGTTTTTTCTTGTGTGAGAATGTGTGCCACAGATGGCGCATTATGGTCGACATATGAATCATCATTAGACGATCTAGTAAGTCCGGATTATCCTTGGACAGCTCCAGATCTCAAACAAGCATCGTACGTTTTTTCTTGTGTGAGAATGTGTGCCACAGATGACGCATGGTGGCCGACATATGGATCATCATTAGACGATCTAGTAAGTCCGGATTATCCTTGGACAGCTCCAGATCTCAAACAAGCATCGTACGTTTTTTCTTGTGTGAGAATGTGTGCCACAGATGGCGCATGATGGTCGACATATGAATCATCATTAGACGATCTAGTAAGTCCGGATTATCCTTGGACAGCTCCAGATCTCAAACAAGCATCGTACGTTTTTTCTTGTGTGAGAATGTGTGCCACAGATGACGCATGGTGGCCGACATATGGATCATCATTAGACGATCTAGTAAGTCCGGTTTATCCTTGGACAGCTCCAGATCTCAAACAAGCATCGTACGTTTTTTCTTGTGTGAGAATGTGTGCCACAGATGACGCATGATGGGCGACATATGAATCATCATTAGACGATCTAGTAAGTCCGGATTATCCTTGGAGAGCTCCAGATCTCAAACAAGCATCTTACGTTTTTTCTTGTGTGAGAATGTGTGTCACAGATGACGCATGGTGGCCGACATATGGATCATCATTAGACGATCTAGTAAGTCCGGATTATCCTTGGACAGCTCCAGATCTCAAACAAGCATCGTACGTTTTTTCTTGTGTGAGAATGTGTGCCACAGATGACGCATGATGGTCGACATATGAATCATCATTAGACGATCTAGTAAGTCCGGTTTATCATTGGACAGCTCCAGATCTCAAACAAGCATCGTACGTTTTTTCTTGTGTGAGAATGTGTGCCACAGATGACGCATGATGGTCGACATATGAATCATCATTAGACGATCTAGTAAGTCCGGTTTATCATTGGACAGCTCCAGATCTCAAACAAGCATCGTACAATTTTTCTTGTGTGAGAATGTGTGCCACAGATGACGCATGATGGTCGACATATGAATCATCATTAGACGATCTAGTAAGTCCGGATTATCCTTGGACAGCTCCAGATCTCAAACAAGCATCGTACGTTTTTTCTTGTGTGAGAATGTGTGCCACAGATGACGCATGGTGGCCGACATATGGATCATCATTAGACGATCTAGTAAGTCCGGATTATCCTTGGACACCTCCATATCTCAAACAAGCATCGTACGTTATTTCTTGTGTGAGAATGTGTGCCACAGATGACGCATGATGGTCGACATATGAATCATCATTAGACGATCTAGTAAGTCCGGATTAACCTTGGACAGCTCCAGATCTCAAACAAGCATCGTACGTTTTTTCTTGTGTGAGAATGTGTGCCACAGATGACGCATGGTGGCCGACATATGGATCATCATTAGACGATCTAGTAAGTCCGGATTATCCTTGGACAGCTCCAGATCTCAAACAAGCATCGTACGTTTTTTCTTGTGTGAGAATGTGTGCCACAGATGACGCATGATGGTCGACATATGGATCAGCATTAGACGATCTAGTAAGTCCGGATTATCCTTGGACAGCTCCAGATCTCAAACAAGCACCGTACGTTTTTTCTTGTGTGAGAATGTGTGCCACAGATGACGCATGGTGGCCGACATATGGATCATCATTAGACGATCTAGTAAGTCCGGATTATCCTTGGACAGCTCCAGATCTTAAACAAGCATCGTACGTTTTTTCTTGTGTGAGAATGTGTGCCACAGATGACGCATGGTGGCCGACATATGGATCATCATTAGACGATCTAGTAAGTCCGGATTATCCTTGGACAGCTCCAGATCTCAAACAAGCATCGTACGTTTTTTCTTGTGTGAGAATGTGTGCCACAGATGGCGCATGATGGTCGACATATGAATCATCATTAGACGATCTAGTAAGTCCGGATTATCCTTGGACAGCTCCAGATCTCAAACAAGCATCGTACGTTTTTTCTTGTGTGAGAATGTGTGCCACAGATGACGCATGGTGGCCGACATATGGATCATCATTAGACGATCTAGTAAGTCCGGATTATCCTTGGACAGCTCCAGATCTCAAACAAGCATCGTACGTTTTTTCTTGTGTGAGAATGTGTGCCACAGATGGCGCATGATGGTCGACATATGAATCATCATTAGACGATCTAGTAAGTCCGGATTATCCTTGGACAGCTCCAGATCTCAAACAAGCATCGTACGTTTTTTCTTGTGTGAGAATGTGTGCCACAGATGACGCATGGTGGCCGACATATGGATCATCATTAGACGATCTAGTAAGTCCGGATTATCCTTGGACAGCTCCAGATCTCAAACAAGCATCGTACGTTTTTTCTTGTGTGAGAATGTGTGCCACAGATGGCGCATGATGGTCGACATATGAATCATCATTAGACGATCTAGTAAGTCCGGATTATCCTTGGACAGCTCCAGATCTCAAACAAGCATCGTACGTTTTTTCTTGTGTGAGAATGTGTGCCACAGATGACGCATGGTGGCCGACATATGGATCATCATTAGACGATCTAGTAAGTCCGGTTTATCGTTGGACAGCTCCAGATCTCAAACAAGCATCGTACGTTTTTTCTTGTGTGAGAATGTGTGCCACAGATGACGCATGGTGGCCGACATATGGATCATCATTAGACGATCTAGTACGTCCGGTTTATCCTTGGACAGCTCCAGATCTCAAACAAGCATCGTACGTTTTTTCTTGTGTGAGAATGTGTGCCACAGATGACGCATGGTGGCCGACATATGGATCATCATTAGACGATCTAGTAAGTCCGGTTTATCCTTGGACAGCTCCAGATCTCAAACAAGCATCGTACGTTTTTTCTTGTGTGAGAATGTGTGCCACAGATGTCGCATGGTGTCCGACATATGGATCATCATTAGACGATCTAGTAAGTCCGGTTTATCCTTGGACAGCTCCAGATCTCAAACAAGCATCGTACGTTTTTTCTTGTGTGAGAATGTGTGCCACAGATGACGCATGGTGGCCGACATATGGATCATCATTAGACGATCTAGTAAGTCCGGTTTATCCTTGGACAGCTCCAGATCTCAAACAAGCATCGTACGTTTTTTCTCGTGTGAGAATGTATGCCACAGATTACGCATGGTGGCCGACATATGGATCATCATTAGACGATCTAGTAAGTCCGGTTTATCCTTGGACAGCTCCAGATCTCAAACAAGCATCGTACGTTTTTTCTTGTGTGAGAATGTGTGCCACAGATGACGCATGGTGGCCGACATATGGATCATCATTAGACGATCTAGTAAGTCCGGTTTATCCTTGGACAGCTCCAGATCTCAAACAAGCATCGTACGTTTTTTCTTGTGTGAGAATGTGTGCCACAGATGACGCATGGTGGCCGACATATGGATCATCATTAGACGATCTAGTAAGTCCGGTTTATCCTTGGACAGCTCCAGATCTCAAACAAGCATCGTACGTTTTTTCTTGTGTGAGAATGTGTGCCACAAATGACGCATAGTGGCCAACATATGGATCATCATGAGACGCCGAAAACTCAGGAGAACATGACATCAGTTCGCCTCCGTCCTTACCGCCCACTGAATCGATGGAAAATTCTTTCGGAGGTTCACGAACGGAAAGTCCTTCGCCGTGCCGAACTGGTGGGACAGCAGATGATATATTCGGGTACGCTGTTGTCCACTTCTTTTTGCTCGTGATGCCTCCCGAAATAGGGAGTACCATGCAGAAGTAGCAGTCATTTTCATGATTACTTGGCTCCCTCTAAACCACATAGGAACAGCAAACGGCATCTACACTTGGCCGCCTTTCAGCCACTTTGGAAGATTTCTAGCACACGTACTTTGTCCTGGGGACCGATCTTCCATCCGAAATAAAGCTGATACGTCTTTTTCACTAACGGAGTAATGGCCTTCTCTGGTTTGCAAACGTCACTTCCCCGCAAGTATAACAAAAGTTATTTGGACTATTAACACAGTTGCAAGGCATCACTACTTCTGTATTTAAACTGCAATTATCACTTGTGTAAATGACGCAGGAGTAAATGGGAGTATGGCCCAGGAAGTCGCACAAACACTTGCTCACCCGACGAGACCAGTTTATACTAATAGTTGCATCTTCTTACGACAGCAATGTCATGACTCAACTGCATTGCATCAGACAATGATGCAATAGCTCCTGGGGATGGTGTGTAGGATGGGCTGATGCAGTAGATTGAGTCTATCCTAAACAAGGGCCAATCGACAGATTTTATGGTAATTTTCATGTTCAGCACATTAGAATTAGTAAAGTTTCGGTATTTTCATTTTGGTGGCAAATTGTGTGTTGTCTAGCGTTACCTGCTAAAAGCAGCTATAACAATGGAGAAGAATCTAGGAAAGGAGAGAGATGTTTCAGTCACGTGTTACTTCCCAGCGGCACGATGACCTTGTCAGGACGACTAGCCCTACACCTTACACCGTCATGCTTTAGGTCATGGAGTAGAGAATTAAGGACTGAGGGGGTGGGTTGCTTATCACCAATACTAGGTTCATAGTCGGTATTGCTGAGATGACAGAGGGAAAAAATTGTAATGCGGTAGTTATCGTAAAACCGAGCGGCTTTGTGAACATTTCTGTTTGGGAAGATAAAATAATTTGGGGCAGTATTTAATTCTTATACATCCACCGCTTAAAGGCTTAAATATAAGCTTGCTTCACACTTGGCACTCGCGTTGTACTCAATCATTTTACATATAGAAGTACCTAAAGAAAGATATTTACCGTGCTACCTACCTTAAAATTTAAAAAAAAATTAAAAAAAGCTGAGATTGTTTTTCTGAAACTTTTATTGTTATCGATAACTTACAGGGTGCTGTGCACCCATTGATGAATTTTAGTTGCTGCTCCTGGGCCCCGAAGCGCCCACGCAGTAGGCTCCTATGGAAGAGCGGTATCCAGCACCGTGGAACAAACTCACTACCCTTATCTCATCCGGAAATCGAGTCCGGGCCCAGTTCGAGCGATTGACGTGAAGCCCGCGCTTCTGGCTATTAGGACACCCTGACGTCATATAAAAAAAGTTCAGGAATAGTTATTGATACAATTTACCAAAAAGAGCTTCCAAAAAAAGTAACTGGGTTTCAAAATGCAAACATATATTGGGGAACAAAAAGTTAAGATGCAGCAGCAACAAATATTAGGAATAGTAATTTGTTGGATAATTTTTTTATTATGAAACAAATAAAAACAATATATTAAAAAAATATTAAAAAAAATTATTATTATAAAAAATATAAAAAATATTTATTTATATATAATATTTCATATTATGACATTTCATAGTATATATATATATATTATTATTTTTTATAAAATAATATATTCTTTATTGTTTTTTATTTTATAAATATAAAAAACAATATTTTTTTTTGTGAGTGTGTGAAGTGAATTAAGTATGAGTTCCAAGTGTAGCTCGGCATGATTCAGGGTGTAATTTTTCATTTTTAATGTGCTCTTTGATATTTTCTGAGTTTTTGAAACGTGCCGTTTAGAGAAGGATGCACATGCTCAAAACCGTAACTTACAGTTAGACTAGCTTTTAACTGTAACTGATTGACAGCCCTTTCTGAATCACTCAAACTAACAGACAAACCAAGCGCTCCCTGAAACTCACGGACAAGCTTGAGAGTGCCTGTGAAACTTAACATGGCCGTAAGTTAAGTGTAATAATCGAAAGTGATTTGCCCACACCAAGGAAGAAGAGAAATGTGTCACACCAAAGTTTCAGTTGTGATGAAACAGGTCTTTTGAGCCAGAAGAAATACACTGGTGTGCAAAAATTAAGGATGAAGAGGAGAAATTAGCATAACAGCGGAATGAGCAGGCAGAACGGACCGAAAGACCACTCAGGAGATAGACTAGGGTCCGGTATGGTATATGGTAGGGCATGCACATATGTGCAGCATGACGTAGAGGGGGGTAGGAAGGGTATAAAGCACACGGGCGGTGTAAGCTCAGCAATTCGGTGAAAGCTATTGCACGGTGTATATTGGTTTGAACGACGTCGAGTTGCTGCCACTGTGTGATATGGCCAACAGGCAATCCAGTGGACGACATCTGGATGACTTTACCCGAGGCCACGTCATTGGGAAGTTGGAAGAAGGTCGAAGTGTGACTAGTGTGGCCGAGGAGTTCGGGATCGCTTACAGCATCGTTTCATGAGCTTGGAGAGCATTTCAAACGACAGGAACAGCTGTCCGAGAGTTTAGCAGTGGTCGTCCACGAGCAACCACAGCGGCGGACGACCGGTATATTGTCCTACAGGCGAGAAGAAACAGACAGCAGACAACAAGAGAAATCGCAAGGCACATACAACAGACAACTGGACGTCCGTTATCGCGTGTTACCGTGGCCAGGAGGCTGCACAAAGGTGGTCTATTTGCACGACGACCAGTTCGGTGTGTGCCATTAACGCCTGCTCATCGGAGACGGCGGTTTCTGTGGTACCAGGAACACAAGAACTGGACACATCAGCAATGGGGTAGAGTTCTCTTTACGGATGAGAGCCGATTTAGTCTGTCGAGCGATTCTGGACTTATACACATCTGGAGAGAGCAGGGAACACGCAATCACACCTCCAACATTATCGAAAGGGACCGGTTTGGAGGTGGTGGAGTTCTCGTTTGGGGCGGTATCAAGCTTGGTAGCCGTATTGACCTCCACATCTGCGAAGGAGGTTCAGCCACTGGTGTGCGCTATTGTACCGAGGTTTTCCTGCCTCACGTGCCTCTGTTTAGAGGTGCTGTGGGTCCTGAGTTCCTCTTCATGGACGACAACGCTACACCTCATCGTACAGTGGCTGTCGCAGAACTTTTGGAGAGTGAAGATATTCAACGCATGGATTGGCACGCAAGGTCCCTGGACCTAAATCCAATCGAACACGTGTGGGACCTTCTCGGAAGACGCTTAGCAGCACGTCACCAGCCGTCAGCAACGATTCCGCAGCTGCGACTGGCGCTACAAGAGGAATGGGCCGCGATGCCTCAACAGCTCCTTGACAACTTCATCCTCAGCATGGGAAGACCTTGTAAATCCTGCAACGCAATAAGGGGTGATCATATCCATTACTAAAGACTGGAATTTTCTTGACAGCCGGCTATCACATGGACGTTTCTGTCTTCTGTCCAGTTGTGCTCGAAAATACCTTTTCAATAAAATGCCTTTGTATCCTTTGGATTCCTTGTTTAGACGGTTTTGCTCACTTCTCCCATATTCTCACATCTTGGGGATCTTATGGTATGATTTGAGTCGATACGGAGCACTTCTTCACGACGTTACATTCGAAAAACAGTCTCGTCCTTAAATTTTGCACGCCAGTGTAGGATAATAATGCAATAATGATCAAACATTCGTTTGGATATCAACCTAACTAAAGAAAAACATTCTTGCATCTGAGGTTTTACGATAATGAAACTAATGAGTCATGTACAAGGGTGTTTCTAAAATGTTTGGCCAAACTTTGGGAACCTTTTGTGCCAGCGATACTGATAAAAAAGAAAAAGCACTTTATAAACATACTGCCAGAATCGATTTCTTACAGAGATATACAAAGTATAGGGGGATTGAGCGTCATCCATTTTACCGGAGAACGAAGGCTTATAATGATGTGGAGCCAATGGGATTGGTGTGCGTGCCCGAGGGCTGATTCTATCATCTCATCTTAGCACCCCTAGCGGCGGATTCGCGAACTTAGCTCGCCAAATTCCCGAAATATGATAGAAATGAATTAAATGTCAATTAATTGCAAAGGTTGAGGGCATTTTTTGTATACTATGAATCGTTAAAAAAAGTGGGGGTCAACGGGTGAATTTAGATTGTGCAGTGAGGAGACAAAAGTATCAAAAAGCATTTCTAAATGGTGCAATATCATTGGATTGCCGTCTAGAGTTGAGAGGGACCCCTGAATGGAGGAGAGGATATATCATGTCACTGTCACTTTGTATCCTATTCTAGTGTCAGGTTGTTTCCTCTTCTCCGTTTATGAGTCCTGTTGTCCGTAGAGCCTCAACACAGAGCATGCATCGCTTAGAAATGCCCTTGGATTACTTTGCCTTCTCAGTATACAGTCTAAATTCACCCGTTTACCTACACTTTTTAGTACCGCTTTGTAGCAAACGAATGACGCTCTCCAACTTTAGAATTGACATTTTTGCGCTATCTATCATATTTTCGGAGTTCGATGAGCTAAGTTTGCGAATTCACTGCTTGGAGCTCTTACATCCAACTGATAGGATCTGTCCACTGGCGCTTACAGTAAACCGTTCAGTTCCACATCCTTATGAGCCCCCATTTGCCCTGTGAATCTCCTGGTACGTGACTTAACTAAACACCCTGTATATATCAGTAGTTTCTGACTATTCGTTTAAGATGTATCCAGGTTTGAATCCCGGTGAGGCATGGGTGTGGTGTTTGTCTTACAGCACTGGCCCTTTCCAGTTTCTGGAACCAGCGACCCTAAATTAAGGGCGGCGATCACATATTGCCCGTCGAGTTGCTCACGGTTGTTGCTAAATCCCTAAACAAACAATATAGATATGCGTATATACATACGTAGGAAAGCGTCTCCGACCCTATGTTTATATAGTATTTTTTTATCAAAAAACGGCCGTAGAATAGGTTCTCAAATTTCAGACACACATTTTAAAATACTTTTCAAATAGATTTCGGAGCAAAAGGAATTTTCGCCATGTGTTCTTTAGAAGTGGTCTTAAATATAAATTTATATTTGCGCCAAGTTGTGGAAAACTATGCTTTGACTGGCAGTAGGAAATGTTTGCAAAACGTTTGTCATAAAGGAAGCTATCCGATGCGAAAATATTTTTTCCAATGAATATTTTAGAAGCGGAGAGATGATTGCGGGTAGCAATATGCTTGTACACCGTCCAGCGGAAGCTTTAAATAATTACAAGCAGATGTCGTACGCAATTGGCGTGCTATACCTCAAGACAGTATCCTTGTACTGTATGCGTCTATACCGCGCCTTGTAACCGTTTGTATCCGAGCCAGAGGTGGCTATACAACGTAGTAACGTTATTCCACTCCTGTTGCTGTTTTATCCGAATAAATGGCCCACCTGCTCTGGAATTCACCAATTATACTGTTGAAGCACGATTCAAAAAAATTTAAGCCCTAGTTCAGAAGTAAACTAAAAATTAATTTATTTACACTCTAAAAGGCTAAAAACGTTAAAAAGCAAGATCTTTCGTAGGCCACATTGGCCGCATCATCAGGCCTAACATTTTGCCAAAAATACAGAAGCAAGCGGAAAGTTATATAGTCATAAACATTCCCAAGAGTCCATGGGTCCCTTACAGGATTGCCAGATTACAAAAATACTCACCTCTAAAGTTTTCTGAAGATTGACGTCATATGCTTGGTGTAGGTTGACTCTGATTTAGGTCCCTCCAAATGGGATTGAAAAAGGCAGGGAAATCATCATTAACAACATTGGTTTCCGAAATGAGAAATGAATAGAGTCTCAGACAGCAATAACGATTGTCTGGGATTGCCAGATTACAAAAATACTCACCTCTCAAGTTTTCTGAAGATTGACGTCATATGCTTCGTGTAGGTAGAGACTGAATTAGGTCTCTCCATTATGCTCTGCAATTGCAATCATTTCATTTCCTATATACACTGAAGTGCCAAAAAACTGGTACACCAGTCTAATACTTGGTAGGTCCCGCACGGGAGCACAGGACTGCAGAAATACGACGGGACATGGACTCTACTAGCTTCTGAAAATATGCTGTAGGCAATGCACACCATACTTCCTGCAGAGCGTTCCACAATTCGGGTGTATTCCGAGGTCTTGGATTCCTGCGTTCGATAGCGCGTTGCATGGCATCACAAATGTGTTCTATCATGTTCAGATCTGGGGACTTGGGTAGGAATGGCAACACCCCAAACTCAGATGAATGCTCCTCTAACCATAATGTGGCGTCCCGACACTTGTGTGGAGGTGCATTGTGCTGTTGGAATAGGCCCAACCCATCAGCATGAATGCAGGACATGAACGGGTGTACTTCGTCAGAAAGGATGCGCACATAGCATTGGCCTGCCACAGACGTTTGTAGACGTACTAGGGGTCCCAGTGAAGTCCAGCTAAACACACCCTATGTCATTACGGATCTCCCACCAGCCGGTACAGTTCCCTGTTGACAGGCGGGATCCATGACTTCATGGGGTTTGCGCCACACACGAATCCTTCCATCTGCCCCTTACAGTTGGAAACTCTATTCGTCAGACCACGCTACTTATTTCCAGTCATCAAGTGTCCAGTGGCGGTGTTGCCGTGCCCAAGCGAGGTGCATAGCTCTGTGTCGTGCGCCCATCAAGGGGATTCGAGTTGGCCGTCGGCTCCCAAAGCCCATATCGTGCAGGGTATGTTGCACAGTCCGGACGCTGATGCCTGTTGATGCTCCAGCATTGAATTCCGATGATACCTGCGAGAGTGTTGCACGTCTATCGCGTGAAACGATTCTTGACAGCCGACGATGGTAACGTTCACCCAATGTCTTTTTATGCCCACACTGGTATCGTAGGTTGGAGGTTTTGCCGGAATGCAATTTTCACGGATGACCTTGCAATGGTCATCCGTGAAAATCCGAACTTCGTTTCTACCTCCAAAATACTATGGCCCATCTCACGAGTGCCAACTGTGACACCGCGTTGAAAATCGCTTAAATCGTTATTACTTGTCATTCACATGACGAAAACAGCTCTGACAGCTGGCAAGGATGTCTGTCGCTTTATATACGAACTGGCGGATGCGACCGAGCACGCGCATAGGTGACTTTGCTATGTATTTTGCATGAGCTCGTCTGCACCAGTTTTTCTGGCACTTCAGTGTATGTACATTGCACATATCGATTTTCATTGCGATTGGATGATTTCTTCTGGGTACTTAGGTTTTTGTTGTTGTTGTTGTTCTTGTTTTGCAAACAATGTATAAACGTCCCAGTGGCCTTTGATGCTGGCTTCAGACTCTTCGTTCGCTATGGGCTGGGGCTCTAATCGCTGCTTAATGGATACACATTGTGTATGTCTGACACTCTAATGGTAAGTAATTACCATTACGTATTTCGAGGGATGATACTGTTATGTGATTTCACGAGATTCTCAGATTAAAGTCGTTGCACCGTAATTATCTGTTGCATAGTGTGTGTGTTGCTTTAGTTGGTAACGGAATTCCTTGTTCAGCACTACTGATGAGACCTAAAAATAAAATTTGAGTTAAAACCTTATTGCTTCTTTTTTTATGTTTGCATTAGATTCTACGGTGGTTATGCTAATCTTCATGGCGGAAAGACAGCTCAAGCCTTACAGGATCTTACGGGTGGTATTTCTCAAAATTTTAGATTGGCAGAACACGATCCTCATGTTATGTATCAGACTGTCAATAGTTCAGTTACGAGATCTACACTTTTGGCAGCTACTATCCAGATGGTAAGTATGTACTGTACCAAGTATTCCAATTTGGCAGCCACCCCGGTGGCGTAGTAGTCTAAGCAGTGGCGTAACCATGTTTCAAAATCTGGGGGGTCCGATCACACATACACACATTATATGTATACATATATATACAATATTATATACACTATCTACCAACAAGTAATTGGACACCCCTGCAATTGACGATATCTGCAGTCCTGATACACGTCACGGCCGCCGCCGTTAAATATCGTGTGGAAAACAACAACGCAACCAGTCGCATGCAAGATGCCACGCAGTTCGAAGCTCTCTGATTTCGAGAAAGGTGTAATCGTCGGGTATCACAGAAATGGCCGATCCATACGTGACATATCCAGGGAGTTGAAGTACCCAAAATCGACAGTGGCCTACGTGATTGGCAAGTGGAAGATGAGAGGTGACTGTCGGAATGTGCCCCGACCCGACAGACCCACAAAACTGGGAGTTAGAGACCGACGGGTGCTGGCCAGAGAAATTTGGAAGAACCGCACCAAATCGATGGACCACATCCGCGAGGAGTTTCAACAGGCATCCGGGAGTGTTCTTTCGACGAATACCATCCGAAAGGAAGCCCATCTTCTCGGTTATCATGGACGTGCTGCCGCCCAGAAGCCTTTGATCACCAAGTCCAATAGCGCTGCTCGGCTAACGTGGTGCAAAGAATGTCAACAGTGGACCGTTGAACAGTGGAAACAGGTTCTCTGGAGAGACGAATCAAAGGTCACCCTCTACCGTTCGGATGGCAGGGTCTGGGTTTGGCGTCTGCCTGGAGAACGCCACCTGCCGGAATGTATTGTGCCAACTGTGAAGTTCGGCGGCGGTGGAATTATGCTATGGGGGTGTTTCTCCTGGTATGGCCCGGAACGCTTGGTCGCAATTCCTGGTAGACTCAACGCCGAGACCTACTGCCCCATTTTGGATGACCATGCGCTTCCTACGTTGTGGCAGTTTTACGGGGTGGACCCATGTTACTTTCAGGATGACAATGCCACCTGTCATGTTGCGAGGTCCACCATGGCTTGGTATAGTGACAATGGGGTTGATCGAATGGACTGGCCTGCGCAGAGCCCGGACCTTAACCCTATCGAGCACCTCTGGGACAAGTTGGAGCGTCGAATTAAGGGGTGCCCCCACCGTCCGAAATCGGTAAAGGAACTGACCTGTCTTCTCCAATCCGAGTGGAAGAAAATACCGCTAGCCGTCGTACAACGCCTGGTTGAGAGTATGCCCCGGAGGGTAGCAGCTGTAATCGCCGCTCGTGGAGGGTCCACCAACTATTGAAGGTGAATAAACTTCGTTTTCCTTTTGGTATCACAGGTGTCCATTTACTTGTTGGTAGATAGTGTATATACAATATTATATACATACTGTATAAGATAGAGCTTGGGATCTCCTCCCTACACACACACACGCAGGACAAAGGAGTTGCTGTGGCACGATCTAACGGACACGACACAGGCGCCTCTGTTGGCGAAGTGTGGAACTTAGCGAACGCAACTGTAAAACTATGACAGATAGGGCGGAAATGCAAATTACAAAATTGCAGAACTAACTTTGCTTAGCAGGAAAGTTTTATTAAGTACACATTATACACGTGTTTGCATTCTACGAAAAATTACAATCTCACATTATTAAATTTAGTTGGTTCACATCATAAAAAAGTGTGTGTTATATCATTATATTCCCGAAACATTTGGGGGGTTCCTTTACTTTGGGGATCCTCGGCTCTGAAAATCTGGGAGAGTTCTGCCCCCCCCCGACTTACGCCTATGGGTCTAAGCGATGGCTACTGACCAATAGTCCGAGATGGGTCCGGGTTCGAATCTCTGTGAGGCATGGATGCTGTGTTTGTCTTACGGCTCTGGTTCTCTCCCTTCCCTGGAAAAAGCGGCCCTAAATTATGGACGGGCGACTGCTATAGCCCATTGAGTTGCTCACTGTGGTCGTTAAACCCGCAATAAAAAAAATTGGCAGTAAAATCTCCGAACGGCAGTCATGAGTGAAAAAGGCTATCTTCTTTCGGGTTTTGTTAATATTTTTAAGGGTGATAGATTTTTTTATGTGAAACGTCATTTCCGATGATTTTTTAACCTCCTAAACTTTTGTTTGTTTGATGGAACGGAAATTGCGTTACGGAAATGACGTCACGTTCCATTTCCTTAAGGGGGACCACATTGGAAAATCTATTTCATATCTGCAGTGTCAATTTGTTCTATAGAGATTTTCTCAGACAACTGTGTTCTGTGGTCTTCAAAATTTGGAACGCAAATAAATAAAGCCTTTAGCTAATACACTGGTGTGCAAAAATTAAGGACGAAGAGGAGAAATGAGCATAACAGCGGAACGAGCAGGCAGAACGGACCGAAAGACCACTCAGGAGATAGACTAGGGTCCGGTACGGTAGGGCATGCGCATATATGCAGCATGACGTGGGGGTCGGAAGGGTATAAAGCACACGGGCGGTGTACGCTCAGCAATTCGTGGGGTCCCGGGTGGCCTAGTGGTCAACGTTCGTGACTGCCATGGAGATAACCTCAGGTTCGATCCTGGGCAGGTACGAACGTTCGAACCACTAAATACGCGCCGTGCGTCGGATGAGCATGTTAAGCCGTCGGACACGGGTACTTGCCCCCTGGTAATAAATAACGGCGTCTTCCTCCCCCTTTCTACTTCGCTTCCGTGTCACTTTCCTATCGAGACCTCTAGCCCAAATCTCCTAGCTTCATGTTGCTAAGGGTTGTTTAATACCTGGGGTAAGACACTCCCTTCCTAAAATCCTCGACATGTGATCTGCTCAGCAATTCGGTGAAAGCGATTGCACGGAGTACATCGGTTTGAACGACGTCGAGTTGCTGCCACCGTGTGATATGGCCAACAGGCAATCCACTAGATGACATCTGGATGACTTTACCTGAGGTCGCGTCATTGGGAAGTTGGAAGAAGGTCGAAGTGGGACTAGTGTGGCCGAGGAGTTCGGGATCGCTCACAGCATCGTTTCACGAGCTTGGAGAGCATTTCAAACGACAGGAACAGCTGTCCGAGAGTTTAGTAGTGGTCGTTCACGAGCAACCACGGCGGCGGATGCTCGGTATATTGTCCTACAGGCGAGAAGAGACAGACGGCAAACAGCGGGAGAAATCGCAAGGCACATGCAACAGACAACTGAAGGACCGTTGTCGCGTTTTACCGTGGCCGGGAGGCTGCACAAAGGTGGTCTCTTTGCACGACGACCAGTATGGTGTGTGCCATTAAAGCCTGCTAATCGGAGACGGCGGTTTCTGTGGTGCCAAGAACACAAGAACTGGACACATCAGCAATGGGATCAAGTTCTCTTTACGGATGAGAGCCGATTTAGTCTGAAGAGCGATTCTGGGCGTATACACATCTGGAGAGAGCAGGGAACACGCAATCACACCTCCAACAACTTCGAAAGTTCTCGTTTGGGGCGATATCATGCTTGGTAGCCGTACTGACCTCCACATCTTCCAAGGAGGTTCAGTCACTGGTGTCCGCTATTGAACCGATGTTCTCCTGCCTCACGTGCGTCTGTTTAGAGGTGCTGTGGGTCCTGAGTTCCTCTTCATGGACGACAACGCTACACCTCATCGTACAGTGGTTGTCGCAGAGCTGTTGGAGAGTGAAGTTATTCAACGCATGGATTGGCCCGCAAGGTCCTCGGACCTAAATCCAATCGAACACGTGTGGGAACTTCTCGGGAGACGCTTAGCAGCACGTCACCAGCCGCCAGCAACGATTTCGCAGCTGCGATTGGCGCTACAAGAGGAATGGGCCGCGATGCCTCAACAGCTGCTTGACAACCTCGTTGTCAGCATGGGCAGACGTTGTAAATCCTGCAACACAGTCAGGGGTGATCATATCCCATACTAAAGACTAGATTTTTCTTGGCAGCCGCCTGTCACATGGACATTTCTGTCTTCTGTCCAGTTGGGCTCGAAGCTACCTTTTCAATAAAGTGCCTTTGTATCCTTTGGATTCCTTGTATGGACGGTTTTGCTAACTTGTCCCATATTCTTACATCTTGGGGATCTTATGGTATGATTTGAATCGACGTGGAGCACTTCTGCACGACGTTACATTCGAAAAACTGTCACGTCCTTAATTTTTGCATATAGCCTAGCCGTGATTTCAAAAAAAAAAATTGTCAGATTTCTGTTTTCAAATTATCTCAGTGTAAAGTACTGATTTGGCACCGACTGAGATAAATTGAATTAAAAAAAAGGAATCTGACAAATTTTTCGAAAGTAAAGCTGAGGTATAAGTTAGCTGAGGACTGGCTTATTTGCACTCAAAATTTTGAAGCCGACAAAATGTGTATAGAACGAATTAACATTACAGGTATTGGATAGATTTTCCCTTGCGGTCTGAACTGCTGCCTAGTACGCAACGTTGCTTTCGTTACGTTGACGGCACCCACTGCTAACCCTGTCTCAGCCTCTGTCGCTGTGTGACAGCCGTCCTGCAGTATATCAATTCTTTTAAGTTCAATTTTGGAAATTCAAGCGATGCTACAATAGAATTTTGTAACAAAATTGTAAAAATAAATAACCTTTTTCTTCAAAAAAGAAATCGCCGCATGACAACTGTGTTGCTATTGAAAGTGAACGTAGCTCTTGAAACATTGTATTGTGATACCCTATATTGGCAAAAGTCACCGGGCACCTAGAAGAGAAACACAACATAGCATTTATTGACATACATTAGTACGGTGTCGGTCCACCTTTGGCCTTAATGCATGCACTGACCCTTCGAGACATGCTTTCGACAAGGTTTTGGAACACAGCGATAGGTATGCGCTTCCATTCAGTACATAATACTGCCGCTAACTGTTGCTTAGTAGTAGGCCTTAGTTCCAAACGTCTTATGCGGCGCTCTAATTCATCTCATGGGTGCTCTATGGGATTAAGATCAGAACTCTGTTCTGTCCACTCTACACACGATTCGGAATTATCGTCAAACCCCGCCGTAACAGTTTTTGTTTACGGCTCGGTACATTATCCTGCTGGTACCAAGAAAGCTCGATGCATTATCCTGCTGGTACCAACAAGGCTCGGTTCCATAGTATTGCCACAGAATTGGTAGGGCAATATTGTCCAGAATATCGAGGTAGAAGTGCTGGTTAACAGGTTTGTCCACGATAACCAATTGGCCGGGACACGAAAAACACCCTCACACGAGTACACTGTGGTAAATAGCGTTCCCCCGGCTGCCGCCTTACCCACACACGGCTATCACTCTGATGGATCGTGTATCTGGATTCATCAGTACATAGGACCCGTTTCCATTGATCTACGGTCCACGATAAATGATCTTTACACCATGCTAAACGACAAGTAGCATTCCAAGTGGAGATGAAAGGCTTATGAGAAGCCACACGACCGCGGTAACCCATGGAATGAAGTTCTCTGCGAATGGCACGTGTACATACCGAGGTTCCAGCATTTTTACTCCCCTGTACGCCGAGGTCTTGTGCAGTACTCCGTTGATTAGATGTAACAACTCTCCTGAGGTTTCGACGCCCTCTATCACTGATTTTCTTTGGTCTGCCGGTACGTTTTGCTGCTTCAGGCACGTCATGTGTCTTCCACTTTTTCAGTACATCCAAAACAGTTGACTTGGGTATTTTTAAACGCCTCACGCTTTCTCTTATGGACAACCCACTAATATAACACCGAACAATCTTTCCTCTCTCAAAGTCAGTTCTCTCCCGCCGCGACATTTTCACCCAACCTGACAGAACGATCGCGGTCAGCGGCAATCTTGCTTTTATACCATTTGCAGCTGTACCGAGCATCTTAACAACGCAGCGGATCCATTTATTTGCCTTTGAAAGGGTGTCTGGTGACTGTTGTCAATATAGTGTATATCAATTCCTACAGGTGCGATTTTAGAAATTCAAACGCTGTTCTCTCAGAATTTGTAATACAACTACACTTTTTTTCCAAAAAGAAAATTGCATATTTTATCGATCATTAAATATGGCAAAATCTACTATTGAACAAATGCGATTGTGCCTAGCTGCTCGCATTTGCTTCTAAATCAAGTAGACCACAAAACCGAGTTCAGCTAAATCATCAATACAAAGTCGAGAATATCGAACTCGTTTGAAATCGGAGAAAAATATTGAAGCGGAGGAAGACATGCAACAGCCATGAACTGGCACTGGATTATCATTAACTACAGTAATGTTAAAAGCTTTAAATACCGTGCCTTCGACTAGCTCTGACTTATGGGCGCCCGCAACGAGGGTAAAGTAAGACCTCTTGAATTTGGATAACAGCTGAGATGGTTCCGCTGACATTTCAGTAGATGGTTTGGCGTGTATCTTGATAATTTAGACGCAGAAACAAGGTCGTGATACCACTTTTGAAACACTAGTCGCAGTGGGAGTGGAAACAGAAAAGATTTCCCTATCAAGAAGTATGCAGGAAGCGGAGAAATTTTACCCGATGGTATCAAGGGCAGTGCAAATCACAACCTCATTCCCAGCCACAACATGTATCATTGAAAGCTCTTTCAGTACCCTGCACAGGGAGAAATCATGTGCAAGAGCAACCAAGACCGAGGAGATACTAGATGGTCTGTGTATAATGTGTGTTCATCCAAACAACATATACCATTCAAAGATCTTTCAGTACCCTGCGTAGGATGAAGTCTTGGGTAAGGTCAATAAAGACCGAGAAGATGGTAGACACTATAATTCGTGCATGAATACTAGTATTAAAAGAAATCCGTCTTGTTGCACGATGATATTTATTCAGCTAAAAAACGAAATCTATATACAGTTTAAAAACACATGAGCACTTTCGGTGTCACATTGACACCTTCATCAGATGTGATTTCACCATGTGGTTACATGCTGGTCTTAAGTACGTGGAGTAGATGCATCATGGGAAAGGTAATGTCAATGTCACATGATATACCAGATAACAAGACAATCAAAAAAAGGCATAATTAGCCAATGAAGATCACTTAACAGAAACAATTGCTACTGTGCTGTCCTTCCCAACAAGATTGTTCCAAGGTTCAGGTAAAACATAAGGATAATAGTCATTACAGCAATGTGTATTATAAGCTGAAATATGAGAAGATAAAGAAGATACTAGATGGTCTGTGTATAATGTGTGTCAATCCAAACAACATGTACCATTGAAGATCTTTCAGTACCCTGCGTAGGATGAAGTCTTGGGTAAGATCAACCATGACCAAGGAGAGACTCGTTGGTCAGTTTATAATGTGTGTCCATCCAAACAACATGTACCATTTCAAGATCTGTCAGTACCTTTATCAGGGAGAAGTCATGTGCAAGATCAACCGTAACCGAGGAGATACTAAATGGTCTGTGTATAATGTGTGTCCATCCAAACAACATGTACCATCGCAATCCAGCTTATTTATCGTAAGAAGTTGTTCTTTGTGCTAGCTAAATAGGTTTCACAATATTTATTCAATTATTCTTTACTTAAATTGTCACTACAATACTCTTCAGCATAATTAACAGCAGGGAAGTGGAGTCATCGAATTTATCTGATACTTATGAAGACAATGAAGTAGAAGTCACTAGCGCAACCGTGAAACTTTTTACAAGCTTTCGCTGCGTTGCAAACCATGCATCATTTTGTAATGGAACATGCAGATACTTCAGCGCTTTAGAGAACTGGAAAAATGTCTGAGGCATTGTTCTGATAAGAAAAGAAAGCGGCTTCCGATAACGGAATTGCTTAATTCCAGCTCTCACTTAATGTACCGCAAAAACAATTTTCGTCGATACGAACTGCAGCACACAGTGTAACAGCTCTATGCATAATTTGTCTTCATTATATTAAATTTTCGAAAAAGGTATGCATAATTTTGTCTTCATTATATAAATTTTGGAAAAGGATGTAATTAATGTTTTAGGATCCAAAAGGTATATATGTTACCGCTAAAGCTCGAAAGCTGTTAATGTGCACATTACCTAGCTAATCTGCAGATTAACTGATTTGCTCCGTTAACGTGCGGAATCAAGAGTTTTCCGCATTTTACCTAGGTAATGTGCCCATTAACGGCTTCCGTATCGTTAAAGTTCAAAAGTTTGTTTCTCTAATTTCCTTTCCCTACACCTTTCCCCTCTCCCTCCACTTTTAGTTTCGTTTCGCCAGCGTCTAGTCGTCGCCGGTTGTTTTTATTTCTCATAATTGGCGTCGGCTGCCAGTGCGTAGCATAGCTAATTCTGTTTTCAAATTCGTTTCTGCCTGTTAGCGCGTGAATTTGTGTCGTGATTTTTTTTTAAAGCAGATAAATTTAACTCCTAGTATGCAAGCAAGCACCGAATTGGTGAGTAAAATGAAGAAAAGATTCTTCGAAAACCTCTTTAGCGAAGATTCAAAATATAATAGTGTTTTAATGACAAAACGAAAGTATGATTGCATAATTGAAGATGTAAAGCGAATAAAAGTTTCCAAGAAGAAAGAATCATCTCGAGAAGATGTCCCTGCTGTAGAAATATCTTTACGTCAAACAGCAATAAAACAATCCCTTGGTACTGGGCAGGGTTTCAGAAAATGTGACTGCAAATCTAAATGTACCACAAATAGGTGTGCTTGTCGCAAAAACCAATTGCTATGTAATTCAAAGTGTCACCAATCTTTAGATTGCACTAATAAGTAAGCATAATTTTATCATATGTTTTCCAAATTCATTTTCTTAATTATAATAATATTTTAAACCGTTTGATTCTTTCTATTATAGTTTTTTAATTGATTGATGATTGATTCTATCAACTAATTTGTTGATTGTTTGATTGTATGAACTTGATTCTTTATATATCGAAAAATAAATAAATAACATTATGTTAATTTAAGCGTACAGAAACGTTGCTGTTGTTCCAGCAAAGATCTTATTTTCACTTTAACGAGTGCCTAGTAGGTAATGTGCAGATTATCTAGGTAATTTGCAGATTACCTAGGTAATTTGAGCAATGAAACAATTTTCGGCACTTTAACAAATCACCATAGTTAATCTGCACATTACCTAGATAATCTGTAGAATAACTGATTTCTGCACTTTAGCGGTAACATATACACACCTTTTTCCTTTAATTGCTGTGTATAATTTTACATATTCCAGTACGTACTAATTGTTCAATTAATTACATATCAATAACACGAACTACTTCTTAACACGGAAATTCTTTGGGGTTCCTGAGATGTTCCTGTTAACGAGGTTCGACTATATTAGGGTTTTTTTTTTTTTTTTTTTGATTGGAGGTTTAACGACCACCGTGAGCAACTCAATGGGCTATAAGCAGTCGCCCGTCCCTAATTTAGGGTCACTGGTTCCAGGGAAGGAGAGAGAGCCAGTGCCGTAAGACAAACACAACATCCATGCCTGACCGGGATTCGAACCCGGACCCCTTACGGACGAATGATCAGGGGCCAGCGCCTTAGACCACTGCGCCACCGGGGCGGCTTAGGGTTTTTAGAGACCATTCGAAGTCCAGGAGCAGTACCCTCCACAAATTTAACAGCAAATTATTGTAGGGAAGGGCGAAACACAGATACCACGTCTTATACCGTATTCAACACTTGGAAACGGGGAAAATGTTTCACTCTCAATGTAGCATCCATAATTTGTTGTTATATTGAATGTGAGACACACGTTAAGTTTCGATGAAATCCTGCAGGTGGCTGATGCAACTGTTCCTTTAAAGATTAAATTGCTAACTGTATTAGTGCAAAATTACATTGTTAGGTATGAATACATCGATGACAACTTAATCTGCAACTGAAAGAAAAGTAAAATGCTACCTTTACACCTGACCTTTCAGATCTAACACGTTTAAGTCTTGCAATACATTTTCTGTTCCATATTGGATACGTGAAGAGTGCCAATGAGCTACTAACAATATAAATACATCTGATTCTTGAACCAATTTCTACACCATGTATTAGGTGTACAAATAAGTTATAAAGCATTTTTTTGTGTGACGCATACCGCTAATTTACATATCCGACATTCTCCCGCGTTGTTGTCATGTGACCGTAACCGGTCCAGAGTATAAAATGTGACACAGAAGTTTGCCCAACAATCAAACGCACTTGCACATCGGTAGGTGAAAGATGGCAAGCGATACTGCATTTATTCGACACTGCATTCGTTAATGATTTTATCAAGAAAAAAGTGCTGCAAAAGCATGAGCATCGATCTGTTCTGTTCTGGGGGAGAACACTGTATCGAAAAGCACGTGTGAGTTTGGGTTTAGACGGTTTAAAGCAGGTGATTTTGATGTTAGCAATTGAGAACGTAGCGGCGCCCCGCAGAAGGTTGCATATGAGTAACTGCAAGCATTGCTGGATGAAGATTCGTCTCAAACGCAAAAAAGAACTAGCTGAACAACTGGGGGTAACTCAACAAACCATTTAAAATCGTATATGGGCAATGGGAAAGATTCAGAAGGAAGGAAAATGGGTGCCACATGACCTGAGCCAGAGGAACAAGGATGAGCGTGTCATTAATTAAGTGTTTGAATCTGCTAAATAAACAACACAGAAAGTCTCTCCTGTGGAAAATCGTTACGGGTGATGAAAAATGGATACGGTACGACAATCCCAAACGCAAAAAACACTGGGTAGACCCCGGTGAAGTAACGACTTCGACTCCGAAACGCAATATTCACACCAAGGAAGTTCTTATGTGCATCTTGTGGGATATGAAGGGTGTGCTCTATTATGAACTATTGAAACAGGGTCGAACTGTTACTTCTGAACGTTACAAGCAACAATTGCTGCGATTGAACCAGGAAATGTGTCGGAAACGTCCATTCACAAGCAAAGGATTGCGTCCCGTAAAATTACTGCATGACAACATCAGGCCGCATATCGCAAAATCGGTAAAGAAAACGTTCTTGACTCTGAGCTGGAAAGTTTTGGAGCACCCGGTGTATAGTTCCTACATAACCCCTTCAGACTATCATTTGTTCCGATCGATGCAACATGGTTTGTCTGTTTTACGGTTCCGGACATCTGACGAAGTGCAAAAATGGGTTGACGACTTCATCGCGTCACACGACGTATTCTTTATTGCTGGAATCCGTCAGCTGCCCGACCGATGGCGGAAGGTGATAGATAATGACGGCGCATATTTTGCTTCGTAAAGGTATTATTGTTCTTCCTCAAATTACATGTTGCGTTGCCTTAAAACGCTTTAAAACTTATTTCTACACCTATTTGCTCTGACAGTTGATTAGGTGTTTCATCAGTTCGGAGATATGAACACGTATTTTGATGAATGGCATGTCTCCAAGCTGATGATATACTTCACTAACCCACGCCGGCAGCTATTCCAACTGAGTTTCCCCCCGAAAGCATTCTTTATAAATTAAACCCCATTCATCGTTGTGTTCATTCGTAAACTTATGCTCTATCAGATAACTTATTGTTGGTGACCTTTGTAAACTTGAGCTTTGTTGAGATGCCGCCCAATTGCAGCTTCTCAGAATCTGACATACTGTATAAGGGAAAAGCATGTGCCCTCACCTAATTAATGCAATGAAATATTGTTTACTGATAACTTTGCCATCAATATTCAATAATACTTCACAAGTAAATAAGTCAAAGTGTTTCAAGTATTTAAGATTTTCATGAATATTTGTTTTTTACGCAATGCTTCTCAAGAGAGTTGAAGGTACCATTTCAAAGGCCCTTGTGTTTTTCTAGGATCATCGGGCCCCTGTACGTCTTCGAAATGGACTCGTCACCCAACACGCATATAGTATTACTGGTTTAGCAAGGGTAAGTGTTTATATGCTAAGCACTATATCTAACAGATTTTCACAAATGTTGTTTATCACTTTAGATTCACGTATAAATGAAGAAAATAACACTGCAGGGAGCTTTGTTCAACGTAAATATAAAATTCTGGTACATCAAAAACTTTTAATTTAGTACAAATTTTGAAAATTACAATCCGATTTTTGTCGTAAATGTGACAAGGATGGTAAGTCGGATAATATCCGAAAACTTGAAAATTTTCATCGTCCTGGAGCGGGACTCGAACCCGCGTCTCCCAGAAAAACGCCCGGGTATGCTAACCCCATACACCACCCAGAACGACCAAGTTTCAAGTTTCCGATCAATTTGAATATAACCATCACAGGATTCGCTAGTCGAAGCAACCGGCATTCATGTTTAGCGAATCTGGAGGTTAAGAATCTTATCTCGTGTTTGCCCGGAGAAGCAGATAAATCATGAAAGAAATACGGGATTACGCCATATAATACAAATTTTAAAGATGAAAATCCGAGTTTTGGCGTAAATGCGTTTTGGGCGTTTTCTGTGAGACGCGGGTTCGAGTCAAGCTCCAGGACGATGAAAACTTTCAAGTTTTCTGATATTATCCGACTTACCATCCTTGTCACATTTACGCCAAAAATCGGATTGTCATCTTCAAAATCTGTATTATATGGCGTAATCCCGTATTTCTTTCATGGTTTTAATTAAGTTTTACGATGTAGTTTCAGTAAAACTCTTGCTCCCAGTCATATACTTGTATGTAAATGAGCCAATATTAAGATACTGAGTGTGCTGCTTTTAAATGAAAAATATTTACTTCAAGAAGCACGTATTTTCTTCTGTCGTTTCTTACACATTAAATTACCGTCTATCCACTGATACTGATTTAGTCGTTTATTTTATTGTAGCCTCAGTCGTCCTACTTATTCGCATAATCATCATCATCATCATTGTCAACCATTATCAATCCACTGCTGGACGAAGGTCTCCCCAAGTTTCCTCCACAACGGTCTGTCTTGTGCCAGTCTCCTCCATGTCACCCCTGCATACTTTCGAATTTCATCCACCCATCTCCCATGTGGTCTTCTTCTGGGTCTTTTCCTGTCCCTTGGAATCCAATCTAAAATTTCGGCTGTCCATCGATGATCTGTCCTTCTGGCAGTATGTCCAGCCCATTGCCATTTCAGGGATTTAACTCTGATCATGATGTCTTCCACTCTTGTCATTTTTCGGATCCACGAGTTCCTCTTCTTATCTCTCCTGGTTACACCAAGCATGCACCTCTCCATGCTACTTTGAGTTGTCTGCAGCCTTTGTATGTCTCTTTTAGTTAAGGTCCACGTCTCTGCACCATACGTAAGCACTGGAAGGATGCATTGATCAAACACTTTTCTTTTAAGACATAATGGCATATTGCTCTTGAAAATTATGCTGTTTCTTCCAAAAGCTCTCCAGGGTGTTTTTCAGTCGCTGAGCTGGGAAAACAAGGGGATAAAGATTAATGGAGATTATCTAACCCACCTTCGTTTTGCTGATGACGTAGTCATTTTTGCAACTACCCCATCAGAGCTGCAGAGTATGATCCAGGAACTTGCTGACAAGAGTAAAGAAGTGGGATTAAAAATGAACTTTCAGAAGACAAAAGTGATGTTCAATGCTTTTACAAGAAATGAAGATTTATCGATTGATGGAGAAAAGCTGGAGATAACAGACACATACGTTTATCTTGGACAACAGATTCGCATAATAAATCGTATTAAGTATGGTAAGCAACATTTTTGCCATCGCTCCTTCTGAGACATGGCTGTTTTCCTCAAGCCACAGTGAGAACTCGGTAATTTTTATCTTCACTGTATTTTGGAAGTGGTTCTCCAGCTGAAGCAAAAACTGAGATATTTCTTTCAGGTTTCTTTTTCAATGATTCCAAATTCTTTCGGTTTTCAACAAGTATCTGTACTGATAATTTCTCCGCAAATGATTCCAGTTCTTCAAAGATTTAAAAAAATCTGTTTTTTAATTGCAGTGGTGCATTAACCCTAATTCAAATGCACCCGAAACGTTATTGGTTGTTTCATAATTAATTTGTGTCTACAATATAAATATTCTGTTAATTACTAAAAAACCTTCGACACTTCTGGATCATTTAATGCAATTCACATATGGTAAGTTTTGAAAGTGTTAGCATTGAATTCCGCGATTATAATTTCAACATTACCATTTTTAAGTCTATAGAGAGAAACATAGCATTTCGTTATGTGCGTGAATGACACTTCTTCTTTTCTTCTTCAGCAGCATGCCTAGATTTCGATGGGCTGTTACAGGTCCTCTTTCTCCACTCTTTTCTGCCCTGCATTAACTCGCTTTTCAGTTTCTTCATGTCGTTGTTCACACATTCCTCCCACCTCACCATAGGTCTTTCACTATTTCGATGTCCCGTAGCTCAATAGCCACAACTCTAAAAACGACGCATTGCTTCTTGAACCATTACCACACGGGCGCAGTCTAGCTTCTTGGATCTTTTTCAGAACCTCTGTCACCTTAATTGTTGCCCTTATCCTCTTACACGAAATCCTATCGTTTCTGGTGACACCTCACATCCACCTTTCTCCACGCTTTTCTGGCCTACGTTAACTCGCCTTTCAATTTCTTGATGTCATTGTTGACATAGTCCTTGCACCTCACCTTACGTATTCCTCTAGTTCGATATCCTGGGAGCTCAGTGTCTACAACTCTTAACACTTATGCGGTTTTTCTACCTGCTTGAAAAACTACCGTACCAGTACAATCTTGCCTCTTCGATCTCCTACAAAGCCTCTGTCACTTTAATTGTGTTAATCCTCTATCTCTCATTTCTAATGAGAGGTAAAGGATTAACTCTATTTCATAGGTAAAGGATTAACTCTATTTCATAGGTAAAGGATTAACTCTATTTCATAGGTAAAGATTACCTCTATTTCATTTCATCTCCATTCTGGTGACACCAGAAATTCACCTCAACATCTTCATTTTAGAAACATTACACTTTTCCTCCAAACATCTTGTCATTGGCCAAATCTCAGAGTTGTATAGTATTCTTGGTGTTAAACCCGACTTTCAGCCTCATAGCTATCCTTCTATCACGCAGTAAACCTGTTGTTATTCTCCTGTTATTGCACCATTCGTGTATGCCGTTCCTTTCTTCCTTCAGACCTCCATCTTCTTCCAACATCAAGCATACGTATTTGAATATTCTCACTACTTTCTAGATATTGACATTCGCAATTAGAGTTTCTCCTTCACTGCGTGTACTGTACTTGTGTCCTACTTATCTTCAGCACCTTTTTACAATCTTATTCTTCAGTTTCCCAGCTTTTTTTTTCGTTTCTATTTTATTCTTGGCACATAACATAACATCACATCATCGGCAAACATATTTCACATTGCTGCTTCTCACACTCCTGCTGTTGCCACATGTGAGCAATATTAAAGAGGAATGAGATCAAAGACGATGATTGGGGTTCTCCAACCATGAAATAAAAATTTTCTGTCTTTCTTACACTGTTTCTAACGTAAATACAGGGATCTCTATACATTTCCTTTATAAACTGCACGTATTTTTCTGGCATGGCTTTCTCTCCCAAGGAATTCTATATTTCCTGCTCTGGTACTCTTATCATGTGCCTCCTTCAAATCTATAAATATGATTTGTAATGTGCCTTTCGTTCTTTTTACTTTTTTTCATGGTTTAACGATCATCATACGCAACTCTATGATCTATAAACAGCCGCGTGTCCCTATATTTTTTAGGGCTAGTAGTTCCAGGAAAGGGACGGAGCCACTACCATCAGGCAAACACACCACAAGTGGCTCATCTTGGACTCGAACCTTGCCCATCTCGAAAAAATAGGCAGAAGCCGGCGCCATTGGACAAGCATACCACCCATTCTTCTTCTGAGTCTCTAACCAGGGTACATCTTGGACCAATGGGCAGAAGCCAAACTGCTATTGTCCACTGGGAGCACTTAGGGCACTTCTGTCTGCATGAAATTGTTCTTCAGTCTCTATCTGTTTTCTTTATCTGTTATCAAGCTTCCTTTTCCATATCTTCATCATATGTGAAATTATTTTTATTTCCCTTTTATCATCATTAATACTGTAGGTGTCAACTGGCTATTCCTCAGTTCTACTGGTATAGCTAGGCCTTGCCCAAGTATCTGTTTCATTAAATCTCGCAAAATGTTAGTACAATATTTTCCTATGGCTCTCCATGGTTCTCTGTATTGCACAAAATATGAATTGGTGAGTGAACGAGTGTTTTTGAATAAAATGGTGTACCAGTTAAATGAAAAGCAGTTCATATCAGGCTGCCTCGCTTAAAATATTTTGGTGAAATATTGACTTTAATGCATGGCTGCTAGCTTTTCTTAGAATGGAACCCTACAATAATCGACTAACACTGCTCGGCTGCTAGCTTTTCTTAGAATGGAACCCTACAATAATCAACTAACACTGCTCGGCTGCTAGCTTTTCTTAGAATGGAACCCTACAATAATCGACGAACACTGCTCGGCCGCTAGCTTTTCATAGAATGGAACCCTACAATAATCGACAAACACTGCTCGGCTGCTAGCTTTTCTTAGAATGGAACCCTACAATAATCGACTAACACTGCTCGGCTGCTAGCTTTTTTTAGAATGGAATCCTACAATAATCAACTAACACTGCTCGGCTGCTAGCTGTTCTTAGAATGGAACCCTACAATAATCAACTAACACTGCTCGGCTGCTAGCCTTTCTTAGAATGGAACCTACAATAATCGACAAACACTGCTCGGCTGCTAGCTTTTCTTAGAATGGAACCCTACAATAATCGACAAACACTGCTCGGCTGCTAGCTTTTCTTAGAATGGAACCCTACAATAATCGACTAACACTGCTCGGCTGCATTTTGATTTGAAGTTTTGTCACTGTTGCTATATTTTGATATCTTTTATAATGCACATCATTCTCTTTTATGAGGTAGGAAAATTTTTAAAAACCTAGAGGAGAGAATAAAAAATACGCCTTGAAGGATATTGCACCTAAATCTGGTTATACCCTGAATACTAATTATTTTAGTTTTTCATGGTAGTTTATTATTTCTTTAAAGGTATCGTCAAGTTTTATAATTGTCACCAAAAGGCCAATCTCTTGAAAATTTTGTAAATAAATATTGAAACCTAGATTTGACTATCTGTTGCTTTGACGGAATTATTTACCATCGCAGACGGAATTATTTACCATCGCAGTTTAGCGTGAAGTAAATAAATTTCCGGCCCAAAAGCAGTTAATTTAATACGTTTACACCGCCTTAAACAAAAGTTTCTAAAAATCCGCAGACTAACAAAATTATTAAAAGCATTTAATCTTGTTTTTTTTTTTTTTTTTTGCTTTCTTCATAAGTAAAAATCTTGTTGGCTCGCAATTATTTTGTATTTTGTTTTTTACCAATTTTTCTTAAGCTAGTTCTTTATCTATTTTGCTTTGGGGAGAAGACACCATACTCATTTTAATTATGATTTCTAGAGTAAACTTTCTCATTTGGAAACTTAAACCATTGTGTCTCTGTTTTCCAATGCAGTTTTCGCCAATAACCAGAGTAGAAATTAACAGGTTAAGAATGTATGAAACCTTCTGAAGTAAGGCGTGTCTTTGAAACATATTTCTGACAAATAAAGGTTGCATTTCTCAAATATTTCTGTAACAACTTGAATTTAGTTTTCCTTGAATACGAGCTGCAAATATTTCAGTACTTGAATTTATTTTTCCTTGAATACGAGCTGTAAATATTTCAGTACTTGAATTTATTTTTTCTTGAATACAAGCTGTTTCTTCAGTGTCAAGTTCTTCCTTTAGAAAGACAGAAATAAAGGATTTTTATTCTTAGGTGCGAACTAGAGTTGGGGAAGTGCCTTTAATTCGCCTTCGCAACCCTTGGGGTAAAGGAGAATGGAACGGCCCTTGGAGTGATCGCTCCTGGGAGTGGGACAGTCTGCCAGAAAGAGATCAAGAACTACTCAGCATTCGCGTTAGAAATGATGGAGAATTCTGGTAAGTGTGTACCTTTGATAAAATTGCACTACACATTCCAAATGTTGTTGTTTTTAACATTTTAGACATGTCGCTGTTGTGTGGTCTACATTTAATGTGAATACATTAGGTGTACAAATAAGTTTTAAAGCATTTCTTGTGTGACGTATACCGCTAATTTACATGTCCGACATTCCCCCGCGTTGTTGTCACGTGACCGTAACTGGTCCAGAGTATAAAATATGACACGGAAGTTTGGCCAACAGTCAAACGCACTTGCATATCGGTAGGTGAAAGATGGCAAGCGGTACTGCATTTATTCGACACTGCATTCGTTACGAATTTCATCAAGGAAAAAGGGCTGCAAAAGCATGGGCTTCGATCTGTTCTGTTCTGGGGGAGAATATTGTAAAGAAAAGCACATATGAGTTTTGGTTTAGACGGTTTAAAGCAGATGATTTTGATGTTAGTGATCGAGAACGTAGAGGAAGGTTGCACATGAGGAACTGCAAGCATTGCTGGGTGAATATTCGTCTCAAACACAAAAAGGAACTAGCTGAACAACTGGGGATAACTCAACAAACCATTTCCAATCGTTTACGCGCAATGGGAAAGATTCAGAAGGAAGGAAAATGGGTGCCACATGATCTGAACCAGAGGAGCAAGAATGAGAGTGTCATGAAGTGTTTGAATCTGTTGAATGAACACCACAAAAGTCTTTCCTGTAAAAAATCGTAACGGGTGATGAAAAATAAATATAGTACGACAATCCCAAACGCAAAAAACACTGGGTAGACTCCGGAAGGAACGACTTCGACACCGAAACGCAGTATTCACTCCAAGGAAGTTCTGCTGTGCATCTGGTGGGATATGAAGGGTGTGCTCTGTTATGAACTATTGGAACAGGGTCAAACTGTTACTGCTGATCGCTACAAGCAACAATTGCTGCGATTGAACCAGGAAATCTGTCGGAAACGTCCATTCACAGGCAAAGGATTTCGTCCCGTGAAATTACTGCATGGCAACGCTAGGCCCCATATCGCGAAATCGGTCAAGAAAACGTTATTGACGTTTTGCTGGGACGTTTTGGAGCACCCGGCGTATAGTCTTGACGTAGCCTCTTCAGACTATCATTAGTTCCGATCGACGCAACATGATTTATCTGCTGTACGGTTCCGGACATGTGATGAAGTGCAAAAATGGGTTGAAGACTTCATTGCATCACACAACAAAGTATTATTCATAGCTGAAATCCGTCAGCTGCCCAACCGATGGCGTAAGGTGATAGATAATGACAGCGCATATTTTGATTCTTAAAGGTATCGTTGTTTTCTCTCTCTAATTACATGTTGCGTTGTCTTAAAACGCTTTAAGACTTATTTCTACACTTAATACATTGGTGATTCAGTGCGTCATGCATTTCATGAGCAGGAATACAATAACTATTCAACTTTTTCTCAGTAATCTGCGAAATTCAATTTACACTACTGGCCACCCAAAATGCAACACCAAGAAGGGAGCATCCGATTGGCCTGAAATTCGCAGCATGCGTCGCCCGCGAGAGGACATGCAAACGATTAGCATTGCAGGGCATATGAAAATCAGGTGCGCCCGGCACGCCACTGAGAAGCGCTATAAGAAAGGTGCATAGAAGGCGGGGTGTAAGTAGTGGAAGTGTGTTGTGCTGCCAGACCTGTGCGTGGGAAGCTTCCTGATGCCTCGTCGCAGAATACGGCAGTCATTCCAGCACGTTTCGTAGTTCGACAGAGGACGAATAGTGGCTTATCGCGACAGCGGTTTATCGTACCGAGACATCGACGCCCGTGTGGGACAACATCCAGCCACAGTGAGGCGAGTATGGATTCGGTGAGTGCAGAAGGAACGGACGGACTGACGTGAGCGATTGCCGCCGCCGCGGCACACCACAGAACGAGAGGACCGACATGTTGTGCGGCGGGCATTGACGGCTCGTACCGCCACATCACGAACGTTAGGGCAGGAATTAGGGTGTGTTGCGCAACAACCTGTGTCAGCACGTACCGTTCGAGTCGTCTGCAGGAGCAGGGACTTGTCGCAAGGCGCCTATTGCTCCGATTACCATTGCCGTTACACCACCGGCGAGTGCGGCGGCAGTGGGCCGTTGAACGCCGCACCTGGACTACGGAATGTCACGAGATTGTCTTCTCCGACGAATCCAACTTCTGTCCGCAACACCACGATGGTCGGACCCGCGTGTGGCGGCACCGCGGCGAGAGACTGTATGACGCCTGCATTATGCATCGCCATACCTGTCCGTCGCCGGGCGTTATGGTTTGGGGCGCAATTTGATATGACAACCGCACCCCTCTGGTACGCATCTCCGGTACACTCAACAGCCCCCGCTACATCTCCGACGTTTTGGAGCCTGTAGTCTTCCCTTACCGGCAGGACCTGCCAGCGGCCACGTTTCAACAGGACAATGCGCGCCCGCACGTGGCACGCATCGTGCAACATTTTTTCACAGCCCACCAGGTGTCACTACTGCCGTGGCCCGCTTGTTCTCCCGATATGTCACCCGTCAAACACGTCTGGTCGCTGATCGGCAATCGAGTGGCCCGATTGCATGAAAGAATGCCCACGGAAAAAACGCCCACGGAAAAATCGCCCACAGACAAAATGCTCACGGGAAAAATATGTGATCGACTGATAAGTTTATATGTCTGTTATAAACGGTGTTCGGGCAACTGGTCACAGACTGCTGGCCAAAAAACCGTTACGGGTCATATAAAAATTGCGGTTTCTTGGCCACCTCACCTACATAACGCGAATATGGGAATGACGGAATGAAAACTTTTAGAAGGGCCTGAACGTTAGTCTTAATATTATTTTCTGCCTGAGTAATACCGCAGTATTAATAATTTGATGTGTAAAATATTTTCTGCAAACCTTACAAATACGAGAGGAAAGTTCGGATTGAACTGATGGACTGTAGAGGTTGTATGGTGTTGGCCTGAAAGCAGTGGTAGTCTTATGCAACATTTATTTAAAAACATACTAATGATTCACCGTTGTCTTCAAGCCAACTGCTATACGATATTTTTCTAGAAACTACGAATAAAAAAATTCTCTGCGAGTATGTGCAAACCCAGGGAATTTGTTTGGGGAGAGGGGTGCTTAAAATCTAAAATATGAAATATAAAGAATTTCTGGTCCGATCGGGAGATTTCCAGCGTTTACAAGCTACAACACGTCGAATTATCTGAGATTATCTGCTGCCTCAGGAAACTAGTCGGGGTGGGGGGGGAGGGGGAGGTAATACCAAAATTGTAAAATATCAAGAATTTCTCTTCCGATCTGGAGATCTTCAGCATTTAGAAACTGCAACTCGACAAATTTTCTTAGCGCATGTCCACTCTCTGGAAACCTGTCGGCGAAGAGGGGGGGGGTAATACCAAAAGTGTAAAATATGAACAATTTCTCGTCCGATCGGGAGATTCTCGGCAATTAGCAGCTACAACTCGACACATTATCTGAAGGCATGTGAATGATGAAAATCTCCGGGTCGGAAGAGAAATTCTTCATATTCTACACTTTTGGTATTACCCCCCCCCCCGACAGGTTTGCTCAGTAGGTTCATGCCCGGAGATAATGTCTCCAGTTGTAGTTTATAAATGCTGAAAATCGCCCGATCGGACAAGAAATTCTATATAATTCACAATTATCATATAACCCCCCACCCCACCCCCAGGTTTGCTGAGTATAGGCACGTGCCCTCAAATAATCTGTCCAGCTGTAGTTTGTAAATGCTGAAAATCTCCCGATGGGACGATACATTTTTCAAATCTTACAGTTTTGATATTACCCCCCCCCCCGACAGGTTTCCTGAGTCAGCACATGCGCTCAGATAATTTGCAGACTTGTAGTTTGAAAACCCTGAAATCTTTTGCTGAGATGTAGATCATAAACATTTCTTATAAAGAGTTACATTAATTATCGCAGTTAAGAAAAGACGAAATTACGGAAACTTTATATGACTCTGATTACCAACCTCTGGGGGTCGTGGGCACGAAGCGGTCAAAAACGTTATTTTTATACGGCCCCTTAAAATTTTTGTGGCCAGTTCTCCTACACCCGTCATGTAGAAATTAACTGTTTTAGTTGTCCTTTGGAAAACTCCCAGGAAGCTATGAGTGCGTATTTTTTTCGTTACACTGGGAAGAAAAGAAGTATGCCTGTAACTTGAGATTATACTACTCACGGGGAAGCCACACCCTGACCGGTGGCCAACCGATAAATTTAAATGAAATATATCGCTTGTTATTTGGGGTGCGGTCGCTAGCAAACGTTCCAGCTGCAGCTGCAAAGCACCACTTTCAATGTCAAATGCTCAAAAGAGTTAACTTTCTCAATTATTGCAGAAGCGTCCTGGACTGTTTTCCAACTAGCCAGAATTTATACAGGTCGTCTATCACTGTATTGACACCTAGGGAGCTAAGCCTGTAGACTCAAAGCTGTACCCTTGTGCCCGACATAAAAAAAAGATTGAAATGCATTGGCAAATTGACGATATGCTCCAACAAGATATTTAGATAACATTATAAAGACGACATTATAACAAAGAATCCACAAGAGCTTGTGAGATTAGAGAATCTACGTTATTTAGATGACATTATTACGAAGAATCAACAACAGTTTGGGAAGCACTCGTGTTACTCGTCCCTAAAAAGGATGGAGGACAGCGATTCGTCTTAGTTAGCCGGAAATCAAATAAAGTTTCAGAAATACAGTTACCTGTTTTTGGAGATATTCTACAGAATCTTACCTCAATAAAGAGGCCTTTAAGTTTAGACTTAGCGAGTGGATACTGGAAAGTCGCCATACATTCCTATTCAGAGGATAAGACGGGATTCGTAACTCCTTTTGGAGCGGGAGCGGGTGAGTTGCACCGGAAAGATAGCAAAACGGGCAAGTCCCTTTCTACTGACGGGCGAGTCCCTTTCTACCGACGGGCGAGTCCCTTTCTACTGACGGGCGAGTCCCTTTCTACCGACGGGCGAGTCCCTTTCTACAGACGGGCGAGTCCCTTTCTACCGACGGGCGAGTTCCCTTCTACCGACGGGCGAGTCCCTTTCTACCGACGGGCGAGTCCCTTTCTACAGACGGGCGAGTTGCACGGGTTCAACTCGCACCGCGGAAGAAGGGGGAGGGGATAAAGCAAGGTTCTGAAGACTCTGAATCTAAGAAAAATAATAATGAAGCAAGGTTAATAAGGTTTGTTGTTGTTTTTTCATCCGCATAATTTTCCCTTCACACTTTTTCCAGGCTTAGAACTGGCAGGGGCTAATATCTTCTGTCGTGTTTAAAAAATTTGCGAAATGAGTTTCCCTTGTCTTTCTCTTAAAGCAAGATTATGTTCTCTTGTCTTGTTTCATGATCTGTCTTTCCCTCTCTGTCTTATTTCTTCTTATCCCTCTTAGAACCATAATAAGAATTAGCCTTTAAAAATTCAAATCTTGTAAGTTCTTTATTCTTGTATTTCTGCTTCCTTCTTTCCATATTTCCCATCCTCTTCTTCCGATTTTGGTTTGGTTGCTTTATGACATTTCCACTATTTTTCAATGCATAAACATCAACCTAGATTTGCTTAATTACTTCGACAAAAGCATACATATTTGGGTTAGGTGCACAGAAATTAGAATTGAATTTTGCATGAAATCATTCACAGGCATTATTTGTTCTCTCTCCTATTCTATCCGTAGCCCCATATTATGGGTGGGAATTTGGATTCTTCAGCTACCTATGTATCTGTCATATAATCAGCGTATTTTTGCATCCTTCCATCCTGTGAGATATCCGACATCAAGTCGTCTACGAAACAGTCTGCAATCCAAATGACCAACGCAGCCACTTTCCTGTGTCAGAAATTTCATCTTTATATTCCTTTGTCAAACCAAGTTCCTGGTTTTTTTTCCACCACGACTGAGATGCATGGAAACGACATCCTATGATGTTGCTTGTAGGCCAGATATTTTTAATTGCTGAATGAATTCCCACTTCAAAATCGGCGACAATATTCTTGGGCTCAAACTTGAATCCTAATTCTTCACAACGCTTTGAGAGCATTAAGAACATATCTTTATAAGTGCAAGCACTTTTGTTAGGCAGGAGAAAGTGAGCAAGTGGTATATAATAGCCATTTTTGTTTGAATGCACAGGAAACATATTATGGAAAAATGTTTGAAAGTTCCATCGTTGAATATCATATTATTGTTGGGTCTTACCTTTTACAGGCTGATATGGCCGCGGCACCAGACGAGGTAACGCGTGCAGTAAAACACCAGATATGTCCACCAAAAATAGAAGAAATAAAAATAAAAAAATTAAAGAAAATGTTGTAAAACGTTTGCCCTGCTCCTCTGCTGCTCGAGGCTAGCAAGGAGTTTTCCTTTACTTGCGTTGGCAACCGAAATTTATGCAACAACAAATTAATTATTTGATAATAACTTTCCGCAAAACCCGTACCACGATTGGACGTGGATGCCGGGATTTAACTCCAGCACGACCCAATCTACAGAAATGTCACAGCAACGCACACACACACACTCGAAAAGATACCCAACGCTCATTTCACGCACGCTTGATATTTAATATGCAACAGTATGTACGTACACTGCCACCTTTATCCATGGAGTGGCACAAAATCTGCTGAAATGAATATATGGCGGGCTGCTCTTTTGGCAGCATAATTATGCACACTGATTTAGACACTCTGGCACTGATTTAAAACACTAACACTGATTCAAAAACTAACATTGATTTAAACACAGATGATAGTTTAGCCTAATATATATTGCTCATACACAATCTAAAAGAATAAAAACACGTACACTGGTGTGCAAAACTTAAGGACGAAGAGGAGAAATTAGCATAACAGCTGAACGAGCAGGCAGAACGGACCGAAAGACCACCCAGAAGATAGAAAAGGGTCCGGTACGGTATGGCATGCGCATACATGCAGCATGACGGGGGAGGGGGGGATTTCGAAAGGGTATAAAGCACACGGGCGGCGTACGCTCAGCAATTCGGTGAAAGCTATTGCACGGTGTACATCGGTTTGAACGACGTCGAGTTGCTGCCACTGTGTGATATGGCCAACAGGCAATCCAATAGATGACATCTGGATGACTTTACCCAAGATCGCGTCATTGGGAGGTTGGAAGGAGGTCGAAGTGTGACTAGTGTGGCCGAGGAGTTCGGGATCGCTCACAGCATCGTTTCACGAGCTTGGAGAGCATTTCAAAAGAACAGGAACAGCTGTCCGAGAGTTTAGCAGTGGTCGTCCACGAGCAACCACGGCGGCGGATGACCGGTATATTGTCCTACAGGTGAGAAGAGACAGACGGCAGACAGCGGGAGAAATCGCAAAGCACATTCAACAGACAACTGGAGGTCCGTTATCGCGTTTTACCGTGGCCAGGAGGCTGCACAAAGGTGGTCTATTTGCACGACGCCCAGTACGGTGTGTGCCATTAACGCCTGCTCATCGGAGAAGGCGGTTTCTGTGGCGCCAGGAACACAAGAACTGGAGACATCAGCAATGGGGTCGAGTTCTCTTTACGGATGAGAGCCGATTTAGTTTGACGAGCGATTCTGAACGTATACACATCTGGAGAGAGCAGCGAACACGCAATCACACCTCGAACATCATCGAAAGGGACCGGTTTGGAGGTCGCGGAGTTCTCGTTTGGGGCGGTATCATACTTGGTAGCCGTACGGACCTCCACATCTTCCAAGAAGGTTCAGTCACTGGTGTCCGCTATTGTACCGAGGTTCTTCTGCCTCACGTGCGTCTGTTTAGAGGTGCTGTGGGTCCTGAGTTCCTCTTCATGGACGACAACGCAACACCTCATCGTACAGTGGCTGTCGCAGAGCTGTTGGAGAGTGAAGATATTCAACGCATGGATTGGCCTGCAAGGTCCCTGGACCTAAATCCAATCAACCACGTGACCTTCTCGGGAGACGCTTGGCAGCACGTCACCAGCCGCCAGCAACGATTCCGAAGCTGCGATTGGCGCTACAAGAGGAATGACCCGCGATGCCTCAACAGTTCCTTGACAACCTCGTCCTCAGCATGGACAGACGTTGTAAATCTTGCAACGCAGTCAGGGGTGATCATATCACCTGCTAAAGACTGGATTTTTCTTGGCAGCCGCCTGTCACATGGACGTTTGTCTTCTGTCCAGTTGTGCTCGAAGCTACCTTTTCAATAAAGTGCCGTTGTATCCCTTGGATTCCTTGTTTGGGCGGTTTTGCTCACTTGTCCCATATTCTTGCATCTTGCGGATCTTATGGTATGATTTGAGTCGATGTGGAGCACTTCTGCACGACGTTACATTCGAAAAATCGTCTCGTCCTTAATTGATCATATGTAGAGGATTTTAGGAAAGGAGTGTCTGACCCCAGGTCTTAAACAACCCTTAGAAATAGGAAGCTAGGAGATTTGGGCTAGATTGCCCGATAGGAAAGTGACACGGAAGCGAAGTAGAAAGGGGAGGAAGACGCCCTTATTTATTACCGGGGGGGGCGCCAGTACCCGGGGCTCGTTCTTAATTTTTGCACGCCAGTGTATATATAGGTTGTGACCAAATGTTCGGATAAACATTACATACCTTAGCACTCTTTAGAACATCTTTAACGCAGAGAAGTGGTAAGGGATCTCCTGCTTTGTTTTGTGTAGACAGCCTAGGCACTTGTGCACTGTTGGCGACCTATTATTAGTCGAGAAGCCCCCATGTCCGAGGGACTGCGATGTCGCTCATTTCTCGAGGGGATCTTTCCTAGCCCTCCTTACTCTAATGTGTCACTTGCTTCGCTCCGGGGTGGAGTCCCCGTTGTTCTTTCAGGCTATGTGGTCAGCTTGCAGGCCTTGTTTCCATACACCTCGCAGCAGCATTTTTTGCGTGTTGGCGCAATCGAATCAGCCCTGAGAATGCCTCGACGCTTGTTTTCCGCTTCTCCCTGGGTTCTCTCTCCTCTTTATCTCATCATAAGGCCTTCTTTTTGCCACTTGAAGAGGGATGTATTACCTTATTTTTAACTGTGGGTGGCCTCCGGTTTTCCCTTATTGAGTTCAGTTCGCAGAAATGCCACCGCCAGAATGTCTCTTTTAAGCTTCAAGAGGGAATTTCGGGGTGAGTTTTGCAGGCTTTTTTGGAGTCACAAATGCACAAGACGATTGCCATAAGTCCGAAATAGAGATGGTCTGTCGCCATGTGGCCTTTCTCAATTCTCGTTTGTCAGAAGGCTGCGAATTACGCACTTTTCAGATGATAGAAAATTTTAACAACGACAGTGATGAACAAATTAGAGGATTAATTACCGTAATTAAGCCTAACTATCTGCCTTGCAGTTATATCGAAACAAAATTTATAGCATAAATGAAATGTAAAAATATTCCACAAGTTAAGCTGCACCCTATAACATTACTTTCACACAAATATTTTAGATTCGAAGTGGTTGAAAAGCAAACAATACCTTTTTCTTTACTGTTGATTTGTAACGTTTCTTCGTCTTGATGTGTTTTAATATTCAATGAAGCTAGAGCAACATGCACTTCTTTTGTGCTCTCGTGTAGAGGTGCTGACAATGCACGTCGTGCTCTACTCAAATTTTTTCTTACATATTCCATATCTTTTATGTTGAACTTTTCTGCTGATCGCAAAGGCGCACTACTTATTTCTTTTCTCATTAATTTTTGTGAACGTTCGTTCAATTCGTCGATAGCTTTCCTTTTGACACTACTGGAGATGGCTTGTCTCTCCAAATTCTTATCTGGGACGTGATTGTTATACATATCAGATTTAAAAATTACTGTGGCATTTTCGTCTGTATCTCTGCTAAGCAGTTTCTTCCGATACATCTCCATTTAAGTCCTTGGGTTTCATGATGCCTGTATAGTTTGTAATTATGGTAAACTGCCTACGTCGTTTTTCGTTCAGCATACATTCCATGAGTTGAGGTACGCTGCATAGGACAACACGTGTACAAATGACCACATGGACAATACGCGTAGCACATGCCGGGCCCCCTGTTTCCGCTTTCTGTGTAACAAACCTGTTCCACAAGAAGGTGCGGTTTAATTCAACTGACCCTCGTGCTTTGGAGCATATGCGTTTCAACGTATTCCTTTTGGTCTCACTGCAGCGCCATCTAGCTTCCAAAGATTAATGGGCACAGTGTTGAGACTCATTCTGGAGCAACACGTGTATGTTTATTTACACTGCTGGCCACCCAAAATGCAACACCAAGAAGGACACGAGATAGCAAAGCCAGATTTACTGGACACATAACAACAGATACAAAGATGAAACGATTGAGCTTGCACGCCCGTGCGACTTGCGAAACACGCAGACATCAATAGTTCGTGTGGCCCCATGGCTGGCAATAACCGCCGCTACACGCCGCGGCATCAAACGAAGGAGGCTTTGGTTGTGGGCTTGGGGTATGTCAGTCCAGGCTGCTTCCACACGTTGCCACAGTTCATCAGGCGTAGCCGCGAGTGGTGCTTGCCGGGCCACTCGGTTGCTGATCAGCAACCAGACGTGTTTGATGGGTGACATATCGGGAGAACAAGCGGGCCACGTCAGCAGTGACACCTGGTAGAATTGTTGCACGATGCGTGCCACGAGCGGGCGCGCATTGTCCTGTTGAAACGTGGCCGCTGGCAGGTCCTGCAGGTAAGGGAGGACTACAGGCTCCAAAACGTCGGAGATGTAGCGGTGGCTGTTGAGTGTACCGGCGATGCGTACCATAGGGGTGCGGGTGTCATATCCAATTGCGCCCCAAACCATAACGCCAGGAGACGGACCGGTATGGCGATGCATAATGCAGGCGTCATACAGTCTGTCGCCGCGGTGCCGCCACACGCGGATCCGGCCATCGTGGTGTGGCAGGCAGAAGCGGTATTCGTCGGAGAAGACAATGTCGTGCCATTCCGTAGTCCAGGTGCGGCTTTCAACTGCCTACTGCCGCTGCAATCGCCGGTGGTGTAACGTCAATGCTAATCGGAGCAATGGGCGCCCTGCGACAAGTCCCCGCTCCTGCAGACGACGTGGAACGGCACGTGCTGACACAGGTTGTTGCGCACCAACACCCTAATCCCTGCGCTAACGTTCGTGATGTGGCAGTGCGAGCCGTCAATGCCCGCCGCACAACATGCCGGTCCTCTCGGTCGGTGGTGTGCCGCGGCTGCGGCAATCGCTCAAGTCGGTTCGTCCGTCCCTCCCTCCTGCACCCACCGAATCCATACTCGCCTCACTGTGGCTGGATGTCGTCCCACACGGGCGCCGATGTCTCGGTACGATAAACCGTTGTCGCGATAAGCCACTATTCGTCCTCTGTCGAACTCCGAAATGTGCTGGAATGACTGCCGTATTTTGCGACGAGGCATCAGGAAGCTTCCTACGCACAGGTCCAGCAGCACAACACAATTCCACTACTTACACCTCGCCTTTTTGTGCACTCTTCTTATAGTGCTTCTCGGTGGTGTGTCGGGCGCACATGATTTGCACATGCCCTGCAATGCTAATCGTTTGCATGTTCTCTCGCGGGCGACGCATGCTGCGAATTTCAGGCCAATCGGATGCTTCCTTCTTGGTGTTGTATTTTGGGTGGCCAGCAGTGTAGATGACATTATAGTAACATCGGAGACATTTCAAGAGCATTTAAATTTATTAGACACAGTATTTGAGTTGTAGCATAATGCTGGTTTGTCGCTTAAACTTGGTGAATATCAATTCAGAAGAGACGAACTTGAATGTTTGGGATTAAAGATTATTCCTCAAGGACTTATCACTGATAATAACAAGGTTAGGGCTATCTCTTGGTTTTTAAGACCAAATACGGCAGAGGAACTTTCTAGATTTTTAGGTGTAACTGACTAATACCAACACTTCATTTCCAGTGATGCGACACTATGTGAGAACTTACATGCTGTAAAGAAAAAGTACCAGATATTCGTCTGGACGACAGCAGCAGGTGACGCATTCAATGAACTGAGAAATGCATTACTTTCATATCCTGTGTTGGCATTTCCTAACCATGCCCAAAATTTCGAAATTCTCACTATTGCTTCGGGTGTTGGTCTTGGAACAGTTTTAACACAAAACGATCATCCTACTGCTTATGCCTTGGAAATTTATCTAAGGCTAAAGGTACTGTAAATGCTCAGCTACTGAACAAGAATGTTTAACGATATTGTATTCATTAGAAAAATTTGAATGCTATTTGCGCATTAAAGTTTATAATATCCCCAGCTGTACTTTATTCCAGGATGTCTTTCGAAGACTTTTTTCGTAACTTCACTTTCATTGATCTACTTCATATTGGCCCAGATGATTGGATGTTAGAGCCTGCTCTGCACAGCAAAAGACCATGGAGAGCTGTACTTGCCCGAAGGCGATGGCGCGTAGGATTTAACGCAGGAGGAGGACCTCATTGTAAAGGTAAGCCCAGTAATTACGATTTAAATGCAAGTATGAGCACGTTACTGCAACTTAAAGATTATAAGTAAGGGCCAAATTCCACACTGTTGAAAACGCCTTAATTCCAATACATTTCAGAAATACAAGGCTAATTTTTTTCCAGCATTTACACAGTCGTACCATAATAAGCTGCACCACCCCAGAATCACAGTGTACCCGCCCATGCGCGTCACAGAGTGCACGTGACAAGGTCGACCACTCGGAGATATAAGCGGACAGCCAGGACAGATGAGCCATAGTGCGTCACGTGAGCACAATGGGCAAAGGTAGTGATTTGACAGACGTTCAAAAAGGAATGATCATCGGCTACCGCGCCAAGGGTGGAAGCATCTCAGACACAGCAGACTTCGTGGGCTGTTCGCGAGGTGCTGTAGTAAGGGTGTACGAAGAATGGACTGCTGGCACACCGAGTACGTCCTGCTGACGTCATAACTGTGGAGCCCCAAAGGCCATCGACCCTAGAGGAGAACGTCGCACCTGTCGACTGGTAAAGGGCAATCGACGCGCAACAGTGCAGCAATTGACCACGCAAATGAACGCTGGGACACCCAGGTACATGTCACCGATAACAGTAGAGCGAACCCTGTTACGCATAGGGTTTGGAGTCGACGCTGCGTCAAGGCGGCCATGTTAACCCCTGTCCATCGGCAACGACGTCTGCAGTTCGCATGGGACTACCGTCATTGGACAGTGCAAGAGTGGAAAAAAGGTTGCCTTCTCCGACGAAACGAGATTTCTACTCCACAGAAGTGACGGGCGTCAGACACATGAGAGCCAACACCCGGACACGCTTGTCGGTCAAATACAAGCCGGCAGTGGCATTGTGCATGTCTGGGGGATGTTTTCCTGATATGACCTGGGACCGCCGATACCACTGGATGGGTCCCTGGACGCCAATGGCTACCTGTCCTTCCTCGCGGACCACATGCATCCCCTTACGTTCGACGTTTACCATGGTGGTGATGTGTCTACCAACAGCACAATGCGCCGTGCCACGTCGCTAAGGGGGTGCGTGACTGGTTCCAGGAACACGACAGCGATGTCTCCGTTCTCCCTAGGTCGGCGAAATCGCGCGACCTCAGTCCCATAAGAGTACTTGTGGGACTATTTGGATCAATAGGTTCGATGTGCCGACCCACAACCACGTCATCTCCGGGACCTCCGTGCTCTGATGGAGTCCGAATGGGCACGTGTGCCTCGGGAAACCTTCCAGGGCCTCATTGCGTTCATGCCACTCCGTCGCGCCGCTGTCATCCGGGTCAAGGGTGGTTATTCCCATTATTAGGTAGGTGGTCATATTATTCTGATACGACTGTATAGTTAACTACGTGTAGTGTAGAAGAGAAAAACACTTAGCATTTGCAACAGAATTACGTAGTCAAATCTAAACCTCATTTGTAGGAGGAAATACTAAGAGAAATGGCACGTTTTTCTATATTGCATTCCGTTTACTACTATTTCAGATCAGTAGGGCACCTTTGTATCTCTAACACAAGGGGGTCTTCGAACTTTTCTGAATCGCAAACAATATGACGCAATGGAATAGGATTCGCGGATCACATGAAAAAGACGAGTAAAAATTCATTTGTTTATTATGAATACCGATTACTTCAGAGAGGTTTTGAATACTTAAACTTTCGGGAGAAGAAACAATACAGTTAATATATTATATTTATGTTACGAAAAATTCCGAGATTAGGTATATGATTTCTGTATTTTTAGTAGATTTAAAAAATTTCAACTATAAATTTATCGCAGTGTAGCTCATAGCAGATGTGAGAATTCACAGTCAATGTATCTGAATATCCGCTTTTCCATTTCGAAAATGTATTTCTTTTTAGAATTTTAAATTCCATGGGCCATTAAAGTGTTCAGTGAGCCAAGACCCTTGCTGTAGAGCACTGATTCTCAAATTTTGGACACCGCGGAACCCTTTTCACACAGGGACTAGGCCAAGAAGCCGCAACAATTTTTTCTACGCCCATGCTTATATTCAGTGAAAAATTGTGTTTTTACATGCATTGAGGATTTTAAAATTTCATATCTGAGAATATTATTTTCATTTCTGACAAGTATTGATATTATTTACGCTTTCCAACCGTAGGTTGAAGAAGCGATTATGCTCCAGTTTTGTCCGTCTGTCCGTCCGCACGATAACTCGCGTAAAAATGGTTCGATTTCGATGAAATTTTAGTATGTGGTAGGGAACCACCTGGGGACGAACCCTATTGAAAATGGGACAAATGGGGTCAAAGGTCACGACATAGGTGCCGGATCCATTAAATTGCCCTTATGCGTCATAACGTGCGTAAATATGGTTCGATTTCGATGAAATTTTAGCATGTGGTACGGGACCTCCTCAGGACGAACCTTATTGAAAATAAGTGAAGTGAGGTCAAAAGTCAGGACATAGGATCGGGATCCATTCCATCGCCCTTATGCGTTATAACTTACGTAAAAATGCTTCGATTGAGACAAAACCTTATCTTGTTGTTCCGGAAGTATACTTTACCGGTTCTGTTGAATATCATCGAAATGGGTTCAAAGGTCAGGTCATAGGAGCAAGATTTATTCTACAGCCATTGTGCTCATAACTTCAGTAATAACTTGAGTAATGATTTCTGGTGTGTTGGAAAGCGTATTATAATCAATGCATTGCACGATTTTACTAACTTGTTTAGCTAACAACATGCGTAACATTTTTAGTGTTTCTGATATTCAAGTATTCTTTCATAATAAAACCAATAGAGATCAAAGAAGAAAGCAAATGCTATTACAAATGCATGGCAAGTATTCGTAAGAAAAATGATTGAATTACTGACCTCAGTGCGACGAGTGCAGTTGTTTCTTCTCGAAGTTCTTTCACGTCTAGTTCTATGGAGAAGACAAGCAGTTTCATGTCCGGCTCTGCATCTACCAGTTGCAATATTTCGATTTTGTGGAAATGTAAGTTGAGAAGCCCGTCTCGCACAGATACATACGACAAAGGGAAGGAGTATTCTAACTGCTTTCTGTGAGAAACGTGGATACTGTTTCTTAACGCTGCACCAAAATTTGCGTAATGGTTGCTTATCAAAATCTTGTCTTTTCAGAAGTGTTAGATCGATTAGATTTTCATATTCACTTGCAGTCGTGCTGCCAGGATTGTCTTTAACAACAAACGGATCTTTTATCCATGTATAATTTTCCAAATTCACGTGCATTACATTTGGGCAGTACTGCAAGAGGGCATCACTTATTTCTTGTAGGTGCTGGATGAATTCTCCAAAAATCTCATCACATTCATGGATGCTTCCTTCAAGCTCTTCCAGGAAGCCCGTAAATGTAGGGAAGCTATCAACCTCACTGTTTCGGAAACGTGCAGTCCAGAGCTGCACCTTTCTCTTCAAAGCACGAATTTTGTTAAAGTAGCATTCTTTCCTGTGAGACCTGTACATGCTTGAACCTTTTAAGTGACCAATGTTCCTGAACCAAATGGTGCCTAAACTTTTCTGAGTTCCCCAAGCAGAAATATCTAAACAGCAAGTAGGTTCTACGAAAACTACGACAAAACAATAACTTTACCCCTCTCATCTCAGTAGTTCCGAACATAAACCTGCTGCTAGTGATAACATCTAGTTTCCATAGTCCTTTATTCTTTGCTCCAAGACCCAAGAAATGGTGGGGAACAGCTTGTCCAAGGACAGCATGTTACTACCTAGAAACAAATTCCTTAGACATCTTCTGTCTCGTTCTCTTTTCTTAGCTTAATCAACATTGTTATGGCTCCTTTAGCAGGTATTCTCTTAGAAAGGATTAGTATCAATCATCCATTATAAATGACCACTTTGAAAAACAATATGGCCATTTCGGGAGATCAACAAAGTCGCCATTTAGTATCAATCATCTCCCTAAATGACAACTTTGAAAAGTTAAGGACACAGCAATGCTTTCTGATATGGAGTTCCACTCATTCCAGCCGCGTTTGGTACATTTTTTTTGACGGAGCATATATTTCTTCGAACTGATTTTAACCCATTTTTATTAACCCCGAGTTAATTCGTTCCAGCCAGTTAGAGGGTTAAAGGAAGCATTATGTACATTCATTGTGTAAGGAAATTGAGAAAGTACGGGAATTTTTCCAGTGCATTTTCGTTGTCGAACATGAGGGTGTCACGAGGGATTTCTCACGAAAAGCGTCGCGGAGCCTTCCTGGAGCTCCAGGGCTCCCATTTATGAATATAAGTTTCAGATAATGAATGTCTGAAAAGTGTAGGTTGTACAAAATTTTGCGGCACTAGCAGATCAGTTACAAGAAGTACATTGTTTGTGATTAATGATGATACGTGGATACACTAGTACGATATTCATCCACTGATAAAGAGTTCCTTAATGTCCATCCACTGAAATAAGTTTAAAATGGTCAAAGACGCAGAATTCTGCCTAATTCTCCGATTTGGACCGGGATTCGAATCCTCAATACAGCAACACCGACATGTTCATTTCTTAAATTGAGTCAAAGGCTCCAAAATAGAAACTGGCAAGCCCTGGTCTCCAAACAGGCCTGACGAGAGGGGGAGGGGGAGAGGTGGTGCTGTTGCACCGGGGCCTAGAGCCCGTTTATAAAGTAATTTTTTTATAATTATTATTTTATGTTTTCCGAACATTTTTCAAGCTACACCGTCACCAGGGTTGGGAAGTTACGCGTAAAAATGCGTAATTTATGTCATAAATGTAAAAAATGTAATAAATTCAAAACTTGCTTTAAATACAATAAAAAAAAACGAAGTGTTACAATGTTACTCGAGTTCCCAGGCTAACTGCAACACGTGCGTGGATTACCTGCGGCAAATCAAACGAGCTCTCCATATTACGTTTTTCATTTCTTTTTTCCTTTCCAACGACATGCCGACACCACACATTGGGTTCTCTGTGTTGCTTTGCTACTCGCCGACACAGACCATTGTGTATGTTATACTACTACGTTCGAAAAGTTCTGGAACTTTTTGAATATTTGTCAAATGTCAGTGAATTACGTCATTCCCCGCTGAGCAAGCAAAGAGCATGATGTGACCAACCAGCCAGAACTGGTTTGATCCAGATCCAACACGTACAGCGTATGTGAGTTGTACGTGATTACAGGCATTCTAGGCTCTCCGTCGCAATGGCAACGATGTCGAATTTTGAACAGCGTTCAAGTGTAAAAATTTTGTGCTCTGCTCGGAAAATCTTTCGCTGAAGCTTTTCAAATGATTAAGTCAGCGTAGGGTAAGAGTGCAATGAGTCGAGCTAGAGTTCATGAGTGGCATCGACGGTTCGAAAACTGGCGACAGAGTATCGAGGATGATGAAAGGTCAGGACGACCTTCAACATCCACAACAGATGGACAAATCGCCATTGTCGAAGAAATTGTGAAAAATGACCGTCGAAAAACTGTTGCAGCGATTGCCGAAGTTGCCGGCATCTCCGTTGGAAGTTGCCATGCCATTTTAACAGAGAAACTGGGCATGCATCACGTGTGCCAACAAATTGTTCCCAAAAATCTGACACAAGGAAAAACGGATGGGCGCATGCAAGTTTGCGGGGATAACATCGATGCAGTGGATTCAGATCCCTATCTCTTCAATCGATTGATCACTGGCAATGAGACTTGGTGCTTTCTGTATGACCCCCAATCCAGCCGAAAGTCAAAAATGTGGAAATCACCGTCGTCACCACGACCAAAAATGTTCAAGGCTGACAGCTCCAAAGGAAAGGTCTTGTTAAAGTTTTCTTCGATTGCAAGGGGGTCGTACACAAGGGATTCCTTTAACATGGGCATACAGTCACTAAAGAAGAGTACGTCATTATCCTGAAACGTATCCGAGAACGAGAATCAGTGAGATGCAAGCCACCCTATCTTTGGAAGGCCAACTCGTGGGTGCTTCATCACGATAATGCGCCGGCTCACAGATCCCTCCTGGTGTCCGATTACCTGCCCAAATATCACATTCCCGTTCTTCCATAACCAGCTTATTCCCCTGATCTCGCCCCGTGTGATTTTTTTCCTTTTTTTCCCCGGACGAATAATTTGCTTAAGGGGCGACGCTTCTCAAGTTCCGAAGAAGTGCAACGAGCTGCGACGGAGGCACTGGAGGATGTGGCAAAAGAAGGCTTGCAATCTGCATTTAAGTCTTTGTATGAGCGCTGGAAAAAATGCATAGTTGCACAGGGTAACTACTTCGAAGGAAACACCGCATAAACAGGTATTATCTGTGCTCATTCTTTTTTAATATAAAAAGTTCGGGAACGTTTTGAACGTGGTAATACAACGTTATTGCTAGTCATCAAAGGCTGCAGTTAATTTTCATCATATGGTTTTTGTCACTTTGTGTTTTCCCACCAAAAGCCGGCATCTTTTGTCTTTTTATTTTATGCTCAATTCATTATGATCGCATTGCTACAATTTTTTATAAATGAATATAGTGTATTTGTGCGTAATTCCGACTTCGTTTATTTTCCTCTACAAGGGCGCCCATAAGGGGGGGGAGGGGGCAGAGGGGCTCGAGCCCTCACCCCAGCCGTTGGTTTAGCCAAATTGTTGATAAATTTAAAACACTAAAATAGACGAAACCTTTTTTAAAGCATTTTTAAAAATAATAGGATATTAATGATTGATTGCAATTATCAAACTTCTTTATTTTTGTTGTATTTTAGTATCTTGTACATTTACTAAAATATTTGAGGCCGCCCCGGTGGCGCAGTGATCTAAGCGATGGCCTCTGATCATTCGTCCGAAAGGGGTCCGGGTTCAAATCCCGGTGAGGCATGGATGTTGTGTTTGTCTTATGGCACTGGCTCTCTCCCTTCCCTGGAACCAGTGCCCCTAAATTAGGGACGGGCGACTGCTTATAGCCCATTGAGTTGATCACGGTGGTCGTTAAACCTCCAATAAAAAAAAAAAGAAAAAAAATATTTGACAGCTTTGAAGGAGGTAAGGATTTTTCTTAGCCTCCCCCCCTAAAAGTACTCATATGGGCGCCACTGTTCCTGTATTCCGATGTCGTCCTGTTCATAGCGGCAACTTAAAAGAGAAAACACAAAATTTAATTACTTATGAGAACTCTTTGTAGATACTTTCCCAGAGGCTGCATCTTTAGACTTATATTACACTCTAAAAATGAAAGGTGAAAACTGTGATGATTATTCACATAAAAAGGCACAAAAAGCCATTCTATATAGTAAACGGAAAGGCATTCTGTTTTGTAATGAAAAAAATAAAAGTGTTATTTCGAAAGTGTTTTTAAAATAAAATTTTGTAAATATATACAATATTTGATTTATATGTACCACTACAATACACATTAAAACATGCTTTTTTTCTCTTTAATTAAATTTTACTTCAATTTAAAAAAAAACTTGACCTTCAAACTCCGATCATAATTTTGACATAATACTACCACTGTTTATTTGCAACGACATATCACTGATGTGCGGAGGGGAGAATATGCAAAATTATCCACCGTAAAAATAAGAGTGAAGAGTTGCAACCCGTCGGGTTGTCGGGAAGTAGGGGAATGATGGTGGTGGTTGGGGGGGGGTAGGTGAGGAAACGGAAATATGGATTACGTGGTTAGTAGAGGAGGCAAGGTGTGTGTGTGTGGGGGGGGCGGGGGCAGAGATTTTATTGCACTGGGGCCCGAGCTTGCTCTCTACGGCTGTGGATCCAGAGCCTGATTTACAGGAAGGTATTCAGGGCACGTGCCCAGGGCCCTCAAATACCTTTGAGGGGCCCCCAAAATACAGTTATATATCACTGGCTTTGCACCAAACTGGTTCGCAATGTTCATCTACTGAAAAAGTTAAAATGGTAATTTCAGAATTGCACGTTGAAATACATTGAAATTACAACTATAATTTCCACGGATAAATAGAACAACATATTATTGGGAAATTAATGTCTTAATCTGCAAATAATAACTATGTATCCGGTCTTTAATCATACATGTATGCACGTATCACGGGATACCGGAGACCCCCGAAAAGCCTCTTCCCCAGGGACCTAAACTGTTTAAGTCGGTCGCTGTCTATAGCCTTACAGATGTGTAACGTACCAGGAGATGTGACGTACCTGCCCGAAGGACGCACACGACATAAAGGCAGATAGGAATCAGAATAAAACGTCCGCGTAGCTCAATTGGTAGAGTGACTTATTCCGGAATGAGGGGATCCGGGTTCGAATCCTGGCGTGGACAGAAATGACGGAGAAATTTACTTCGTTATAGATGATCGAGGGAATCACTGAAGCCAGAAAAAAATCTGAGCACACTTCGTGTTGGTGGTGAATAATGTCTCTATACGTAATTTTAAATCTTCTACAAAAAGTAATTTTAAAACTTCTTTCTATAAAAAAATTGGGAACATGTAAAGAGGAACACAAATGAAAATGGTGAAGAAGATGAGATTAAAAGCAGCTATAGCCGCTCTAATCATGATACGCATATAACGTATTAAATCCGTTTTTTTTTTGTGTGGTGTAGCCAGCACAAGGACTCGCCAAGCTTTCGCACTACACTGAGAGGTTTTTTCAAGGCAATGGTAGACATAAAAGCATTTTTATGATTTTTAACTTCAGCTTGGCGAATCTTTGTAGTCAGCACAAAGATTGGCCAAGCTTTCGCACTCCACTGGGAGGCTTTTTCAAGGCAATGGTAGACATTTCGCACACCACTGGGAGGCCTTTTTCAAGGCAATGGTAGACATTTCGCATTCCACTGGAAGGCTTTTTCAAGGCAATGGTAGACATTTCGCACTCCACTGGGAGGCTTTTTCAAGGCAATGGTAGACATAAAAGCATTTTTATGATTTTTAACTTCAGCTTGGCGAATCTTTGTAGTCAGCACAAAGATTGGCCAAGCTTTCGCACTCCACTAGGAGGCTTTTGCAAGGCAATGGTAGACATTTCGCACACCACTGGGATGCTTTTTCGAGGCAATGGTAGACATTATGTCTAACATTACCTTGAAAAAAGCCTCCCAGTGGAGTGCGAAAGCTTGGCCAATCGTTTTTGCTGACTACACCGCAAAAATAAACGAATTTAATACGCTATATGCGTTTCATGATTATTCAAGTCTGGTTTTTTTGTAATAAAGTTAGCTTAATTACTTCTATTGTAATGATCCGTTCTTCCGATGTGAATCAAATGAAAAATTATATTCCTTCAAACTTCAGTTCTAATTATATATCTTTGAATTTGTATTTCAGAAACGACGGCAATGAATCCGCAGTTTCGAGTTCATATAGCCAAAAACGGAAATAAAAAGTGCCACGTGGTAGTTTCCGTTATTCAGCAGTACAATGTGGGAGCGACGAACCCCGAAAATGGGAAGAAAGCTGGCCTACTGCCAATGGGATTTGCTGTGTATGAGGTAAAATAAAATGTTTATCAGTAGTGAAAACAATGCATAAATGCCCGACAGTTTGCTTCTTTTGTTTCTGTTCTTCAATGCTTCGTGCAGATATGGAAAGCAATGCGAATGTAAGTTTTCCTCTATTTTTCAGCTTCCCGTTATTAGGGACCGAAGTTGAACAGCTTTCAAATCACTCGCCTTATTCCATTTTCACACCACTGTTTACTAATTTATGCAAAATTTTCCGTCTGATCAAAACTGACAAGCTCTCTAGACTAGACCCAAGTAATCCTCCAAATCGTGAATTAATGTTGGAAAGACGAATCAGTGATTAAAAAAAAAAAAAAAAAAAAAAAACTTCTCTGATTTGCACCAGGAGTTGCTTGTCGCACCCATTTTCACTGATACGCAATGTTAATGCACTCAATATGCACACTATATTGTTTTTATTGTTCTTTTTCAAGGCAGTCAAGCATAATTTTTAATTTCAAATTAGCTAAATAAGGTAGTGCAAATATCACAAAATATTTTCACAGTAACTGCAGTTTGTTTACTAACTAATAAACGTGTAAGTTACCATTGAATTAATATTTTCAGGAATGTAAGTTCTAGGTTTATTAGTTGTTCAACTTATTTTATTACCTGATTGGATCGATAGTGCCACTCCCAGAAGTCGATCAAATTGCTCAATATCTGGGGTACCTAGTAATACCATCATTAAGCCTGAAATAGTTTCAGTGTTCAATAATATGTTTTTTGGAATTTTATTTCTTCCCATGACACTTCATTGGACTCTACAATGCGAGAGTATAATGACATTTTGAAGGAAAACTGCATAATTTCTGTAGTAGCTTTTTCAATTTTCAATATTCGTCCACTGGATTTCAGAGAAAGAACAGTAATAACTGATAGGTATGAAAGAAATACGGGATTACGCCATATAATACAAATTTGGAAGATGGTAATCCGATTTTTGGCGTAAATGTGACAAGGATGGTAAGTCAGATAATACCCGAAAACTTGAAAATTAATGCCGGTTGCTTCGATTAGCGATTCCTGTGATGGTTAAATTCAAATTGATCGGAAACTTGGTTGTTCTGAGTGGTGTAGTGGTTAGCATACCCGGGCGTTTTCTGGGAGACACGGGTTCGAGTCCCGCTCCAAGACGATGAAAATTTTCAAGTTTTCGGGTATTATCTGACTTACCATCCTTGTCACATTTACGCCAAAAATCGGATTGCCATCTTCAAAATTTGTAACTGATAGGTAATTTGCTATCTACCATGAACAAAAAGCGTTTTGGACTTCACCTCAAGGGGAAAAATTCTGTAGCTTTTTTCTAAAATAATTGACTTTACCTGAAAAACGTGACTTGTCCATCAGGCCACTATATCTTTTATTTTGCTGGTCCAACTCGACTTTAAATAGTTTAGGACCAGCGGACCATCAAAGAACTCAAACGCTGGATAAATGAAGCAGTACTTCAGAAAATAAAGCCCTGAAAGCACAATTGACAAATTGATAAACGCTTTGGGCATTTACGTTAAAAAAAAAAAAAACATTCCTATCATCATCATCACCACTAAGCGGTTCTCTGAGATCCAGAGGTTAGCTCCACAAAGAAACACAAATTACCAGATAATATTTACTTACTGTTGCCGTATCAAACTTCTCCATTTACAGCGATCTTGACATACAACTCGGGGCTCACTGGCATCCACAACAAAAAAAAAAAAAAAAAAAAAAACATTCCCGCTAATAAAAAAACCATGCCGCTATTAATAATTTGAACTAATATGTATTCCAACGCTAGTATCACGTGTCACATTGTACAACTTATTTCAGAATCTCATCTCAGCCTCTCTTGATTTCTCTACAATACGACAGCGGTCCCTTTACTCCCCCTTCCATTCAGTTTTAAAAGGTGTATTCAGTAAGTCCCCTCATTTAGGGACACTCTTCGAGCAATTGTTTTTATTTGTGAGTGTTTTGCGTTATTTCTACACGGTCGAGTCACATTATTGTAACCACCAGCTAATATCCAGAGTAAACGCCGTGTGCAGCGCGGACAGCAGCTAGACGGGCTGGGAGTGACGCAGTAAGGTGCTGGAAGGTGTTCACAGGTATATGGAGCCATGCTGACTGCAGTGTATCTGACAGCTGCTGGAGGGTGCGTTTTGGAGGATATATAGAGCGAACAACACGATCGAGGTGGTCCCACAGATGCTCAATTGGGTTCAAGTCTGGGGAATTAGGGCCCCAGGGAAATACTTTGAATTATTCATCGTGCTCTTTCAACCACACTCGGACATTTCTAGTTGTGTGACACGTCGCATTGTCGTTCTCGAAGATTCCATCCGCCCCAGGGAAGACAATCAGCATGTATGGGGTGTACGTGATCTGCAAGGATGGATTAATAACGAATTCGGTCCATAGTGCCTTCAGTAAGTACGAGTGGATCCAGGGAATGCCACGAAAACATTCCCCAGATCATAACGCTGCCACCACCAGCTTGTGTTCTTCCAGCAATAGTTGAAGAGTGTTTGTTGTCCAATGTTTCTCGCCTTATACGCCAACGTCCATCCGTTCGATGAAGCAGAAAACGTGACTCATCGGAGAAGGCAATCCTTTGCCAATCAGCGGAGGTCCAATTCCAATACTGCCATGCAAATGTAAGCCTTTTCTGCCGATGCACCTTCGTTAGCATAGGTGCAGTGACCATCCGTCTGCATCGGAGCCCCATACGCAGCAGGGTTTGCTGAACTGTCGTTTTAGGCACACATTTCCGGTATCGCCTGGTTGATTCGGCCAGTGAGTTGCTCCACTGTAGCGTGCCGATCGGTCCTCACGCTCCTTCGAAGCCGACGTTCACCTCTCACATCAATGGCACGTGGTGCTCCGCAGTTTCACGTCGCTTATTTGCAATGGTGCCATTTTTCCAATCACGATACCCTTTAACCACAGCAGCACGCGTACAGTTCACAAACTGCGCTGTTTCAGAAACACTGCCACCCTTCCCCCAAAAGTCAATAATCATCCCTTATTGCTAATTTGATAAATCGCTCCTTTTATCCATGACAGCAACGGGTGATGTCATGGATAAAAGGAGCGATTTATCAACGAATGCCTACAACCCACCTTACATACCCTCTAAGCTAGCTCACGACACGTGCCTTCTTTCATTGGCTACGCGCTGTTGACGTCAAAAGTAAGAGGTTGTCACAATAATGTGACTAGACTGTGAATGTTACACTAGGTATTGCATTACTATGAACGCTTCTATTTGAAGGTATCTTTGACACGAGCTAAACAAAAAAAAAACACAGCGCTAATCCAGAACTTACCAAACCTTTTAGAACCGTGACCCAATATTTAGAACAACAAACTTTAGCCACCCACAGAGCTTTAATGGACATGAGGGGGGAGCTATTTTTAATTTATATTTTACTACTGGTTCTTAAAATGCTATTGTATAGAATTACAAAAAACAAAAACTAATCTAATTTTTTTATTTAATTACTATACCTCTGTCTTTAAAATTTATTGTTGAATATAATTTTACGAAAAACTGATCCATTTCTCACTATAAGACGTGTGAAAAAGATAATGTTTACACCTTCTCATTTCCCCATGATCTTCTGTTTTCAAATATTTACAAAATTTTCACATTTCAAGAACTTTTAGCGGCCCAAGGTCAATAGGCTGGAGACCTGCAGTTTGGGAAACGCTGAACTAATCAAACCATCCAATCTGAATCAGAATTCAATGAATTTATATTTTTAATATTTTTATAATGTTGTTGTACATTAGCGTAGCATTATTTAGCCTTTTATGTATACGTTGACACGTAGAAAATGCCATGTGCCAAAAGAGAAATCCATATAACAGATCGATGTATTTCTTAGCAAATGTGGAGCCATTACTGTATGTATGCTTATTCAGAAGACACGAAAAACTCTGCTGTGCAGGCTTTTTTTTTTATTACTTATTGTATTACAGTTTCGTGCTGAAAGTTTATTTGCAACTGTGCAATCAGGTTCATAGCTTCACAATCGTTACGCCGAGAACATTGCAAACTCAGAAGCAATCGAACAACAACAACAACAACAAAAGTGAGCATGCGAGTTAAGCCCGAAACGCTACCGGTTTTAGGGAAAGGAGGGAGCCAGTACCGTAAGATAAACACAACAGCCATATACACTATATTGACAAAAGGCACCGGACACCCTTCAAAAGCGAATGAACGGATCCTCTGCGTTGTTAAAATGCGCGGTACAGCTGTAAACGGTATAAAAACAAGCCTCTGACCGCAATCATATCGCACTGTGAGGTTGAGTGAAAATGTCGCGGCGGGAGAGAACTGACTTTGAGAAATGAAAGATTGTAGGGTGTTATATTAGTGGGTTGTCCATAAGAGAAACCGAGAGGCTTTTAAACATACCCAAGTCAACTGTTTTGGATGTACTGAATAAGAGGAAGACACATGGCGTGCCTGAAGCTGCAAAACGTACCGGCAGACCAAAGAAAATCAGTGATAGAGGACGTCGAAGCTTCAGGAGAGTCGTTACAGCTAATCGACGGAGTACTGTAGAAGACCTCAGTGTACAGGTGAGTAATAATACTGGAACCTCGGTATGTACACGTACCACTCGCAGAGAACTGCATTCCATGGGTTACCGTGGAATGCAGTTCTCAGCATCTGCTCATAAGCCTTTCATCTCTACTCGGAATGCTACTTGTCGTTTAGCATGGTGTAAAGAACATTTATCGCGGACTGTAGATGAATGGAAACGGGTCCTATGGACTGATGAATCCATATACACGATTCATCAGTCTGATAGCCTTGTGTGGGTATGGCGGCAGCCGGGGAATGCCATTTACCACAGTGTACTATTCCTACGGTCAAGTTTGGAGCTGGCAGTGTACTCGTATGTGGGTGTTTTTCGTGGTATGTTCCCGGCCCATTGGTAATCGTGGGCAAACCTGTTAACCAGCACTTCTGCCTCGATATTTTGGACAATCATGCCCATGCCCTACCAACTCTGTGGTAATAGTATGGAACCAAGCCTTGTTAGTACTCGCAAGATAATGCACCGAGCCATAAAGCAAGGACTGTTACTGCGTGGTTTGACGATAATTCCGTATCGTGTGTAGACTGGCTAGCACCGAGCCTTGATCTTAATCCTATAGAGCACCTATGGGATGAATTAGAGCGCCACATAAGAAGTTTGGAACCAAGGCCTACTACTAAGCAACAGTTAGCGGCAGCATTATGTACTGAATGGAAGCGCATACCTATCGCTGTGTTCCAAAACCATGTCAAAAGCATGTCTCGAAGGCTCAGTGCGTGCATTAAGGCCAAAGGTGAATCGTCACCTTACTAATGTATGTCAATAAATGCTATGTTGTGTTTCTCTTCCAGGTGTCCGGTGACTTTTGTCAATATAATGTATAGTAGGCCCATCTCAGACAAATGGTCAAAAGCTAACGACTGCCCCACCGGTGTATTTAATATCTGTATTCACATAGCATATAACACCACGTACTCAGAACATAGCTTTTGTATCGCGCCCAACATATAGCTTTGCTTAACATCACTCAGTGTTGCATAGCTCTTGCAATATCGTTGTCAACATGCCCATATGGCTGCTGAATTAGAAATTATACCGGGTTGGACCTCTTTTACCTCGAATTACAGTATGTTTTTGGTTTGACCTAGATTCCACAAGTTGTTGGGAGTGCATCTACAGCAAACCAGGCGTTCTCCAGACAGTCCTTTAACTGGCTCAAGTTTGACGAATGAGGACTTTGCTCCCAAATCCGTTTTTCTAATATGTCCCATACATTCTCAATCGTGTTTCAGATCCGGGCATTATGGTGGCCATGGATGATGGTGGACATTGCTGTCGTGCTCGCTGAACCACCGCTGACCACATCTTGAGCGACGTACAGTAGCATTGTCGGCCGTGAAACAGCCGTCACCTTCTGAATAAAAAGTTAACATTGCAGGATGGACTTGATCGGCAACAATGTTCAGACAGTCCTTGACGAACACTGGACCTTCCAGCAACATCAGGATACTCCTTCAGTACCAACAGAACGTGCTCAACACGACATTGCCTCTAAAACATTGAGTTGTGTTTACAAAGTAAGTTGGGTACATTGCTTCATGGGGTTTCCACTCAAGTCTCTGCCTACCGTCAGTAAAGAACAAGATGTACCGCAACTCAGCGGACAGCAAGACTCTTTTTCCAACCTTCCAGTGACCAGTTGCGGTGTTCCTGACACCACTGTAGACGAACTTTCTGGTTCTTCGCAATGGTTTCCGTATAGGTCTTCCACTGCCAGTACCAATCTTCTTCAATTCCCTGCGCATAGGTCGCTGAGATATGGGTCAGGAACGGCTTTCATTGAATGCTTCGGCCAATTTCTTCGCATAGGAATTCCTGTTTCTCTGTACGAGCCTTCTCAGACGAAGGCGGTATTGTTCTTGACAGATTGTCATAGCGTCACAGTTACGCATCTTAGACGAGTAATCTGTGTTATTTTGCCACTGAGTAGAGACCGGAGATATCTCACCTTTTGAGAAACCTGTCTGTTTTCAAAATCGTCGCGTCAGCCAGCCGGGTACCCGCAGTAAGTCGTTTATCAAACTCCGAGAGATCCTTTGCTTTTCCGATTGTGATAAACACTACTGGCAAAACAAAAGCCCTAATTAGTTTCCTAAATCACGTCGTGACGCACGTGACCACCTATTTTACATGTAACATATTTTCTAATCTAGTGACCGCTGTGTGTATGATGTCATTCACAAACTCTGCATATATTCTTCTCCTTAGCTGTTATCTCAGAACACTTTATATTTGCGTTTGATCCACTGTCAAGATGCCAACTTTTACAAGCTCGTCGGGAGAAATTCACGTATAAACTGTTGTTAAACATAAAATTAATCTTGTGAGTTAGTTTGCTTTTATTTGCCGAACGTCGTAAATTTATATTCTTTTGGTTTCTCTTTTTCCTAGGTCCCTCCAAATATGGTTCGTTTAAACAGCCATTTTGTCAATAGCCACCAGGCTTTAGATATCGCTCTGCATCCACCCGCTAGAGAAGCAGTCATCTTCTTCACTCTGCCTGCTGGGGACTTTGTTATCATGCCCTTCACTTCATCGCCAAACTGCGAAACAAAATTCTTGCTCAGAATATTTACTGACGAAATGAGCAACATATGGTAAGTCTCAATAGCTTTCAGAGAACACTGGGAGGTTTTCTCAAAATCAGCGAAGTACATTTGATCACTCCTGTAAACACAGATCTTCTATAACTACTCATTTGTTACATACACTGAGTTATTGAGTACACCTCTCCTTTCTGTGAAATAGGGTGCTTCTTTTCGGCGACAACGTATCATTTTCATATTTTTCCATTTAAAACAACTCAGAAGGTACCTTTGGTTGGAGGTCATGTATAATGTCCTACAATCGTGGGACACTTCGTGGTAATCGCATATACGGTCCCTTATGTGATGTCTAATTTTGTTGCTGTTTCCATAAGAGCTTTGGTTACTTTTCTGTTAACTTCAGAAATATCCACTTCTTCCGATGTTAGGCCTTCTAAAGCAGAGAATCTGTTCTTCAGTTCCAACTTGAAGGTATTATGGTGTTTTTTAAGGTTGGTTATGTCAATACATTTTGTTTGTCTTATGAGCTTGCCACGTTCGAGTTTAGTGTTGAGGTGCATCTTACATCTCACCAATCTATGGTCACTACCTGTGTTGAACTTGTTTAGCGCACTGCAGTCTTCTATGACAAATTTTTTGTTACACATAATGAAATCAATTTCACTTGTCATCCCATTGGGATGTCTCCATGTCCATTTCCTGTGTGGCTTTTTCTTGAAAAAGGAGTTCAAGATGAAAAACCCTTCTGCCTCTGCAAACTCAACGAGAGTATTTCCATGCTAGTTCCTGTTGCCGTGAAAGAATTTACCTACTGAAGTTTCATTCTGTTGCTGTTGCCCTATTTGTGCATTGAAATCTCCCATAATTATCTTCAAGTGCTGCTTACCTTTATTATTTATATGACGAATTTCCTCATAAAATTCTTCAATTTCTTCTTCAGGATGGCTTGTGGTGGGTGCATAAGTTTGAATAATCTGAGCCTGGTATCTTCTCGAGAGTTGGATAACGAGTCGTGCAGCTCTGTCAGAGGAACTTTCAACTTCTACAACTTTATCCTTCAGTTTCTTGTTTACTATAAATCCAACACCACTAGTTCAGCCAGTATCTGTCCGACGATAGTAGACGAGATGTCCACTTTTCAGTTCAATGATATCTTTTCTCCTTACCTCACTTAGCCCGTCGACTAAGAACAAATTGCATGTGAACAAATTATCAGGAAAAACCAAAATGTTGAGGCAAAAAAGAAGAGAGATGACGACAACTAAAGAAGATGTGACTTACAAAGTGGAATATATAGAGCTATGCAAGACAGTACGAAAAAGTATCACTGAAGACGTAAGGAAATTCAACTGTGAACTAGTGAGGAAAGCAACTGAAAACAACCAAAGCCTAAAGATAGCAAAGGGACATCTCAGTAAGGGAAGAAAACAGATTATGGCACTGAGAAAAGAAGATGGTTCTGTAACAAGAAATAGAGGCTAAATTTTGACAAGAGTGAAAAATTTCTACTCCAAATCATATGAAAGGTATGATACATTTACTCCAGACATCATGAAAGGTATCAGTACAAGAGTTCTTCCAGTCCTCCCAGCAGAAGTTGCACATGCAATCAAGAACATGAAGCGGGGAAAAGCTCTAGGAGAAGATGGAGTTACTATAGACATCATACAAGAAGCAAGTGGAGAAATCGAAACAGTACTCGCCCAAATTGTCACTCGATGCCTTAACGAAGGGAAGATTCCTGAGGACTGGAATAACGCTACAATGATCCTGCTACATAAGAAAGGTGACATTGAGGATCTCAGGAACTACAGGCCTATCAGCCTCCTATCAGTGGTTTATGAAATCTTCACTAAAGTTCTTTCACACCGCTCGAAGGTAACACTGGACATGGCTCAACCGAGAGAACAAGCTGGATTCAGTAGTGGCTACAGCACAATAGATCATATTCACGTACTGAGAGAACTAATTGAAAGAGCGAGGGAATATGAACTTCCATTGTGCATGGCTTTTATCGATTATGAAAAAGCCTTTGATTCGGTGAAACCATCAGCAGTTACAATGGCTCTGAAATCCTGCGGTATTGAAGATGCATACATTAATATTATTAATAACATCTATGAAAATGCAAGTGCAAAGATTCAGCTGTTTGAAAATACAACACACATAAAAATTGGAAAGGGAGTGAGACAAGGTGACACCATATCTCCGAAGCTCTTTAATGTCACATTGGAAAATGCCTTTCAATCACTGAACTGGCAAAACAAAGGGCTAAAGATTAATGGAGATTATCTAACCCACCTTCGTTTTGCTGATGACGTAGTCATTTTTGCAACTACCCCATCAGAGCTGCAGAGTATGATCGAGGAACTTGCTGACAAGAGTAAAGAAGTGGGATTAAAAATGAACTTTCAGAAGACAAAAGTGATGTTCAATGCTTTTACACGAAATGAAGATTTATTAATTAATGGAGAAAAGTTGGAGATAACAGATACGTACGTTTATCTTGGACAGCAGATATTAAGTGAGGGTCACATTGATGAAGAAAAACTTGCCTGGAGAGCTTTTGGAAGAAACAGCATAATTTTCAAGAGCAACATGCCATTATGTCTTAAAAGAAAAGTGTTTGATCAATGCATCCTTCCAGTGCATACGTATGGTGCAGAGACGTGGACCTTAACTAAAAGAGACATACAAAGGCTGCAGACAACTCAAAGTAGCATGGAGAGGTGTATGCCTGGTGTAACAAGGAGAGATAAGAAAAGGAACTCGTGGATCCGAAAAATGACAAGAGTGGAAGACATCATAATCAGAGTTAAATCCCTGAAATGGCAATGGGCTGGACATACTGCCAGAAGGACGGACCATCGATGGACAGCCGAAATTTTAGATTGGATTCCAAGGGACAAGAAAAGAGCCAGAAGAAGACCACATGGGAGATGGGTGGATGAAATTCGAAAGTATGCAGGGGTGACATGGAGGAGACTGGCACAAGACAGACCGTTGTGGAGGAAACTTGGGGAGACCTTCGTCCAGCAGTGGATTGATAATGGTTGACAATGATGATGATGATGATGTGATGTCTGAAAAAGTGCCTCTAGCCACTGTGATTTCTTGTACGTTTGATTCCTAAAGTTCGGTTTGTGTTGTCAGTTAATGCGTGTGAGGTTTGTGTTGATAATTTTGCTCAATGTAGCTGTTACAAATTCGTTTTGTCATTAGAAGATGCTTTAAACGTTATAAAAAACTTCGAGATTTCTTTTTATTAAAAAAATGTGGTGTAGTGTCAAGATCGTTCATTCAGCAAAAATGTTTTGGAACCAATCCAAGATCATGACTTCTCATGTAGTAAAAGTAAAGTTCGAACAAACAAAAAAAAATGAATTTTACAGCAGAAATCCATCTGGCTATGAGACATACATGGCTATGAGAGGTGCTCAATGTTGAAAAACGTATTTACATTAGCTTGCCGTCATTAAAAATCTCAATCATTATATGATGTGATGTAAACGTAGTCAACTTTATTGATTATTATTATACCAAACTTCCATATAGTTTTATTTTCATCTATTTATATATTTTTATTATTATTTTTATAATTTTATTTCCATATAATTATTATTATACTAAATTTCCATATAAATTTATTATTTATTTAATATTTGTTCTGGTTAAATATTATTATATACTTGTGTGACCTCCTCTTTCCGGCATAAACAACACTGAGAAATCGTTGAATCAGAATGTAACAGTATTTATTGAAAGTAAGAAGATATTCGGAGCTAAAACACTGAATAAAAGGTTGTAAAATTGTCAACAAACGACCACTTTTCGTCAGCGTACAAGAAATCACAGAGGAAGGAGACATCTTTTCTAGCAACACTTCTCATTGGTCGAATGGGAGACGTCACATAAGGGACCGTTTATACGATTACCACTGAGTGTCCCATGATTGTAGGACATTATACATGACCTTGGTTGGAGTGTATGTGAGTTCAATTCACCGCAAGAATGCTTAAGTCTCAGAACTAGGGATACACGTTCCCGCAGTTGATAAGTTAACATACGCGTACCACCAGGGGTACCCAAGTTGAAGTGCATGTGCCCCTATGGTAAGCGTATCCCCACTTGAACAGGTAAATTAAGAGCACTCCGAGTTGAAATACGCGTACCCCTATGGGTAGCTCTAACGTTACATCCAAAATGGCCGATTTTGTGTATGCTCAGCCTTAAAGAAAATATGTCCACAAGCTCAGACTCACAGAAAGCAATAACAGATCACCTCATACATCTGTTGATCTCGTTTGAAGCATATTATACGTTCAATAGAAACATAAAAAATTACAGGTGAATATTTAAAAATATATATTGTCATTCAATAATGGCTCATTTTGATACCTTATTACGTATTTAAATAACCATTTGACATTTTCACATTTTTGGTGTGACATTATTTTATTTATTATCTGGCATTTTCGCCTTGAATGCAGCAAAGAAATATGTCTTCCTCTTGGAAAACTTTAATAAATATAATTCTATTATATTACACAATCATTATGCTGATACTTTTATACCTTCCTAAAAAAAATGTACAGTTCGAAACTTCTATTTATATTACTGGAAATACTGGTTATCACTTCCAATTCTTATGTTTTGCTGAATCTCATTGGGAACAGATAAACCACACTGGTCCCAGCACTTTAAAACAGTCCTAAAATTCTTTAAAATTCTTATTTACAGTCTAAAAACTAAAAACTTGTTTCTATGAATACTGGTTGCCATCTGAAATTCATGTTCGAACCAAACTCCATCAAAAATCCAGAGGAAACACAGGTTTTGCCATCACCTCCAATTTCCATGCCTTTGGCTGAAATTCATTGGAAACAGACAAATCATATAGTCCTGAACACTCCGAAAACAATCCTTGAAATTCCTCAATCTGTGAAATTTATTTACGGTCCGAAAAATGAAATATATGTTATTGCAAATACTGTTTGCTGATTTTGAAGCCCATATTCCTGCTAAGGTGAATAGCTAACCTTTCCTTGAAAAAAAAAACAACAACAACCGAAACTCCTTTGTCCTATCGCAAAATAGGAAAAACTGTTTAATATCTCTTGTGACACGTTACTCCAAGAAAATATTTCTAGTAGTGTCCCCCACTATCATCGTTTTAGGCAAGTCTGTTACTCTCTTTCTGTAGTATAGCAAACATAGCAGTTCGTAAACTTTAATGATTTCTGATGACGCATATATGTAAATGTGGGTTCTCCAGATAATGTGACACAAATCAAAAAAATTAAACAGACATGACCTTTCAGCTGATGTTCGCTGTCAATTATCAGCTTTGACACCTAATTTCAGCAGAATCGCTGCCAATCTATCGTAGCAGGTCTGTCATTAAATTCAGAAAGTCCAATTTTTAAGTTTTCACTTAAAAGTTTTAATAATGCTTAAAATTTAAGACTCAAATTTATTTTTGATTCTACCATTAATACACTGAAGAGCAATTGAATTCGAGATACCTGTCCAGTAACGTGTAGCACCACCTTTCGCCCTGATGACGGCGGCGATTCGTCTCGGCATGGACTCGACAAGACACCGGAAGCGTTGGGAAGCCATACGGATCCACGACCCCTGAACAAGCTCCCACAGTTCACGAAGATTCGATGGAGGAGGGTCAGAGCCTCGAACATCTCTCTCGCTGACATCCCAGATGTGCTCGATGGGACTGAGGTCAGGGGACCTAGCTGGCCAAAGAAGCGAGATCACGTCGGTGGAGTGTTCATCCAGCCATTCGGATACAATTCGGGAGCGATAGCACGGTGCATTGTCTTGTTGCAGGGTGAGGTCCCCAGTGAGATGTTGAAGACGCACAAACGGGAGCAAATGGTCGTACAGGATATCCCGGTAACGTTGACCTGTGAGGGACGATGTCACACGTATCGGGGGTCCCATTTCAGTCCACGTAAACAGTCCCCAGACGAGAATGCCAACCCCACCAGCTTGAAGAGTACCCTGCGGACAAGAAGGATCCATCGCTTCATGTGGTTTGCGCCGTACTCGTATCCTGCCATCCGCATGTACCAAAGTGAATCTCGACTCATCAGTCCAGGCAACATTTTCCCACATGTCTAGGGTCCAGTGGCGATGTTCCCGCGCCCATGCTAATCTTTGCACCCTGTGATGTGAGGTCAGCAGCGGTACCCTCGTGGGACGATGGCTTCTGTACCCCATAGCGAGGAGATGGTTCTGGATGGTGTTCCTGCTTACACGTTTTTGTGCACCAGTGTTAAATTGCCGAGTGATTTCTTGCACTGTGGCCAGTCTATCCGCTGTTACAATGCGAGGTAGCCGACGATGACCCTGCTCATCCACACGCTGTTGTTCACGGCAGTTGGCTCTTGCAGGGATGGCTTTACCGGATTCGATGTACTCACGGTGCACCCGTGACACAGTGGCTCGTGAAAATCACCGTGCCTGCACGACTTCCGAGATGGAGCGACACATTTGTCGGGCCCCGACAATTTGCCCGCGATCAAATGCGTTTAGATCCTTCGTCTTACCCATACTGCTTCCGACTCTTACTGATTCCCGTCGCAGCACTCCTTATATTGTCGGATCGCTGCATACGTCATGTCGTTTCCGTTTACAGGGCCGCCCACAGCGCCATATTTGCATAACGCCAGCTGTCTCTAATTCAATTGCTCTTCAGTGTACAGCAGCCATGTTATTATAAAATTCCTGTAATTCACCGAGTACTTGCCGAAGTACGAGGGTCATTTCAAACGTTTTGCACACTGTGGAATCTATTTCACAACATACCGTTACAGGCATTCTTAGAAAACGAATTTATTTCACAACATACCTTTACAGGCCTTCGAAGTATCCTCCATGTTTATTTATGACAGCGGCTCAAAGTTTAGGGGCAAGTCTTGTATTCCAGTCAGGACACCTCCATTGTTGAAGGGGTCGGATTACTCGGGTCACCTCATTAGAAACATCCTGAATCGTACTGAATCGTTTCCAGAGGAGTGGTTTCTTCTGTTTTGGGAACAAGTCATAGTCTGGTGGGGTCATGCCAGGACTGTATGGCGGTGGGGAAGCAATTCCCGTCCATACTTTTCCAGAATGTCTCTTACCTTACGGGCAACATACGGCCTAGCGTTGTTGTGCAAAATGATGACACCAGCTTCGAACATGTCGGACCTTCTTTGGCGAATCATTGGGCGCAAAACATTTTGCAGGAACCTTCTGTAGTATTCCACTGTTACAGTGGCCTCCTCGGACACTCTGTCTGTTGCTATCACTCCAACCTTGTTATAGGTCATCATCATCAGATTGACCTTCGTTTGTCGGCGGAGGAATTTTTTCTGGCGAGGTGATTCTGGATGTTTCCATTGAGGGGACTGAGATCTCAGTTCTGGTTCACAATCTCATACCCATCCCAGCAAAAACAGTGTTGCTGGACCAGCACTCAAGCCAGCACTGGCAGACAGCAGTGGCATAGCACTATGTTGCCGCTGCCCAACCGTCAATAAAATGTCCCGGCGTCCACCACATGGACCAGCAGCTGGCCAACAGTTGGCACCTGATCAGTTGTCATATGCCAGAACAGGGCCATCAGTTATCCCTCACAGACAGTGGTTGCCACAAGCGGCCCTTCAAGCATGTGCCATGAATGATGGCTAACCTAATGTGGTCCGCTAGTTTACCGGCAGTGGCAGCCGGCATTCACGTGACGTAACTGATGGCTTGCCGAATCTTGTCCGCCGCAGTTTCCTAAAAGCACAACTACTCCCCCTTACGAAACTTCTGCATGACGGTACTGCGCCGGGGAAATTTTCTCAACAGGTCCTGAAAAACGCCTGTTTGAATATGGCTGGCATCGAATCAACGACAGTCACGCTCTTGCCACTACACTGGTTTACCACGCACAAGCATTTGCTTGAAGCTGTGCGTCTTTCTTGCGCAATGTGAAATGAAGGGTTCTCTTTTTAATCTTACAATATTGCGAGGTATTTTTCATAAATGTCCTTTCATGTAATTCATAAATTTATTTTTTCAAAGCAACGATTGTTTGTTTTTTTTACCTTAAGGGAACTTCACTCATTTTCCACCAGTGTACCAACTTAAAGGTGCTTTCCAAAGTTTTCTGCTGTCCTTGTGTCTTGAAAGGTGATTGTGTAATTAATATATTTCCCCGTTCATGTCACATTCTGTTACATTTTTAACGTTGTATCTTTTCTTTCCGCGGTCCGAAGCTACATTTGTTCCAAAGAGGAAAGATCCTTTATTTTACTTGTCGTTATTTTTAGCAGCGAATTCCTCCAGTCTTGGATATTCAACCCATGGATGAGTTCATTATATCCACATAATGTTGCTTTTTTTGCACGTCTTTTGTAAAAAAAGATCGTGCTTATGTTATCGGTTTGTCCGTCCGTCCGCCTGTACCCATGGTATCTCTTATCTCTGCAACTATTAGTCCGATTTGAAAAATTCTTTTTGCATTCGGAAGCTTGACATATGCGAATGATGATCCTTTATTTCGTTTTTTTTTTTTACGATGTAGAATTTCGCCGCTAGAGGGCGTAAATGCAGATCATGTCGAATTCAAAATTACGTTTTATTCCACATATTTGCTTCTAAACATCCGATTGAAAAAATTCTTTTATCTTTCGATTCCATTTATATCGAAAAGTATTTTAGATATAGTTTCTTTTTCAAATTACGCATAGATTTTCCGCTAAGGGGCGTAAAAGTAAATTACATTTTTTGCGATAACTCCTCTCCTAAAACTCTGATTTGAAAAAAAAAAAGTTCAGCGGATACATCTCCTGATGGAAAATCTTTTGCATATGATTTCGAATTTTTGGTAAAGAATACTTTGGCCACCAGGGGGCGTAAGTGTTAATTTTTCCTTCTGATGTATTTGCCGTAAAATCTGAGCTTCTAAAATACCGATCGAAAAAATTATTTCGTGGACTGATGCCACTCACATCGATAAACCTTTTCGGAATATTTTCTTCGTAAAATATCCCACAGTTTCTCCACCAGGAGGCGTAGATGTATATCTTATTTTTGTCAATATCTCTACTTCTAGGAGTCCGATTTAAAAAATTCCTTCTTTGTTGGATAGTGTTTTCCGCGTGACATGTTTTTCATATAACTTCAAAATTTTCAAGTAATTCATAGACTTTCCGCTAGAGGGCGTAAAGGTAAATTGCGTATCCCCCTATATCTCTGCTTCTAAATCTCCGATTTGAAAAATTCTTTCTACACCGGATACAGCTCCTAATGGGAAATCGTTTGCACATAATTTCTAATTTTTGTAAAAAATGGTTTGGCCACCAGGGGGCGTAAACTTAATTTCCGCTTCTGATGTATTTGCCGCAAAATATGAGCTTCTAAATTCTCGATTGAAAAAAACGTCGTTTGTAGACCGATACTACTCGTGTCGACAAACCTTTTAGAAACATTTTCTTCTTAAAATAGTGCATGGTTTCTGCGCCAGGAGCGTAGATGTATATCTTATTTTTGTCAATATCTCGACTTCTAGGAGTCCGATTTAAAAAATACCTTCTTTGTTGGATAGTGTTTCTAGTGTGACATGTTTTTCCTATAAATTCAAAATTTTCAAGTAATTCATAGACTTTCCGCTAAGGGGCGTAAAGGTAAATTGTTTATCCCCCCATATCTCTGCTTCTAAATCTCCGATTTGAAAAATTCTTTCTGCACCGGATATAGTTCCTGGTGGGAAATCGTTTGCACATAATTTCTAATTTTTGTAAAAAATAGTTTGGCCACCAGGTGGCGTAAGTTTTAATTCCCGCTTCTGATGTATTTGCAGCAAAATATGAGCTTCTAAAATCTCGATTGAAAAAAAAGTCTTGTTGACCGATACTACTCATGTCGACAAACCTTTTAAGAACATTTTCTTCCTGAAATAATGCATGGTTTCTACGCCAGGGGGCGTAGATGTATATCTTATTTTTGTCAATATCTCTATTTCTAAAAGTCCGATTTGAAAAATTCTTTTTCGTTGGATAGTGTTTCCGATGCGAAATGTTTTTCCTATAAATTCAAAATTTTCACGTTAATCATAGACTTTCCGCTAGGGCGCATACAGGTAAATTGCGTTTTCTGCTCCTAAAAGTCTGATTTGAAAAATTCTTCCTGTACCGCATACAAAACCTGATGGAAAATAATTTTCAAATAATTTCTGAAGTTTTGTAAAGAATGGTTTGGCCACCAGGGGTCATAAGTTTTAATTTCTGCTTCTGATGTATTTGTAGCAAAATCTGGGCTCCTGAAAACTCGAATAAATGTTTTTTTCTTGGACCGATACCGCTCATATGGATAAACCTTTTGCGAATACTTTCTTCCTAAAACAATGCATGGTTTTCCCACCAGGGGACGTAAAGTCACATCACGATTTCGTTTATACCAATATCTGAGGGATTTAAGACCAGATTGAAAAACTTCTTTCTTCCGTCAGATACTATTGTTTTCCATACCGGTTCCATTGACTTTGAATAGCTTTGATAAATTTAATTTGCGTCAGAACGGATTCAAAAGACGTGCTTATTACACCCGAAAATTCGGTGTCATCTTTCTTGTTTTTTTTTTTGTTGTTGTTGTTGTTTTTTTGTTTTGTTTTCAAATAACTGATAAATTTTGTACGCGCATAATTTCTTATTTTTTCCAACATAACGATTTCTTAATTTCTTTCCGGGACTTTTGTTTGAAACCATTTAATGTATGTTAAAACGAAAGATTACCCAGAAATTATATCTTGTTATTCATGGAAATGGAATGGGTGTATTTCATGGCTTTCTGTATTCTCGATTCTTTGTATTTTAGTGCAGGAATTTTCCTACGAAAAGAGTTTCGATAAATACATGAGAGTAATTGACTAATTCTTACAGCTCATTAATAATGATTTATATGATTTTCTTCCGACGGTAATCTTCGTCGACGTGGCATTCCATTAGGAAATTAATTCGCCTCTCTACATATGGCCTTTTTTTCTTAACATCTTAACACGATGGCCATAGCGTCGTCTTCAACTAACTGGCCACGCGAGACACAGCACGTGTTGCTTCTGCGCATGCACAGTCCCGTTGCTTCCACCTCGTGTTGCGGTTGCTTCGGTTGCCAGTTACGGGCCACTAGTGACACTTGCTTGGAGGCCCGCTATTCACGCGATGCTGTAGGGCCATCAATAGCTGCCAGCTGATAGCGCTGCCACCAACGGACCGTTACAGTGCCGTGAGCGGCAGATTTCAGCCAGCAGTGACTCATCACTACCAGCTGGTGGCCAGCACTTTCCCAACACTTGTGTTTTTGCTGCGTGGTTTCATCTATAGCAACAATTGTGAAAACATAAGTTTGTTCGTGATGGAGAACGAACTCGCACCCTCTCACTCCGGAGTAAGTTGCTCTCCCAACTAAGCTACATGGACGGAATGTAGCACTGCAGATTTGTCGTTTTGACACGTGCTCTACCTCTGTAGTACGTCACCCAATTCTGTCTGGAAACTTCTCGCCTTCTGTCTCGTATCGCTAAAGCAATTCTTCTGCGATCCCTTTGCGAACTGCTCTTAAGTCACATTATGCGGAACCCATTCAGAAAACCGAAGCGGTAGACATGTTTGCTTCAAATGCAATCTCTTGACATGTTTTCCGTCGATCTTCTTCCAAAATGCTATTGACAATAACCACAGAAGTGTCGCCTGTTGCATCTGATGGCCGGGCACTTCTTGGGTTGTCTTCGATACTTTCCCGACCTTGGAGGAAACGAGAAGCCCGCCTTGACCCTGTGCTACGATCCACTGCACTAACCCCGCAAACTTCACACAAAGCTTTATGAATTTTGGTAGGGGATTTTTCTCGCAAAGATTCAGTTTTAATGTAAGACCGCTGGTCGCTGCGCGCGATCTGATCTGACTCACTTTCTTCCTCCGTTTCTAGGCAGAAGTTTTCGGAACAGGAACAAATTAGCCTTCAAACGTGGACACAACTTTGTACACTGCTGGCCACCCAAAATGCAGCACCAAGAAGGACACGATATAGTAATAGCCAGATTTACTGGACACATAACAACAGATACAAAAATGAAACGATTGAGCTTACAGGCCCGTGCGATTGCGGAACACGCAGACATCAATAGTTCGTGTGGCCCCCATGGCTGGCAATAACGACCACTATACGCCGCGGCATCAAACGAAAAAGGCTTTGGATGTGGGCTTCGGGTATGTCGGTCCAGGCTGCTTCCACACGTTGCCACAGTTTTTCAGGCGTAGCCGCGGGTGGTGGTTGCCGATCAGCGACCAGACGTGTCCGATGGGCGACATATCGGAAGAACAGGCAGGCGACGGCAGCAGTGACCCCAGGTGGATCGTGAAGAATCGTTGCACGATGCGTGCCACGTGCGGGCACGTATTGTCCTGTTGAAACGTGGACGCTGGCAGGTCCTGCAGGTAAGGGAGGACTACAGGCTCCAAAACGTCGGAGGTGGTGCGGTGGTTGTTGAGTGTACCGGCGATGCGTACCAGAGGGGTGCGGGTGTCATATCCAATTACGCCCCAAACCATAACACCAGGCAACGGACCGGTATGACGATGCATAATGCAGGCGTCATACAGCCCCTCGCCGCGGTGCCGCCACACGCGGATTTGACCATCGTGGTGTCGCAGGCAGAAGCGGGATTCGTCGGTGAAGACAATGTCGTGCCATTCTGTAGTCAAGGTGCGGCGTTCAACGGCCCACTACCGCCGCACTCACCGGTAGTGTAACGTCAATGCTAATCGGAGCAATGGGCGCCGTGCGACAAGTCCCCGCTCCTGCAGACGATGTCGAACGGTACGTGCTGACACAGGTTGTTCCGCAACATACCCTAATTCCTGCGCTAACGTTCGTGATGTGGCGGTGCGAAACGTCAATGCCCGCCGCACAATATGCCTGTCCTCTCGTTCGGTGGTGTGCCGCGGCTGTGGCAATCGCCCACGTCTGTCCCTCCGTCCCTCCTGCACCCACCGAATCCATACTCGCCTCACTGTGGCTGGATGTCGTCCCACACGGGCGCCGATGTCTCGGTACGATAAACCGCTGTCGCGATAAGCCACTATTCGTCCTCTGTCGAACTCCGAAACGTGCTGGAATGACTACGCACAGGTCCGGCAGCACAACACACTTCCACTACTTACACCCCGCCTTCTGTACACCCTTCTTATAGTGCTTCTCGATGGCGTGCCGGGCTCACATGATTTGCATATGCCCTGCAATGCTAATCGTTTGCATGTCCTCTCGCGGGCGACGCATGCTGCGAATTTCAGGCCAGTCGGATACTTCCTTCTTGGTGTTGCATTTTTGGGTGGCCAGCAGTGTATATTTAAATCTGACTCACAACTGGCGCAACGATTTGAGCGATGGAATCATCCTACGGTCGGCGCATGCTCAGTGTGTAAAACTTTCGAAATGACCTACGTACCATCAATTTTTAATTCTTGCGTAGTTCGTGTTTGAAGTTAAGTTAACAGCCACGTTGAACACTTAAAATATACAAGAAAGAGATTTGCTTTAAAGGTTCCTCAGTTTGTGTGTGTGAATGTGTGTGTCAAATAGTGAAATGCAAATATATTTGATATAAGTGTTTTGCTCAGTCCAAGTATATCTTTTTTCAGGGAAGTCAATGAAGATAATCTCGTTTGCCGTGACCTGACTTTCACGTACAGCGGCGATTTCGTTAGTTCTCAGGTAAAATTAATTCTGTTAACTGTTTATAAATGTGTAATGACTACATTACTTGTACTACCAGCCTTTCATATTCAGTGTTAAAATTATAAAATTATTAATTAAACCTTTACTGCCATTTTGTATTTAGTAACCTAAAATACTGAAAAGTAGCAATAGCTTTGCACGGTTGGTATGTACGGTTAATAAACCGTTCATACCAACCACTAGTGTCACTAGCACCAACTACTAGTGTCAACTTCATTGCTAGTGTCAACTAAAGATGCACTGTTTTCTCTACGGAAATCTTGCGCTTCTTAATTTGGAACGTTACTCACCTAAACATAAAAAGTGCCACATTTTTTTTCGTTTAATAACTCCTACTATCGTGGTGTTGGAGAACTGAACAAAGATGCATGTGTATGTGTGTGTCTGTTCTCTTCCTGCGGATAGCTTCTCTGACCTTTTTTAGCGTCTCAGTGTAGCGTGAACTGTTGACAGTACCACGTAGTTCGAAAATCAACAAAAATGATGCCCCCGAGATCCAAGAAAATTGTTACCACTCTCTGTTTTGTCGAACGCTGTGTTTTGTACTTCTTAAGCCTAGGCGAGGTCAGTAACCGCATTGGAAAGAAATTTTTCCTGGTTCATCTCAAACATCTCCAACAGATCTTCGCACATTTCGACCTTTCGGTCCCACTGATCATGGGTTAAATAGCGTGGAGCCTACTTCGCACACACATGAGAGATACCTCATTTTAGAGACCACTTGTATTCCACAATAACAGACCACCTGTGTTTGACAGATTATTCTATATCATTGAGTCGTAGATAACTTGTTTTTACAGGCTCGGTGTAAAACTAATGCTATCTACGACTGACTGATCAATTGCATGGTGTCCTGCGCCCATAAGAAACACAGGCGTTGGACAAAATAATGTGAACACTTGGGATATAGGCGATATGCCTTTATTAATAAGGTATTGGACCACCATTTACCATTAACACTGCTTCCATCTCTCTTTGAATAGATCCATACAGCTTTTGAATAGTCTTCACTGGAATTTTGTACCATTCGTCATTCCGAAGATCAGCCAATTGCTTCAGAGACGTTGGAGGAGAGATTCTGCTCTCCAAACCTGCCCGCAGTGGTTCGGTGATATTATAGTAAGGTGATTGAGCTGGCTTGTGTAGATGCTGAAGTCCATCTTGGAGCTCCTGAAATGAAGACTAAACTGTTCTGGCTGTGTGTTCGGGCGCATTATCATTTCGAAAAATGGCATCATTGTTCGCGAACAATATTAGTACTATAAGATGCACTGATCACCTAGAATGTCTAAGTACTCGCTGACAGTAACTCGATCATGAAGGGTAATGATGGGGCCAGCCGAATACAAGATATGGCTGCCCAAGTCAGTCCATACAGGTCCACCTCTATGTTTGACAGTTGAAACCAGACATTCCAAATTTTACGCTTCCTTGGGGATTCTCCATACATAAACCCGACCTACTGTTGGGAATAATGTAAATGAGAACTCATCGCATTATATTAATATGACATGTTCCCAGTCTTCAGTTGTCCAGATTTTATGCTCACGACACCTTTTGCATTGTAGCGTTGGTTTCTGTGATTAAAGGTATGGCAATTCAGCTGTTCCATTGATGTTGGCTGTGTAAAGTTCTCTGCGGACAATTTTTTGTGGAAACATGGTCTTCCAGGTGGATACGGACTTAGGGTACAAGGCACCAAGAGTACCTTGATCTTCCAGGTGGATATTGACCAATTGGTACAAGGCACCAAGAGTACCTTGGTATACAGTATAATACACACCAAAATATCCAGAAAGTGAATACGAGATACCGCCGAGACACGTTAATTGTTATTCATTAAAATACCACTAGTACTTTCGGGAAACTCCAAATAGTCCCATCATCAGGTGGATAAAAGTAAAACGATGAAAACTACACTACATCTAAAAGATAAATGGTACAATTACATCGTGTACTGTGAAAGAGACATCACGACAACGTGCAGGTGGTGATTAGACAGAGTCAGTTATAGTTACGAGTTAATGTGACACTAAAATGTCATGAATGACTCAGATGTCGCATCAAATTGTGTTTGACGGTGTGGAGTGGAGTTAATGATTTGAAGCCAAGGACTGCGTAGGCTGAAAGGATGATCACCATTACAGCAGGAAGTCGAAGGTTTATGGATAAGAACTGATTCCCGTATCTCAAGCACCATTCGTTATTGTAACGTGATACTAATTTAACGTCAGAATAATTGGGCGTGAGGTGCTCATCTAAGCAAGTTTTAGCGAGGGCTGTAGTGCGTACTTGGTTTGTTTATCGAGCGCTGATGTTCTAAAAGTCTGTTTTTCAAACGTCTTTTGGTGTTTCCCACGTAATATGTTACTGTTGTCTTTGTGGGTCCAGACTGGTTGATCAAGGGGATTAGGTAAACACCTACTGAAGTTAAAATAACATTGGGTTCTTTGTCATTCCTAATGGAAGCAAAGAGGTGTTTCGTGCGTAGACCAATATTCATAGAGGGATTCAGACAGGACTGCTGTAGTAAGTTCCATATTGCTGGAATATACGGTAGGGAACCGATATAGGTACAAGGTTTCTTAGTTCGGATTAGTGTTGAGTTGAAGGATTGAGTATATCTGAAATAAAGGTTATCAATGAGGTTAGGACTGTAGCTGTTGATGAGAGCAAGTTTTTAAATTTCAGATAACTCCTGGTCCCTGTACTCTTCAGAAGAGGTGCACACATATGCACGTCTGGCGCAGGCATGAAAAACTGCAGTTATATGATGAGTTGGATGGATTGAGGTGTTAGGGATGATAATTGGTACGTAAGTAGGTTTCATGTAAATTGAAAAAGAGATAGAATTAACAGATAGGTCTCTGTGTGGTAATAAATCGAAGAATGATAACTTCCCGGCTGATTCAAGTTCACATGAGAACGAGATAGTAGGAATAGCGGAAGATAAAACTAAACGGAAGGTTCCAATGGAAGCTTCGCCATGTTGCCAGAAAACACAGACATCGTCGACGTAACGTGCGTAAAAAGGAGGTTTTAAATTAGAAGAGTTGAGAACCCTCTCCTCCAAGTCTTGGATGACAAGTTCTGCTAAAACAGGTGGCAGCTGGGACCCCATTGGTGTCCCCTGTAATTGTTCATAGATGTTGTCATGATATTTAAAATAGGTACTGTCCTGAATAAGAGACAAGGCTGAAATTATTGAGTTAATTTCCATGGTGGTATACTGCAAGTCGTCTGTAGTGTACATTTGATAATGTCGCGCGCCAGATGCACAGGGACGTTTGGGTATATGGACACGATATCAAGCGTGGCCATGATCAAAAGATTGTCCGTGTGAATCAAAGGAACGTAGCTTACGTACAGCAGTTTCTGTGCAGTTCATGTATAAAGTAGAATCTAGAACAAGAGGTTTGATCAATTTCGCCAGAGCGGCTTCGACGTTTCTGGTGGAGTTAGATTTACTTGACACCTATGGTCTCACAGGATGTGAGGGTTTATGCAACTTTAATTTACTAAACAATTGTGAAGTCACAGAATAGGCCGTCTGATACACAATTTTTCAAATAAAATCACTCTTTAATATTTAAAAATGTTGCTAAAAATACATTAAAAAGATTAAAAAGGGACGAGATCTTTCGGTGACCGCGTCGGTCCCTTCATCAAGTCATGCACATTGAGCAATAGAAATGAAAAGTTGGATGACTTAAATGCACAATGAAGTCATAATACAAGTACTACCCTACGCATGTCAAAGAATCAGATTTACATAAAGCGGACTCACCAATTAAAGTTCTGAACAACTTCAAGTTATTGTTCCAGTTTTAAAAGAAATTTCCAAGGGGGAGGTATCTGTGCCTGTTCCGGTACCTCTCCCTCGGGAATTTCTTTTAAAACCAAAACTATAACTTCAAGTTGTTCAGAACTTTAATAGGTGTATCCACTTTATGTAAATCTGATCCTTTGACATGCATCGTGTACTTGTATTATGACATCATTCTGTATTTAAGTCACCCAACTTTTCATTTCTATTGCTCATTGTGTATGACCTAACGAAGGGACCGACTCGGCCACCGAAAGATCTCGTCCCTTTTTAATGTTTTTAATGTGTTTTAACATAATTTTTAAATATAAAAGAGTGGTTTTATCTGAGATATCGTGCATCAGACTGTTTATTCTGTGACTTCACTTACTTAGCACGAAAACTTCACGACTTTATTATTACCAAACAATGTAGAAACGTGTGGGCCCAGAGGGGGAGTAGCTGTCAGCTGCTAGGAATCGGGAAGGTGGCCATAATGTTTCAAGTGACTAAGTTCTCTGAGGGTTTTATCGGTTTGGGTCAGATTTACAGATTGTATGTGGAATATTATCGATAGCTTGCATCAAAAGGTTACGGCAGCTTACCTGTGACTGCATTGTGAATTTCTTTTGACACTCTAGGGATGTTTATGACGCTTGCCAGAGATCGCGTCCAAAGATGACGGTGATAAAAAAATTTTCGTGGCTATTCACTCGGTCGGCATTTGGACTTCGAAATGTGATTCTTTGGAAACCAGTCTACCGCTAGCAACTCACGTTGGAGATAGTTATTGCTTAAACTATCAGGATTACTTACTTTTTCCCACGATTGTAAACAAAAGAAGAAAAATGCTTTGGCCATTTCCACGGGTGTCCGCGGAGAACCAAACGAAATATGCTGACTTGACCACCTGGGTCCGATAGAACAGCATCATGATATTCCGAAAGGGTAGTGGTGGGAGCCGGTGATCGAATCCCGGTCCTTCTGGCCATCTAGTCTGCGCGTTTTCCTTAGTTTTCCGTAGACTCTCTATGTTTGGGAACGCGAATGCGTAAATGGTTCCCTGTGAAATCGGGCCCGGACGCTATTTTGTTGTTTGAAAGGCGCAGTTGCTTTTAGCGATAAAATAATACCGACTAAGTAAATTTTGACACAAGCTGCTAAATATGACGACGCATTAATGAGAAAAAGAATTAGCTTTATCTGAAGCTTAAATGAATATAACATATATGCAGTTGACCTAAACTATAGACTTCTGTTACCATGTTGTAACTATCAAAATAAGAATGATGTTCAGTTGAACTGAATGATAAAACATATTATACAATACACTATTAACAAGTTAGTAAAATCATGCAATGCATTGATTATGATACGCTTTCCAATATACCAGAAATTATTACTCAAGTTATGAGGATAATGGCTGTGGAATAAATCTCGCTCCTGTGTCCTGAACTTTGACCCCATTTCGATGATATTCAACAGAACCGGTTCAGTACACCTCAAGAATAACATACTAAAGTTTTGTCGCAATAGAAGCAGTTTTACGCAAGTTATGAGAATAATGGCTGTGCAATAAATCTTGCTTTTGTGCAATGACCTTTGACCCCATTTCGTTGATATTCAACAGAACCGGTTTACTATACCTCCGGAACAACATGATAACGTTTTGTCGCAATCGAAACATTTTTTGGTAAGTTATGAGGCACAAGGGCAATGGAATGGATCCCACTCCAGTGTCCTGACCTTTGACCCCATTTCGCCCATTTTCAATAGGGTTTGTGCCCAGGTGGTTCCCTACCACATACTAAAATTTCATCGAAATCGAACCATATTTACGCATGTTATGACGCATAAAAGCAATGGAATGGATTCCACCTTTATGCCCTGACCTTTGATCCCATTTCGCCCATTTTCAATAGGTTTCGTTCCCAGGTGGTTCCTTACCACATACCAAAATTTCATCGAAATCGAACCATTTTTACCCAAGTTATGACGCATAAGGGCAATTGAATGGATCCTGCTCTTATGGCGTGACCTTTGACCCCACTTCACCCATTTTCAACAGGGTTCATCCTCTGGTGGTCCCCTACCACATACTAAAATTTCATCGAAATCGAACCATTTTTACGCGAGTTATCGTGCCGACAGGCAGACTGACAGACGGACGGACAGACGGACGGAAAAAGCTGGAGCGTATACGCTTCTTCAACCTACGGTTGGAAAGCGTAAAAAAAGAGTTCGAATTCATTTTTGTTGATAAGATACTTTTGGCTTACTGTTCTTAGGGACATCACGAAGACAGTCACTTGTCACCTTGATCGGGAAAAACTCCGCTAGAAACTTTGAGCTGGATCCGTCGTCATAATACAAAAGGGGGCAGTACGCACTGTATCAACTCTTTATGCTTATCCATAGCAGCTCCTCGTAGTTGCGTCATTAATTCCTTCAAACTCCGACGACATCTGACTTTGTCGACATCAGACTCGAACTCTCTAGGTCGTACTCCACAAGTCACACACCGAGATATACTGCTGGCTATACTCCCGGGTAAATTACACCTCTATCCGAAGTCTTTATAGCCGGTTGATGATGGTTTGTGACGTGATACGTCAACGTCGCTGCTTTGCATGATTGTGAATGTTTTTGTTGTTGTTGTTGTTTTTTGAGCGGGCTGCGAAGCACTGCGGAAATTCACTATTTCCAACAACTTTGTACCTTACACGTGTGTAGCAGAGGAATGAAAAGCCAGCTGCATTAATTTGCCAGTAATCCTCAAGAGCACCATTGATTTTCTTGCGGAACTCAACCCGCCATGGGCGGACAAGAGAGAGAGAGAGAGAGAGAGAGTGGTGGGAGAATAGTGGACTGAAAGGAAAGTATAGGGAAAAGTAAAAACTCGGAACTGTAAGAGCTTGTCTTTAATTAATTAAGGGTAAAACAATGTGCCCCGAAATACAAAGTACTTCTGCTGCAACAATGCAAAAGGAAAACAAAACTCGACGGCATTTTTTACCGCAAAGTGTAGTTGCAGCATATTTTACATTCATGGTAGATAACGAATAAATCATTAGATACTACTAACCTCTCTTTAAAGTGCACTGAATAAATATTGAAAATTCACACAGCTAGAATAGAAGTTGAGTGGATTTCCTTAAAAAGGCCATTGTGCTCTTGTAATGTAGAGTCCTGTCACCCCGGTGACTCAATGGTCTGTGCTGTGGCTTCTGACCATTCCTCCGAGTTGGGTACGGGTTCGAATCCCAGTGAGGCATCGATGTTGTGTTTGTCTTACGGCACTGGCACTTTCCTTTCCCTGGAACCAGTGACCCTAAATTAGGCACGGGCGACTACTATTATAGCCCATAGAGTTGCTCACGGTGGTCGTTAAACCCCCAAACTAATAACTGTGGAGTCCAGTGAAGTGTTATGGGAAGAGATAAATTCACATTATCATATTAGGCATGGAAATACTTTGGATGTGATTGATGTTTTACGTTCTATTGTTACAGGGCTTGGTGCTGAGTTCTATTACAGCGCCCTGTGTGGAGGGTTCGTTTGATGCTTCATTTGCAGTAAGTTCTGTATCGGGGGTTTAACCCGTAATTCTCCCGACTGGAGCAGAAAAATAAAATACCAAGTATATAAAAGAGAATCGACTGAAGCTGAATTTCTGCAGTGTAGAAGACTCTTATTCAGATGTTACGGGGAATGTCTTTAAACCTTGTCCTGATCTCCATCCTTTCTATATATTAACACCTCGTAATCTCCTTCTCTTTCTCATATCATCAGCCCGCTTGCTTACCAGTTGTCCTCCTCATGCCCTCACGCGAGATCTTTTCACCTCCGCTAAAAACCTCCTTCCTGCTCCACTTTCTGCTACCGAGTCCCTTCCTGTCTTGCTCGGAGAGCCCCCTAAAACTCTCCCCTGCCGAAGAAGTCCGACCTATTCCTATAGAAAGTGCGGCCACGCCTTCACTCTCAAAACTCTATGTTCTTAATTGCTTCGCTGCCCCCTCTCCTCGTTTCATCGTGCTGCTTGGGACGGCGGAAAAGTAATAATGTCCAGTTTCGTTCTTCTCACATCAACGAAACTATAAATCTAACACCCCCTCTGTTGCGACGCGTGGGAAAAGAAGTACTTTGCCTGGTCCCTGCCTAACCCATTAAAATGGCGGGAATTGAAGAAAAATGATTACAATTATTTATCCCTCAAAATGGCTGTTGAAATTCACTTCTGATAAATATGGAAGCCCCGATTACAATTGCGGACCAATAACATACGGCCGTCAACTGGTATACACTAATCCGTAGGACCGATGAAGCTTTCCGTTTTATTTCTACCTTTGTGTAAGATTATTCTACATGTCGTTTTTTTTTTTTTTTAATTTCAGTTTCTCATATATTGAATTACAACTTGTTCTTCTCTCTTTTTCAGAATGGACTCCCAATGCTTCAGAAGCTAATGAGCAAGGTATAATCTTATTTTTATGAACATTATGCATTTGTAGTTTGAGTTCAGTATGATATATGCAATTAAAGGAATGATTACTTTGTAATCATTCCTTTATTTTATTAACACTGAAGATCTATGTTGTTTGCATAATAACATACGGTGTAAGTTAGATTTTGAGAGTTGTGCATGTTAAAATAAAATGTTCAACTGAATGACAGATAAGAGTAAACAACTAACAGTTACGGAAAGAAGAAAAACTGTATAACGGTGCTCAAGGTTCGATAAACTATGCCTAGCGAACTAATAGTAAATAAGTCACTTACTTATCAAGCTCTAGTTGCAATGCTTTTATTATATAAGGAAAGACGATGCATACAACAAAACAATGCTAGTGGCTTTCAAATAGGAATATACAGGGGTTGTCTAAAATAATGGAAACACCTCGGTGAAAACAGTGACTTTGGTATGCGTTGCTTTTTGAGTAAAATGAACATGTAGCTACATGTTTTTTTGTTAAAAAGTGTTGTTATAGTCTCAAGGGTCTGAGTGATTGCATTGTAAATCGGTGTTTGCATATTTTCGTTCCAGGTGAACGCACAATGAGTGACCTGCCGGAGTTCCAAAGATGGCAGATTGTACCCGTCTGGTTGGTGCGTCGGTAACCACAGTGGCACAGGTATTGGGGGTATCGAGAGGTACAGTGTCGAAGTTTATGACAGCATACAAAGTTCAGGGTACAACATCATCTGCGAGACACAACTGTGGAAGGAAAACCAAATGCACTGCAAGAGATAGGAGGACATTAAAGACGATTGTGACCGTAAGGAGGAAGACCACGGTGACGAAAGTGACTGCTGAGCTTAATGCACATTTCCAAAACCCAGTGTCGACCCACACCGTGCGAAGGGAATTGCATGAGCACAATATTTATGGCAGAGCTGCGACTGCAAAACCCCTGGTGTCACAGGTGAATATGAAACGGACAGTACAGTGGTGCCAAGAACAAAAAACGGGGACTGCGGATCAATGGAAACATGTCTTGTTTTCCGATGAATCCAGTTTCTCACTATTCCCCACCACAAGATGGGTTTACGCGTAGAGAACCCCCGCAGAAGCCCACAACTCAGACTGTCTCCTTCCTACACTGAAGCATGAGGGCGGTTCCGTAATCGTGTGGGCCATGATCTCGTGGTTTGCAGCAGGTCCCATTATCACCTTACACAGACGAATAACCAGCGGTGACTATGTCGCTCTTTTGGCTTACCATGTGCATTCAATGGTGCAGACATTGTTTCCGTCAGGGGATTGCACCTTTCAAGATGGTAATGCCCCGATTCTCGGAAGTCAAACTGTTCAATCGTGGTTTGAGGAATATGAGGATGAAGTTGCACACCTTCCCTGGCCTGCACAATCACCGGACTTAAACATCATTGAGCCCCTGTGGTCTGTGTTGGAAAACAGAGCGCGACCCCGTTATAATCCACCGGCGTCTCTCAAGGAATTGGAACAGTTTCTGCTGGAAGAATGGTACAACATACCCCTTTTCACCATCCAGGACTTGTATGCGTCCATTCCAAGGAGGATTCAAGCAGTTTTAAATGCCAAGTGTGCTCCCACACCATATTAGGTGTGTAAACCTATTGTTTCAAGGTGTTTCCATTATTTTGGAAAACTTCTGTACGTCCCAGTTGGTAAATTCAAAAGCGCAAAGTTCTCTTGCATGTGCAGTAGTATTACAAAGTGTAAAAAATCAATACGCATTTATTGTTAAATAATGGGAATGTTGTACTTGTCCTTATCGTTGCATTATTGACCATATCATTTATCATAATAATATTTTCTTTGCAAAACATCTATATGCTATACTAGGTAATTGTTGCCTGCACTGCTAACTTTTGGATTAGTTTACTTTTTGGGAAACGTGCCTTTCTGATATATCAAAAATAGAATTACCGGTATTAGGTTTTCTTATCCATTGCTATTATAAACTGCAATCTTTTAAACCGTATCATTCAACTTATTTTTATCACAACTGGCTAAGCTTGAAGAAGCAAAGTGTCAGGTCATAGTTCTAGAAAGATATTTATTGCCAGATTACGTCATTCAACGCATGTGAATGAAATATATATCATCACCATCAACTATTATCAGTCCATTGCAAGATCTCTCGAGCTTTCTCCCGCAACTTTCTATCTGGAGCCAGTCTCCTCCATGTCACTACGACATACTTCCTAATTTCATCCTCCCTTCTCACGCATGGTCATCTTCTTGGTCGTTTCCTGCCCTTGGAATCCAGGCTAGTATTTCAGTTGTCCTAAAGTGATCAGTTCTAGCAATATGTCCAGGCAATTGCCATTTTAGGGTTTTTACCTTGATTACGATGTCATCAACTCCTCTCAGTTTCCTGATCCATGGGTTCCCCTTCCTATCCTTCCTGGTTATACTAGGTTTGCACTTTTCCACGCTTCTTTCAGTAGTTGGCACTGTCTGGATGTCTTTTTTAGTTAAGGTCCATGTCTCTGATCCATAAGGAAGAATTGGAAAGGATGCATTGATTGAACACTTTCCGTGTAAGACATAATGGTAAATTCCTCTTGGAAATTGTACTGTTTTCACCAAATGCTCTACAACCAAGTTTATACGCCCTATTCATTCCTTCTTCGATGTGGCACTTGCTTGATATCTATTGTCCAAGGTAAATGTAGGCATCGTTTACTTTTAGAATTGCTCCATCAATTGCTAAATCTTCAGTTCTTGTATAAGCATTGTACATCAATTTTGTTTTTGTAAGTTCATTTTGAGCACACTTCTTTACTATTGTCAGCAAATTCCTGGACCATACATTGCAACTCTGAGTGGAAACTTGAAAAAACGATTATATCATCAGCAAAACGAAGTTGGGTTAAACAACATCCATTAATTTTGATTCCCTTGTAATCCCAATTCAACGATGAAAAAACATTCTGCAGTGTGCCATTGAACATCTTGAAAGATATGGTGTCATCTCGTTTCACTCCTTTTTCAAGTTTTATAAGTACTATGTCATTGAACAGTCGAACCTTTGCACTTGCTGTCTTATCGAGATGTTATTGATAATATTAATGTATGCATCTTCAGTACCAAAGGATTTGAAAGACTCAAAATAGGATAACTGTACTAGTGATCTGAATTTCTTGGCGTAGAATAGAATATCAAAGTTTCCAAGCTTTCGCACATCAACTAGATGGCTTTCTCAAGGAAGGTAGACAGCAAACTGGATAATATAACACTTTAACAATTTTAACGCGGTGACTTCACTACACAATAAATGAATAGATTCGAATGTAATTATACATTCTCAAAAACGAGGCGTCACGTTAGTTGGGTATTCAGCGTTATTTGACGAACTGGTTACAACCTCGTGGCAATTCTAAAGAGACGCTATAATTGCAAGCACCACTGTTTATTATGTTCTCTAAGGTTTTGCGAATGGCAGTAGATTTAGGCGTACAGTGGGTAGCTAATTTCTTGATATCATCCCACATAGGATCAGTGTTCTTGAATTTAACTTCTTTGGATAGGGCAGTGGTTACTTTTCAGTCTCTTGTGTCTCTTTTATGTTCATTGAGTCTAATTATAAACGAACGCCTGGTCATTCCGATGCTTGGAACCCTCCGGAGTGCGTTTGCAGTGCTGTCTACCTTCCTTGAGAAAGTCATGGGGTTGATGTGCGAAAGCTTGGAAACTTTGATTTCTATTTTACGCTAAGAAATTCGGATCACCAGTATAGCTATAATATTTTGAGTATAGTTGGTGTACGGTTTCTGTTTCTTAATTATTTTAAAGACATTATAACTGCTGATGGTTTCAGGGAAGCAAAATCCTTTTTATAATCAATAAAAGCCATACATAATGGGAGTTCTTATTTACTCCTTTTGCTGTTCCTAACAAACTTTTAGTCATCAATGTCTACATGCTCTTTCTGAAAATACTCCCAATTGCATACACTAATTGCATACATTTAACCGAGCGCCTGAAAACATTCAGCACACCGTTCTTGGGCATAGATTTCAAAACCGCCTTGTAGCTTTTTTGCATTCTCAAACGGTCGTAAAACGGTGACCTGGCAAAACTGTTTTCAATTGTGGGAGTAGCAGAAGTCGCTATTTGCGAATGATCACGTGCCATTTACTGTTTGCGGATGACCAAGTCATCTTGGCAGAAAATACATTTCATTTCATTTATTGATCTTGCTGTTACATATTAAAATTAATAATTCTGAATAGTTAAGCATAAACATAAAAATAACAGCAGGAAGATCAACGAAAAGGCCTTGGTCTCCCTAGGTTTAAGTCAAGACAAGAACATTCATATAACAGCAACAAAGTAAAAAAAGGAAACAAATATCAAATTAATCATCTAATCATAATATTGAATTAACAGCATATCAAGGGGAAAATAATGTTAAATTAATGAAAAACATGAGTTGACTCCCCCCCCCCTACCCAATCCTCATTGTATAGAACCCCCGTCCCTTGGTCACCGAATCTTCACCTGGTAAATCCCTCGCATTCCCCCTCAATCGAATAATCCCTGTCAATCAACCTGAATGGATTGGATATCAATTGTTAAGTAAGTAGTGTTTTAATTTCTTTTTAAACAAATTGAAGTTATTAATAGATATTAATTCTGTAGGCAAACAGTTCCAAAACTCCGGACCAGAATAATCTAGGCTTTGTTTAGCAGTTTGTGTTCTAGGTGTAAGTCTCAACAAAGCTTGGTTACGAATATTATAACGGTACGTAGTAGTATTAATTTCTATGAGCTCCTGTCCAAGGTTCAATTTAATTCGTTTGTACATACTTTTGCCTAAGTTAAAGTGAAACAAATTAACGAAAATAAAACTGAGCCCAGAGACTTCTTTGAAATATCTGATAATATTACGTTGAGAACAGTTGAGGAATTTAAATACTTCGGATCCTTAATACATCAGGATGGTACATGTCATCATCACATTGATCGGAGAATTGCCGAGGGCAGGAAAGCTATTTCTGTTTTGAATCCTGTTTTTTGGGACAGCAATGTCTTTCCAAGAGTAAATAGACATATTTTTTTTTTGCGATTGTACAGAGTATCATTTTATATGGTGCGGAGACGTGTGCATTGAATAAAAGGCATCAATAAAGATTATTGGCTACAGAGATGGACTTTTTTGGAGGCGTTCTACAAGAAAGTCGAGATGTGAAAAAGTGCGTAATACAAAAATTCGAGATATTATGAGTGTTAATGTAGACATTCTTCAAACTATTGAGATGCGGAGATTGCAATGGTTCGTCCATGTAAGGAGAATGTCATCAGAAAGACTTTCCAAAACTCTGATGGAGTGGGAGGCTTCAGGGAAGAGAAAACCCAAGGAGGAAGTGGATGAAGGAGATTAATTCAAGTTTAAAAAATAATGGACTGGATGAAGTGATGGGCTTGGATAGAGCGAAGTGGAGGAAGACCCTGGCTGAACTATATGGTCGAGGAAATCCACCTGGTAGTAAAAATTACTGATGATAAGCAGAATTCGCATAGCCCTTTTCAGAAAATTGTCCTCATTGGTTTGGTAACGATTTTTCAACACCTTGCAAATGTCCACGCTGACCGCCTTTTGCTCGACTGTGAGTACCCGTGGAATCAAACGAGCGAACACACGACTGAGACTGGACTGTTCCTTCACGATGATCTGGGCGCTTCCATTAAAAATGTTCAGTGCATCCGATAACTGCCTAATTATGAATAGATGGTCCTCTCAGATAATTGCACTTGCGGTGTTAATAAGAATTTCCGGGACTGAGATTGATGGGCGTCCTCATTTGCCATACTTCTAACATTTTGCCTGCCTTTCGTAAGTTCTTTACGCCAATGAAACACACTTGCACGTGACATCACTTCGCCACCGAAGGTTTCTTGATGCATTTCATTTTCTACTTTCCCCGTATTTTTGGAAGCGAACAAAAGCTTTTATCGCGTAACATTATTTAAGAATAGTGACTGCGTGCTTCCTAATCGTAAGTGAAACGAAACAATGTTAAAGCATTACAGTTCTTCTTTCACGAGGTAGAACAAGACCACACGTGTTTGTACGCGTAGCTTGCATGTCCACCTTCCGCTTAAAGTTTGACACTTGGCCATTACTCAGATTTTATTCTGAGTAATGACCAAGTGTCAAATTTGTTATGTGATCAGTCTTCGTATATATACATACCCGCCACTGAAGTGGAAACTTCTATTCAATACGGGGATGTATCACCATTTAACCGTATTAGCGGTTTGGCATAGATTCCACAAGGTGTTGGAGTGAATGTACGTCTACAGCATACCAGGGGTTCACCAGACAGTCTAACTGGCTCAGATTTGACTGAAGAAGACCTTGCTCCTGGATCTGTTTATGTAACATGCCCCATACATTCTCAATGGGTTCAGATCCAGGCTTTTTGGTAGCCAGGGAAAATGGTAGAAGTCGTGGTCACGATGGCAGAACTACTGCTGAAGACATCTTGCAGGATGGACAGTAGCACTGAAACAGCCATCAGCTGCTGGATATAAAGTCAACATCGCTGGATACACTTAATAAGCGACAATGTTCAGATAATCCTTTAAAAGCACCAGATCTTCCCGCAAAACCAGGGGACTGGTTCTGTACCAACATAATGTGCTCCACATCATGACACCAACTCCAGGACCTTGAGTTGTGTTTACAAGGTAAGCTGGATCCATTGCTTCATGTGGTTCCTGCCAAACTCTCTGTCAACCGTCGGCACAGAACAAGGTTTACCACGACTCTTTGGACAACTTGACGTATTTAGTCTTTCAGTAACCAGTCACTGTGTTCCTGACACCACTATGTGCAAACTTTCTGGTTCTTCGCAGAAACCAGTGGTTTCCCTATATGCATGGGACTGTTGCTACCAATCCTCTTCAATTCCCTGCACTTAGTTCACTGAGATATGGATTGAGAACAACCTTCATTGAATGCTTCAGTCGGTTGTGGCACACATGCAGTCCTGTTTCTCCATACAAGCTTTCTCAGGCGACGGCGATCACGTTTCTGACAAATTGTGGTCACGCAACAGACACGCCTCTTCGACAAGCAATGAGGGTTATATGTTCACTGATTAAAGACCACGGATATCTCACCTTTTGAGAAACCAGTCAGCTCTTCTGTTTTCAAAATTGTCGTTCCAGCCCGATGGGCATTCACAATAAGCCATTTATCGAACTCCCGAAGAACCTTTGTTTTTCCATTGTGATCAACACTGCTGAAGATTACTAACGAACTGCAGTCTTAGATAGTTGACTAGATCGTATGGTGACCAGCGTGACAACGTATTTTGCATGTACTGCGTGACTTTTAAGTACATCTGCATAAAAGTGTCTATTTGAGTGGCAGCTGTATGTACATATGCGCATACTGAGAGACAATTTATTAGCATCACCTACATAGTAGCATGTCGGATTCTGAACAGTAACTATTCACCTCGGCACTGATTCGATTAAGATTTGGTCAAGTTCCCGTGAAATATTGGGCAGCGCATGTCACAAGCACTACCTAATTCACGCAGATTGTTGTGTCTGAACGTCTGGTGTCTGTTTGACTACACCTCACAAATGCAGCTTTAACCTTTTTTGCGGCCGATGTATCGGAACTAAACAGTACCCAAAATTTGTATGCTCCCCAAGCAGAATTGTTCACATAGCTGATTTACTAAAGCTACGACAAAACAACTCCTTTGACACTCTCATCTCAGCAGTACCGACAATAAACGTACCACTGGTGATAATTGCCCCCTTTTAGTCCGTTTTTAATCCTCCATGACCCAAGGCATGATGGGAAAGTGGTAGTCTTCGTGACACGGACATCTCTCCACTGAGTAGAAACAAGTGGCTCAAACATATCTCTTTTATAAGTTTGATCTCCATTGTTATAGCCCTTTTAGCATATAATCAGTCAGAAAAAGTTAGTGCCAATCATCCTTCTAAATGATCACTAATCGTTCAACCCACTTCTTAGACAGCGATTGTATTCGTTCGAGCTGATTTCAGCCCAATTTGAAGGTCATGGAAATTCGATAGCCTATGAAGCAGGGAAAGGTCTCCGTTGGTTCTCGAAAACACCATGAGGTGATGTGAGCCTTGTCGCACAGTGCATTTTTGTTCTGGAAGTGTTCATGATGAGAGGAATAAGAAAACAACCGTGAGTGGGTGAACTTGACGAGCAATTTTTGTTTAAGTACGCTTTGGAATTCAGGCGAGTCTATTCAAATCGAGTGTACTAAAGTCTCCTATGAAAACATGCCCCACATTATACTGCCTCTGCCATCGTGGACAGTCGTGACCATGCAAGATGGATTCATGCTGCCATGCTCTTCTCTACAAATTCTACCGTCGTGGTCCACTTGAAAATGCGAATTCAGCTACAAAGACGTGAACAACCAAAATATGAAGTCATTCTCCCATAATTTTCTCACTAAACCTACAGCGGTGAACTTTGAGCTTGGATGGCGGTCACGTGAGTTTTGATGCTGGCTTTATTGGTGCCCTGGTTTAGTAATGCAAATGAATGAATGAAGGTTGAGCTAAATCATAACAGTGGCTCTTAATTTGCGTCATTGTTTATAATGAATGTCATGGCCATTGTGTTGTCTAATAAACAACGAAAAATATGTTTTACGTGATATCTTACGAATTATGAGTTACGTTTGCTGTTGCTTTCTATATCTGCCGGAAATGTGTGGGATATTCGCACCTCTGTTTCCTGAAAAACAAGTAGTTATTTTTGGTTGAACTCAAGTTGTGTAATTATGTGTCTATCTGTGTGTGTTCAAGGAGACTTCAAGAGAAAAGTTTGAAGCTCCATTGGGCTGTAAGGTAGCTGCTCCTTCTCCATGAGGGCAATACCTCCGATGAAGATATAGGTTGAGCCAGGGGCGATATAAACATCGGGCCCAGGGCGCTACATTTAGGGGGGCACCCAGCTGGAAGAGTTAATAGACACAATTGACGTGGATAAGGAACATCAAACAGAAGTCATCGCTCTTATCACGTTTATAAGTGAGTCACGGAAAAATTCTCATCGGCCGCCACCTGGAATCGAACCCAGGTCTTCCAGTTACGCGCCGGACATGCTACCACTGCACCGCAGCGGCCTCGAATTCTCCAGACTCACATACGACTAACTGCCAAACCACATGGCAGGTTGCTTCTTGGAGCCCCGCACAATGCTGGGGATTCACCAAAGATGGAAAGCAGCAACTGAACAAATAACTAGGAGGCGAATGAATAATTAATACACACAATTGACGTGGATTAGGAACATGAAACAGAAGCCATCGCTCTTTCCACGTTTATAATCAAATTCGAGGCGGCTGTGGTGCAGTGGTAGCATGTCCGACGCGTAACTGGAAGACCCTGGGTTCGATTCCGTTGGCGGCCGATGAGAATTTTTACGTGACTCACTTATAAACGTGGAAAGAGCGATGACTTCTGTTTGAGCTAGAACAGTTTTTTTATGAATATTTTAGCACCACCACCCAAGAAAATGTTTACTTAAATAATTTTACAAAATTTATTAATTTTTAAAACTTGTATTATTTGTAGTTGTCACTCCATATGCTTGGACGGAGAATATTAACTGAGCAAGAGTAAACACTTTTTATAAGATTATGGATTCTTTAATCAGTAATTCAGCAAACAGGAGGAAATCATACGAAGTTGTTCCGGAAAAGTTTGAACTTTTCAGGGATTTGAAAGAGACTAGTACTCGTGACATAGAGGCTATATCAAATAAACTTGTTCATAGGTACCAATGAGGCTTAGAAAACTTTCTCAGCAACGAATGTCTACATTTCCAGTCATATATGAATGTTGAAGATGTGATGTACCTGCCAGCAGGACGCACACGACATAAAGGCAGATAGCAATCAGAATGAACGTCCGCGTAGCTCAATTGGTAGAGTGACTTATTCCGGAATGAGGGGATCCGGGTTCGAATCCTGGCGTGGACGGAAATGACGGAGAAATTTACTTCGTTATAATGGCGCCCGAACTATCCGGATGACCCGACCGTTCAAAATCTCGCAATGGTGTGATGTTATTTCCACACCGCGAGATAGGAAAAATCAGAGAATCCCTTCTTCAGCGCTTCGAAAAAAAATTGACTGGGAGTTCTCAAGTGCACGTTCTACAGTGGATGGCTGCCTGCAACGATTCATGGTCACGGCTGACCCGTGGGCCATGCCCCCGGCCCACTTACGGGGGGAGAGATGTGACGTACCTGCCAGCAGCACGCACACGACATAAAGGCAGACAGTAGTCAGAACAAACGTCCGCGTAGCTCAATTGGTAGAGTGACTTATTCCGGAATGAGGGGATCCGGGTTCGAATCCTGGTGTGGACAGAAATGACGGAGAAATTTACTTCGTTATAATGGCGCCCGAACTATCCGGATGACCCGACCGTTCAAAATCTCGCATTAATGTGATGTTCTTTTCACACCGCGAGATAGGAAAATTCAGAGAATCCCTTATCCAGCGCTTCGAAAAAAAATGACTGGGAGTTCTCAAGTGCACGTTCTACAGTGGATGGCTGCCTGCAACGATTCATGGTCACGGCTGACCCGTGGGCCATGCCCCGGCCCTCTTTCGAGGGGGGATGTGACGTACCTGCCAGCAGGACGCACACGACATAAAGGCAGATAGTAGTCAGAAGAAACGTCCGCGTAGCTCAATTGGTAGAGCAACTTATTCCGGAATGAGGGGACCCGGGTTAGAATCCTGGCGCGGATAAAAATGACGGAGAAATTTACTTCGTTATAAAGACTTGAACACACTATGGGATATGCACACTTCCATCATTGATAACAAATTTCAGAGTAGATTTCCAAACTTAAAAATGGCTTTGAGAATGTTTTTAACCTTACGAATTGTTCTGCTGAAAGATCATTTTCAGCAGTCTCAAGAATAAAGAAATTAATAAAGGACTTTACTGGGAGAAAAAAGTTTAACTCATTCCCGGGATAATGTGAGTATAGAAGGACATAACTCTGGGTATAAACTACTCTTCAGTAATTAACAATTTTGTCCATGGAAAGGCCCGTAAAAGTCCGATGACCATGCCATAATTATGGTACAGTCAGGCAATGGGTGGAAAAGTGGGAAATTACTTAAGTGTTAATTAAAGTTTCATTTGCATCGTAGGTACTCATTAAGATTGTTTTAATGTTTGATACTTTTCAAACATTTTTGCGTCTTTTCTGGTACATTATATTGTTTTATAATAATAAATGTTATTATCATAATGTATTTATTTTTCACAAAATCCTGAAGGTCAATAATTTGAAATGCACACTGCTACACTATGAAACAGTCCTACTATATTTTTCATTAATAATAAATATAATTGCAAAATTACTTAACATAAAGCAATAAAACACACTCCAGACAAACAGATACATATACATAATGAGCCCGCATCGTTTAGCAAAAGAACAAATTTGGTGGGGGGGGGCGTCTTGTCTTGTGCCCATGTCGTCAGAGACACTTCGTTCTTGGGTTGAGGACCGAATAGGATCATAAATAAAATTAAAATGAGGAATTTCTGACTAGCAGGATTCATCCTTCTGCTTAACCGCACAGGCTTAAGCCTTGTCAATTGTTTTATGAGCTCATTAGTACACCTGCTTTCATTTTGGCGATAAATGGGAATTATGCTCTAGTTTTAAGAACTGACTCTTCCCCACTCATATAAGACTTGCTTGATTTTTCGTACTCATTTTCAGGAATGCAATATCTAGAAAATATGGTACTTCAAGCTTAAGTTTACATGCTATCTACGTACATTGTATTCCCTGAAAACCAGAGAAATTACTGCCCAAGTTATCTCCACGGATTATTTCTAAAAGAATATCACTTTCTAAAATTTATCATGTGCTTAAATGATTGCACTTAATGATGTTTTCCTAATATAGTACCACTTTTTTTTATTGTGAATATATGAATTTAAAAACAATAACGATATTATTAATGATAGGTTACGTATTTTTATATTCAGCAGCTGCCAAATGAGATTGATGCTGCCCTCTTACAAAAAATTCTCAGAGCATGTTGGAGATGTAAGTTGATCTTTCCATTTTTCCTTTTTTTCTTTTTTTTTTTTTTTTTTTTTGCACTTTACGCAAATATGTTCTTTATTTAACGTGGAGGAATTTTTTTATCTTGTGCTGCACATGCAAATTCGACAATGTAATGCTTCGTACATAAAATGTTGTCACTCAAGTGCTTACACTAGTCATTTTAGAAAAAGGCATAATAACATCCAAAACAGCTCATGTTATTAAAAGTAAAGTGTCGGGTGGGAGGTTTGACTTTTGGACATAAAGACACCGGAACTTCAGCAATATATGAAGTTGTTCAATATGATGTATTTCTAAGGCTATAATTAGAATTTTATTTAAATATTTCTGGGTTATAAAGTAATAAAATATATAACTTTCTTTCTACAGGCAAAATTTTAAGCTGAAATTTTTGAAAAATTGAAATCAGTGGGTTGAAAGACAGATATAAGTGACTGGCAAAAAGGTGTCATAGCTTTCGGCAGATCTAAAAGACATAGCAATCAAGGAAGTTGGTGAATTTGCAGGTGTTAGCAAAAAAAAAAAAAAACAGTTCCACGTGTTTATGAAGATTGGTGTAAGTCAAACTCGACTGAAAATAAAAGAAAAAATTTTGAACAAAACCCCATTTTGAAAAGTAGTGACCGGCTCAGAATTTCTCGCCTGGTCAACGGAAACAGATTTCAAAGAAGCCAGGAACTCCTCCAATCTGTTAATAATGGGCCTCACATGTCTGTAGCTGAGCAAACACTTCATGCGGAACTTCATCGAGTAGATATATGGAGTAGAGTTGCAAGATTGAAACCAGTGTAACTTCAGCTCACACACAAAAAAAAAGCACGATTATATTGGGCCAAAGCTTACAGCACATGGATTGTTGAGTAGTGGAAGGCTGTCATATGGTCTAATGAATCGAAATTTACCCATACTAAAATGACTCAAGTCTTAGGGTCAACAGGAGGTCCAAATAAACATACAATCCTAAGTGTGTTCAAAGAGTTCATACCAAAGGAGGTGGGACTGTAATGCTGTGGGGTTGTTTTAATGGTTGTGAATTAGGCCCACTAGTAGAGATGAAGAATACGATGAATCAGCAAGCTTACAGAGAAATAAATTTTAGACAATCATGTCTTTACTTTTGAACAACATTTGCAGGATTATCATTAAGTAACTTATCCGATTTACCAGGATGACAACTGTGCGATTCATAGAGCTAAAACCGTTATGGATTGGTGGGAAGAGCATGATACAATTTTGGAACACATGGACTCGCCAGGTAAATCGCCAGATTTAAATCCCATCGAGAATTTATGGAACGAAGTGTAAAAACCAAACTTCTGCATCCCAGGAATCTCGATGACTTGCAAAACAAACTGTCCTTAGGATGGTTAAAAATTGACTCAAGTTATTTAAATCATCTTGCTGCATCTCTTCCAGTAAGAATTAATGCTTTGATTTCTGCACGTGGTGATGTAACTAAGTATTAAAAGTAATTTTCTGGAGGTCACTAATTTTTTGTACAATGTCCGTTTTAAAGGTTATAATCTAGCTTGACGGTTTCATAAATTCGGTTTCAAACTTATCCTTGATATTACAGGCATCTGCTGCTCATAAATTAGTGACGTGCCTGCCAGGTAAAATGCACTTCCATTTTAGACTGAAATGAAAAGTGTTAGTGGCTTCGGCTAAGGTTTGAGTTTTTTGGTTGCGATATAGTTTGGTTTTCGGTTTTAGATCTTACCTGGAGTCAGTAGCCTTAAATTAGTGACGACGTACTCCTTCTAATACCCTATACTCAAAGGGTCATTAGGCGATAAAGCATTGAGTACATAATCTATCATACTTTGCAGTGTACAGTATACAATTCTCTAAAGAAAATTGCTTTTAATATGATGCACTTCTTTGCCATAAAAATTTATATGCAAATAGAGTTTTCATAATACAGGGGGACTACAATTGATCTTTCCAAGTACAAGTATTACTGAGCGAAAGTATGGACCTTATAAATATGAAACACACATTAATTGAGAGAGTAACTCATAAAGTTGCATTTTGTGGCCTTTAGTGAGTACAATATGTACTATTAACTCATAAAGTTGCATTTTGTGTCCTTCAGTGAGTACAATATGTACTATTAACTCATAAAGTTGCATTTTCTGTCATTAAATAAGTACAATATGTACTATTAACTCATAAAGTTGCATTTTCTGTCATTAAATAAGTACAATATGTACTATTAACTCATAAAGTTGCATTTTGTGTCCTTCAGTGAGTACAATATGTACTATTAACTCATAAAGTTGCATTTTCTGTCATTAAATAAGTACAATATGTACTATTAACTCATAAAGTTGCATTTTCTGTCATTAAATAAGTACAATATGTACTATTAACTCATAAAGTTGCATTTTCTGTCATTAAATAAGTACAATATGTACTCTTTATTAAAAAAAACGTGGAAAGAGCGATTACTTTGTCCATTTACATTGTCTCCACGTATTTGGAAGTTTTTCACCATTTCTCTCGCCCTTTGAATTTATTAGCTATAATTAAATAGCCTGTGCCGTTAAGCCGCACCAGATGGAAACGTCTCAGTTGCTGAGCCCATCCCTACGGATCTGTGAAGTCAGATGCTGACAGATAAACACACATAGCGCCGTGGATTGTTGGCCACCGTTGCGTATGGCGAACGCACTCGGCTAGTTATCGAGAGATATGGGGTCTCAATTGCTATGTGTTAATTAAAGAAAAACGTGGAAAGAGCGATGACTTTGTCTAATTGATATGTACACCTTTTGTAGACATCGGAACGGTATTCGATCTCGTCCTTAACATTATTCAGCAAGTCCAAATGAATTGTGGTAAATGTTTTTGTTACGCGAGCCTTCAAATCGTCAATGGTTGTAGGCAATGATGAGACATAAACTTTATCTTTAATGAAGCCTCACAGAAAGAACTGTCACTTGACACGAGTTGAATTCCATCTGTCAGAACGTTTCTTTCACGTTGACTCGCCGTTCTTCTTCTGCTATAACAGCGCTGCAAAAAAATATGTTTGAGTAGCTGTTTCACGTAAATACTTGGGTCAGCACCTAATTATCTTTTCACAACTGTTTTTTGTTATGGGAAAGACCAGTTCTACACTCTGTAGATATTAGACATGAGTCAAAAATCACATCATCGTTACTAAAAAATCACTGTCACCGTTATGACAGTAATAGGAATATCACCGCCAGCCCTTTCTGAACAATACTTGGGATCCAAAAGCACTGTTACATCATAGTTTCAGTTACCATGTCACCATACTATTCTGTGCAAATCAATTGGGACAAAGTAAAAAATTACTCTTTTTTCCAAAACTATGCCTTTATATCATTCTATGCCTTAATATACACTGATAAATACCTGTATTAGTATGAAGTATGCCCTCCTTTAGCAGAAATGACCTCTTGAATTCGTTTTGGCATTGACTCCACTAATTGAGTGCACATATTTTTGACTTCATAAACCACACTTTTGTAGCATTCGTTATCATGCGTTCTTTATTTGTACAGTCCATTTTACCTTAACGTCTCTTCAGAACATTCCACAAGTTTTCTATGGGATTTAAGTCTGGTGAATTTCCAGGCCAAAGAATTTGATTTTCCAGCATGAAATTCATGACCAATTTCGAATTGTGACATGGGGCTAAGTCATGTTGAAATGTCCCGTCAAAAGTTTGCAAGAATGGAACAATCCTACGTTGTAATATTTCTACGTACTTGGCTGATTTCATCCATACCTTGAACAGAAACTAAGCTTCCAGTGTCATTTAATGTGAACCCCCCCCCAAACATCTGTTTCAGAGGGTGTTTTACAGTTTGTTTGCCATGCTCAGGTCTTAAGGGTTCACAGTTGCTTCGTCTAACAACATTTGCTTGGTAACCCTGCACAAATAAATGAGTTTCATCACTGAAATGTATCTTTTTCCAGTCGTCAGCAGTCTATGATTTATATTTTTGGCCCATGCTAAACGTTTTATCTTCATTTTCGCATTCAAATATTGTTTTTTCGTTGGTCTTCTTGCCTTCCGGCCAACTTCCAGAAGCCTACGGCGTACAGTTGAATCACTAACATCACAACCACTAGCCAATAAATCTCTTTGAAGGTCGGTGCTTGTTTTTGTTTTTGTTTTTTGGATTCATTTTACTATTTCTGATTAGATATTTATCGGTTCGTGGAGTTGTTTTTCGTTTTCTTCCACATTTACCTCTCCTTTTTGGAGACGATGATCCAGATGCATTGTATCGCGTAAGCAGTCTTGATACACTTGATTTGCCTACACCAACTGCAGAAGCGATATCTCTCAGTGTCATAGAAGTGTGATCCTTCAGAGCAATTACTTTTGCACGCTTCCTTGGGGAAATATCCATTTTTCAAAACACGAAAGCAACACGTACTCGCAGAGAGCAAAAACTGACATCCACCTGTCACACACGAAAGCTCACAACTGAAGCTGAAGTGCCTATTTCCTGTATAAAACCGGTCAAATCCCATTCTTACTATCAAGTTCTAACAGTCACACCACCTGACTGTTAGAACTTGATAGTAAGAATCCGATTGGAAAAGTGACTTGCCATTGATAGAACGAGACAATGATTCGCTGTTCCGTTACTTCCCCGTCACTTCTGCCGTAAACAGTGATTTTCTCACTGTTACACATAAGCCGATGACTCGCAGTTCCGGATATTTTACTGCGCCGTCATGGATGTCGTAAACGGTGATTTTGTAACCGTTTAATGTCACCGTTACTTCCCTGTCACCATTGTCACTGTGACAGGAAAATCAGTTTAACCCACCTACACCAAAGAGCTAAAACATTATGACCAGCGCATCATTACAAAAATCAAAAGGACTGCAGGTAAACGACGGAGCGTGTGAAGGTCATGAAACGGTGTAAATAACAACTGATAACAAGCTCTGTTAATCAGTGTTATTCCTGTTCTTCAGATGGGAAAATTAGAAGATTTAAGCGAGTTTGAAAAATGCCAAATTGTTATGGCCAGACGACTTAGCCAAGACATTTCCGAGACAGCAAGGCTTGTGGAGTACTGACGGTCAGCCATGGTTAGTGCCTTTAAAAAGTGGTCCGAGGAGGAAATAGCCACGAATCGTCGGCAAGGTGTGGGTTGACCATGACACATCCATGCTACAGGGTGTCCCACTCGCTACCGAACCCAGTATTTCTTTAATAATACACTGCTGGCCACCCAAAATGCAACACCAAGAAGGAAGCATCCGATTAGCCTGAAATTCGCACCATGCGTCGCCTGCGAGAGGACATGCAAACGATTAGCATTGCAGGGCATATGCAAATCATGTGCCCCCGGCACGCCACCAAGAAGCACTATAAGAAGGGTGCACAGAAAGTGGGGTGTAAGTAGTGGAAGTGTGTTGTGCTGCCGGATCTGTGCTTGGGAAGCTTCCTGATGCCTCGTCGCAGAATACGGCAGTCATTCCAGCACGTTTCAGAGTTCGACAGAGGACGAATAGTGGCTTATCGCGACAGCGGTTTATCGTACCGAGACATCGGCGCCCGTGTTGTACGACATCCTGCCACAGTGAGGTGAGCATGGATTCGGTGGGTGCAGGAGGGACGCGCGGACCGACGTGAGCGATTGCCGCAGCCGCGGCACATTACCAAACGAGAGGACTGGCATGTTGTGCGGCGTGCATTGACGCCTCGCACCGCTACATCACGAACGTTAGCGCAGGAATTAGGGTGTGTTGCGCAATAACCTGTGTCAACACGTACCGTTCGACGTCGTCTGCAGGACCAGGGACTTGTCGCACGGCGCCCATTGCTCCTATTACCATTGACGTTAAACCACCGGCGAGTGCGGCGGCAGAGGGCCGTTGAACGCCGCACCTGGACTACGGAAGGCGCGACATTGTCTTCTCTGACAAATCCCGCTTCTACCTGCAACACTACGATGGTCGGATCCGGGTGTGGCGGCACCGCTGCGAGAGGCTGTACGACGCCTGCATTATGCATCGCCATACCAGCCCGTCGCCTGGCGTTATGGTTTGCGGCGCAATTGGATACGACACCCGCACCCCTCTGGTACGCATCGCTGGTACACTCAACAGCCACCGCTACATCTCCAACGTTATGGAGCCTGTAATCCTCCCTTACCTGCAAGACCTGCCAGCGGCCACGTTTCAACAGGACAATGAACCCCCGCACGTGGCACGGATCGTGCAACAATTCTTCACGGCCCACCAGGTGTCACTGATGCCGTGGCTCGCCTTCTCCTGATATGTCACCCATCGGACACGTCTGGTCGCTGATCAGCAACCGAGTGGCCCGGCAAGCACCACCCGCGGCTACGCCTGATGAACTGTGGCAACGTGTGGAAGCAGCCTGAACCGACATATCCCAAGCCCATAACCAAAGCCTCCTTCGTTTGATGCCGCGGCGTGTAGCGGCCGTTATTGCCAGTCATGGGGGCCACACGAAAGACTGATGTCTGCGTGTTCTGCAAGTCACACGGGCCTGTAAGCTCAATCGTTTCATCTTTGTATATGTTGTTATGTGTCCAGTAAAACTGTCTTTGCTATTTCGTGTCCTTCTTGGTGTTGCATTTTGGGTGGCCAGCAGTGTATTAACACCAATGACGATATTGCAACGAAATTTGAAGTGGAATTACCTCATTTCGTCCGAAATGTGATGACATCACAACATGTGCTGGAAGTGGCCACCATTTGCGTCCAGACAGCATTGAACCCGGCGCACCATATTGTGGAAACTCCTTGCCAGTACGTCCCGCAGTCATTACCTGAATTTCATCGGTGATGTTTGCTTTCAAGGCATCTATGGTTCGCGGCTTCTTTTGGTAAACTCTTTTTTTCAGATATCCCGATAAAAAGTAATCAGGAGGCGTCAGATGGGGCGAGGGCAGTGGCAATAGACCCTTCGAAATGACGCGGTTGCCGAAAAAGGACTGAATTTCGGCCATACTGGTGTGTGATGTCGCTCCATCATGCTGGTAATATACAATGTAGAGTTCTTCGTCGTCCAATTGATTTACAAAGGTGTTGAAGATTTCCATATATGCAGCTGTTGTGATGGTTGTATCGAAGGAGATGGGATCAATTATGCGGAACTGGGTCATCCCACACATCACACCAATTTTCTGTGAATGAAGGGGTTCTTCATGTATCGCGTTGGGATTTTCACTGGCCCAAACACGGGAATTTTTGAGAATTGACGTATCCGAGCAGGTGAAACCACGCCTCGTCCGAGAACCATGTGTAGTCCAGAACGCACCTATTTTCCTGAAGAAATGTCTGAAACCATAGACAGTATGTCACTCATTTCACGTGGTGAGGCTCTTTCAGTTCGTGGACCACAGAGTTACGGTAAGCATGAAGCTTCGCTGTTTTCACAGCATGTTGTTAAGTGCTTTTGGATAACCCTGTTTCCTGTGACAGTCGGAGAAGTGACTTCCTGGGAGATGCAAGTAGTCGGCTCTTTACATTCTGGATCGTTTCCTCGAATATTTGTGGACCTGCATGGTCGTCTAATAACGTACCCTTGGTTTCCAATGTCTTCGACCATGCCCGAGCGGTGGACTTGCTCGGCGGATGTCTGCCTGCAAACCTCTCCAAGAACTGCTGTTGACAAGACATTATCGATTCTGTTTTCCAATAAGTGCGAACAATAAACACTCGCTCCTTCAGAGTATGCCGATACATTTCCACACGTACGCGAACAGCCACGAGCACTCACTATCAACAACCGTATTGTGTAGGCACGCTCAACGAAACGGCGTAACAAAGCAGCAGAGAGGCGCGTCCGGCTGGCTGGCGGACTGCTCCTCAGTGGCGCCATGCTTAGGAATGTGTCTGCCACTAAGGAACACTCCGGCTGGCTGGCGGACAGCGCTGGGTTCAGTGCTGTCTGGACGGAAATGGTGGCTACTTCCAGCACATGTTGTAATGTCATCACATTTCGCACGAAATGAGGTAAGTCCACTTCAAATTTTGTTGCAATATCTTCATTGGTGTCAATCTTATCAAAGAAATGCCGGGTTCGGTAGGGAGTGGGACATCCTGGGGAAATGAGCGAAGGCTCTCCTGTCTGGTAGGAGACAACAGAAAGGGCACTGTGGGGAAATTAACCAGTAATTTGAATGCTGATAACGGGAGTAATGTGTCACAACCCTCAATACATCGAAGCCTGCTGAAAATGGGGCTGCGCAGCTGCAGGCCGTTCTGAGTGCCCATGCTAAACTCGATTCACGGCCGAAAGCTCCTACAATGGGCATGTGAGAATCAAAACTTGACCGTGAATGATTGAAAGAAGCTCATCTGGTCCGATGAATCTCGTTTCATCTTGCACCATGTAGACAGCGTGTGCGTCGTTCACCTGGGAAAATGTTGGCACCAGATGCACCGTGGGACGAAAACAAGCCGGTGGAAGAAGTATAATACTTTGGGCAATGTTCTGCTGGGAAAAACTGGATCCACTCATTCATGTCCGGGAAGATGTGTTGTCAACCACCTACCTAAGCATCACTGCTGACCAGGTACATCCTTTCATGGTAATGGTTTTTCTCTCTAGTAGTGCCTTCTTTCAACAGAATAATGCGGCATGTCACACTGCCCGTATTGTTGAAGAATAGTTCGCGGAACATGAGGAAACATCTAGATATTACTCTGGTATCCAAACTCCCCAAACATCAATCTAATCGAGCATCCGTGGTTTGTGTTGTAACAGCAAATCCAATGTGCGGGGCCCAACCACGTAACTTACAAGAGTTAAAGGATCTGTTGATAATATGTTGATACCAGACAACGCAAGACATCTTTAAAAATCTCGTAGCGTGAATGTCTGGCCGAGCAAGAGCTGTTTCGCAGCACGTGGAGGATGAGCATCATAAATACTCATGCTTTACGCTCTTTGATGTATTGGGTTGAGGAATAAGTAATGTCGGTTTTTTCCACAGTTCCATTTGTGTGCCAAAATAAAATATTTTGGTAACATGTGATATACTATGCTATAGATACGTGTTCGCTCTACATGCCAGTGTGTGTGATTTGATTTAATTTTATTAGGTTTTCAGGTCATTAAAATGGAATGTCAAGTGGACAAAAAGGAGCATAACTGACATGTGCTGCTCTTAGCGTTTAATCGAGGGACTAAAGCCACGAAAGCTGCCCGCGAGATTTGTGCTGTCTACGGTGAAGGTGCTGTGACTGAAAGAATAGCTCTACGGTGGTTTTCGCGCTTTAAATCAGGCAATTTTGACCTTAAGGACATGGATCGCCTCGGTCGCCCGGTTGAGTTCGATGAAGAGCAATTGAACCAAATGCTGCACGAAAACCTGCGTCAGTCGACCAGAGAATTGGCTGAGCAAATGAACTGTGATCAGAAGACAGTCGTGAATCACCTTCATGCGATGGGAAAAGTTTAAAAGCTCGGTGCTTGGGTTCCGCACGTTTTGAACGACAACAACAGAAATCAACGTTCCACAATTGCTGTCGGTTTGCTTGCTCGACACAGGTCTACTTGTGGTCCCAATGAAAGATTTCTGTACCACATCGTTACCGGCGACGCAAAATTGTGTCTGTACGTCAACATGAAGCAGCGAAAAGAATGGCTCAGTCCCACGAAACACGGAACGCCGAGAGAAAAACAAGAGTTGCATCCTCGGAAGACGATGTTGTGTGTCTGGTTGGATTGGCAGGGCATCATCCACTACGAACTTCTTCGGAACAATGAGACGGTCAACGCGGACCTCTATGTTCAACAACTGCACCGACTCCACGACGCAATGCAACAAAAGCGACCCGATCGGCGATACGGTGTTCTGCTGCAACACGACAACGCTAGGCCCCACATCGCCAATATGACCAAAACCGCCATTCAAGCGCTCAATTGGGAAGTTCTGTCGCACCCGCCCTATTCTCCGGACTTAGCTCCATCCGATTTTCATCTGTTTCGATCGCTTTCCAACAATTTGCGCGCCGTGTCGTTCAATAATGACGTGGAATTGCGAACACGGTTGGACGACTTCTTCAGGTCACGACCGGCAGATTTCTATCGCCGAAACATCGAACAACTAACTTGTTGAATGATGGGAAGCAGCTGTAAATACTAGTGGCGAATACATTATTGATTAAATTGTTACTTTCTGTTGTTGCAAAATAAAGTTTTCCAACGTTTGAAAAAAACGACATTACCTATTCCTCAACCCAATATATGCCTCAACTTTCGTCTCATACACTTGGGACGTGGCCTTTTCTGACTTCTGCATAGCACACACGAGTTACGAGGAGCAGTATTCCTATTTAAAACATCAAAAACGTAGCAATTAGATCATACCAAGCGTTGCTGTAGCGCACATTTTTTGAGTGTTTAATGTGGGTACCTTTTCTACTCAGCGGTGATAAGTGAAATACTTAAATCAGTATGTTTACGAGTAGCTTTGTAGCACTGCTTCCTTAGCAACCATGCATTCATATTGAGCCTTAATTCTTCAGTGATCTTAAACCTGTACCAGTAAATTGTGTTTGCTCGATGTTGAAACTAATTTTAGTCCATTACTTCCGTAATAGTCGTTCGTTTTTAGCCTTAATTTCACTGACATGTTAATTATGCAATAAGTGTTACGTTTTAACAATCGCAGAAGGTAAGACTGTGATGTAAATGTGACAGACCTGCTCGAAAGAATTACGTCGAGTACTATACAGTACAAATATCGAACAGGACTCTAGGTTTAACATCCTGTTTTGGAGCATCAAACATGGTCTTTCATGATATTTGCTCAGGGATGTATCAATATCATCGTAAGACTTCTCGTATGGGGGATGCTTTACATATCGTACAAATGTTCCATTATTAAAGTGTCTCAAAGATGGTACCTAACAGAAATATGTGGACTCTTTCCATTTCTTAGGCAATTTATCACAAAAATGAAAGTATACGTTTACACACAGGCACTTTTATCGACATCAGTATCATATATATATATACACTGAAGAGCAATTGAATTAGAGATACCTGTCTAGTAACGTGTAGTACCACCTTTCGTCCTGATGACGGCGGCGATTCGTCTCGTCATGGACTCGACAAGACACCGGAAGCGTTGGGAAGCCATACGGATCCACGACCCCTGAACAAGCTCCCACAGTTCACGAAGATTTGATGGAGGGGGGTCAGAGCCTCGAACATCTCTCTCTCCATGGCATCCCAGATGTGCTCGATGGGATTGAGGTAAGGTGACCTAGCTGGCCAAGGAAGCGAGGTCACGTCGGTGGAGTGTTCATCGAACCATTCGGATACGATTCGGGAGTGATGGCACGGTGGATTGTCTTGTTGCAGGGTGAGGTCCCCAGTGGGATGTTGAAGACGCACAAACGGGAGCAAATGGTCATCCAGGATATCCCGGTAACGTTGACCTGTGAGGGACGATATCACACGTACCAGGGGTCCCATTTCAGTCCACGTAAACAGTCCCCAGACGAGAATGCCACCCCAACCAGCTTGAAGAGTACCCTGCTGGCAAGAAGGATCCATCGCTTCATGTGGTTTACGCCGTACTCGTATCCTGCCATCCGCATGTACCAACGTGAATCTCAACTCATCAGTCCAGGCAACATTAACCCATATGTCTCGGGTCCAGTGGCGATGTTCCCGCGCCCATGCTAATCTTTGCACCCTGTGATGTGCGGTCAGCAGCGGTACCCTCGTGGGACGATGGCTTCTGTACCCCATAGCGAGGAGATGGTTCTGGACGGTTTGCTGCTTACACGTTTGTATGCACCAGCGTTAAATTTCAGAGTGATTTCTTGCACTGTGGCTCGTCTATCCGCTGTTACAATGCGAGCTAGCCGACGATAACCCCGCTGATCCACACGCTGTTGTCCGCGGCATTTTGGCCCTTGCAGGGATAGTTTTACCGTATTCGATGTACTCACGGTGCACCCGTGACAATCCCAGTGCCAGCACGACTTCCGAGATGGAGTGACCCATTCGTCGGGCCCCGACAATTTGCCCATTATCAAATGCGCTTATATCCTTCTCCTTACCGCGTCCGACTCTTACTGATTCTTTTTTTTTTTTTAGAGCATTTGTCATTTTCATGTAGGACTTCCGTCCACAGGGAGTAGAGTTTAGGTCCCAGCCACCTACAGCGAGATCGCCTTTTGGGCAGGACACAGAAACGGAAGGAATGAGAGCAAGTCTAGCGACTTTTGACAGAACAGTTTGTAGTGAGATTAGAGTACAGTAGATGGCGCCACCGTACAAGTACGATATTGCATACAGATGGGTGAGAGAATTTCAGGGAGGACATAGCAAAGGATACCCATTTAACCAGTGGGTCCAGCCTGGGGGCCGTCACTTTACGTGCTCGTCCGATGCACGGCGGATATTCAGCGATTGTTAGTAAATCACACCATCTCTGAAAGATCAGCCCAGGCTAGAACCTGGGGACCCAGCATCGATAATCTGAAACACTAACCACTAAGCCATCCGCGGCCTCTTAATGATTCCTGTCGCATCATGCATTATATTGTCGGATCGCTGCATACGTCATGTCGTTTCCGTTTACAGGGCCGCCCACAGCGCCACATTTGCATAACGCCAGCTGTCTCTAATTCAATTGCTCTTCAGTGTATATATAACTTATATATAGAGAGAGTGAATTTCCAAGAATTATAACAAACCCCAAAGAAAAACATTTTAGAAAATACAAAATTGAATTCATAATTGAAAATCAAAAAAATATATAAAACAAAAAACAGGTTGCCTTCGTCAAGAGAGCGTCAATCTGCGGGAGTGGCCTTTCTAGTATCACCAAACGACAAGAAGAAACAAAAATGTCGGTTGGTCATGCTCCCAAGGCCACCAGACCAAACACAAAGCAGATCTAAGATCTCTTTAAAAAAATGCAATAATGTAAACAATGATAAAAAAAAGGCTTACCGGTAAACCAAAGAGGTCAACGCCACGAATGAAAACTAAACTCTAGACCGACGATCAAAAAGAACACAAATATATACTGAATCGTAAAGAAGTGGTCACTGTTAAATGACATCCTAGCAAGCCAAAAAAGTGTGTAAGATAACGAGATGCAAAACTGTGTATGTAAATGAAAATCTTCAGCCACTAGGGACCTACCAGGTGGCTCTTTGTATCGCCTGATTTACTTAATATTGTTAGGTCCTGGATTAGTAAAGCATGTCGGTGTGTAATTTGAAACTCTTTGAAACTAAATTGAAATTCAGAATTAATTGTTTTAAATAATGTTTCAGAAAATTTATGGGGAAGTTGTTAAAATGCAATTTAGTAGTGTTTTAAGATTTTTTATCATTCATTCTGTGGAATTGAGAAGGAATTAAGTTACGATGTACTTTTTTAGAAATGTTGGAGGACCAATGTGTGTGGTGAGTGATATCGAAATCAAAAGCATTTCTTTTATCGTAAAGATTCACCACACCCCTCCGACTATTTGCGTTTGTTACCTCCAAGTCGAGGTAACAAACGCAAGTAGACGAGCCATTGGGATTTTCTAAAGTGAGGTCCTCAGGATACAAGTCAGCAGCGCATCGTAAAGTCCAGCATGTTAATGACAATAATGTCATCAACATACCTCAGAACGATATCAAGCAAAGGGCAAGCAGCAGTAAATTCATAACAGTGCAGATAAAGGTTGGCTAGGCTACTTGAGAAGCGACTGCCCATTGGAATACCATGAGTTGCCCACGGTAACAAAATTGTTATTAATACAGAAGTCCACTAAAAAATGTCAAAATTGTTCTGTAACTTCGGGCTCAAGCTTCGTGTGTAAATTTAAAGCTACCTGCCATAAACCCTTCAATGAAATCGAAGTGAATAGGTTTTTAAAATCGTAGGTATCAACAGATGAGACAGTTGTTGAAGAGTTCAACGCTTCTAAAACTCTGTCATTGTTTCCGATGATCCAGAGCGAATCTAGTTTACGAAGCACTGCAGACAAGTACCTCTGAAGCAACCCACCCGCTTTATTATTGTAGCAGTTGCGTCCACTGGTTATAAACCGAAAAGAAACAGGTTTCTTATGGAACTTTGGAATGGTATAAACAAAAGGAAAATTTATGTTAGAGACACTGAGCTTAATCCGTCTATGTAGAGCAATGATTTTTTTAACATCTTTACGGTTTTGAGAAGCTGGAGTGTATGCATCCGTATTTCCTGCAATAAAAGACTCTGGTTAAACTGTTTGCAGATAATGGCAAAATTATTGGTAGTTTTATATACTGTGGGAACAGTGAATAACTTTTGGAGGGAACGAATTTGTGAATTAATCAGTGATAGGTTATGTGGTTGCTGGGTGCAAACCTTAGAGCGTGTCAGTTTATCAAGCTCGTGACGAATGTCACAAAGCACACACACACCATCCAACCATTCGTTGAAGGATTCGAGAGGCAGACCGAACTCATGATCATATATAGAGGATTTTAGAAAGGGAGTGTCTGACCCCAGGTCTTAAACAACCCTTAGAAATAGGAAACTAGGAGATTTGGGCTAGAGTGCCCGATAGGAAAGTCACACGGAAGCGAGGTAGAAGACGCCCTTATTTACTACCGGGGGCCAGTACCCGGGGTCCGACGGCTTAATGTGCCCATCAGATCAGATCATATGTATAGGATTTTAGGAAGGGAGTGTCTGACCCCAGGTCTTAAACAACCCTTAGAAATAGGAAGCTAGGAGATTTGGGCTAGAGTGTCCGATAAGAAAGTCACACGGAAGCGAGGTAGAAGACGCCCTTATTTACTACCGGGGGGCCAGTACCCGGGGTCCGACGGCTTAATGTGCCCATCAGATCAGATCAGATCATATGTAGAGGATTTTAGGAAGGGAGTGTCTGACCCCAGGTCTTAAACAACCCTTAGAAATAGGAAACTAGGAGATTTGGGCTAGAGTGCCCGATAGGAAAGTCACACGGGAGCGAGGTAGAAGACGCCCTTATTTACTACCGGGGGGAGGCTAGTACCCGGGGTCCGACGGCTTAATGTGCCCATCAGATCAGATCAGATCATATGTAGAGGATTTTAGGAAGGGAGTGTCTGACCCCAGGTCTTAAACAACCCTTAGAAATAGGAAACTAGGAGATTTGGGCTAGAGTGCCCGATAGGAAAGTCACACGGAAGCGAGGTAGAAGACGCCCTTATTTACTACCGGGGGCCAGTACCCGGGGTCCGACGGCTTAATGTGCCCATCAGATCAGATCAGATCAAATGTAGAGGATTTTAGAAAGGGAGTGTCTGACCCCAGGTCTTAAACAACCCTTAGAAATAGGAAACTAGGAGATTTGGGCTAGAGTGCCCGATAGGAAAGTCACACGGAAGCGAGGTAGAAGACGCCCTTATTTACTACCGGGGGGCCAGTACCCGGGGTCCGACGGGTTAATGTGCCCATCAGATCTGATCAGATCATATGTAGAGGATTTTAGGAAGGGAGTGTCTGACCCCAGGTCTTAAACAACCCTTAGAAATAGGAAACTAGGAGATTTGGGCTACAGCGCCCGATAGAAAAGCGACACGGAAGCGAAGTAGAAAGGGGGAAGAAGACGCCCTTATTTATTACCGGGGGGGCAGTACCCGGAGAAAGCCGAACTCATAGGAAATTTTGAGTATACATTGCAAAAGATTGCCAGGTAAAATGGAGACACATGTTTTGTATATTGAAACGAGGTGTCAACCTGTACTTGGTGCCCAAAGACATCAGGGAACGTAACTCCTTAAAAGGCACGATATCGAGGTCACCGGTAATATGTTCATGGTGAGGATCGACATTTTTTTTTTTAAATCTTTCGGAATGACAGTGACAATTATCATCCTCTTTATCTTGAGAAGTACTGAGGTTAGCTATGGTTTGTCTGTAATTGAAAATTCGGTGACCAAGCGGTTTTTCGTATCGATGGCAGGTCACCAACTTCACCTCATTATCAAGCGGAAATAAATGCAAACGTTCGCGAAAAATTGACTTTAAACAAATGTAGTCAATGGCCTCATGACAAAAAATTAATTAAGCAGTATTTTTTTGACAAGCTGAGCTTCGGAGGACTTGGAACGGGAAGTAGAAAGACGGTACTCAAGAAGGTCACCAATCAGAATCCCTTTGAACGCAACCCCGAAACAACTGGACAAGAACTTTGATTTTACTGTTGTTCAAGGTAAAAATCCTAGAAAGGCAACGCTTAACAAAATAACCATCGGAACAATCAAGCCCTCGAAGCAGTTCACTAAAGTTTACTGGAGTACCTGAGTTTTTTTCACTGCTCCTCTTTCCCTTCCTTTTTACATGGGAAACAAAAAATGGTTTAAATATAAATTTTAAATAGACACAAGTTTCCTGGTTTAACTGTTTGCCGTTGAATATTCGTTGAGCCCATATGGAAAAAGGTTTTCAAATTGTAACATGCACAAGTACTCCAGTATCAACCTGTTTTTCAATACGGAACAGGTTGATATTGGAGAATCGTATTGGAAAACAGGTTGATACTGGAGAACCGTATTGGAAAACAGGTTGATACTGGAGAACCAGTGTAGTTCACGTTTGTTACGTCGAATCCTTTGAATTACTTACCTATTGGCATTTTTTTTTTCTGAAAATCACGCCGTTCAGCTGTTTAAATCAATTGCAGATAACGTACTAAACAGGGTTGGAGGAAGACCGCCACACAGGAAGACTGCCACACAGGAAAACTGCCACTCATTTTTCAGCAACTTAGAAAACTGCCACACATCGGAAAACCACCACACAGGAAAACTGCCACACGATTTTCATTAAGGGGCCGTGCACAAATTGCTATTCTTCCGAAGAACACTTTGAATGTGTGGCAGTTTTCCAGGTTTCCAAATTAAGTGTGGCAGTTTCCCAAGGTGCCTAACGATGGGAAGGAGCTCTTTTGTTTGTCTGAATTTTCATGTCGGTTCATACTTAGGGCAACTGGCCACAGAAGTTCTAGGGGGGGGGGTATAAAGATTGCCGTTTCTTGGCCTATATTGAGAATTGAATTGGGAACTCAAAACAAATTTCGAGAAAACGTTCTATTTAAGCGCCAAGCGTTCAGGAACGAACAATAAGGTGCGATTTTTTTAATAACGCTGCAATTTTACTTAGGCACTAAATATTTACATAAGATGTCAAATTTGTAGTATTTTTCTTTTACCTAATTAATTCATAGGCCCTAAACCTCGGCCTTTTTAACAGTTTTTAATTCGCCGGCTTTATATTCATAACGCTTTCGTATCAAATCAATTCAATAGCATTGCTCTTTTACTTAGGTACTAAATTGGCATAATAGGCCACAGTCATAGGGCCTTTTTAACAGGTTTTATTCTACCAGTGTCATATTCACAACGTTTACACATCAAATCAAGTTAATAATATTGCGCTTTTATTAGGCACGAAATATTTATTCACAGACTCCAGTCCTAGGTTTAGGCCCTTTTACCAATTTTTATTCTACCAATGTCATATTCACAACGTTTAACAGAAAATCAAGTTAATAATATTGGGTATTTACTTAGGCACGAAATAATAATTCATAGGCCCTATCAGGCCTAGGCCTTTTTAATAGTTTTTACTTTATCACTGCCATATTCACAACATTTACACAACAAATAAATGTAATAATATTACGCTTTTACTTAGGCAGGAAATATTAATTCATAGGCCCGAGGCCTAGACCTTTTTGACAGTTTTTATTCTACCAATGCCATATTCACAACTTTTACACAACAAATTAAGTTAATAATACCACGCTTTTATTTAGACACGAAATATTTATTCACAGGCCCTAGGCCTAGACCCTTTTACCAATTTTTATTTTACCAATGTCATATTCACAACGTGTACACAGCGAATCATGTTAATAATATTGGGCGTTTACTGAGGCACGAAATATAAATTCATAAGCCGTAGGCCTTTTTAATAGTTTTGACTCTATCAATACCATATTCACTACGTTTACACAACAAATCATTTTAATAATATTACGCTTTTACTTGGGCATGAAATATTAATTCATAGGCCCAGACCTAGGGCCTATGAACCAATATTTCTTTGCCTAAGTAAAAGAGCAATATTATTAAAAAAAATGTTGTGTGTAAACGGTGTGAATAAGTCATTGATAGAGTAAAAACTATTAACAAGGCCTAGGCCCAGTGAATTAATATTTCGTGGCTAAGTAAAATCGCAATATTATTAAATTGATTTGTTGTGTAAACGTTGTGAATTTTGTATTGATAAAATAAAAACTATTAAAAAGGCCTAAGGCATATGAATTAATATTTCGTGCCTAAGAAAACGCCCAATATTATTAACATGATTTTCTGTGTAAACGTTGTGAATATGGCATTAGTATAATAAAAACTGGTAAAAGGGCCTAAACCTAGGCCTAGGGCCTGTGAATAAATATTTCGTGCCTAAATAAAAGCGCAATATTATTAACTTGATTTGTTAAGTAAACGTTGTGAATATGACACTGGTAGAATAAAACCTGTTCAAAAGGCCTATGCCTGTGGCCTATGACTATTTAGTGCCTAAGTAAAAGAGCAATGCTATTGACTTGATTTGATACGTAAGCGTTATGAATATAAAGCCGGCGTATTAAAAGCTGTTCAAAAGGCCGAGGTGTAAGGTCTATGAATTAATTAAGGAAAAGAAAAATATAACAAATTTGACATCTTATGTAAATATTTAGTGCCTAAGTAAAAGTGCAGCGTTTTAAAAAAATCCCACCTTATTGTTCTTTCCTGAACGCTTGGCGCTTAAATAGAACGTTTTCTCGAAATTTGTTTTGAGTTCCCAATTCAATTCTCAATATAGGCCAAGAAACGGCAACAATCTTTATACCCCCCCCTCGAACTTCTGTGGCCAGTTGCCCTAAGTATGAACCGACATGAAAATTCAGACAAACAAAAGAGCTCCTTCCCATCGTTAGGCACCTTGGGAAACTGCCACACATAATTCGGAAACTTGGAAAACTGCCACACCAGAAAACTGCCACACATTAAAAGTGTTCCTCGAAGGAATAGTAATTTGTGCACGGCTCCTTAACGAAAAGCGTGTGGCAGTTTTCCTGTGTGGCAGTTTTCTTGTGTGGCAATCTTCCGGTGTGGCAGTTTTCTTGTGTGGCAGTTTTCCTGTGTGGCGGTTTACAGTGAACCACTAAACCGCTCCAGTACTTAAAAGTCGAAAGATGATTGATCATGATACTACACACTACAAATTTTGTCCTCGGCGACCAATTCTTTCTTGAAAAATAAGAAACTCTGCGTAACGATATAAGATCTCCTTTGACAAAGATCTTTCTTTTGTAGTTTTGCGATAGTAACTCATAAGCCATGATAACGGTCTTGAAGATAATTTAAATAAACTCCAGTAATTACAGCTAATGTTTTAATTATCGTTTACAGCGTATGATTCATAATGTGCATCTTAGCGTTATAGATGCATTTGTTTTAGATTTTTTAAAGAAATACAGTTGAACCCGTTTATATCGAATTCGAAGGGCAGAACTCGAAAATTCGGTATACGGGTTTTACCGCCCTACTACTCTTAGTGGTGTTCTAATCTATACAACAGGCGAACTCCCAAAAACTATTTACTTCTGTACTATAAATTGAGAATAGAGTTACATGATCAAATTAAAGACAGGATATGCAGCAATGTGACAGAACCGATGCTTTTGGGCATAAAATAATCAGTCGTCTTTTTTTGCTTCTTTAAAGTTATTGTATTTGTCAAAATGCTGTTTTCAACCTGTTCGATTTTATGAATCAAAGCGTATCCGGCACCCTCAATTGTTCCACAATACTAACGGAGTACCGTAGCCGCTCCCCCGTTCCTCGCTCTGTCTGTCAGGAAAAGCGACTGCCACCCCCACCCCCCTCCCCATGCACCAGGTTCTCCTTCTGACACCCTCCTACACCCTACAGCAGCTTTCTTCCTTATCAACCAATCCAGAAGATCCCAAAGTCGCCCATCTTTTCTTTTTGCCTCAGTCTACTTTGGAGATGGTAGGCAAAGGAGGAGGGGGTCGTCCCGTTGAAAAGTTCGGAAACGAGAGGGTCTCTTGAACAATGAAAGAAAAGACTGCTTCCGGTTTGGAAACATTGGAAGCGTCAAGAATTCGCCAAGGGGAATTCCCACTTACGCTGAAAAAGAAGTGATCTTGCTTGACAAGATTTGTTTCCGAGAAAATCTGCGAGTTTTTTTGTTTTTTTTTCGAAAAATTCGATATATACAGTAAGGCTGTTTAAACTCGTTTGATATAGGACAATGCGTCACATGTTATTTTCAGGCGGTGATTTTCAAAAGCTTGAAAACGCAGTAATTCGTTATATCCGGGTTCGATATAAACGGGTTTAACTGTATGTATTTTCTGTAGAGAAATATAAGAAGTTGAGGCAACTTCTCTGCATTATACTATTTTGTATTCAAGTGTGTAAATATTTTTCTCATATTTCCATATTTACTTGTGTTCAAGTGTGTGTGCATAGGTTTTCTCACATTTCCATATTTACAGTGTAGAATTTATTTTATATTTGTAAGTCAGTAGAGGATACTGAGTAATCACTGTTTTTTTTTTTTTTTCACAGCATTACAGCTTTTATCAGAAAAGCCAAGCCTGGAGTTGTGCAGGAACCTTATTATGCTTCGAGATGTATCCTTCAGAGTTTAGCATGTACTCCTAAACAAACGGGAAGTTTCGTAATTTTTTTTACACCGTATAACACAGATACGACATGCTTTTAAATGAAAGCCTGGATTCAAATTCTAAGTGAAACTTGTAGTGTTTATTCACAGGTTCTGGCGTTCTGTCTTCTGTGAAGTCAATAACGATAAAGATGGATACTGTTTTTTAGCCATCCTGCAGATAAAGAAATAAAACCCTGTTCGATCTTCACAAGATGGCCTTTCTCTTAGTTAGTTAATATTTACCATTGCATTCAGAATGCCAGGATTATCTAAAGCTGAATTATGGATGTTGCGGGATTTTTTTGTAATCATCCAAGTTCGAATCCCAGATGAGGAATGGGCGGTGCATTTGTCCGAAGGGACTGGGTTTTCTTTTTCTTCCCTGGAACTAGTGGCTCTAAATTAGGGACGGGCGACTCCTTATAGCCTATGACGTTCCTGAGGGCCAGTAAACTCGAAACACAGAAAAGCAGTATGAATGCATGATCAGGTATTTTTAAATTGCTGGATAATTGAATATGCATTTATACTGGACGTGGAGTTTGTACAATTCTAGAAACTATTCGTAGCAAAACTACACTGAGTGGACAGAAATCATGGGATACCTACTTAGTAACAGGTAGGCCCGCCTTTCTCCCTGATAAGGGAAGTCACATGCTGAAGCACCGAGTTCACACTGGATCACACAAGCGTTCCATTAGTATCGCAACCCAAGCTTGCTGCAGCGCTGTCCATAATTCCGTTGCATTCATGAGTGGAGGATCCAAAGCTTCAACGGAGGACCTATCCACAGCATCCCAAAGATTTTCCCATGGGTTTCATGGGCGGGGAGCTTTTTCTTCTGTGGAAACTTCTACGGAATGCTCTTCTGTCCATGTTCTAGTCACCAGGGCTCTGTGGGGTCCACAGCGCTGTGGTGCGTGATAACCATGAACGGATGCAGTTGGTCTGTAAGGATAGATACGTAGCGTGGACCGTTCAGACGTGCATCTAGACGTACCAAAGATTCCAACCTGTACAAGTTGCACATGCCCCAGACCATATCCGAGTTTCCACCAGCCTGAGCAGTTCCTTCTTGAAATGTCGGGTCCATCGTTTCGTGCCGTTTCATCTTGATCCAAACCCTCCTGTCTGCACGAAATTATGAAACGAGAATAAGGAGACCAGTGTCCAGTCATCCATGGTTTAGCGCCGATGTTCTTTCTCTCGGTTTAGGCGTACAGTCCGGTGATGTTGCGTTAGCAATTTGACTCTGGTGGGTCGGCCGTTTCCATAAGATATTGCGGCTAATGATCGTCTCATGGTAGTGGTGAAGACGTTTCTGGCACCTCCATGGTTAGTCGGTGGAAATTTGTGACACCATCGCTCTCCAATTGGCTGCAACTATGCGAGATAGACGTATACGGCCACGTTCATCCACCATCTTTCGCCTCCTACAACGCTGCGCATAATGCGGTGTTAGTCCTTAAATGACGTATTCCCGATACACTCTTGATACTGTCTAACGGGGATACTGCAATTCCCGCACCACCTCCACCAATTAGTGACTCATGCGTCGGGCACTCAATGTCATCGCTATTTGAAACTCCGTTAACCAACCCCGTTTATCCATACTGATATCAAATTACCGTCTACGTAAATGAAATAATGTCCTCCTACCTACACTGGAGTGCAAAAATTAAGGACAAAGAGGAGAAATTAGCATAACAGCGGAACGCGAAGGCAGAACGGACCGAAAGACCACTCAGGAGATAGACTAGGGTCCGGTACGGTAGGGCATGCGCATATATGCAGCATGACGTACGGGGTGGGGGGAGTGTCGCAAGGGTATAAAGCACACGGGCGGTCTACGATCAGCAATTCGGTGAAAGCTATTGCACGGTGTACATCGGTTTGAACGACGTCGAGTTGCTGCCATCGTGTGATATGGCCAACAAGCAATCCAGTAGACGACATGTGGATGACTTTACCCGAGGACGCGTCATTGGGAAGTTGGAAGAAGGTAGAAGTGTGACTAGTGTGGCCGAGGGGTTCCGGATCGCTCACAGCATCGTTTCACGAGCTTGGAGAGTATTTCAAACGACAGGAACAGCTGTCCGAGAGTTTAGCAGTGGTCGTCCATGAGCAACTACGGCGGCGGACGACCGGTATATTGTCCTACAGGCGAGAAGAGACAGCGGGAAAAATCACAAGGCACATGCAACAGATAACTGGACGTCCGTTATCGCGTTTTACCGTGGCAAGGAGGCTGTACAAAGGTGGTTGTTTTGCACGGCGACCAGTACGGTGTGTGCCATTAACGCCTGCTCATCGGAGACGGCGGTTTCTGTGGTGCCAGAACACAAGAACTGAACACATCAGCAATGGGGTAGAGTTCTTTTTACGGATGAGAGCCGATTTAGTCTGACGAGCTATTCTGGACGTATACACATCTGAAGAGAGCAGGGAACACGCAATCACACCTCCAACATCATTGAAAGGGACCGGTTTGGAGATGGTAGAGTTCTCGTTAGGACCTCCACATCTTCCAAAGAGGTTCAGTCACTGGTGTCCGCTATTGTACCGAGGTTCTCCTGCCTCACTTGCGTCTGTTTAGAGATGCTGTGTGTCCTGAGTTCCTCTTCATGGACGACAACGCTACACCTCATCGTACAGTGGCTGTCGCAGAGCTGTTGGAGAGTGAACATATTCAACGCATGGATTGGCCCGCAAGGTCCCCGGACCTAAATCCAATCGAACACGTGTGGGACCTTCTCGGGAGACACGTGAGGGACCTTCTCGGGGACCAGCCGCCAGCAACGATTCTGCAGCTGCGATTAGCGCTACAAGAGGAATGGGCCGCGATGCCTCAACAGCTGCTTGACAACCTTGTCCTGAGCATGGACGGACCATTGTAAATCCTGCACGCAGTCTGGGGTGATCATATCCCCTACTAAAGACTGGATTTTTCTTGGCAGCCGCCTGTCACATGGACGTCTCTGTCTTCTGTCCAGTTGTGCTCGAAGCTACCTTTTCAATAAAGTGCCTTTGTATCCTTTGGATTCCTTGTTTGGACGGTTTTGCTCACTTGTCCCATATTCTTACATTTTGGGGGTCTTATGGTATGATTTGAGTCGATGTGGAGCACTTCTGCACGACGTTACATTCGAAAAACCGTCTCGTCCTTAATTTTTGCACGCCAGTGTCTATAGTTCGCCTTAGGTATGGGACTTTAATGAAACAAGTAATTGGCAAACCACGCATTTAACTCTTAACGGTAATCTCTGTTTTATTCTAACTTATTCGATGGTTTAAATTATTGGACCCTTAGATTTTAAAAATATTTCTACTAAAACAGTTTAAATTAAAATATTGTTTGTAATTTTGTATAATGGAAATATGTTACCATGTTTCGCATTTTTTTGTATAACGTTCTGTAGGAAGTTGTGCAAACTGAAAATATTCACTGCATTATTGATGCAGTTTATGGATATCATCTTTGAGTTCAGTTTGGGGATTCCGAAATTTTCTTTTTGCCAATTCAAATATGTTTGTGATGTAGAATGATTTATTGGTTTTGTACAAGAAAAGAACTTAAAACTTTGCTAAATTTTCGGAGATAACAGATCTCTTTTATCAGGTTTTCGTCATTGCACTCCACTAAGATTATGATTATTTTATCTTTATTGTTTCCTTTACGGCTACGGTTAAACTGGACTACATAGTTGGACTGGACTACATAGTTGGCAGCAAAAAGCCCATACAGTCATTTTGATGAAATCATTATCTTCATAAATTCAAGTCCTTTTAATTTCCATTTGAAGATGTTTAAAATGACTTGAAATTTAGGAAAAGAATATTAAAAGATGAATTTGAAATTGAGAAGAAGAGGGACTCCGTCATCAATGACTGCGTGAAACTTTCGCCACCAAACATATCCTTCGGTCTGGTCGACATTAACCGCAACTGTAAATGGAACAGTAACCATAACCGTACGGGGAGTGCAGTGAAGAGAGCTTGATGAAGGAGATGACTTATCTCTGAAAACTTGTTAACATTTAGAAATGTTTTAAGTAAGAACGAATAAAATTCATTTACGAGAGACTAGAAAAAAACAAATTTTTTATGTCACGAATCTAGAATGATTGCAAAAGGAAATGCGCTATGCCAAATGTATTTCGAATATACCTTCTTCAAAAGTTCGTTATGATTTTATCTTGTCATGTATGGCTTGAAAGTATTTTCATTCAAAATCTTTGACACATTATATGTAATAAATGTGGAATACTTGTTAATGAATGCACAGTTTTCGTAGGCATAATGTTTTGAAATGAAAACTTATAGTTCACACTGCAATGACGAATTTTACTTACTATGTTGTTTCTTAAAACTGAATTTTGAAACATTTCCGTAACATACATTTAGCCATTAATTACGGGTAAAATGAATAAAAGCGAACTCCCTGGTCTGCTTTACACACTTCAGTATTGGAAAGTAAGTGAATTTCTTTCATTAGATACTTAGCAATTTTGTTTCAATACAGTTCTTTCCCATCATGGATTACTTTTTTCTTTAGTATTTCTAAAAATCTAACAGTTTGATATCGATGAAGGTAAGCATTTTTACTGTTTTTAGCTACCTGTATGCTTATGTTGGTCGTTAAGCCTCAATAAAGGCGAACTTTGAGTTCCGGAAAAGAAAAAATAGTCGCATCTGTGTACAGCGTCTGTAGTATAACATTCAAATTTTTGCATGCTGACCAGGCATTAGGCGTTCTTCGTTTAATTAGAGTCCTCGTTGGGGATTCATAGATCCAACACATTAGGAGGGAATGACGCATTTACCACAGCATGTTCCTAGAATCTGGGGCTCATGTCTTTATGAGCCCAGGATATATGAAATAGCTGGTACTCTTATAGCCTGTTCTTGAAATATCATGGCAATATACACTTTTCTCTCTTGTAGGATCATTAGTGTTGGAAACAGGATATTCCTAGAAAGTCTGATATACCAGAAAATAAAATATTTGATACCAGTCTCCATCGTTTTGAATAATGTTTTTCCTTCACTGAATAAGACACTGCATGCCGGTCCAGGAAAATTCCTTGCTTTGGCGTCGGAGTGCCTCACGAATACTATACGTCAGCTCGCTCAAAATTCCGTAATTTAAATGTATTGTTTGAAAAACCAAACCGATGGCAGTCAAAATGTTCCATATCTGGGAGATAAGGGGAAAGGAATGAACGATCCGTCCTAATGAAGCAATTTCTCCCTGTGTTCGGAAAATGATGTGAGCTCTGGGATTGTCGTAAAGAAGAAGTACACCATTTACGTTTCTGGTTGACCGAACACTTAGCATACGTTTTTGTAATGTTTTAACCGCTCGGAATTAATCGTGTTGCATATTCTGCCATTAAATCCACAAGCAGGACTCCGTCTTTGTTCCAGAAGATGGGGTTTCCATGACTTTACCCGCAGAAGGCCATCTTTTGAATATTTTCGTGCGCAGTGGCCTCTGATGGTGCCATTCCATCTTTTCAGAGTCATAATGGTGGATTCAAGCCTCATCGCAGGTGATTATGCATAACAGAAATCCGTATCCTTCCTCTTCGTAGCTCTCGAGACTTTCCGTCCGTACAATTAACTTATCGAGAATCTCTGTATTCGTCTGTCAGCATCTTGTCGACTACCGTGTGCAAACCTTGTTAAAGCCGAGGTATGTAATCATGGATATAAAGCACTGGTTTTTCGATACCAACTTCATTGAACAACTCCCGTGATCGGCAGTTTTTTTCTTATCAGTGCGTCAATTCGGCTATTGTTGTTTCTCGTTATTGCAGTCACTGCTCTTCCGCTTTGAGGATTCTCTCCGATAAGGGTTTCACCACACTTTTAAGTGTCTGGCCCAGCGTCTAAGTGTGCTAATATGAGGGTTGTACCGAAAGTAGTGCAACAGTGGGCAAATTGTTTTATTAACCGACAGAGGTCGCTCAAATTGCACTTGTTGGTAGAGTAACTCTTTCTCGATACAAAGGTACTACTCAACATAGTCTCCATCACAAGCGATGCATTTGCGCCATTGTTGAACCCAACTCTCGAATTATCTTTGAAAACATTAAGGTGTGGACTATTGTACCCTCTTCTTCACAGCCACTTTTATCTCGTCTGTGTCATCAAATCGTTGTCCCCGGAGACTGTCCTTCATGCCATCATGCGCAATCAAGGGTAATATCATCATGCGCAATCAAGGGTAATGTCATCATGCGCAATCAAGGGTAATGCCATCATGCGCAATCAAGGGTAATGCCATCATGCGCATCTTTAGACACATATGGGATACGAACAGCTTCACTTTCACGGTGGTCATGAATTCAATCACCACTCTCTACTTCACGCGTGCATCTACCCCATCCGCCATTTCACAATCATTGTGTGCGATGCTGACGTGCCGATCGCAGTGCCACTCACTGTTATGGAAGTGGGGACTGCTGATGTCTATTCTTCGACGTATGGAACTTTCTACTGCTCTTGGTTTGAAAGAAAGGGACAAGGATGAGTTATTTGGGTATCGCACCGCGTATTACTCATTGTATCACACAGTTACACTAATAATATACGGATGGTTTAAAATATACCGATCGTTTTTGAGGAGTATCTGTTGGATATCAATATACAGCTGGAGAGAATGATGTCCCAGAGTTCGGCGAAGAGAGAGACACACACTGGTTTGGATTGCCTAATGCAGAGTCCCACTGCATCCCACAAACATTTGATGGGATTCAGGTAGGAAGGACTTGTCATCCCGAAGAGCACACGAGGTACTTGAATATGATCCTTAAACCACTCCTGGCTTTGCGTCATGGAATGTTGTATTGTTGAAAGAGTCCAGTGTTGTCTGTATACCAGTCTCCATGTAGGACAATACCTACTCGAAAGAAGTGATAAGTGCTCTGAAAGAAGTGATTCATAGAAAGAAGTGGTAGGATATGAAGGTGAAGATGTGTTATTCGGGGATGTTTGGGGACTCAGTGATGTCTATGAAAACAATCTGTGTACGGTGATAACGTTACTACCGACCTATTTCCGTCAAACGATGCAGTCTGGTTGCAGCTGCGTATCCGCGCGGAGTCGAATATGGAACTGTCCACCGGCATGTTGGAGTTGGAACCTAGACTCGTCAGACCAGATGACTGCACAGCGGACGAGTCATCCAATGCCCAGTCACGGTGCTTCCGTGCCTACTGCAGCTAAAACTATTGATGACAGGTTATCAACATGAGCACATGAACAGGCCACCGACTCCCCAGGTCCGTCAGCTAGATTGTGTGCTTGGAAACATTTCCAAGTGCGCTCTGGTTGTAGTTTGGTATTAACTGAAGCATTGCGAGTCGTCTGTTTTCCCGAACAGCACGTGTTAACTGGCGTACACCTTGACTGCCAGCTAGCGGTGGTGGTCACTTTTGGACACTCTGGGAGAAACTGTGTCCCTCTCTAGCCTATTCCCGCTGCACCTTCACTACGGCGACCCTCGAACAGCCAACAATGCCTGTGGAGGCTGAGATGCTGGGTCCCGCTTTCTTCCCGCCGGTAATCATGCCCTCTCAAACTCTGACAAGTCCTTCCCTCTCCCCATTACAAGACCTTCGTACTAAGAGAACTGACGCCCCCTGCCCATTCAGTCTTTTTACAGGGTGTCACACTCGCTACCGAACCCATCATTTCTTTAATAATATTAACACAAGTGAAGATATTGCAACGAAATTTGAAGTGGACTTACCTCATTTCCTGAGAAATATGATGACATCACAACATGTGCTAGAAGTGGCAACCATTTGCTTCCAGACAGCATTGAACCCGGCTCACATTATTGTGGAAAGTCTTGAAAGCAAACATCACCAAAGAAATTACATTATTATAAATGCCTTGAAAGCAAACATCACCAAAGAAATTCTGTCACTGCCTGAATTTCTTTGGTGATGTTTGCTTTCAAGGCATCTATGGTTTCACGGTTTCTTTTGGTAAACTCTCCCTTTTAGGTATCTCCATAAAAAGTAATCAGGAGGCATCAGATCGGGCGAGCGCGGGGGCCATAGACCATTCAAAATGACGCGGTTGCCGAAAAAGGACTGCATTTCGGCCATACTGGTGTGTGATGTGATGTCGCTCCATCATGCTAGTAATATCCAAGGAGAGTTCTTCGTTGTCCAATTGATTTACAAAGGTGTTGAAGATTTCCATATATGTGTATGTAGCTGTTATCGAAGAAAATGGGACCAATTATGCGGCGCCGAGTCATCCCACACCAAACACCAATTTTATGTGAATGAAGGGGTTCTTCATGTATCGCGTTGGGATTTTCACTGGACCAAGTACAGGAATTTTGGGAATTGACGTATCCGGACAGGTGAAACCACGCCTCTTCCGAGAACCACGTGTAGTCCAGAATGCCCGGATTTTCCTGAAGAAATGTTAGAAACCATCGACAGTATGTCACTCGTTTTACGTGGTCAGGCTCTTGCAGTTCATGGACCCCGGAGATACGGTAAGCATGAAGCTTCGCTGTTTTCACAGCATGTTGTTAAGTGCTTTTGGACAACCCTGTTTCCTGTGACAGTCGGAGAAGTGACTTCCTGGGAGATGCAAGTAGTCGGCTCTTTACATTCTGGATCGTTTCCTCGAATATTTGTGGACCTGCATGGTCGTCTAATAACGTCCCCTTGGTTTCCAATTTCTTCGACAATGCCCGAATGGTGGACTTGCTTGGCGGATGTCTGCCTTCAAACCTCTCCAAGAATTGCTGTTGACAAGACTTTATCGATCCCGTTTTCCAATAAGTGCGAACAATAAACACTCACTCCTTCAGAGTATACTGATACATTTTCACACGTACGCGAACAGCCACGACCACGAGCACTCACTATCAACAACCGTATTGTGTAGACATGCTCAGCGAAATGGCATAACAAAGCAGCAGAGAGGCGTGTCCGGCTGGCTGGCGGACAGCGCCGGGTTCAATGCTGTCTGGACGGAAATGGTGGGCACTTCCAGCACATGTTGTGATGGCATTACATTTCGCACGAAATGAGGTAAGTCCAGTTAAAATTTCGTTGCAGTATCTTTATTGGTGTTAATATTATGAAAGAAATGCCGGGTTCGGTAGCGATTGGGACACCCTGTACGTTCCACGCTGGTTTGTGATGTCAGGTGTGAGACAGGGTTGGTTATAATGATCTAGAACATGAGCATTTATACACTATGTGGACAAAAGCGATTAGACATCCCCACGCATGCGCAATGGTGTGCTCCCGCAGCAGACACGTGATCGATAAGGTATGAAAACGGCAACGGGAGTACGCTCAGATCAATCGCTGATATAACAAAAGGCTAGTAGGTTAGAGCTCTTCGAGTTCGAAAAGTGCGTTGTAATATTCTGCTCAATTGGAGATATGAGCATAAAAAGCATTCCTGATGTCAGACAGGTCGGTAAATCAGCTCTGGCCTTTGTCATCAACAAGTGGAAGAAGGCGGGACTTTGCAGGAATGCACCTCGCCCTGGAAGACCCACTAAACTGCAACGCAGGCACCGGAGGGTGCTGCCGAGGCAGGCCCGGAAAACCAGGTCCTGATCAATGACCGCCATAATACACGAGTTCCAGATGGCCACAGATGTTATTGTCTCCACCACGACACTTCGAAGAGAGGCACATGCACTCGGATATCATATCTGAGCATCCGCTCACAAACCTCTCGTCACAAAGAGTAATAAAGCCACGCGGTTATGATGGTGTCAGCAGCACAAAAATTGGACACTGGAACAATGGCGACAGGTGTTATGCAGCGACGAATCCCGCTTCACATTATTCCGATCCAATGGACGTGTCGGGGTTTGGCGGCTAAGGTACTATATCGTTGGAACTGCCCACCGCGGCGGTTGGCAGTAACGACTGGCAGCCTCCAACTGTTTTTTTATATTTTAAACGAGATTTATTTCGCGGAAAGGGTCGACAGTCGGCGGCCGTGACGTCATGACGGTCCGATCCCCACTGTCGCGTCTAGAGCGCTCTGTAACCAGTCAAGACGGGACCTCGCGATGGCCCAGAGGAAGGCGTGGGTGACTTATTTACCACGGTTTGTGAAATTGTGACCAATTCTTTCATAATGGCGAGAAAAGGGTTCAGTAATCATGACGATGAACAACTTGTAGAGTATGTGAGAGTGCTGTACGATTATGGACGCAAAGATTTTCGTAATTTGAACACGTGTGATGGAAGATTGCGGAATACTTAAAAGTCACTTTCCCGATTTTTAAATATTTCATTTGAGAGCGCTCTTGACGGTAGGCGTATAATTTCATCATCCTCTTCTTCATCCTGTAACAAGAACGCTGTAGTAGTACCTAAATCCATCTTCGAACAAATCTCAGTGTGTTTGCTATCTCCCAAAACTAAAAGCCAACTGATTACTTGCTCTATAATAGGAGAGCGGTCGGCAGCTACAGAGGGCAGTTTCTACGGCATAGCCTACCACTCACTGCCGGACTTTACAGTGGACAGTTCCAGCGAAATAGTACCTTTACCCGGAGAGCATCTGCTTTCGGAGTGTACAGTGCCGACTGTGTAGTACAGAGGAGGTGTAGCTATGGTATTGGGTTGTTTCAGCTGGTACGGTATGGTTCCAATAGTTTCTATTCATGGCAACATGAACTCTGTGCTGTATAAAGATACCCTGTATAACTCAATGCTCTCAACGTTGTGGCAGTTCTACGGACACGACGATTGTTTCTTCCAGGACGACATTGCCACTTGTCATGTTTCCAGGGCTACAGTGGAGTGGTATGAGGAAAACCAGATCTTGCAGATGAACTGGCCTGCTCAGAGCCCGGGCTTCAATCCCATTGAATTCCTATGGTATGAACTTGAATGACGGGTGAGGTTTAGACCAACACGACCTTCTTCACAGTTGGTCCACGTACTGAAGGCGTAATGGAGGAACATCCCGTTCTTCTTACTTCATGGGCTTGTGGACAGTTTACCTGGACTGGTGGCTGCTGTAATCTCTGCAAATAAAGGACTTACCCGCTACTGTTGTAAATACAATACTGTTTTTCTATTTACTTACAGTATCCAATCACGTTTGTCCACATAGTGTATCTTTGGGCTGGTGTGGTTATGGAAGTTTGAAGATTTGCAACAAGCTGTTGATAACCCTAACTCCAGAAGCGCGCTCAAAGTACCATATTTAGAATTGTAGATTGCATAGGAATAGATCTGCCAGGAAATTTGCTTTCCTAATTACTTAACTACAGTCGGAAAATGACAAAAAAACACGGAGTGGTTAGCCAACGGATAGAGGAATGACCTCGTCACTAATGTCCTCGGCTTTCTATATTAATGAACACACAGCACATCGTTCTATCTTCCGTGTCACGCTGCTCTATTGACTGCTTGTAGTACATATATTATTCGACTTCGTACATGTGCAGTTACAAATTTAGATAGCAAATTAGAATATTTCCGAAAGCCACAGTAAGCTATATTTTTATTTCAGCTATTTATTGCTACGCTGTGTTGACTTCCGAGAATAATAAATTGATTTCCAATTTTCCAGAATGTGGGTTTTCCCCACTGCTAGGGAGATTTTGCTAGCATCAAAAGAATGTTAAAGCAACTCTAGATGTTTCCCGTTTGATAATCAGTAAAATGCTCTAAACATATCATCATATGAACATCCTTTGTAGAGATACGCTGCTGTTATCTGTGCTTTAGCCTTTGAACAGCCCGGAAAGAATTAACTCTGGGTAAGTCAAGTGGGCTGGAATCAGCTCTAACGAATATACACTGACGGAAAAAAAAAATCACAACACCAAGAAGAGGTTGTGTTAGATAAACGACAGTTGGTAGGCGGTGAGAGTACATCTGTAAGATGACATATATCCAGAATTTGGGTTTTCCTCACGACTAGGGAGATTTTGCTAGCATCAAAAGAATGTTAAAGCAACTCTAGGTGTTTCCCGTTTGATAATCAGTAAAATGCTCTAAACATATCATCATATGAACATCCTTTGTAGAGATACGCTGTTGTTATCTGTGCTTTAGCCTTTGAACAGCCCGGAAAGAATTAACTCTGGGTAAGTCAAGTGGGCTGGAATCAGCTCTAACGAATATACACTGACGGAAAAAAAAAATCCCAACACCAAGAAGGGGTTGTGTTAGATAAACGACAGTTGGTAGGCGGTGAGAGTACATCTGTAAGATGACATCTATCCAGAATTTGGGTTTTCCCCACGACTAGGGAGATTTTGCTAGCATCAAAAGAATGTTAAATCAACTCTAGATGTTTCCCGTTTGATAATCAGTAAAATGCTCTAAACATATCATCATATGAACATCCTTTGTAGAGATACGCTGCTGTTATCTGTGCTTTAGCCTTTGAACAGCCCGGAAAGAATTAACTCTGGGTAAGTCAAGTGGGCTGGAATCAGCTCTAACGAATATACTGTATACAGACCGTCTGACAATAAATTTCCAGGACAGCTGTTGTTACGAGGAAAGTTTAAAGCACTCAATCCAACTGTGGTTATGGTTCTTCAAAGTAGTCCCCCTTCCTATCGGTGCACCATTTTGATCTCTCCACTAGATGTGCGAAACACGTTTTAAATTCATTTACCGGAACACTGCTCATTTCCATGGTAACCGTTTTCTTGATGTCATGAAACGTCGTCTTTTCAACGCCAGCTTCACTTTGGGGAACAGGAAGCAGTCGGAGGGAGCTAAGTCTGGGTAGTAGGGCGGATGGTTGTGCCTGGGACTTGGCGACGAACTGTGTCACCAACAGTGCCGAGTGGGCAGGCCCGTTGTCGTCCAGAAGGAACCAACTTCCATGTGCTCTCAGGTGTGGCCTCACATGATGAAGTTACTTCCGTAGACGATCAAGAACTTGCAGGTAGAAGGCATTGGTGATTGTTGCGCCCTCCGGAAGCCATTCCCTGTGACTGATGCCGGTGCTGTCAAAAAACGTGATGAGCATTGCTTTGATTTTCGACTTTTGCAGGCGGAACCTTCTTGGGTATCGGTGAACTTGGTGCCCTTCACTCCATGCTGTGCTTCTTTGATGTTGGATCGTGTTGAAAGCACCACGTCTCATTAGCTGTAACAATGCGGCCCAGCATCGAAGGGACGGATTTCACAGCCGCAATGAACGCCTTGCAGCTTTCGACTCCTTGCACTTTCTGTTCTTCAGTCAAACTGTGCGGCACAAACCATACGCAAATCTTCCATTTCTCGAGATCTTCCTTTAGAATCAGCCGGATTGTTTCACGGTTGATGTGGAGTTCGTCCTCCATCACCCGTCCCGTCACTCAACGGTCTGACTGCACCAGAGCATGAACTTTCTCCACCATTTCCTCAGAACGGCTGGTTGACGGTCTTCCAATCCTTGGGTCATCCCCCAACGTCTTCAATTCCCTCGCGAAATCGAGCATATCATTCAAAAACGCGATCACGGGATAGAGCATTATCCCCGTAAACAGTTTTGATCATTTCGAAGGTCTCCGTTGCTGCTTTTCTAGACTTGCAGCAAAACGAGATGTTTGCTCTCTATTCAAATCCATGACAATCGTCTTTGGGGTACCTTCTATTAAGTCTTCAGAATCGGACAGGTCTGCACTTTCTTAGATCTTCATGTCTCCTGCAAGAGAGGGAAAACACAGTTACGATTTGACCCATAGAACATATTTTTACCACTACCATTAACAGAGTAATACCCACTGTCCTGGAACTTTATTGTCAGACGGTGTATCCGCTGTCTGTGAAGTGGGCCGAACTTGGCTGGAATGAATTCATTCGGAGTGCGTTTAGTGGTTCCAGCGGCGCTCGAACGAGTGACCTGCAAGACTCAGAGGCATAACTAGGGCCGGACAGGCGGCGCAGCTGAAAAGAGGGCGCAAAAATCAGTGCGTACAGCTGATTAAAATTGGAATTGAAACTTTGCACCAGTTTCTGGTACAATTTTTATCGCCATACTTTGTCATTTGTCCTTTTACAGAATTTGCTTATAATATGTTGCACCAGTATTGGTAGTCTTCAACATAAAATTCACATTTCTCCCTCAAAACGTTCAGGGGATATTAGTTGCGCACATTCAAAAATGAAGGTGCAGTTGTACGTGCAGTACAAGATAAGGATGTGTCGTTCACCTTGTTGAACATTCTCTGGGGACTATTTAATGATTTTTGCGACTTTAAGCCTCAATTTCTAGATACATTCGGTCTGTTTGAGGTGATACCGAATGTCGTAAGTCCGAAGTTTTTTTTGGGGGGGGAGGGTTGACGACCACCGTGAGCAACTAGGTGGGCTATAAGCAGTCGCCGGTCCATAATTTAGGGCCATTGGTTCCAGGGAAGGTAGAATCCGTCCCTAATTTAGGACCACTGGTTCCAGGGAGAGGGAACGCTATTTACCACAGTGTACTGTTCCTATGGTCAAGTTTGAAGCTGGCAATGTACTCGTGTGCGGGTTGGTTTTCGTGGTATGGTCCCGGTCCATTGGTTATCGTGGAAAAACCTGTTAACCAGCACGTCTACCTCGATATCCTGTACAATTATGCCCTACCAACTCTGTGGAAATACTATGGAACCGAGCCTTGTTGGTACCAGCAGGATAATGCACCGAAACATAAAGCAAGGACTGTTACGGCGTGGTTTGAAGATAATTCCGTATCGTGTGTGGACTGGCCAGCACAGAGCCCTGATATTAATGCCATAGAGCACCTATGGGATGAATTAGAGTGCCGCATAAGAAGTTTGGAACCAAGGCCTACTACTAAGCAACAGTTAGCGGCAGCATTATGTACTGAATGGAAGCGGATATCTATCTCTGTGTTCCAAAACCTTGTCGAAAGCATGTCTCGAAGGGTCAGTGCATGCATTAAGGCCAAAGATGGATCGACACCTTACTAATGTATGTCAATAAATGCTATGTTGTGTTTATCTTCTAGGTGTCCGGTGACTTTTGTCAATATAGTGTATGTATGTATGTATTTATTCAATAAGATGACATTTGTGTGCTTTTCATTGTTTTTATGCTTGAAATAGTAAGTAGTCATATCATTATGCAACGCAGTGCATAATTGACGATTAAAGTTTCTGTTGATAAACTTTGGTGATTTTGATCTTCAAGAAACCATTGAACATGATAAACTGAATGTCATAATTTTATTCACATGCTGGACTATAAGAAGCGCCACTCAAGTGGGTTGTTTTTTCAGTTCATATTCGAATTTGCATCTGTTTTATGTGACAAAATCATTGCAGAATATACACATCTGACTGTGTTTCTCCAATGCGTTTTACAGACAGCTTTCGGAAAATGTGAAAACGGAAACAGAAGCAAAACCAGCAGCTTTCATTTGAGGACTCTACTGTGGGAAGCTGGTGAGTATTCTTTTTATCAAATTTGCTTTCTTGCGTAGTCATTTTGCGTAAAATTGCTCAAAATCATGGCACAATAGAAAAGCGGATTACTTACAGGACAGTTCCATCCATCAAAATGAAATCATTCGGCCTAAAAATTATCTTTGTAGAAATGTAACTAATTTTCGTGCCTTGAATATTTCGGGTTTATTTATCGCTTTCGTGGATGAGTTCAATACGTGAACCCCCACCTTCGGAACTCTTGATGATGATTAGCTTATCAAAGTTATAATGTTTACTTTCAAATACTTGGGGACGTGGACATTAAATGCTTAACATGAACAGTTAAATAACATCTATAGGTCCCAGGGATTGATATAAACTGGTGTGCAAAAATTAAAAACGAAGAGAAGAAATTAGCATAAAAGCGGAACGAGCAGGCAGAACGGACCAAAAAACCACTCGAGAGATAGACTAGGTTCCGGTACGGTAGGGCATGCGCATATATGCAGCATGACGTAGGAGGGGGGCAGTGTTGAAAGGGTACAAAGCTCACGGGATGTGTACGCTCAGCAATTCGGTGAAAGCTATTGCACGGTGTACATCCGTTTGAACGACGTCGAGTTGCTGCCACCGTGTGATATGACCAACAGGCAATCCAGTAGACGACATCTAGATGCCTTTACCCGAGGTCGCGTCATTGGGAAGTTGGAAGAAGTTCGAAGTGTGACTAGTGTGGCCGAGGAGTTCGGGATCGCTCACAGCATTGTTTCACGAGCTTAGACAGCATTTCAAACGACAGGAACAGCTGTCCGAGAGTTTAGCAGTGGTCGTCCACGAGCAACCACGGCGGCGGACGACTGGTATATTGTCCTATATGCGAGAAGAGACAGACGGAAGACAACAGGAGAAATCGCAAGTGACATTCAACAGACAACTGGACGTCCGTTATCGCGTTTTACCGTGACCAGGAGGCATCACAACAGTGGTCTATTTGCACGACGACCAGTACGGTGTGTGCCATTAAGGCCTGCTCATCGGAGACGGCGGTTTCTGTGGTGGCAGGAACACAAGAACTGGACACATCAGCAATGGGGTCGAGTTCTCTTTACGGATGAGAGCCGATTTAGTCTGATGAGCGATTCTGGACGTATACATATCTGGAAAGAGCTGGGAACCCGCAATCACACCTCAAACACCATCGAAAGGGACCGGTTTGGAAGTGGCGGAGTTCTCGTTTGGGGCGGTATCATGCTTGGTAGCCGCACTGACCTCCACATCTTCCAAGGAGGTTCAGTCACTGGTGTCCGCTATTGTACCGAGGTTCTCCTGCCTCACGTGCGTCTGTTTAGAGGTGCTGTGGGTCCTGAAGTACTGTTCTAGGACGACTACGTTGCACCTCATCGTACAGTGGCTGTCGCAGAGCTGTTGGAGAGTGAAGATATTCAACGCATGGATTGGCCCTCAAGGTCCCAGGACCTAAATCCAGTCGAACACGTGTGGGACCTTCTCGGGAGACGCTTGGCAGCACGTCACCAGCCGCCAGCAACGATTCCGCAGCTGCGATTGGCGCTACAAGAGGAATGGGCCGCGATGCCTCAACAGCTCCTTGACAACCTCGTCCTCAGCATGGCCAGACGTTGTAAATCCTGCAACGCAGTTAGGGGTGATCATATCCCTTACTAAAGACTGGATTTTTCTTGGCAGCCGCCTGTCACATGGACGTTTTTGTCTTCTGTCCAGTTGCGCTCGAAGCTACCTTTTCAATAAAGTGCCTTTGTATCCTTTGGATTCCTTGTTTGTACGGTTTTGCTCACTTGTCCCATATTCTTACATCTTGGGGATCTTATGGTATGATATGAGTCGATGTGGAGCACTTCTGCACGACGTTACATTCGAAAAACTGTCTCGTCCTTAATGTTTGCACACCAGTGTATATTACAGCAAGAAATAGAGCTTATAGGGTATCAAATGAACTCCTTTATTCAGTTAATTGACTTATAACTCAACCTTAGAGAACCACATAGTAGCTTAGACACAATTCCTCCTTGAACAAATATAACAGGCTTGTATAGACACTTATGCGACGCATAGAGCATCTTTTATTTTAGTAATATCGAAGATAACATGCGACCTTAACAGAAGCAGTATATAGTCTTGTGTACACACACTTCTTGTTATTTATTTACCTTGACTCACTTTCAGCCGTTGCCTTGAGGTTTTAACGTGCCTGTCTGAAAGAAATAAAATTATAAAGTAATGTAATTTACATAAGAACAGAAACTCAAAAACGAAGATTAATTTAGAGACATACATCACGAAATGTAAAATTATAGGTTAACGATATTGTTCAAGTGAACATTCTCCAAAATTTTCAGAGCGAATTACACAGACTTATAAAATGTTTCTCATATTTAAAGTTGTATAACGTAAACGTCTTTTCGTACTGCTACGTTATTTTAAAACATCACCATACGATGAAAAAGTTCCTAAATTAAACCTTTACGACTAGACGAAACACTTAAAAAAATAGAAGTGAAACTTACGGAAATGATGCTTTATTTCTCGATGTAGCACTTCACATCACAAATTGGTATCAACACTCCACATTAAACACACCACACACCAACACGACGCTCCACATTAATCGCTCCACAACGCTCCCCAAGCAACAGTTTACTCGTAGTTTATATCTCTCGTTCTTATCTGATAACAGGCATACGTCACGTTCATTCAACTTCAATCATGTTGCCAACAGCATTCGTTTGAGAGAAAAGATATCACGTTAAGTGTGAAATATAACTGAGAACAAACTCAAGATTTACATAGGGAAAGAGACTAAAAAGGAAAGTTAATTTAGAATATACGTCGCAGTTGTTTGAGTTGCTTTGGCATATGTTGCACATATGTTAGGTGCTGACTGTTAATACGATTTTTCTTTTGCTCTATTAACAAAATGATGTAGCACGTTGGACAGAGCATGCGCAAAATACCACAATTTTTTATGCTAAGCCCCGCTTCACAAAATTCCATTGTTTCGACGATCGAAGAAAGAGCATCGACAAATTACATTGTGGCACGTTTGGATTACAACCTCAAATACCAGCATATTTTTGATGTCAGTTTTTTTTACATAACATCCTTTAAGTTATTTTAATGAAATAATGAATTGTAGAAATGAAATGAATGATGAAATTGAAAATTCTGAATGTTTTTCCTTTATTATGTTATTTATTTATTTGCGTTTAATAGTCCTTAGAGGGAGGAATTACTTTTTACGAATTCCAGAGGGTAAATACACAGTTCTCTCAACATGAATTACGCCTGTAGTTTTTAGTTAAAAAAACTGATATGTGTGGTAATAAAAAAAAAATCTGAAAGCGAAGATAAACTGAGAGGCATGAAATAGCCGTTTATTATATCGTGTGTGTGTGTGTGTGTGTATAAGTTCTACCCGTTTTTGTAGGCCACAAAGACAGGAGGAAAACAGAACAAATAACGTACCTAGAATTTCACATAATTGCCATCATTCTGTATGACCTCTTGCCATCTGTCTATGAGTAGGTAAATCCCACGCCGGAAAAAATTCCTGTGTTTTAGAGTCAAAAAAGTCATGTAATGCCGTTTCCACATCGTCCACATCATCGAAGGTTTGGAGAGCGAAGGCGTTCTGTAACGATCGAAAAAGGTGGTAGTCCGTAGGTGCCAGGTCAGGGGAATGCGCCGGGTGACGTAACACTTCCCAACCAAAGTCCAGTAATTTTTGCCGAGTGATTAAAGCAGTATGAGGTCTGGTGTTATCATGATGAAGGATTACGCCTTTGCGACTGACGAGTGCTGGCCGTTTCGATGTCTGTTGATGTCGCAGTCTGTCCAACTGTTAGCAGTAGAGGTCAGCATTTATCGTTGGGTTAGGTGGCAACACCTCCCAGTGGATTATTCCCTGGACATACCACCAAACACTCAACAAAACATTTTCGGGATGCAGTTCTCCTTTTGAGGTCGATGGAGCAGGCTCCGCACCTTGGCACACAGTCTGTCGACGCTTTACATTACGGTGCAGTAATCATTTCTCGTGGAGCAGTCTCCGCATCTTGGCACACAGTCTGTCAAAGCTTTACATTACTGCACAGTAATAATTTCTCATGGAGAAGGCTCCGCACCTTGGCGCACAGTCTGTCGACGCTTTACATTACTGTACAGTAATCATTTCTCTTGGAGCAAGCTCCGCACCTTGGCGAACAGTCTGTCGACGCTTTACATTACTGTACAGTAATCATTTCTCATGGAGCAGGCTCCGCACCTTGGCACACAGTCTGCAACGCTTTACATTACGGTGCAGTAATCATTTCTCATGGAGCAATCTCCGTACCCTGGCACACAGTCTGTCGACGCTTTACATTACTGTACAGTAATCATTTCTCATGGAGCAGGATCCTCACCTTGGTACACAGTCTGTCGACGCTTTACATTACTATACAGTAATAATTTCTCATGGAGCAGTCTCCGCACATTGGCACACAGTCTGTCGACGCTTTACATTACTGTACAGTAATATTTCTCATGGAGCAGGCTCCGCACCTTGGCACACAGTCTGTCAACGCTTTACATTACGGTGCAGTAATCATTTCTCATGGAGCAATCTCCGTACCCTGGCACACAGTCTGTCGACGCTTTACATTACTGTACAGTAATCATTTCTCATGGAGCAGTCTCCGCACCTTGGCACACAGTCTGTCTACGCTTTATATTACTGTACAGTAATCATTTCTCATGGAGCAGGCTCCGCACCTTGGCACACAGTCTGCGACGCTTTACATTACTGTACAGTAATCATTTCTCATGGAGCAGGCTGCGCACCTTGGCACACAGTCTGTCGACGCTTTACATTACTGTACAGTAATCATTTCTCATGGAGCAGGCTCCGCACCTTGGTACACAGTCTGTCGACGCTTTACATTACTGTACAGTAATCATTTCTCATGGAGAAGGCTCCGCACCTTGGCACAAAGTCGGCCGACGCTTTACATTACTGTACAGTAATCATTTCTCATGGAGCAGGCTGCGCACCTTGGCCCACAGTCTGTCGACGCTTTACATTACTGTACAGTAATCATTTCTCTTGGAGCAGGCTCCGCACCTTGGCGCACAGTCTGTCGACGCTTTACATTACTGTACAGTAATCATTTCTCATGGAGCAGGCTCCGCACGTTGGCACACAGTCTGTCAACGCTTTACATTACGGTGCAGTAATCATTTCTCATAGAGCAATCTCCGTACCCTGGCACACAGTCTGTCGACGCTTTACATTACTGTACAGTAATCATTTCTCATGGAGCAGGATCCTCACCTTGGTACACAGTCTGTCGACGCTTTACATTACTATACAGTAATAATTTCTCATGGAGCAGTCTCCGCACCTTGGCACACAGTCTGTCGACACTTTACATTACTGTACAGTAATCATTTCTCATGGAGCAGGCTCCGCACCTTGGCACACAGTCTGTCGACGCTTTACATTACTGTACAGTAATCATTTCTGATGGAGCAGGCTCCGCACCTTGGCACACAGTCTGCCGACGCTTTACATTACTGTACAGTAATCATTTCTCATGGAGCAGGCTGCGCACCTTGGCACACAGTCTGTCGACGCTTTACATTACTGTACAGTAATCATTTCTCATGGAGCAGGCTCCACACTTTGGCACACAGTCTGTCGACGCTTTACATTACTGTAGAGTAATCATTTCTCACGGAGCAGTCTCCGCACCTTGGCACACAGTCTGTCGACGCTTTACATTACTGTACAGTAATCATTTCTCATGGAGCAGGCTGCGCACCTTGGCACACAGTCTGTCGACGCTTTACATTACTGTACAGTAATCATTTCTCATGGAGCAGGCTCCACACTTTGGCACACAGTCTGTCGACGCTTTACATTACTGTAGAGTAATCATTTCTCACGGAGCAGTCTCCGCACCTTGGCACACAGTCTGTCGACGCTTTACATTACTGTACAGTAATCATTTCTCATGGAGCAGTCTCCGCACCTTGGCACACAGTCTGTCGACGCTTTACATTACTGTACAGTAATCATTTCTCATGGAGCAGGCTCCGCACCTTGGCACACAGTCTGTCGACGCTTTACATTACTGTACAGTAATCATTTCTCATGGAGCAGTCTCCGCACCTTGGCACACAGTCTGTCGACGCTTTACATTATTGTACAGTAATCGTTTCTCATCACCCGTTACAATTTGTCCCCAAAACGGTTCATTTCTGTGACGAGGAAGCAAAGCAACACAGATACGGATTCTCTCTTCTCACTGCTTTGCAGAAAGCTGGTGCGGAACCCAGTTATGGAACTTGGTGATGAACCGAAGCGCATGCATCCTTCTTTCGACTGTTATTCTGTGTACCGACAACGTTTCCGCTAATTCCTGGATGTGGGTCATTTGTTATGGCTTGTTCCACATCCTCGTCAGAAACCACGTATGGATGTCCAGCACGTGATTGATCGTTACAGATTCTGTCTCCGTCCCGGAATTACCGAAACCAACGGCGACATGTGCTATCATCAACTGCATCCTTCCTATAGTTTTGACAGATGTTGCAGCAAGCCGCGGCTGCAGTACTGCCTTTATCGAACTCGTACAGTAAACCATGTCTAATATGCTCCTTATGGCATGCCATGTTACACCGTCCTTAATTTACGTTACGAATGACTTACTCGGACAAACCTAGTGCATCTACATGCTCTTCTGCTCCACGCTTTATTGGCCGAGAATGCACAGCGTCATCTGTGACGTAACTACTCCGATCGCAATTTACATCTATTACAAGACGGGTAAAAGTTTTGCACACACCCAATAGAATAATGTTCATGAAAAAAAGCGTAAATAAGTGGATGAATGAAGCAGAAACGTGCTGGAAAGAAGAAAGAGTTGGCGCAGTTGTCTAAGCGCTGGCTTATGATCATACATCCGAGAAGAGTCCAGGTTTGAATCCCGATGAGGCATGGATGCTGTGTTTGTCATACGGCACTGGCTCTCTACCTTCCCTGGAACCAGTGACCCTAAATAAGGGATGGGTGACTGCTTATAGCCCATTGAGTTGCTCAACGTGGTCGTTAAACCTACAATAAAAAAATCTGTTTTTAATTTCAAGTACTTTTATTGCCTGTATGAAAACCACGAACGTTAATTTTGATAAGTTTTTATCCTGCTTTTTGGAACAACACTAAATTCTCGGAAGTGTTCCATGTTGTGCCATGACAGAAACGTGGGATCGCTGCTACAAATTCCTGTTATACTTGACTTCGAAGTTAGTGCTGACCATGAGTGGTAGAAATGTCCCGCAACTCCATGCGGAATAGTAGTCTCTGTCCTTGGCTTTGACTTCGAGGCTAAGGAGGGGACGACAAGAGGAATCATCTGAAGGTCAACGGTTTCGCTGTGTTATGAAACCTTTGCTCAATGCAGTTTCGTATAGAATGTTGAGGAAATGGCGGTAATGGATCTTCTCGTTATCAATAACGATCCAGGGATTTAGGAATGGATTAAAAAGAAGGGGGAATTCATTGCACCTATTGAAACAGTGATATCGTACATAAACTTGCAACTGCTGTTTACCAGGCAGTTGTTGGGGAACGAAATTTGGAGGAAGCGCTCCCTTATATATATATATATATTTTTTTTTTTTAGATTTTTCTCTCTCACTCTCTCATAACGAAGTAAATTTCTCCGTCATTTTATCCGCGCCAGGATTCGAACCCGGGTCCCCTCACTCCGGAATAAGTTGCTCTACCAATTGAGCTACGCGGACGTTTTATTCTGATTCCTATATGCCTTTATGTCGTGTGCGTCCTTCTGGCAGGTACGTCACATCTCCTGGTACGTTACATCATCTCCCCCTTATTTTTGTTTTGTTTTGTTTTGTTTTCGAAGTGCTGGAGAAGGGATTCTCTGATTTTTCCTATCTCGCGGTGTGGAAATAACATCACACCAATCCGAGATTTTTGAACGGTCGGGTCATCCGGATAGTTCGGGCGCCATTATAACGAAGTAAATTTCTCCGTCATTTTTATCCGCGCCAGGATTCGAACCCGGATCCCCTCATTCCGGAGTAAGTCACTCTACCAATTGAGCTACGCGGACGTTTTATTCTGATTCCTATCTGCCTTTATGTCGTGTGCGGCCTTCGGGCAGGTACGTCAGATCTCCTGGTACGTTACAGTGGCGTAAGTCGAATGGGTTAAATTTTTCAATTTCCTTATCTCCATCCATAGATAAGTCGATCGTGAGTATAAGACGAGGCTAGAATAAATACAGTTAGTATCCTGAAATTCTTACTGCGCCCCCATTTCTCATCTCTCTCTCTCTCTCTCTCTCCTAGCAACGTCAGGTGATGCGCACCATATCCCAGCCTCTCCTTGACAAATGTCAACCCCGCTTTCTCGTGGTGCATCGTGTTCCCACTAAAGGGGCTCTGAAGACCGCCAGTAGCTGTATAACTATGCCACCGGGATTAGAGGAAATGCTATCCCACACTCACCAACCCGCTTGGCCAGCGTAGTCAGTTATGCCCCCCCCCCCAAGGATTCAATCATTGAACTGGGAAAACAAAGGAATAAAGCTTAATGAAGATTACTTAACTCACCTTCGTTTTCCTGATGACGTAGTCATCTTTGCGACTACCCCTTCAGAGCTGCAGATTATAATCCAAGAATTTGTCGACAATAGTAAAGAAGTGGGATTGAAAATGAACTTTCAGAAGACAAAAGTGATGTGCAATGTTTTTACAAGAAACGAAGATTTATCGATTGATGGAGAAAAGCTGGAGACAACCGATACCTACAATTACCTTGGGCAGCAGATATCAAGTGAGGGTCACACTGATGAAGTAATTAATTGGCGAATAACACTTGCATGGAGGGCTTTTGGAAGAAACAGTACAACTTTTAAGAGCAGTAAGTCATTATGACTTAAAAGAAAAGTGTTTAATCAATGCATCCTTCCAGTGCTTACGTATGGAGCAGAGACAAGGACTTTAACTAAAAAAGACATACAAAAACTGCAGACAACTCAAAGCAGCATGGAGAGATGCATGCTTGGTGACACCAGGAGAGATAAGAAGAGGAACTTGTGGATAAGGGAAATGACAGGAGTGGACGACATCATGACCAGAGTTAAATCCCTGAAATGGCAATGGGCTGGACATACTGAGAGAAGAACAGACCATCGATGGACAGCCGAAATTTTAGATTGGATTCCAAGGGACAGGAAAAGACCCAGAAGAAGACCACATGGGAGATGGGTGGATGAATATCGAAAGTATGCTGGAGTGAAATAGAAAAGACAGGCTCAAGATGGGCAATTGTGGAAGAAACTTGGGGAGAAATTCATCCAGCAGTGGATTGATAATGGTTGTTGTTGTTGATGATGATGATATATATATATATACGCACACACAGTCGAGTCACATCATTGTGACCACCTCCTACTTTAGACTTCAACAGCGCGTAGCCAGTGAATAAAGGCACGTGTCGTGAGCTGGTTTGGAGGGTATATAAGGTATGTTGTAGGCATTCAAAAAACATATCACTCTTTGCTGTCCAGGATAAAAGGAGCGATTTATCAGTTTTGCAAAAAGGGTTGATTATCGGGTTTCGGGCCAAATGTGGCAGTATTTCTGAAACAGCGCAGTTTGTGCTGTCCGCGCTTCACACGGTGGTTACTCTGGATATTAGCTGGTGGCCACAATACCGTGACCCGACCGTTTATTTATATATCATCATCATCATCTTCATCATTCATTATCAATCCACTGCTGGACGAAGGTCTCCCCAAGTTTCCTCCACAACGGTCTGCCTTGTGCCAGTCTCCTCCATTGCACTCCCACATACTTTCGAATTTCATCCACCCAACTTCCATGTGGTCTTCTTCTGGGTCTCTTCCTGTCCCTTGGAATCCAATCTAAAATTTCAGCTGTCCATTGCTGGTCTGTCCTTCTGGCAGTATGTCCACCCCATTGCCATTTCAGGGATTTAACTCTGATCATGGTGTCTTCCACTCTTGTCATTTTTCGGATCCACGAGTTCCTCTTCTTATCTCTCCTGGTTACACCAAGCATGCACCTCTCCATGCTGCTTTGAGTTGTCTGCAGCCTTTGTATGTCTCTTTTAGTTAAGGTCCACGTCTCTGCACCATACGTAAGCACTGGAAGGATGCATTGATCAAACACTTTTCTTTTAAGACATAATGGCATATTGCTCTTGAAAATTATGCTGTTTCTTCCAAAAGCTCTCCAGGAAAGTTTTATACGCCGATTAATTTCTTCATCAATGTGACCCTCACTTGATATCTGCTGTCCAAGATAAACGTACGTGTCTGTTATCTCCAGCTTTTCTCCATCAATCGATAAATCTTCATTTCTTGTAAAAGCATTGAACATCACTTTTGTCTTCTGAAAGTTCATTTTTAATCCCACTTCTTTACTCTTGTCAGCAAGTTCCTGGATCATACTCTGCAGCTCTGATGGGGTAGGGGCAAAAATGACTACGTCATCAGCAAAACGAAGGTGGGTTAGATAATCTCCATTAATCTTTATCCCTTTGTTTTCCCAGTTCAGTGATTGAAAGACATTTTCCGATGTGGCATTAAAGAGCTTTGGAGATATGGTGTCATCTTGTCTCACTCCTTTTCCAATTTTTATGTGTGTTGTAATTTCAAGCAGCCGAATCTTTGCACTTGCATTTTCATAGATGTTATTAATAATATTAATGGGTGCATCTTTAATACCACAGGATTTCAGAGATATTGTAACTGCTGATGGTTTCACCGAATCAAAGGCTTTTTCATAATCAATAAAAGCCATGCACAATGGAAGTTCTTATTCCCTCGCTCTTTCAATTAGTTCTCTCAGTACGTGGATGTGATCTATTGTGCTGTAGCCACTCCTGAATCCAGCTTGTTCTCTCGGTTGAGCCATGTCCAGTGTCACCTTCAAGCGGTGTGAAAGAACTTTAGAGAAGATTTTATAAACCACTGATAGGAGGCTGATAGGTCTGTAGTTCCTGAGATCCTCAATGTCACCTTTTATATGTAGCAGGATCATTGTAGCGTTGTTCCAATCCTCAGGAATCTTCCCTTCATTAAGGCATCGAGTGAAAACTTGGGCGAGTACTGTTTCGATTTCTCCATTTGCTTCTTGTATGATGTCTACAGTAATTCCATCTTCTCCTGGAGCTTTTCCCCGCTTCATGTTCTTGATTGCATGTGCAACTTCTGCTGGGAGGACTGGAAGAACTCTGGTACTGGTACCTTCCATGATGTCTGGAGTACATGCATCATCCCTTTCATATACACTGGCGGAAAGTGAAAAAACACCAAGAAGGTGACGTCTGATACTAACGAAATTTATACAGCATAATAACGGAATACAGAGGATAACGTGATCAAAACATTATGGCAAAATACAGCTGTATTTGCTGGTAAACTGAAAAATAACATTTCCATGTAACATGGTTAGTACGAGGTTGAACCGCCATGAACTGCGTCACACTGTGCAATTCTGGCATGGAGTCTGTCGTACAGATGTTGGATGTAAGTTTTGGGTATTGAGTTCCAAGCATCCTCAACCTGGACGCGTAAATCGGGGATGTTCGTGGCTGGCCGTGGAGACCGGATACGTCGTTGTCCCATAAAATCCCACACGTGCTCAATGGGGGACAAATTCGGCGAACGTGCAGGCCATGGAAGTTGTCCATGGACACCCTGAAGTGCATGTTGCAATGCACGTGCCGTGTGTGGGCGTGCGTTATCTTGCTGGAAAACACTACGATGGACTGACCTTACAAATGGCACAACAACGGGCTGAATGATGTTGTTGATGTAGGAGGTGCTGTTTAACGTACCCGGTACAAACACTAGTTGGGTACGGGAGTAATAGCTGATCGCTCCCCACACCAGGAGACCAGGTGTAGGCCCTGTGTGTTGTTGGCGGATGCAAGAAGGGTGGAGACGCTCCCCTGTGCGTCTGCAAACGCGCATACGGCCATCGGAGGCTCCCAAGTAGAATCTGCTTTCATCGCTGAACACGACAGTTCGTCATTGCGTTCTCCAGTGCAGACGTTGGCGATACCACTGTAGCCCTTCCTGACGGTGGCTGGAGTCAGAGGTACTCATGCCAGAGGCACACGTGCACGCAGTCCTGCATCCAGTAGACGGTCGCGGATTGTTCGCACAGTCACCTCAGGTGCAACGGCAGCTCGGATTTGCGTCGCAGTTAATGTTCTGCTTGACAACGCCGCTCTTCTTATGCGTCAATCGGTCCGATCATCAGTCCATCTGTGACTCCCGGTTCCACTTCTTCTCGTGGGGTAATGTTCCTCGGACCATCTACGCCACCTTCGTACCACCACCGATACTTCCCGTCCAATTCACTCCGCAATACGACGATACGTTCACCCGGCCTCGCGGAGTCCGACTAGACGACCTCGATCAAAGTCCGATAACTTCTGAAATTGTACACGTCTTCCATATCCAGGCATTGCAGCTTCCGCAGTGTCTTCCCACGTGTCCGTACGCCGACGACTGATTACATTCACTTCGCCGTACTCCTTAAATACCACCGACGATAATTTGCATATTATGCCGTACTGTGGCGTAAGCGCTCACCGGTTGGTCCCGAAATTAACATCACACCTACGTAAGCTTAACCCCATTAACATATGTAAATTTCATGATCGTCCGCCAATTCCTTGTTGGTGTTCTTTTTTCACTTTCCGGCAGTGTGACTTGGAGTAGAAATCTTTCACCCTTGTCAAAATTTCGCCTCTATTTCTTGTTACAGAACCATCTTCTTTTCTCAGTGCCATAATCTGTTTTCTTCCCTTACTGAGATGTCCCTTTGCTATCTTTAGGCTTTGGTTGTTTTCAATTGCTTTCCTCACTAGTTCACAGTTGAATTTCCTTACGTCTTCAGTAATACTTTTTCGTACTGTCTTGCATAGCTCTATGTATTCCACTATGGAAGTCACATCTTCTTTAGTTGTCCTCATCTCTCTTCCTTTTTGCATCAGCATTTTGTTTTTTTTTCTGATAATTTGTTCACATGCAACTTGCTCTTAGACCCAGCTAATTGTGTTGCTGTTTCCATAAGAGATTTGGTTACTTTTCTGTTAACTTCAGAAATATCCACTTCTTCCGATGTTAGGCCTTCTAAAGCAGAGAATCTGTTCTTCAGTTCCAACTTGAAGGTGTTATGGTGTTTTTTAAGGTTGGTTATGTCAATACATTTTGTTTGTCTTATAAGCTTGCCACGTTCGAGTTTAGTGTTGAGATGCATCTTACATCTCACCAATCTATGGTCACTACCTGTGTTGAACTTGTTTAGCACACTGCAGTCTTCTATGACGAATTTTTTGTTACACATAATAAAATCAATTTCACTTGTCGTCCCATTTGAATGTCTCCATGTCCATTTCCTGTGTGGCTTTTTCTTGAAAAAGGAGTTCAAGATGAAAAACCCTTCTGCCTCTGCAAACTCTACGAGAGTATTTCCACGCTGGTTTCTGTTGCCGTGACCGAATTTACCTACTGAAGTTTCATTCTGTTGCCGTTGCCCTATTTTTGCATTGACATCTCCCATAATTATCTTCAAGTGCTGCTTACCTTTATTATTTGGATGACGAATTTCCTCATAAAATTCTTTAATTTCTTCTTCAGGATGACTTGTGGTGGGTGCATAAGTTTGAATAATCTGAGCCTGGTATCTTCTCGAGAGTTGGATAACGAGTCGTGCAGCTCTGTCAGAGGAACTTTCAAATTCTACAACTTTATCCTTCAGTTTCTTGTTTATTATAAATCCAACACCACTAGTTCTGCCAGTATCTGTCCCACGATAGTAGAAGGGATGTCCACTTCTCAGTTCAATGAGATCTTCTCCTTTTCTCCTTACCTCACTTAGCCCGACGATGTCCCACTTGATCCTTTGTAGTTCCTCTTCCAATTCAAGAAGCCTTGAATCAGAAGATAGGGAGTGTCCATTATACGTAGCCAAGGTCAGCATCAGATGGCAGCCTAGTCCGGTCCTCCGGCGATTCTTAGCACCCTCTGCCTTCATGTCGCACTGGCCGCAGCCTTGGCCAGGAACATTCCAGCTGCCGGAGACTGAGGGCCAAGATTTAAGTTGTGGAGTCATTTTGGAGGGGTTTGGCCATAACTCACCATGCTGGCCAAGCGGGTGGGTGAGTGTGGGATAGCATTTCCTCTAATCCCGGTGGTATAGTTATACCGCTATTGGCGGTCGTCAGAGCCCCTTTAGTGGGAACAGGATGTACCACGAGAAGGCGGGGTTGACATTTGTCAAGGAGAGGCTGTGATGTTACGCATCACCTGACCTAACATCCCATATATATATATATTACTAATTTACTATAATAGTTAGGTATAAATACCTATTATATTAAATTAGTAATATCTATATATAACTAATGTATTGAATTAGTAATAATGCTGGGTAGTGTATACACTCTATTGACAAAAATCACCGATTACCTAGAAGACAAACACAAAATAGCATTTATTGACATATATTAGTACGGTGTCGGTCCACCTTTGGCCTTAATGCATGCACTGACCCTTCGAAGCTCGAAGTGGTTGGGTTTTGAGCTCCGTGATTTTCGTTGCTATAAGGTGTTTATTGAGTGCTTTAGTTTCTGTGGTTGCGTGTATCTTCAAGTTGAAGTTCTACGCTTTACGTTCGTGTATCTCCCAGGTTGGTGAGTGCCATATTTTTTCATTATTCACTGTTTTATTTTTCAACCAAGCTGGTCTTTTTTCGTTAAAGTCTCGCCATTGCTTCGATGGCGGAGGCAGACAAGGGTGACGCCCACATCCGTATCTTGTCAGATCAGCCAGCTTCCTCTTCTTCTTCTACCACTCAGCTTAATGAGGTGGCTCCCGAGCGTCATTGCGACGTCATGGACACCTCTTCTTCTCCAGCTATTACTCCCACCAAGTGCGGTGGTGCCAAGTCTCCTATCTACATTTCAGCAGATGATGACGTATCCGTTATCAGCAATACTGAGCTCATAGCTTCTACTTCTCATCAACTTTCTGATCCGCCCTCACTGCTAGGAGCCGCTTCATCGAATTCTCGACCCATGTCTGCCCAAGCGTCTTATGCTTCTGCAACTTCTGGGGTCCTCACACCCCCAGTTTCATCTGCTATGCCTTTTCCTGAATCCTATGTCACTGTCGTCGGTTCTACTGCTACAATTGACATACCAGAGGATTCCCGAGCTGGTCACCTTTTTTCCTCCACTATGGAACGGGGCGTCTATTTTGATGCGCTTCCCGACACTAAGCTGTGGCAATATAGCCGAGCCCTCAAAACTATCTTACCAAAGGATGCAATAGACTTTATAGCTCGAAAACCCAGATCTGTCTTGGTCTATTTTAAGGATAAAGCGCATGCTGACCAGGTCCTTACGGAAGGTCTAACCATCAATGACGTGCATCTGTTAGCACAACCGGTTGCGCACCGCCCGGTGCAGGTGACCTTCTACCCCGTACCACCAGAAGTATCCGACGCTGCACTTTGCACCTTGCTCAGCAAGTACGGCAGAGTTGTTGGCTCCATAACAACTCTCTCTGCGGCTCCCAGAGACCCTGAAGACAAATCGATTCGAGGTTTTCGCCGCACTGCTCGAGTCCTCTTTTCATCTGATGCTCAGCTGAAAGCGGTTCCGAATGTTTTGCACATCCGCTGTGGACAGCAACGCCGAAGAGTTGAGATAATCACTTCACAGTATTGCACTATATGTCAGAGCGAAAGTCACATAAGGGCTCAGTGCCCACGTGCCTCCCTGCAAACAGCTCCACACACTACATCTTCTTCTACTTTGTCCACCAACGCTTCACAGACTTCTTCCTATTCGAGGAAAGTCGCGGAATCAAGATCTTCCAAAAGTCAGCTTACTGCCATTGGTCAACAAACGACTTTGATGCCTCCACCTCCTGCTGATCCTAAGAATTTTCCCAGGCTTCCAAAATCGACTCCCCCTTGTACTTTTACAACCACTGCTGATATACATGTTGACCACTCCTCAGCTTTTACCTTTGGCTCCATGACACGAGTCACAGGTAACGCTTCGGGTTCAGACTCTCCCGACGATCATGAAGCTTTAGTGGTTGCTGGAAAACGCAGTGGTGCTACTCGCCCCAAGACGAAGAAGTCAAAGACTCTGGCGTCCCGAAGATCATCTCGCTCTTCTACTCGCTCATCCACTCGCTCCGTCAGCTCTCGACGACCGTTCTCCAGGTCGCCTCTACACACTTCCTCTGAGACAGCATGTGAGGGTGCCTTTCCCTCACTAGAAGAATTCACAACTTTTCTTGCTGAAAATGCTTTCCCTGCTGAGCCTCTGCCATACGAGGACGTGCTGGATTGCCTTTTAGGGTCCTCTAGCCCTTCCTCAGCACGCACTTCCATTCAGCAGTATGAAGCAGCTCTTCCACAAGTGCTGGTTCAATTACACTCACTTGAAAACACTCTTCGGCGCACTGCGGACGAGGTCCCGTGGAGTGCTTGTTTTCTCCGTCGACTCCACTCCATCACTACAGCCAGTCAATTCCTACTGCATCCCACAACTAACCTAGACATTCAAGGTGGTGTCACTTAATTGTCGCGGTTTTGCGACACCTCTTGCGAATGCGCTGGTACGAGAGGATCTTGCTCCGCTGAATGCTGATATATTACTTCTGCAGGAAACAAACTGTACTTCCACCACTCAATTTCATCAATGGCGTCAGTGGGATCATACTTTCCATCACGCCTACAGCAAACTGTCGCGTGGTGGCATGGCAGTTGGTGTTCACTCACGTTTTCGTTCATCTCTTTCCTCCTTCTCAGTGAAAAACTTATGTCGAGACTTATTACAACGAGTCTCTTTCACCGTCGCAGCTGAAAAATTTCATGTATTCAACATTTATGTTCCTTGCACTCCTACTCACGTGCCAGCGCTGTTTGCAAAACTTCGACGGGCTCTGTCACGTATTCCCATCACCGAGCGGGTACTTATCGGAGGTGACTACAATTGCACTCTACATCCCCTAACTGATCGCTCTTCTGCTTCCAGAGAACACCGTACGGAAGTAGTACATCTCTTACAGTCTATCACTTCAGACTTCTCACTCGTAGATGTTCAACGCCATTTGTCACCAACGCAGACTACACATACATGGCGTGCACCAAGAGCCATTGATCCTCCTACAGCAAGATTGGATCGCTTTTATGCAACTTCTCTTCTTCTACCAGCAATATCAGATTCATGCTGTACACCCACAGCTTCCTCGGATCATTGCGCCATTGCCATAACAGTTTTTGCTACTTCAACACAGCCACGTACAATCCGGCCTTGGACTTTTGACGACACTCTTTTAGATGACTCAGCCTTCTGCTCATCGGTGCGAGATTTTCTTGCGGATTGGCGTACAAGGCTTCATTCGACACCGTGCCCCCTCAACGTTTGGTTGGAAGTAAAACGCCACCTCATACTACTGGTACGAAACCTGTCATACTCGATCATGACACAACGGAGGATGCGACTTGATCATACTAGGCAAATGCTTTCTTTGCTCAATCTTGCTGATCCCCTATTTCAAGTCTACCAGGCAGAATTACATTCACTTTTGGTGCCACTTGCAAAACAAGCCCTTCAACGCCTTACACTACAACACCTGAAACCTGATGCTTGTTCGTACGAATTCCTTACGTCACTTGAGTCAACTCGCCGATCCTCTTCTGTTCTACAGCACCTTCGTCTTCCAACTGGAGTAGTTTCATCCGAACCAGTTCCAATTTGTTCTATGGTACGTAATTACTACATTTCAAAATTTTGTGAAACTCCTCCTCCCTCCCCTACGGCTTCTGCTCTTCTGTTCTCTTCTTTGCCTCAGGTCACTTCTCATCTTTCAGCCAGCCTCCTCCATCCTCCCACTTTAACTGAGCTCTCTGACACTTTCTCGTCCCTCAACCCCCGGGCTTCACCTGGCCCGGACGGTCTCCCTGTTTCTTTCTATAAGGCTTTTCTTCCTGCCCTCCTTCCATTTCTCCTCTGTTCCTTTTCTACTGCCATGCATCTTACATCTCTTCCAAGGAGTTTCACACGCGCACATGTTGTACTTTTCCCCAAGAAGGGTGATCCGCTTGACTTGGGGAATTGGCGTCCTATCTCACTCTTAAATACTGATTATAAACTCTATACTAAATTTCTGTCCCGCCGGATTAACCCCATACTCCCTCATATTCTCTCCACTAATCAAACCTATACTGTACCCGGGCGCTCCATCTCACATAATATTCAGCTTCTTAATGTTCTAATTCACCTCGCCCGCTCTCGCTCAGAACCCCTTGCTCTTCTTTCCCTCGATCAACGCTCAGCGTTCGATAATATTTCTCATGATTACCTTCTTGCTACATTACTAAATTTCGGCTTTCCTCCTTCCTTTGCTTCTCTTCTCATCTCCCTCTACCGGGACGCAGTTTTCCACGTCAGGCTGCTCAACCTTCTCACAGCTCCCATACTTTTTCGTCGCGGCGTGCGTCAGGGTTGCCCCTTTTCCGGGCAGCTCTTCGCCCTCGCAATAGAACCTTTTTTACGCGCAGTCCATCGATCCTTCTTTGCTTCACTACCACCGGTGGTAGCCAGCACACGTCATCATGTTGCTACCTATGTTGCCTACGCCGACGATATTACATTCTGCATTCGGCAAGACTCACAATTTCACGATCTCCACAATCTCTACAATACCTACGCCTCATGTTCCGGAGCAGCGCTAAACACAACGAAAAGCACAGGCCTATGGACCGGTTCGTGGACTAACCGCACTGACTCTCCTTGGGGAGCAGAGTGGTCCAACACCTCTCAACGATTCCTAGGAGTCCACCTTGGAAAACCAGCAACTGCTTCACTCGTCACCTGGATGACTCTCCGGCCACGCCTACATCGCTCGGTCGCAATCTGGCGGCGCGCACAATTCTGCACCTCCGTCTTTCAAAGAGCACGTCTAACGCACACTTACCTGCTTTTAATGTGCACGTATTCCTAGTTGGCTTCGAAGCAACCAGCACTACGTGTTCTTGAACTCACCCGCTGTCAAACTCAGGTTATCTTGCCCGGCCATCACTGGGTCGGAGCACCTCAACTCAGCCTGTCTCCTTCCAACGGAGGCATTAGTCTACCCGACGTCAGATCCTATTACAAGGCTTATCGTGTGTCTACGTTTTTACGATCACTTGCGGCACCTGCTCCCTCTGCAGTTGCTGCTCGTGATGTCATAGTCTCTCCGCATAACCCACACTTTACTCTCCTTTCGTTCTTACTCATGGACCACTGTCCCCTTCTCACACTTTTCCCTCCTGTCTACAAAGAGGCTATCTCCTTTCTTCGTTCCCTCCCTCTTTCTCGCTCTCTCCTTGCCTCCACAAATGACCTACTTTCCGAACCTCTTTTTTTTCTTCTCTGCTACACCCTCTCCATCTCCCATGTTTTGCTTTTCCTTTATGGCTCCGAGCTGGAGTCGTTACTGTCAGCGATCTTGTTAACACCGATCTTTCCTGGCTCCCCTTCTCTTCTCTACCCTCTGCTCTCCGTTTCAATGCCAACGCTCACTTTGTTCACAACTCTCTTATTTCTACTATAATCTCCCTGTTCCCTGAGCTTGCTACTCCCTCAGGTCTCATTTCTGTTCACTCTGCCTCTCTCCTTCTCCCATTTTTTTCTGTCGTCCATTGGTCCACCTCTTCCTCTTGTCTCTTTCTCAACAGCTGATCTCTACCGTTTTCTCTCTCGCTCTTCCGCACCTCTTCCCATTTCTGGTATTCCACTCTGTTCTACCTCCGCAGTGTGGTCCGCTGCGCTTTCCCCACTTTCAGCACCCCTTGAAGTCAATTCACATTGGCTTTTCTTACACAACCGCCTCCCTGTGCCGTCGATTTTACATCGCATGACCATTTTATCTTCACCCTCCTGTCCGTATTGTGGCGAGGAGGCTGACGTCCAGCATGTCTTCATGTATTGCACAGTATTATTGCCAATACTCCATCTCGCTTTCACGCTAGCGCAACGATCCTGTGAGACCGTCCTCACCTTCAGCGCCTACCGAACACTACTTCTGAACTCTTCTCGCCCTATTCACCTTCCGGCAGTCTGCTCCTACATCTTCGTGCTTGTAAAACATATAATTCACGTGTATCATCTTCAGCGTCCCCCCGAAGCTTCTACTGACATAAATAAAGTCAGTACTGCGTTACTTTGTCATTTTCGTAATCGCCTACTCTCCCACCTTCGACTAGAACTTACCACTGCAGTTGCACGCTGCAGTGAACCACAGTTCCTATCAACTTGGTCACCAGCAACCACTTGGTTTGCAGGGTCGCCCACAACGCTTCACCTTACAGTCGGAACTTTTGTTTCACCTACCTCCTGATAGATACAATTTTTGCCATGCTGACTTGTCTTCAATCTCTGCTTCATCAGAGACTATTTTTTGTCTTTTCCGACAAATTATCATACATAAACTGTATTCTCTCACCACTATATTGAGCTTTGTGAATAGGTCGTTGCGTCAGCTACAAGCACCTGTAAATCTTCTTTTCATATGTCATTTTGAGACGATTTTTCTATACACATTTCCTGTTTTTTTTTCTTGCTTCGCAACTGAGTGCAATCTTGTTCCTCAACATTCACTGTACTATATTATTTGTACTCTCTATTTTATCAGAATTTTTTTGTTTGTCTCACTATTGTACATCACTTTTAGTAGATCAATTATTGTATAGAATCCTATGAATTGTTCGAAGCATGAGCTACTTATAATTGTCAATTTCTTTTCACGCTTTTTTTAAGACTCTGTTCTCATCCTCTTCACATGTATCATTTCGTGTATAACTCATGTGTAAATTGTTTTGTTTTTCATTACTCATCTTGCTGAATTATGTATTCTCTCTGCGATGTCAGAGACTATTTCTTTTTACCACCTCTGACAAACCAATATATATAAATTGTAACTTCTCATTGTACAGAATCATGTATATAAGTCGTTTCACGAACCACAGACATCTGTAAACTTTGTCGTTTTTACAGTATATTCTTATCTTCAATTCCTGATTCAACAGTGTAATTTTACTTTTCAACTGTGTAAATTTGTGTTCTCCAATACTCACTGTGATGAGTTGTGTCTTCTCTCTGTATTTTCAGAGATTATTTTTTCTTTTGTATTCTCAGGAAAATTATTGTATATAACTATTTTTCATATCACCGTTGTATGTAACATGTAGTACCGCGAGCCACATTCATCTGTAAATTTTTCATCATCTGTCTTTCGAACTTTCGATTTCATGTTTGTCCCTTGATCACCTGCAACCTCCTGGTTTTCCAGGTCACCCACAATGTATCACCTTTCGGTCAGAACTTTTTTTTTTTTTTTTTTTTCATCAATATTGTGTAAAATGTATACTCTATAGTGCTCATCATTCTGGATTGATTTTACTCTCTGTATTACCAGAGATTCATGTTGCCTCGCCAGATTTCTACTGCACTTAACTGTTGTCATGCAAACGTTGCACCGAATCCTGTAATTAACGTAGCGCAAGCTGCACATTCTGTTAATTTCTCATCACCTGTCTTTTGAATCTATGTCTGCAAGCTCGAATTCTGTATTATTCCTTGCATCAATACTGTGCAAAATTAATATTGTATAACGCTCTTCAAGCTGAATTGTTCCTATTCTTTGCTTTGTCAGAGACTTTTGTTGCCTCACCAGACACTCGAGTGTAATTAACTGTTTTTTTACTATCATCAATGTACAGAACCGTGTAAATAAGCAGTAGCGTAAGCTACAAGCATCTGTAAATATTTTTTTGTCATACATCATTTGAGATGATTTATTCAAGCACATCTCCTGTATCTTTCTTCTAATAAATACTGTGTGAAAAACTGACCCTTCGAGACATGCTTTTGACAAGGTTTCGGAACACAGCGATAGGTATGCGCTTCCATTCAGTATATAATGCTGCCGCTAACTGTTGCTTAGTAGTAGGCCTTGGTTCCAAACTTCTTGTACGGCACTCTAATTCATCCCACAAGTGCTCTATGGGATTAAGATCAAGGCTCGGTGCTGGCCAGTTTATACACGATACGGAATTATCGTCAAACCACGCGGTAACAGTCCTTGCTTTAAGGCTCGGTGCATTATCCTGCTGGTACCAACAAGGCTAGGTTCCATAGTATTGCCACAGAGTTGGTAGGGCATAATTGTCCAGAATATCGAGGTAGACGTGCTGGTTAACAGGTTTGTCCACCATAACCAATGGACCGGGACCATACCACGAAAAAGAAAACCCCCACACGAATACACTGCCAGCTCCAAACTTGACCGTAGGAACAGTTCACTGCGGTAAATAGCGTTCCCCGATTGCCATCATACCCACATACCGCCATCAGACTGATGGATCGTGTATCTGGATTCATCAGTCCATAGGACTCGTTTTTATTGATCTACGGTTTACGATAATGTTTTTCACACCATGCTAAACGACAAGTAGCATTCCGAGCGGAGATGAAAGGCTTATGAGCAGCCGCACGACCACGGTAACCCATGGAATGAAGTTCTATGCGAATGGTACGTGTACATACCGAGGTTCCAGAATTTTTACTCACTTGTACACTGAGGTCTTGTGCAGTACCTTCGATTAGCTGTAACGATTCTCCTGAGGCTTCGACGTCCTCTATCACTGATTTTCTTTGGTCTGCCAGTACGTTTTGCTACTTCAGTCATGCCATGTGTTTTCCACTTATTCAGTACATCCAAAACAGTTAACTTGAGTATGTTTAAACGCCTGTCGGCTTCTCTTATGGACAACCCACTAATATAACACAAACAGTCTTTCCTTTCTCAAAGCTAGTTCTTTCCCGCCGCGACATTTTCATTCAACCTCACAGTGCGATATGATCGCGGTCAGCTGCAGGCTTGTTTTATACCGTTTGCAGCTGTATCGCGCACCTTAACAATGCAGCGGATCCGTTTATTTGCTTTTAAAGGGGTGTCCGGTGACTTTTGTCAATGTAGTGGATATACTTCTTAACAAAAGGAAATTAAAATCATAACCCAATGTTATCTCAATGCCGGAGGCACAATCCCACTGTAACTGTTCGTACAGCCTTTCGCAACTGCTTCGGATCTCGGACGTTTGGTGCCACAAAAAACATGTCGAATGCAGCTGGTAGTTGTGCCTGGCAATCACAATAATGCTCGAATAGCTCACAGAGAATCTTCAACAACGTGAACGACATTCTCATCCATACAACTAGAGAAAAATCGCGCTGTCCCTATTATCGACAAACGCCGCGGTTCTTCTTTAGTTGAATGGACTATAGAACCACTCCTTCATTTTTAAATATGAGTAACAATCATCTGTACATTTTGAGGAAGAAATTCGAATAATAAGTGTACCAGATAGTGGTGAAAGTTTTTCAATTACAAGTTTAATCACATTGCTTGCAGTGGTTTTTCCGCCCTCTCTTGAGCTGCGCCCGGGACAGCCGCCGCCCCCTCTAGTTACGCCTCTGATTAAAAGGAATAGAAAGTGAGGTAACTTTCTCGTGTTTTTCTGAAAAAGTTTAATCTCATAATTTTGTTTTCTTCTTACAACTGACGCTACCGTATTCCTTTCCTCCGACCGAACAGTCGGAGAAGCTGCCGCCCAAAAGTTAGAAAGAAGACCAGGGTCACAGAAGTGTGCCAAATCAGAGTGGTGCTCGCAACGTGAGTTATGGTTCACTGCTTTCTCTCGGAGCCCTACTGAAATCAGAAACCAAAAGAGCTTTTAATTTTAATCGGAAAGATGAAATAAATTAAGATAAGCATAATAAATATAAGCAATAACTGATGTTAAGTCGAGAGATATAATTGAGGGATTGGGATAGCGAAAAAATGATGCCTTTGGCAGCAGTTGGTAGTTGCTATTCTTAAAGTGCATGCGCAGCCAGCTGTCAACACAACTGTCACAGCCAATCAGCTGCGTGGCAGCGACGTGTTTCAGAGGTTAAATCATTGCGAGATAAGTGTGATGCACCTATTGTATATTCATTCATTGCCATAAAAATCCGCGCACCAAGAAGGAGGCTTCAGATTGAAATGAAATTTTAGTAGTGAGATGGTACATACCAAGGACAGAACTGATTACAATATCACAGTAGTAGGACGATTTCCCGCGGACATACGGTACACATTCCGGTCAGCGTTGGTACCGTGTCGGACCGCCTCGTGCTCGGATGCATGCGGTGATACGATCCGGCATGGAGTCAAAGAGACGCCGTATGTTATCCTGAGACAGATTGGCCCACACTTCTTGCAACTGACGCTCTAAATCACGAACACTGGGACATGGAGAAAGCTGGCGTCCCATCTGGTCCCACACGTGCTCTATGGGCGAGAGATCAGACGATCTGGCAGGCCACGGACGCATCGAAGCATGACGTAGACAGTCCTGGGAAACCCGGTCCGTATACGGACGGGAGCTATCTTGTTGGAAAATGGCCCCGGGCAGCCCCGCCCTGCCAGCAAAAGCAACACGGCATGCTGCAGGATCTCCTATACGCAACGCTGGGTTGTCAACGTCTGTCGGATCACTGCGAGTGAAGTCCTGCTGTCATACGTGATGGTTCCCCAGACCATCACGCCTCCAGTTCCGGACGTGTGCCGCTGTACAGTGAGGTTGGAATTGCAGCCCTCACCTGCGGTCCTCCACGCTATGACACGGTGGTCGTCCGTTCACATACAGAAGCGGGATTCGTCGCTGAACACTATACGTCGCCAGTTCGTAGCGTTTCACGTGGCTGACACCACTGCAATCGACGCTGACGATGGTCAGGTGTTAATGGCAGAAAACGTAAGGGAAGGGGGCCGTCAAGAGTGCAGATTCGCCTCTGTCAGACGTCTGGTAATGGTTCTAGCGGACACAGGAGACCCTTGTACAGCCACCACATGTCTCTAGGTAGTGAACAAGGACGTCGTGGCATCTGTGCGTGCCGCTCTTACGATCCTCTCTGCTGATGGTGTGTCTGGGTCGTACAGAGCCTGTCCGCCGTGTCTGGGTGCCCCGGACACGGCGGACTGGTCTCTGGACGACCCCAGAGACGCCCGATTTCCCGTATCCATTGCTCCCGGCCCAAATGGCGGCCGATTCGGCATGCCGCCACCCTGCCTCTATTATTCCAACGATACGGCCTACTTCAAACTTCGTCAGTTGCCCGTACGCACATCTACGGCAGCTCCTCGGCATGTCTATCGCTCAGGGATCTCACCTGACTCTTACCGTGCACTTCGGCACGAATGGGGATTCCCCTGAGCGACTCCTTGTAAGCCCAAAATATTGCGATTGCAGTGCCGGTCTTGGACGCGCGGGCATGCGGAATCGCACTAAACTTTAATCATTTGCACGTCTTCCCTCTCCGTAGCTATTGGTCGAGTTTCGCGTTAACCTCACGGTATTTTCTTGGTGCGCGGAGTTTTAATGACAATGAGTGTAGTTCTGGCGGCTTTGCAAAAACCAGAGGGGTCTTGGGGGGACCGATTTGGAGTTGCCACTCCAAATCGGTCACGTCGATTTGAATGTTTCTGTCGAACAGAAATATCTGTTTCAGCAGCTTTTAAAGAAATTCTTAGTGAATGGAATACGAGGGGATGCTGATAAGTTCTCCGCCTCACCAAGAAGGAAATGGGCTTGAGCCATGAAACTGATGTTCAACACACTTGGTACAGCATATCCCGATGTTCAACACACTTGGTACAGCATATCCCGATGTTCAACACACTTGGTACAGCATATCTGGGGTTTCTTTAATCTTTCCAAAAACATTCTGAAGTCTCATCACGCAAATGCTGCTGATATCACCTTAGAACCATTAAAAAAATGCTTTTATTTCAAACTTTTCTTAAGGTTTAGGAACAGGAAATATTCTGATGGAGCAAGGTCTTATGAGTATATAGGGTGGATGATCTATGCACTTAAACAGCAGATGCCTCAAAACATCTATTGTCTTGCCAGCCTCATGAGCCTGCGCATTGCACTGGAAAAGGAGAACACCTTTCCGCAGTTTTCTTCTCCTTTGTTTCCTTCAACGCCTCCTTTAATCGGCACAGCAGGTTGTAATAGTGTTCAGAATTTATTGTTTGCCCTTCGAGAGATAGTCAGTCAGTAAAACGCCTTCCTAATTCCAAAACACCGTTGCCATGAACTTCCCTCTAGACCTTTGAGTATTGAATTTCTTTAACCATGGAGAATCAGAGTGCCGCCACAGCAAGGACTGCTGTTTCGTCTCTGGATCGTAGTGATGTAACAACAGTGACAAGTCGCTGCAAAATATTATCGCCAAATCGCACAAGATGCTGCAAAACCGATTTGGAAGTGTCCACTCGTTTTCGTTTCTCATCCGCGTTCAAACATTTGGGCACCAACTTCGCTGACATCTGCATATCCAAGTGCTCATGAATTACGAACCCAACACGTTCCCTGGATATCTCCGGTGTCTCAGATATTGTATTAGCCGAGATCAGCCGATCTGACAAAATCAAGTCATGAACACGATCAACAATTTCGGGTGTTGTCACTATTGAAGGCCTCCCAGATCTTGCTACATCTTCGGCCTCAAAGTCTCCACGCTGAAAGTTGACACACCATTTCTTCACAATGGATTACGAAGGGTACTTAATGATTGCGTCATACACTCATACATTTCCTTTGCAGTTTTCTTCTGCAGGAACAGAAATTTCATGACAGCCCGGAGTTCCGCATTCGAAAATTCAAGACTTTGCGTTGACATGATTCAGTTCAGGACGTCAAACATCTGCAAAATACACTGCTGGACAATTGCTAAGGACGGATCATAAACGACTATATAGCGCATAAAAAAGTAAGTGTGGTTGGATGCCAAGTAAAATAAAATAATGTCAGAATGCCAGGAAATTACAAGAAAGACAATTTATTGTGCTCTGAAATCCAGAAGGCTTTGGAACGTGTTCAAGGGACAAACAGGCCATTTTGTGCAGAATACGTAAACGTGAAAAAAATGCAATTACCGTCCGCAGGCGTTCCGGCGTAAGATGTCAATACGGGATATGGCCACCATGGAGGGTGATGCAAGATTCCACACGTCGTGTCATGCTTTGCACAACATTATCAAGCAGCTGTTGGGGTAATTTATCCCATTCCTCTGTCAGTGCACGGATGAGGGTGTCCTTGCTTATTGGAGGGCATTGGCGACCAGCAAGACTCCTCCCCAAAGCATCCCACACATTTTCAATGGGATTCAGATCTGGAGAACGTGCTGGCCATACGAGGCGTTGAATATCCTCGCTCTCAAGACACTCCTGGACAGCGACTGTTCGATGACATGTTGCGTTGTCGTCCATGAAAATGACTCTATCACCGACAGCAGCACGGAACATGTGAACATGAGGTAGCAGAACATCATTAATGTATCGTTGGCCAGTCATAGTCCCAGTTGGAAGCACATAGAGGGACGTACGGCCATTGATCATGATGCCAGCCCATACCATGACACTACATGTCGGATATCGGTCCCTTTCCTGTATGTTTGCTGGACAATATGCAGTACCACTATCACGCCAGATCAGTTGTCGCCGACAATCAGACGATAGATTGTATCTACCTGCATCTGAGAAGAGGACAGCAGACCAGTCGTTATCAGTCCAATTGCGATGTTGATGGCATCATTACAAACGGGTGGTACGGTGATGTCTGGACAATGGGATGCACACAACAGGACGGCGGGCGTATAGTCCTCCTTCATGCAAACGTCTGGCGACAGTTTTTCGGGAGATCCGCTTGCCAGTAGCAGCCATAAACTGATTTGCCACCTCACTAGCTGTGCTGCGCCGGTGTCTTTTTGTTGATATCACTATGTACCGATCTTCTGCAGGTGTCGTACTGCAAACACGACCTCCCCCGTGACGTTTGCTACACTCTCCATTTGTTTGAAATGATTTCCAAAGCCTTGAAACAACACTGTGGCTGACGTCGAACTCCCTGGCAACATCTGTTAATTTTCGCCCTTCTTCAATCTTGCCAATAATACGGCCACGCGTAAAATCATCTAGGTGATGTCGGGAAGACATACTGAAAATTGCAAGTTCGTCAATTGATTCTTTCCCTTTCAACTTTGCGTTTGAACAACAACGGTCAATACGCGTCAAATCCTTTATATCTCTTATCAGCGCTATGACGTCACGAACAAGTTCGGCAATCCAAAATTTGCATACGCACAACACGTCTTACTGTATCCCGCACTTATGCTAATTTCCACATTTTCCTGCCTTCCATTTTATGGTTGCTATTGTCATCCGTCCTTAGCAACTGTCCGGCAGTGTAAAAGAGCTATTAGTCTAAAAAGTGGCACTTTATAATACAAAAGAACACTCTTTCGAGCTGCAGTGACAAAATAATGCTACAATTACAGGAAGTGGGTTAGGCCGAGAACTTTTCAGCATCCTCTCGTATTATTAGGTGTACAAATAGGTTTTTAAGCGTTTCTTGTGTGACGTATACCGCTAATTTACTTATCCGACATTCACCTGCGTTGTTATCATGTGACCGTAACTAATCCAGAGTATAAAATGTGACACAGAAGTTTGCCCAACAGTCAAGACGCACCTTCACATCGGTAGGTGAAATATGGCAAGCAATACTGCATTTATTTGACACTGCATTCGTTACGAATCTCATCAAGGAAAAAGTGCTGCAAAAGCATGTGCATCGATGTGGGGGTAACTCAACAAACCATTTCCAATCGTTTACGCGCAACGGGAAAGATTCAGAAGGAAGGAAAATGGGTGCCTCATGGCCTGAGCCAGAGGAACAAGGCGTGTCTTGAAGTGTTACGGGTGATAAAAAGTGGATATAATACGACAGTCTCAAACGCATAAAAAAAAAAAAAAAAAAAAAACCACTGGGTAGACCCAGCTGATGCAACGACTTCAACACCGAAACTCAATATTCACTCCAAGAAAGTTCTGCTGTGCGTCTGGTGGGATATGAAGGGTGTTGTGCTCTATTATGAGCTATTGGAACAGAGTCAAACTGTTACTGCTGATTGCTACACGCAACAGTTGCTGCGATTGAACCAGGAAATCTGTCGGAAACGTCCATTCACAGGAGAAAGATTGCATCCCGTGAAATTACTGCATGACAACGCTAGTCCGCATGTCGCGAAATCGGTCAAGGAAATGTGTTTGACGCTTGGCTGGGAAGTTTTGGAGCACCCGGCGTATAGTCCCGACGTAGCCCATTCAGACTATCATTTGTTCCGATCGATGCAACATGGTTTGTCTGCTGCACGGTTCCGGACGTGTGACGAAGTGCAAAAATGGGTTGACGACTTCATCGCGTCACACGACGAAGTATTCTTCATGTCTGGAATACGTCAGCTGCCCGACCGATGGCGGAAGGTGATAGATAATGACGTCGCATGCTTTGATTCGCAAAGGTATTATTATTGTCTCTCAAATTACAGTTCTCGTTGTCTCAAAACGCTTTAAAACTTATTTGTACACCTAATACATTCCGTACGCTTTTGGAATGGTTTCTTAAGAGCGTAATATTGTCTTTCAGCGTGCTTGGCTTTGATCACGACCGAATTTAAAGCACAATATTTCTTTTTCTCATTGAGAAATATCAGCAGATAAGTCGATGTGGCAAATCGCGGCCCATACTTCTGGAGAAAAATGTCTCATACCCCGAAAAAGAGGGTATCTTGTTTTAGACATAACATGGAATCACTGCTAAATAAATAGTTCGCTTCAACAATTTGATATGTTCAGAACAAGAACTTAATTTCAATGTTTAACATTAATCTTTTCATGTAATCTAAATGAAAACTTTATCATTATTCTTAATTTCTTTACAGGTATTACTGTAAGCAATAAAGTTTTAGAATGCTTGGTTCTAAGATACACCAAGAACAGCGTCCTGACGTCAGAGTCTTTTCTCATGGCACTAGTCAAATTATATCTCGCTCATGGTAAGTTGATTCATACTATTTTTAAATATATTATTTCGTCGCATTTATTGAAAGGCATTTTGGTGAAAGAAAAGGTAAACACACTTATTGCATACCCTATGCTACAACATGCCTGAAAATTAGCACGTGCTCATAATATCCCATTGTATGTGTGTCCGTCTGGCCTACTGTAAACACAGTATCTCCCCATTTGTACGTCGGATTCGAAAATTATTTTTAAGCAGTGTAGCTGTATGAGAATGATGACACTTACATTTTCGAATTTCTAGGATGCACAGTTCATCCGCCAATTTGCGTAATTATTTTTTTATTTTAGCATGATATCTAAAATTCTGTAAATTGGACTAGGGTCATTATTTTTGTTTTCATGAAAAATGTTTACTATAGTGGAAAAAACTTCGTTACATTTAAATCTGTAACGAACATTACAACGCGATTTTTAATTTTCCAGAAGCACTATTTTCTCACCAAGGGTGTTGTATCTGTATACTTGAGTCACGGCATAAAATGTTTTTTTTTTCAAAAATTCGTTTCACTGCGACGCTAAAGATAATTCGCCAATGTTCCTCCTGATTTGCCTCATGTAAAAATGTCTCACTTGCTGCCAAAAAGCAAAGCTCAAATAAAATATGACTTCAAGAAACCCAACTGGAACACTTTATTCTCAGCCTTGACCATTAGTGAGTCAAAATTTCGTCACGTTTGCTGCTAAAATATTTAATGATACTCATGGTGTAAGTAAAAAAAAACTAAGAAATGATTTTCAACGGTGACTATGTTCATAATCGACAGACCCCTGATTTAAGTTTTTCGTTATTTATTCTTGACTAAACACACAACTAAAACGCTAATGATGGTTCACGAATATATAATAAACATAGAATGAATGAGTTATTAAACAATAATGACACCGTGCTTTAAGGTTATTTCGTCTGTTTTAAACAGTCTTACCATGATTAATATTCCATTTAGGAGTTCACACAAAACACAGCTTATTCCAGCGATAGTCCTTTTAGGTCATCATAAACATGTACTCTTTTAGAACAGTTTTTGTAAGAACAACAACACAGCGTGTTCACACACAGCGAAGGGACGCCATCATCTCATCTCTCAATTGTCCAGGGTCGTGATCCCATAACTCTCTGCAACGCACCGCTGATTGTTCTGTTCTGCATCCTCGCAACTGAAACTCGCAAACGTAAACAAACTTGCAACAGGTGTTTGGAGAAAATAAAAAGAAACGAGCAAAGGACGCTAACATCCAACACATACAACAAAACATTGCAGGCGCACTTCATTCTGCGGAGTACAAGCCGCTATTTTGTATAGTCCTTTTCCAAAGTTCCACCAGAGTCTCTATTCCACGGCGGTACCTCTCGGCAGATTTCGCGGACAGAAACTTTGATGCCAGATTCCACATCCACAACTGAAGCTAAGAGGATACCTAGTAAAAATGGCCATGGAGCCAAACAGGTGGTAGTCAAGACTGAACTGTATGGAGGATGCGATCTCAAAACCTTCCAATTCCTGTTAGTTTCAGCAAACACGTCTGGAGATGTGACTTCGGATATTATACAGTTGTAAAAATGTCCGCTTCCTGTTGATGAGCACTAGATAACGTTGGCGCGGAACACTGTGGACCAGCTGCAGTTGTTCCGCATAGAGGTTCTTGTCGGCAGCATGACAATCTGGCACCAGTTCCTACTGTGCACAGAAACTTCTCAATTTCACCAAATGCACAGCTTGACTTTCTTCTCCAACCGCCCCCTTTGGAAAACTGGCTATGCTTTGTGACGTGGCCGCAGTCACTGGTACACAGTATTAGGATAACGTAGGGATATAAATTTTTTATCACCAGTGACGATTTGACGCCAAAGCCTAACCTCCTAGGGATTTACCAAGACTCTACGACAGAGAGCGGCACATTGTTCCGCCTGGAGGAGAAACCATGCTTTTGCAGGTGACGAATGATGGTGATTGAGAACACCCTATCTCAGTCGCCAATTGCCGTATATTAGCATCGGAATTCGCTGTCACAGCTTCGACCAGGATGTCAGTGCTGGTGGTCGACTGACGTCTTGACTTCAGCTTGTCTTCGAGATTGGTGGCCCCGGCATTGAAACGCCGTCACAGCTACGATCGAAGTTTCAGTGTTTGTGGACTTTGGACATTCCTCGGGTTTTCTTCGAGACTGGTGTCCCCAGCATTGAAACGCTGTCACAGCTTCGACCAAGGTGTCAATGTTGGTGGTCGTTGGACTTCCTGACCTCAGCTTGTCTTCGAGACTGGTGTCCGCAGCGTTGAAACGCTGTCACAGCTTCGACCAAGGTGTCAATGTTGGTGGTCGTAGGACTTCCTGACCTCAGCTTGTCTTCAAGACTGGTGTCCCCAGTATTGAAACGCTGTCACAGCTTCGACCAAGGTATCAGTGTTGGTGGTCGTTGGACTTCCTGACCTCAGCTTGTCTTCAAGACTGGTGTCCCCAGTATTGAAACGCTGTCACAGCTTCGACAAAGGTATCAGTGTTGGTGGTCGTTGGACTTCCTGACCTCAGCTTGTCTTCGAGACTGGTGTCCCCAGCGTTGAAACGCTGTCACAGCTTCGACCAAGGTGTCAGTGTTGATGGTCGTTGGACTTCCTGACCTCAGCTTATCTTGAAGACTGGTGTCCCCAGCATTGAAACGCTGTCACAGCTTCGACCAAGGTGTCAGTATTGGTGGTCGTTGGACTTCCTGACCTCAGCTTGCCTTCAAGACTGGTGCCCCCAGCATTGAAACACTGTCACAGCTTCGACCGTGTTGGTGGTCTTTGGATGTCCTTACCTCGGCTTGTCTTCGAGGCTGGTGTCTCTAGCATTGAAACGCTGTCACAACTTGAGCCAGGGTGTCAGTGTTGGTGGTCGTTGGACTTCCTGACCTCAGCTTGTCTTCGAGACTGGTGTCTCCAGCATTGAAACGCTGTCACAGCTTCGACCAGGTTGTCAGTATTGGTGGTCGACGGACATTCTGACCTCGTCTTGTCTTCGAGACTGGTGTCCCCAGCATTGAAACGCTGTCACAGTTTCGACCAGGGTGCCAGTGTTGGTGATCGTTGGACATCCTGACCTCGTCTTGTCTTTGAGACTGGTGTCTCCAGCGTTGAAACAATTTTCGTGCAATGCAGCTGTCTTCTGTTTCATCTCCTAGCTGTAATCGCGTTTAACCCATTTACCCAATAATAACGGAGCAGCACCCAAACAGCATGTATATCAACATACATTCGTTAGTCAGTCGACGCTAGCGCGTGTTTCGCACAGGAATCGTTGCTCAACCTTATGTGTAGCTCAAAGGAAGACGACCTTTTGGCTTACCCTGGTATTTTTCATGACAATACACCTATTCTTCAGCTCATTTATGGAATGACCCTGATACTTGACAGATGCACAACTAGGTGTCACTACGTTCACTTGCTCGTATCAAATAACTACGTAGCCTGTGATGCACGTTTTTTCTTTTTCAGAATGGTAGTTTGTGTGTCGGAGAAACAAAAAGTATTTCTTCTGAAGAACGCAACATGATAGCCTCTCTTGTGGAAAATGCAGGGTATCCTTACCTCTCAGGTAAAGAATGTGGAATATCATGGGTTCATCGATCGTAACTGCTCCTTAACTGTGGGCATGCGCGAAAGAGGTAGAGGGGGAGAAAACTCAGTGGTCTTCTGTCACCCTCATTCCTACCATTGTACGTAGCTCCCGAGTCAACGATAATGACGGATTGAGCTAGAGGTCGCCCTATGTGCAGAAGAGACACACGCGCCTTGCGGTCAATCACTCCACGAATTTTGTTGATCCATAAAGCCGGCCTCACATCTATGGAGTCCCCTAAAGCCACGCCTCCTTACCGGAGGCGCAAGGTATGTACAAAGGAAGATTAGCTGGCCAGGGGTAGCCGTTGAGATCAATGAATCCATGATATTCATCATTCCTTACCTTGGGGATAAGTCCCCCAATTCCCACTGTTTTTTCATTCGGAGTTTAAAGACTACCATGATTAACTTTAACAGCTGTAAGCCGTCGCCTGTCCCCAATTTGGGGCCATTGGTTTCAGAGAACCAAATGAAATGTCATTGTTGGCATAAATGTACCTTACTTTTACTGTTTTCTATGTAGACACCTTTTGAAAATTACATCGCTCTGATGTAAAAATCAAGCCCGCATGATATTTGTTATACGTTCCAAACAACTGAAGCTAATCAGATGTAGCTTAGAAATATGAGAAGAGTACAGGGTGATAATAAATAACCGAGACTCATATTTGTACATGAAATCATATTTTTATAAATAAGAACACAGAACCATGTTGTACATTCCGCAAGTGCATGATCTTGCTAACAAAACACATTTACATATTTTCAAAATGGCCAACTTTGGCCTCTTAACGAAATTGGAGACTACTTGCCGCACTTCTTCAGACGTGATTTTGTCTCATTGCCTAGTAAGAGCTTTCTTGAGAGACTCAAAAGTTTCTGTGTGGCTTCACACAAGCCCTGGCCTTCAACATGGTACACATTGAGTAATCCATAGGATTTAAATCCGATGAGCATGAAGGCCATTCTGAAGATGTTATGACTTGTAGAAAATGTCCGATAGACCACTCCTGAGTCTTCCTAGCCTTGTGTGCTAGTGCCGAATCTTGCTGGATTATCCAGTCATTATTTCCCAAGTGCTTCTGAGACCAAGGAAGCACCACATTCTCCAAAAATTGTCTTTGATGCAGTTCTTGATTAATTTTCACTCCTTTTTCAATGAAAATGAGGGGCTTGCACACACCCCATTCCAAACCATGACTAACTGGGGGCACATGAGATGTGTCGTTATTCCAGATGGTTCAGGCAGTTCAGAGGACCATATTCTGGCATTCTGATGATTTGTTCTTCCTTCAACAGTGAAGACTTTCTTGTCTGTGAAGAGAATGTACTCCCACTGACGATTCATGGCGTAACGCAACAGTGCTCGACATCTCTGAAGCCGAGGTCCTTTATTCTTTTCTGTAAGGAACTGGGCTTTGCGAATTTTATATGGCATTAGACCAAGGTTCTCTTTGGCAATGCGACGAACTGTTTCTCTGTTGATGCCTATCTGGTGAGCGATTTTTCTCATTGATCTCCTTTGATTCCTCTTTTTGATGGTCTGGCAGTTCCTTGAAGTGTTCACAGTTGCCTTTCTACCTCTTCCTGGACGGTCATTTGTGTTGCCAAGTTTCTTGTACCGTTTTATGGCATCACTGATGGTTTGTTTTGGAACTCCAAGCAACTTCACCATTTCGCATTAGCTTTATACAGCTCAATAATTGCAGTTCGCTGACAGGACATTCTGAAAGTAAAAAAGATACAGCTTAACTGGATTCAGTACATGAATATAAAGGTTTGTAGACAATGGCTAAGCAAAATTACTCCCGTATAGCGATATATACACTATCTACCAACAAGTAATTGGACACCTGTGATAGCAAAGGAAAACGAAGTTCATTCACCTTCAATAGTTGGTGGAGCCTCCACGAGCGGCGATACAGCTGCGACCTCCGGGGCATACTCTCAACAAGGCGTTGTACAACGGCTAGCGGTATTTTCTTCCACTCGGCCTGGAGAAGACAGGTCAGTTCCTTCACCGATTTCAGACGGTGGGGGCACCCCTTAAGTTGACGCTCCAACTCGTCCCAGAGGTGCTCGATAGGGTTAAGGACAGGGCTCTGAGCAGGCCAGTCCATTCGATTAACCCCATTGTCACCATATCAAACCATGGTGGACCTCGCAACATGACAGGTGGCATTGTCATCCTGAAAGTAACAAGGGTACATCCCATAAAACTGCCACAACGTAGGAAGCGCATGGTCATCCAAAATGGTGCAGTAGGTCTCGGCGTTGAGTCTACCAGGAATTGCGACCAAGGGTCCCGTGCCATACCAGGAGAAACAACCCCATAGTATAATTCCACCGCCGCCGAACTTCACAGTTGGCACAATACATTCCGGCAGGAGGCGTTCTCCAGGCAGACGCCAAACCCAGCCATGTCATCCGAACGGTAGAGAGTGAACCTTGATTCGTCGCTCCAGAGAACCTGTTTCCACTGTTCAACGGTCCACTGTCGACGTTCAGTGCACCACGTTAGCCGAGCAACGCTATTGGACTTGGTGATCAAAGGCTTGTGGGCGGCAGCACGTCCATGATAACCGAGCAGATGGGCTTCCTCACAGATGGCATTCATCGAAAAAACACTCCCGGATACCTGTTGAAACTCCTCGCGGATGTGGCCCATCGATTTGGCGCGGTTCTTCCAAATTTCTCTGGCCAGCACCCGTCGGTCTCTAACTCCCAGTTTTGCGGGTCTGCCGGGTCGGGCCACATTCCGACAGTCACTTCTCATCTTCCACTTGACAATCACGTAGGCCACTGTCGATTTTGGGCACTTCAACTCGCTGGATATGTCACGTATGGAACGGCCATTTCTGTGATACCCGACGATTACACCTTTCTCGAAAACAGAGAGCTCCGAACTGCGTGGCATCATGAATGCGACTGGGTGCGTTGTTGTTTCCCACACGATATTTAACGGCGGCGGCCGTGACGTGTATCAGGACCGCAGATATCGTCGATTGCAGGGGTGCCAAATTACTTGTTGGTATATCGTGTATTTACTGTAGGGAATTTGAAGCTTTATCTGGGTTATTTATTGTCACCTTGTAGACTCCGGTTAATAGTGTCTAGAACACTTTGGCCCAATTAGGCGGCTACCCCAGTTATGCGAAGCTTTATCCCAAAGAGCTAACTTGGGATGTCCTTCAAAAATTGTCCCAAATGAACGGCTGCCCCAGTTATGCGAAGCTTTATCCCAAAGAGCTAACTTGGGATGTCCTTCAAAAATTGTCCCAAATGAACGGCTGCCCCAGTTATGCGAAGCTTTAACCCGAAGAGCTAATTTGAGATCTTCTTCAAGAATTGTCCCAAATAAACAGCTGCCCCGATTACCCAATTAACCGGAATCTACTGTACCTTCCATGCATATAAGTATGAAGAATTGTTTCTTCAAAGAGATTCGTTTCTCATTGATCTGGGAGTAAACCAATGACGTAAGAAGCAAGCATTTCACCCTTGCCGCATCTCGAACCCGGGTCCTTAGACCATTTGGGGGAGGGGGCGGATTTTCGTTCAAGCGCGGTTATCATGTTGCGTAAGTAAGAAGCGAAATGTTGCATTTTCTTCAGAAGACATGCTTTTCTGTTTCTCCAACACACAGAAATATCACAAAATAAAACATGCAACTCAGGCCAGGTTATCTCATGATGCGGACGTGGCGACATCTAGTGTCGTCCCTGATGGATTGATTGATTCAAGTACCAGGGTCCATTCTATAAATGAACCCTATTTTATGGCTAGTTTGCATAACCTTACAATTCCGTTGAGCACCGTAATATCTCCGCCTCAAGTGGGATAGAGGAATATTTTTTTTTGTTACTAGAATGGCACCTGCGTTTCTGGTTGAAGATTTGAAAAAGAAAAATCATCATAAAAAAATTTCCCATCTTTTTCTGATGAAATTTTATTCATTCGACGGCGTTCGTGTCTGACTTCTCGTATTTGCTGTTACTAGACGTCTAACTACGAAAACTATTCTTAGTGTTCAAGAAACAGGCAAAAAAATTATTCATAAGTCTTTTCAAGTTTCGTATTTCACAAAACACTTTGAGCAGCCCCGGTGGCCGTGTGGCACGAAGCGCTGGCTTTTACTCATTCGTCCTGGTTCAAATCACGGGTGGGGCATGGATGGCGTCTTTGTCGCGCGTACGGTACTGGCTCTGTCCCCTCCCTGGAACCATTGGCGCAGAATTAGGGACGGGCGAAAGTTCAGAACACTCTTACGGTTGTCATTAACTCTCCAAATAAGACATGCCGCCCCGGTGGCGCAGTGGTCTAAGCGATTGCTTCTGATCATTCATCCGAAAGGGGTCCGGGTTCGAATCCCGGTGAGGCATGGATGTTGTGTGTTGTCTTACGGCACTGGTTCTCTCCCTTCCCTGGAACCAGTGACCCTAAATTAGGGACTGGCGACTGCTTATAGCCCATTGAGTGGCTCACGGTGGTCGTTAAACCTCCAACAAAAAAAAAAAAAAAAAAAAAAAAATTAATAAGACATCGAGAAGACAGACTATAGAAGCTAGTGAGCGTAGTTTGGGTTCAAACCCGATCTTGAGTAAGACGCTCAACAAATCTTCAAACCGATCCCATAGGAATGAAAAAATTAATTAAACAGATAGGTTTTCCTAAAAAGACTCATTGAACAAAAAAACATAAAAGTTGCGAACGTCAATAACGCAGTACGAAAAATTATCAGATACGGAGACACTTTAGAGGTAGGAATTTTTTGAATGGATGCTTAACGACAAGACCGGATTAAGGGATATAGGGGCAATAGCCTTGGGGCTTCCCATGACTAAGGAGGCATGGCAATGCAAATAATAGATAGATAGGTTTGTAAAATAGTTTTACTTTTGTCTCGTATGATTGACCAGAAACAAACGCTGGAAAAGTGACAGATAGGGTAAAAGGTTTCATGTCGCTATATACAGCGGGGTCGGAGAGACAGCTTCAACTTTTTCACTACCGCCATCCGCCCACACCTCCCAATTTGCACTTGGAACCGTTAATGGTTGAAATCCCCTATGTCTTCACATTGCATTTACCAACAGAGATGAAATGAGAAAAGTATACAATGATAAATCATTAGAAAATCCAGAAATCTTAAGCTTTTAATTCATGTTCTTATGAAAAATACGGTGACTTATGAAAACTCTGCTGATAATTTATCAATTGGAAGAATGCCGTACGCATTAATTATCACAAACATAATTGCTACAGTTTCGTGTTTTAACAGACTTGATAATGATTCCCTGCATAAGCTCTTTGTGGGCCCACTCAGATATCTTAGCCTAGGGACCCACTCAGATATCTTAGCCTAGGGGCCTACTAAGGCCTTAATCCGGCCCTGCTCAACGACCGCCGTGAGCAACTCAATGAGCCACAAGCAGTTGTTCGTCCCTAATTTTGAAAATTTAGGGACGGACATCTGCTCATTGATAAATGGCATGTCTTGAAATTATTGTGCGATAAAATTTGCAGGGTGGATTCTAGTCCACTCTCGCACCCCCTTGGCGACGTCAATGGTAGTTAAGTTTTGCATTTTTTGCGTCACAGATACCATTACTGCGCAATGGTACTGCTGCCTACTCCCTGAGTAGTTGTGTACCCATGAATTGCCATTTTGACATATGAACAAGTAGTGGTAGATCGTTGTTTAGTACAAGTAGTGGTAGATCGTTGTTTCTTTTTTGATAAATGCGGGTGTGACATTTATTTCGGAGAATCGCTTTGTGCTCTGTGTATGATAATGGTCCATCGCAAAGGTCACAGTGTCTCGTTTAAGATTAAAAAAAGGACGGTATTGCATATCTATTACTCTGGGCTCCAAGTCCAACGACCTAGGTATAACTGTAACTTTTGAGACACGTAAAGCTCAATGATAAAAAAGAATACAAGAAACTGATCCATTTCTTGAGGGGTCCACCGAGAATGTCCCAGTCCCCAATCCTAATCTGTCAGTGACTTACATAACATTTTTTGTAAGTCACTGATCATTGGAAAAGCGTTTACAATTTCTTACATTGTAATCTTTAGGGGGTCTTACCAATGGGTCCCGGTAGCTCAGTTTTCAGGAAAAGGCGAAACGAAAATTGTAAATAAAGTTAAAAACTAACACAGAATGCGAATTTCTACCTTGCCTCTTCTGTTGCGCAATCGTTTTTATCAGATACACAGACGACAGATTTAATTGAAAACCATGTAGTGCAGGCCTCTGACCATTCGTCCGAGATGGGTCCGGGTTTGATTCCCGATGAAGCATGAAAATATTTCGTACAGTACTGGCTTTGTCCATTCCCTGGAACCACAGTTGACAGTTATTGGAGCTAAACACACTAAATTGCATAACTTTTCTAGTTGGCTCTTTCACGCAATTGAGATTTCATTGTTAATTCGATACAAGTGAATTTTATTCATGAACTTTCATTGTTAATTCGATACAAGTGAATTTTATTCATGAACTTTCATTGTTAATTCGATACAAATGAATTTTATTCATGAACTTTCATTGTTAATTCGATACAAGTGAATTTATTCAGGAACTTTCATTGTTAATTCGATACAAGTGAATTTATTAATGAACTTTCATTGTTAATTCGATACAAGTGAATCTTATTCATGAACTTTCATTGTTAATTCGATACAAGTGAATTTATTCATGAACTTTCATTGTTAATTCGATACAAGTGAATTTTATTCATGAACTTTCATTGTTAATTCGATACAAGTGAATTTATTCAGGAACTTTCATTGTTAATTCGATACAAGTGAATTTATTAATGAACTTTCATTGTTAATTCGATACAAGTGAATCTTATTCATGAACTTTCATTGTTAATTCGATACAAGTGAATTTATTCATGAACTTTCATTGTTAATTCGATACAAGTGAATCGTATTCATGAACTTTCATTGTTAATTCGATACAAGTGAATTTATTCATGAACTTTCATTGTTAATTCGATACAAGTGAATCGTATTCATGAACTTTCATTGTTAATTCGATACAAGGAAATTTATTCATGAACTTTCATTGTTAATTCGATACAAGTGAATTTTATTCATGTATATTGTGTCTAAGTCCTTTGTGCGGTTTTATTAAATATAAGGCAGGAACTTTTACAGGAAAGTCCGGTAATTCTTCATTGAAGGCTTTTTTAGACTTAATACGGGCCATTTTTTTCTTATGTCGGGAAAATCTACCCATTGAGTTGCTCGTGGTGGTCGTATAACTACTCTTCCCCTCCCTGAGTAAACAACAACAACACAGGACCCAAAAAACTACGGATAAATGAAATTAGACAGCATGTTAGGACAATTAAGAAATTACTTTGTGTTCTTTTGATCCTTGCATCGTTTTGTGCCCCATGCTTTACGAAACACTGGAGATCACTCAAGAAGAAGAAAAAAAAATACCGTTAGGACCCAGTTCTGGTTGAAAATTTCGAGTTCTTAGATTTTGTCAATCAGAAATACGGATGCAATTATATGTACACACACGTCCCCTAGCGGCAGAACTCTTCATAACGCCAATGTACGCTAAACGTATCTCAAAATCCTATGTTTTTTTTGTTTCTGGGTTTTACCCTTCAAGTGTTCAAAATATCTGAAACAAATGGTGTCCAAAATTTTCTGCACTCCCCAAACAGTAGTGTTCACGTAGCGGCCGGATTCTACAGCAAAACAATTACTTTCCCCTCTCATCTCAGCATCCATAAACTTATCACTAGTGATAAACACTCCCATCTAGTCCTATATTCTCTACTCTATGATGAGGGAAGAGTCAGGCCCCCTAACACGGACATCTTTGTCTTAGGTTCTTTACCTTTGTTACAGCCCTTTTAGCAGGTAATCAGTCAGAAAGGATTGATGTCAATCGTTCTATAAAAAACCATTTTGAATATCCAAGTTAAGGGGAAAGAGCAGTTCAGATTCACTCGTTCCAGCCGCGTTCGGACCTCTTCATAGACAGCGAATATATCTGTAATACATTCGCTCGAGCTGATTTCATCTCCATTTGCTAACTCCGAGTTAATTCGTTCTTGCCGGTAAAAGGGTTAACCACCACCATGATCATCTCCTAAGATTATAAGCAGTCTCTTGACCCTAATTTGCAGCCAATAATTCCAGAGAAGGGAGAGAGCCATCAGATAAACGCATCAGCCATGCCTCAACTGGGACTCGCCTCACTCGGTCGGATAGTCAGAATCTAGTTCCTCAGAGTACTCAGCTGCAGCTCGTCAATTTCCTGATTCATAAGTTCCTGCAGCACTGAATACAGAGAAAATACACCTACGCTAGTAGAAGGAAACTTTGTTTGTGGAATTATCGACAACCGTGAGCAATTCGATTGGCTATAAGAAATCGCCCGCGCGTCGCTAATTCAGGGCCAGTTCCGTAAGACGAACACAGAATCCATACCTCACCCATCTTGGACGAACTGAGAGAAGCTTGCGCTAGACCACTGTGCACACTGGGCGGCATAGATGTTTCAGGGGTGGCTTGCAAAAATTTAATTCAAGGTTAAACTCTCAGAGAGGCTTTCTCAGTACGACGTATTCGGGGGGGGGGATCACGAAGGTTAGGCATATCGTTTTAGGTGCTTCTTTATCCCCTGTTCAGGCTAATCCCTTTCATCCTTCCACATGTCACAGCGTAGGTTACTTGGTACTCTGATAAGCTGTGCGGAATGCTGCATGCGGCTAACTAGTACGTATGCTTCTCGAAAACAGAAGAAAGTACTTAAACTTATGTAACTTTCTTTTTGAGTAAATCTATTAAAACATTTCTACTTTTACGCCCGTGGTGTAACAATTCTGGGAGCACGCCCCCCGGTATCTACAACGCTGGTTTTTACATATTTCAATTAATAAAAGAAAAACAAATGAAGGGCTCATAATACCATTGCAATTTTGCTTGTTTCCTGGATGTGTGTGTGTGGCTCCGCATAAAAATTTTGAATCTAGCGATACAAAAAGTTGAAGCAGTCTTAGCATGCGTTATTAATAGGTCCCATCGAAAGTGCGTCTTCTAAAAAATAATCTGGAGTTGGAGGGGAAGAGAGAAAAATTGTGGTATACAGTACATATGGATGTAAGTAAAAATACCCCCGGAGAAAATACCCCTGAAAACTGAAAAGCGGAAAAAATGTCCCCGGAAGAAATACCCCCAGAACAAACGGTTCACTGTAAACTGCCACACAGGAACACTGATGTGTGGCAGTGTTCCGGTGTGGCAATTTACCGGCAAACCCTGCCACACATCTTTCAGCAACTTGGCTTCAAAAGTTCAAGGGGGGGGGCTATAAAGATTGCCGTTTCTAGGCCTATATATTGAGAACTGAATTGAGAACTTCAAACGAATTTCGCGAAAACGTTCCATGTAAGCCAAGCGAGAATTGTACTTTAACTTGAAGTAATAAATTCCCGAGGATCCAAGGTGCACTTGGTTGGGGGGGTGTCAACCCCCAACTTCCGTAACACTAGATTCTGGGCCGCTGGAGTCCGTTAGTGTATCCAGGAAGTTCCCCTTGAAGTGTCCGCGAGGTCCATGATTTTGGGGGGGGGGCTTTCCCTCAAAATGTTGAAATGGACGTAGAGCTGTAAACATTAGTACCATGCTTTATGCAATGATTCTGTACACGACAACGAATTTTCAGGAAGGTGGGGCAACCCCCCACCCCTCTCAGTTTCTAAGAGCTATTTAAGGGTAACATCGATGAAACATTGACCGACTCTAGAGGTCCAGAATATAAAATTACGGAAGTTGGGTGTAGAGCCCTCTAAACCAAGCACCTGGTATCCCTTTCACAGACTTCACCAAATTTCTGGGGGAGGGGGAAGGGCATACATAGTTTGCCATTAAACACAACATGAAGCATAGAAATTGCGAGCAAATCCCTTACCTTAAGCACTTGTCTGCGCTCTTAGAAACTTGGGGCAGGGTGAATTCACCCCACCCTCCTGAAAATTCGTGGTCGTGTACAGAATCATTATGTAAAGCATGGTTCTAATGTTTACAGCTCTACGTCCATTTTAACATTTTGGAGGAGTCCCCCCCCCCCAGAGCTCACGGACCTCGCGGACACTTCAAGGGGAACTTCCTGGATACACTGACAGGCTGGAGCGGCCCAGAATATAAAATTACGGAATTTGGGGGTAGAGCCCCCCCCAACCAAGTCTACCTCGGATCCTCGGCAATTTATTACTTCGAATTAAAGTACAATTCGCCGCCCCGGTGGCGCAATGGTCTCAGCGATGGCCTTTGATCATTCGTCCGAAAGGGGTCTGGGTTCGAATCCCAGTGAGGCATGGATGTTGTGTTTGTCTTACGGCACTGGCTCTCTCCCTTCCCTGGAACCAGTGACCCTAAATTAGGGACGGGCGACTGCTTATAGCCCATTGAGTTGCTCACGGTGGTCGTTAAACCTTCAATCCAAAAAAAAAAAAAAAAATACAATTCTCGCTTGGCTTACATGGAACGTTTTCGCGAAAATCGTTTGGAGTTCCCAATTCAGTTCTCAATATATAGGCCCAAAAACGGCAATCTTTATAGACCCCCCCCTGAACTTTTGTAGCCAAGTTGTTGAAAGATGTGTGGCAGGGTTGCCGGTAAATTGCCACACCGGAACACTGCCACACACCAGTGTTCCTGTGTGGTAGTTTACAGTGAACTTTTTGTTCAGGGGTATTTCTTCAGGGGGCATTTTTTTCGCTTTTCAGTTTTCAGGGATATTTTCTCCGGGGGTATTTCTACCGTTTACCACAGTATATACACTGAACTGCCAAAAACACTGGGACACCTCTGTAATACCGTGTTGGTCCTCCTCGCGATCGGATAACAGCAGCAGTGCGACGAGGCATGGACTCCACGAGCTCTCTGTAGTACTGTGGAGACAGTGCACACCAGGCTTTCTGAAGAGGGTCCCATAATTCCGTAATATTCGCCGGAGGAGAATTCCGGGCATTGATGGCGTTTAAATCCGGTAAATGACAAACTCCGTGGAATGTTCCTCTAGCCAGGATCGGGCAACTGTGGACGTGTGCGGTGGCGCATTGTCGTGTTGATAAAGGTCGCACCCGCCGGAGTTGTTGCGTGACATGAACGGGTGCAAATGATCCACAAGGATGGTTGCGTGGCCTCCAGTGGTCACCCCGGTCTGGAGACAAATAAGGGGTCCTAATGCGTGCCAGCTGAAAACACCCCACACCATAACAGAGCCATCGCCGGCCTGCACTGTCCCTTGTAGGCATACGGGATTCGTTGCCTCGTGGGGTTGTAACGACTTCCGGAGTCGGCCCTCTCCGCGATTCGTCGGACCAGGATACACGTTTGCAGTCATCTTGCGTCCAATGGCAGTGTTCCCCAGCCAAGGCGAGACTCACAGCTTTGTGTCGTCGGGTGAGAAATAGCATCCGGGTGAGCCATTGGCTCCGGAAGCACATAGAACACTGATGCTACTACTGTTTCCAGCATTGAATTGCGATGTGATTTGCAGCAATATTGCTAGCTGGGTGAATGTTACGATGCGTGCAAGACGCCGATATCCACGATCGTCCAAGGCTTTCCTACGGCCACACCGGTCTCGCATTCTAGATGTTTTCCATGAGTTTTTGTAGGCCAGGTACTTCCTTGAAATTGCAAATCCAAAATTCGAGATAGAGTAACCCATCATCTTGGCACCGACTTTCATACCACGTTCGAAATCTCTTAAATCTTAAAAAGCTGCCATCTGAAAGGACTACTTGAGCTTCTACACTGGTGTGCAAAAATTAAGGACAAAGAGGAGAAATTAGCATAACAGCGGAACGAGCAGGCAGAACGGACCGAAAGACCACTCAGGAGATAGACTAAGGTCTGGTACGGTAGGGCATGCGCATATATGCAGCATGACGTAGGGGGGAGTGTCGGAAGGATATAAAGCACACTGCACACGGACGGTGATAGCTATTGCACGGTGTACATCCGTTTGAACGACATCGAGTTGCTGCCACCGTGTGATATGGCCAACAGACAATCCAGTAGACGACATCTGGATGACTTTACCCGAGGTCGCGTCATTGGGAAGGTCGAAGTGTGACTAGTATGGCCGAGGAGTTCGGGATCGCTCACAGCATCGCTTCACGAGCTTGGAGAGCATTTCAAACGACAGAAACAGCTGTCCGGGAGTTTAGCAGTTGTCGTCTACGAGAAACCACGGCGGCGGACGACCGGTATATTGTCCTACAGGCGAGAAGAGGCAGACAGCGGGAGAAATCGCAAGGCATGTGCAACAGACAACTGGACGTCCGTTATCGCGTTTTACCGTGGCCAGGAGGCTGCACAAAGGTGGTCTATTTGCACGACGACCAGTACGGTGTGTGCCATTAACGCCTACTCATCGGAGACGGCGGTTTCTGTGGTGCCAGGAACACAAGAACTGGACTCATAAGCAATGGGGTCGAGTTGTCTTTACGGATGAGAGCCGATTTAGTCTGACAAGCGATTTTGGACGTATACACATCTGGAGTGAGCAAAGAACACGCAATCACGCCTCCAGCATCATCGAAAGGGACCGGTTTGGAGGTGGCGCAGTTCTCGTTTGGGGAGGTATCATGCTTGGTGGCCGTACTGACCTCCCAATCTTCCAATTAGGTTCAGTCACTGGTGTCCGCTATTGTACCGAGGTTCTCCTGCCTCACGTGCGTCTGTTTATAGGTGCTGTGGGTCCTGAGTTCCACTTCATGGACGACAACGCTACACCTCATCGTACAGTGGCTGTCGCAGAGCTGTTGGAGAGTGAAAATATTCAACGCATGGATTGGCCCGCAAGGTCCCCGGACCTGAATCCAATCGAACACGTGTGGGACCTTCTCGGGAGACGCTTGGCAGCACGTCACAAGCCGCCAGCAACGATTCCGCAGTTGCGATTGGCGCTACAAGAGGAATGCGCCGCGATGCCTCAACAGCTCTTTGACAACCTCGTCCTCAGCATGGACAGATGTTGTAAATCCTGCAACGCAGTCAGGGGTGATCATATCCCCTACTAAAGACTGGATTTTTCTTGGCAGCCGCCTGTCACATGGACGTTTCTGTCTTCTGTCCAGTTGTGCTCGAAGCTATATTTTCAATAAAGTGCCTTTGTATCCTTTAGATTCCTTGTTTGGACGGTTTTGCTTACTTGTCCCCTATTTTTACATCTTGGGGATCTTATGGTATGATTTGAGTCAATGTGGAGCACTTCTGCACGATGTTACATTTGAAAAACTGTCTCGTCCTTAATTTTTGCACGCCAGTGTATTATATATAAAAAGTGTATATACGTCATTTGCGGACGATATCATTTACCGCACGGGTGTGGTGGCATGTAATGATAGCGTCTTCCCGCCTCAGTGTATATACACTGACGGAAAAAAATCCCAACACCAAGAAGGGGTTGTGTTAGATAAACGACAGTTGATAGGCGGTGAGAGTACATCTGTAAGATGACGTCTATGCGAATTTCGCGCTCGGCGCATACGTGTGGCGCTAGTAGCGCCCCTCGGAACATGCAAAGCAGGTTTGCTGTAAATACGCGCTGTAACGTTCGTGAGCCTTAGTTATCGTTGAGATTCGACGTAAAGTGTTGATTTTAGTCAAGAATGCCTTTAAGAAGACGAAGAAGCCATTATCAACAGCTCACGGAGTTTGAACGAGGCCGTGTAATAGGGCTACGAGAAGGTGGATTTTCTTTCCGCAATATTGCAGAACGACTTGGCAGGAATGTAGCACTGTGCATGATTGTTGGCAGCGGTGGTCAAGAGAAGGTACTGCTTCAAGAAGACCGGTTTCCGGCCGGCCACGTGGTACTACTGAGATGGAAGACCGCCGTGTACGGCGTATGGCCATGGCGCATTGTACCGCGTCTGCGGCAGCAATTCGAGCTGCAGTTGCCACCACAGTGACACAACGAACTGTTACAAATCGGTTACTTGAAGGACAGCTTCGAGCCAGACGCCATGTAGCATGCATTCCCCTTACTCCAAACCACTGCCGTTTGCGAAGTCAGTGGTGTCAAGCTAGAGCTCATTGGAGGACGGAGTGGAGATCTGTTGTGTTTTCTGATGAAAGCCGGTTCTGCCTGGGTGCCAGTGATGGCCGTGTGCTGGTTAGAAGGAGGCCAGGTGAGCGCCTGCAAGCAACCTGTCTACGGCCGAGACACACTGGACCTACACCTGGAGTTATGGTCTGGGGGAGCAATTTCCTATGACAGCAGGAGCACTCTTGTGGTTATTCCACGCATCCTGACGGCACAGTTGTACGTCGGTCTGGTGATTGAACCTGTTGTGCTGCCATTCATGAACAGCATTCCAGAGGGTGTTTTCCAACAGGATAACGCTCGCCCGCATACCGCTGTTGTAACTTAACATGCTCTACAGAGTGTCGACATGTTGCCGTGGCCTGCTAGATCACCAGATCTTTCACCAATCGAGCACGTATGGGACATCATTGGACGACAACTCCAGCGTCACCCCCAACCAGCATTAACCGTCCCTGTATTGACCGACCAAGTGCAACAGGCATGGAACTCCATCCACAAACTGACATCCAGCACCTGTACGACACAATGCATGAACGTTTGCGTGCTTGCATTCAACATTCTGGCGGTTACACCGGTTATTAATGTACCAGCATTTCACATTTAAAATGGCTCTTCTCGCGCTTACAATGAGCTGTGATCTAACTTTAATCGATTAAATATGTTACCTATACAAATGTATTGCCGCCATTTCATTCCTCTACAACTATTTTTTCGTGGTGTTGGGACTTTTTTTCCGTCAGTGTATATAGGGAGAGTGAGAGAAGTTCCCAACTAAAGTGTGCCCAAATTTCTGAATTCCGGGAAAAGATGCACATTTTTAATCACCCAAATTTGAACTAGAAATGTTAGATCTCAATCATTAAACAACGCGTAATCCAGAAAATTATTTGGAAACTTGCAGGTTTTCGCATATTAATTCCAAAACTTAGTCGAAATCATCTAGGAGATACCTCGTAGATTTTTTTAATTTGAATTCTTGATACAAACGCTGGTACAGATAAACATAATTTAAAAGTAACTTCTTTTTACTTCAGAATGTGATAGATGGCGCCACATATTACACTAGATCAGAATACATGTCGTTTGTAGCTAACACAAATGTTTCCTCGTTCTAGAGTCGACTTACAGAGGAAACTAATTCATTGGTGATAATTTTAATGAATTAGATGCAGCAGTAAATTATGTTAAGAACTCTTGTTCCAAACTGACCATGTTAAAGAGAGAGGAGTTAAAAGCATTTTGTGGTCTCAAAATGAAGCTAAATCTTCTCAAGTACGTCAGGAATGATAATGCTTCAACTTTGGTGCGTAGAATATTTAAAGCCAGCAGTACGTTCACAATTCCTGAGGCTTTTTACAAAAGACAAAAGGAAACATCGCTAAACCAGCTAATGATTGTGATCTGTCCGATTCGGTGCGACCAGGCACGCAATTAGCAATTCTTTCTGGAGGGGATTATGATATCGAATTATCGATGAAAGCGCTGTGTGAACTGTACTTGATACAATATTGGTATCACTATTTTGCGATTTAATAAAGTACAGAAACTGACAAAGTCATTTGTAATAAAAGGCCTGAAATAATAAATTTTATTAAGACTAATAAGATAAATATAATGCAAGCGTTTTATCAGAAACATAAAACGTAGTTACCTTTATATTATATTTTTATTGAAGTGGTACGGTTCGTTGAATGGCCAATTACTTTCAGGACTCTTGAAAGCTTTTTTTTTTTTTTTTTTTTGATTGGAGGTTTAACGACCACCGTGAGCAACTCAATGGGCTATAAGCAGTCGCCCGTCCCTAATTTAGGGTCACTGGCTCCAGGGAAGGGAGAGAGCCAGCACCGCAAGACAAACACAACATCCATGCCTGACCGGGATTCGAACCCGGACCCCTTACGGACGAATGATCAGAGGCCAGCGCCTTAGACCACTGCGCCACCGGGGCGGCCTTGAAAGCTTGACCACACTCTTGCACATTGCGAGAGCAAGGTAACAGAAAGTCCTGTGAGTTCGAACAGCTAGGCAGTTATACCTGCCCTGACCTTTGTCAGACGCAGTGGAAAAAGTCGAGTAATTGTTTTTCGTATGCTCTAGTTTCAGGTTAGAGAGAGAGGGGGGACCCTGAGCTGGTTGCGACTCTGGATGGAACATTTTTGTCAGATTCGATGTACAGGTGAAATATACCATAGTGGACTTTCTCCAGTTCAGTACTGGTTTTTATTTTATTTTTTCGTCCCGATGTATATCGGAAGCAATATTAGCATACTTGATCAGGAGAGAATTATTTAGCAAAACTCCAAGGTTTACAGTCCTAACCACCTAGGTTATAATTGGGAATATCGGGTCTGCGAGTACTATCTGAGTCACTGACCCAATAGTCCCAATTGTAACCTAGGTGGTTAGGGTAGGAGTGCCAGAACGATCGATCAATTTAGAAACGGGGGTCAAACGGCTTAACGTGCCCATCCGACGCACGGCGAATATTTAGTGGTTCATAGCAACACAACCAATCTGGGATCGAACCCGCGACCATGTAGTCAGCAGGCGGTTGCCATAACCACTAGGCTAGACGCGGCCTAAATTTGACAGATGTGTCAACGCTGTCCTTCATCTACAACAAAACTCTAGCGTGCGCGTCTAGTTCTTTGAGTATTTTGTTAGCGACTGTTACCTGGAGAGAATTAAACTTGTTGAAAATAGATAAGATATGTTGTTTGCATGATTATCAGTAGGTTAAGCAAAGGATCTTTGAGGAGGGCGTGTTTAATCGATACGTCACGGGTTTTTCCTTCTTTTTTATTGTAAACATTTATCACATATGTAACTGTAAAATTTTGTATTGTACTTAGACCAACAAACTTGACTTGAAGCGCCTCAGAGCTCTCCTGACTGATATTCATATCGCGGTCAATACGACCCTGTTGTTATCAATTTAGTTATCACCCTTGCATTCGTACGTTAGCCAAGGCCTCTTGGGTAAGCAATAATTGTTAAAACCATCGCTTTTGCTGAACGTTTTGCAAGGATTCTGTACAGAAAACGTCTCTTTCTTATAACTCACAGCTGTAATCGCTGATAACCCGCCCGGTGGACAAATGGGACGAGGTATAGTTTCTGACTAAAAATAAATAAATACATCGCTCTTAACCACGTTCTAGAAACACACAGCAACCGAAAAATTGTTTTTCAGCATCGCTGTGGACACAGCGGCGGCTGAAAAACAATTTTTCGGTTGCTGTGTGTTTCTAGAACGTGGTTAAGAACGATGTATTTATTTATTTACTGTCGCCACGTATTTGGAGTATTTTCAACTTGGATCTCGCCCTTTGGATTTAAGTGCTATAATATATATATAGCCGTGCCGTTAATGCCCACCAGATGGAGACGTCTCAGTAGCTGAGCCCATCTTACGGATTTATGTCAGAAGCTGACTTAAAAATACACATAGCACCGAGGATTGTTGGCCACCGTGGCGTAAATGTAACGCACTCGGCTAGATATCGAGAGTTATGTTGGTTCATTTCCACAGCGGCGGCTGAAAAACAATTTTTCGGTTGCTGTGAGTTTCTAGAATGTGGTTAAGAGCGATGTATTTATTTATTTACTGTCGCCACGTATTTTGGAGTATTATCAACCTACTTTCTGACTGATCGTTCGAGTCAGAGGGGGCGTATACTTATCTTTCTGGGGCGGCTCTTCCTTCTCTGGTCCCAGAGATCCTAAATTAGAGACGGGAGACAGCTTTCAGCTGCTAGACTTGCCTATGGTGCTCCTTAAAATCCGAACGAAACAAAAAATCACTACCAAGATTATCCACATATTTGCCGCTAGGTGGTGGAGATGCATAGATTTTTTCCAAATGTAAAAAAAATTTAGTTTTTGAGAGAATAGTGATTATTTTTTTGATGGAGGTTTAACGACCAACGTGAGCAACTCAATGGGCTATAAGCAGGGCACCGTCCCTAATTTAGGGCCACTGGTTCCACGGAAGGGAGGGAGCCTGTGTAGTAAAGCAACACCCATGCCTCACTGGGATTCGAACCCATGGTCAGAAGCCAGCGTCGAGGTGTGTTGTACCTTCAGTATCAATTTTCAGTAAATAAATTCACATGTTGTGCATTTCTAAGACCCGCAGAGCATAAACTTACGCCACCGGTGTGACCATAGTGGGAGGGCAAAACCCGGTTACTACGAACGGCGTGTGTAAAATGAAAGTTCGTCAAGCGAAGTACGAATTTTTTTCTTTTTTTTTTTTTTGATTGGAGGTTTAACGACCACCGTGAGCAACTCAATGGGCTATAAGCAGTCGCCCGTCCCTAATTTAGGGTCACTGGTTCCAGGGAAGGGAGAGAGCCAGTGCCGTAAGACAAACACAACATCCATGCCTCACCGGAATTCGAACCCGGACCCTTTACGGACGAATGATCAGAGGCCTGCGCCACCGGGGCGGCAAGTGGGAAATTCACGGTAGACAATGAATAGCACCAAATTCTCAAGTGTCAGCACGTCTTCTGGCCGAGAGGTCTTAAATTTAGTATCTCCGCCCCAGTGGCCCAAGCGCTGGCTTCTGACCATTCGTCCGGGGTGGGTCCGGGTTCGAATCCCTTACTCCCTTCCGTGGAATCAGTGGCCCTAAATTAGGGTCGGTGGACTGCTTATAGCCCATTGAGTTGCTCACCGTGTTCGTTAAACCTCCACCAAAAAAATAACAATAATAATAATCATTATTCTCTTAGAAACTGAAGTTTTTTTCTTATTTTGCATTTGGAAAAACTCTATACAGTTCCACCACCTAGCGGCAAAATTGTATACGAAGAAAATCGGCAAATGTGTGGATAATCTCGGATTTTAACGAGCACCATGGGCAAGTCTAGAAGCTCTAATTAGTCTCCGCCTCCCCGGTGGTGTAGTGGTGTAGGCGATGGCCTCTGATACTTCGTCCGAAAGGGGTGCGGATTCGAATCCCGTGAGGCGTGGATGTTGTGTTTGTCTTACGGCACTGGCTCTCTCTCCTTCCCTGGAACCAGTGACCCTAAATTAGAGACGGGCAACTGCTTATTGCCCATTGAGTTGCTCACGGTAATCGTTAAACCTCCAATAAAAAAAAAATATAAAAAAAAATAGGAAGTCTCCCGTCCGTAACTGAAAACCACTGGGACCAGAGAAACGGAAAGATAAGTATACGTTATCCCTGACTCGAACGATCAGTCAGACACTATACCTCTGTCCATTCGTCCACCGGGCGTGTTATCAGCAATTACAGCTGTGAGTTATGAGAAAGAGATTTTGCAAGGATTATCTCGGGGCGTTTGCAGAGAATCCACGCAAACTTTCAGCAAAAGCCATGGTTTTAACAATTATTGCTTACCCAAGAGGCCTCGGTTAACGTGCGAATGCAAGGTTGATAACAACAAGGTCGTATTGACCACGATATGAATATCAGTCAGGAGAGCGTTGAGGCGCGTCAAGTTTGTTGGTCTAAGTACAATACAAAATTTTACAGTTGCATATATGATGAATGTTTACAATAACAAAGAAAGAAAATCCCGTGATGTATTGATTAAGCACGCTCTCCTCAAAGATCCTTTTGTTAACCTACCGTAAGTTCTCACACTGATAACCATATAAACTTCAGATATTATAAATTTTCATCAGGTAACAGTCACTAAGAAAATACTCAAAGAACTAGACGCGCACGCTCGAGGTTTGTTGTAGATGAACGACAGCGTTGACACATCTGTCAGATTTGGGCCGCGTCTAGCCTAGTGGTCATGGCAACCGCCTGCTGACTACATGGTCGCGGGTTCGATCCCAGTTGGGTGTGTTCCTATGGACCACTAAATATTTACCGTGCGTCGGATGGGCACGTTAAGCCGTCGGTTGGTTAATTGATTTTAATGGCGCAAGGGCCATGGTTGGCCAAAGAGCGCCAAACAAAAGACATCAAAACAAAACATAATCAATAAAAAACGTACACAAGGTTAAAAGCAGGCTGATGTGGTAAAAATGAAATATGAGAGTGAACAAGTTAAAATCTAGATGAGTTTAAAAAAGCCAATTTCTTGTAAAAACGAAAACACTGTTCTCATGTCGCAGGCTTCGCCAATAATAGTTTGCAGCGTAGCTGCTCCTTCGTCCAACAAATGAGAGTGAAAATGACGAAAACGATGATCACAAAACCGAACACAAGTACACAAAACATGAAGGACAGTGAGACGACAGTTGCACGCCACACAGCAAAAAGCGGTGAGTAAAACGACAGTGCCCTATGCGGAGACGTGCAAGAACGACGGTTCTTCCGCAAACTAGACTTCCAAAGTCCGATCTGTGGTTTGATAGAATGCAGCTTATTGCTGCCCTGCTGAGACCACAGGGACTGCCACTCGTCCAGGAGAAATGTCCGGATCAAAGGTCGAAAATCGCGGAAAGACAGTGGCAGCCGAGCTGGCGACATGGAGGAAAAGGAAACAGACCTGGCAGAGAGATCAGCCAGCTCGTTACCCCGGATCCCAACATGGCCAGGAACCCAACAGAATCGGACCAGGAAGCCATCACCCTCCAAAGTTACAAGAAGACGACGGACATCACGGATGACAGGTGAGTCCGTGTCCTCTGGAGAAGATAAAACCTGGATGATGGACTGGGAATCAGAGCAAACCATAGCGCGACGATGTGATCGAGACTGTATGTGGCACAAAGCGAGGTGTACCGCACGCATCTCTGCCGAAAAGACGGTGGATTCAGGTGGAAGCCTCTCAGCATGTGAGGCATCGCCACACACAAAACCGGATCCAACGACATCCCCGGACTTCAAGCCATCGGTGAAAACAGGCACGAAATTCGGGTAGACCGACTGTAATTCAGCAAAGAGCTTCTGGTACACCAGAGCAGGAGTGGAAGACTTTGGCCACACACAAAGAAAAAGGTCAGCCGTTGCTTGAAAGGGCTGCCAAGGAGGACGGATGAAAAAGGTGGTCAAACCAATCCTTGACAAGTTTAGACCAGCATCGCGCACTATGGCAGACATCCGAATCCCGAACGTCGGAACACAGGAGGGGCGGTGGGAAAACAAGCGGACACAGTCCGGTTGGAAGATGGAACCATGCAGCGGATGATCAGGAAGAGATTTCAGTTTTGAGTAAAACTGAAGAGACAGCTGCTTACGACGGATGCATAACGGCGGCTCATGAGCCTCCGCATACAGGCTATTCACGGGAGAGGTACGGAAAGCACCAGTACATAGCCGCAATGCCTGGTGATGGACGGGGTCCAAAGGCTTTAAAACCGATGGACGTGCAGAACCGTACGTAATGCATCCGAAGTCCAACTTTGGCCGAATGAGAGAGTGGTAAATGCGAAGCATTGAGCACCTGTCAGCCCCCAAGATGTTCGAGAGAGGACCTTGAGGACACTCAATGTCTTCGTGCACTTCACCTTCAAAGACTGAATGTGAGGCCGGAAGGTGAGCGCTCGGTCAAAAGTTAGCCCAAGGAACTTGGCTTCTGACACCACAGGGATGGTAGAACACCCCAGACGGAGGCTGGGGTCCTGGTGAAGACCTCGTTTGCGGCAAAAATGCACGCATACGGTCTTCTGCGTCGAGAAGCCAAATCCATTTTGGGAAGCCCAGTGAGAGATCTTGGTAAGGGCAGACTGGAGCTGTCTCTCGATGGTGCGCATGTTAACAGAGGCGCAAGAGATCTGCAGATCATCCACGTACATGGTTCCACGAACCGTCGGAGGAAGTAGTTGGAAAACATGGTTGACACGAAGGATGAGCAACGTAACGGAAAGAATGGAGCCTTGAGGTACACCCTGTTCTTGCGGGTACATCGCAGAGAGGGTCGACTCGACGCGCACACGGAAACTCCGGTCCTGGAGAAATCCGGCAATGAAGGTAGGCAAATTTCCCCGCAATCCGCAGTCACGCAGAATGCCGTATCTCCAGGTTCGATCGTAAGCTTTTTCCATGTCGAAGAACACGGAGACCATGTGCTGACGCCGGACAAACGCCTCCCTGACATATGTCTCAAGGCGAAGATGATGATCGGAGGTGGATCGGAATTTCCGAAATCCACTCTGATGAGGTGAAAGAAGGTGACGTGATTCCAAATAAAAAACCAAACGAAAATTGATGATGCGCTCTAGAACTTTGCAGAGGCAGCTCGTCATAGCAATTGGTCGGTAGTTCAACGGGTTAGCGGGATCTTTACCAGGTTTGAGAACAGGAACGACAATGGCAGTGCGCCAAGATTCGGGAAAGTCACGCTCGTGCCAGATCCTGTTAAACAGGACCAGCAGACATTCAAGAGAGTACGGAGAAAGGTGCTTCAGCATTTCATAATGGATGTTATCCGGTCCGATAGATGTTCGGCAGGACCGATTCAGGGCAATCTTCAGTTCGACGGCAGTCAGCGGGCTGTTATAATCGGTAGCGGAAAACGGTCCAAAGGAAACCTTGGACCGTTCAAGCCGCGGCTGTACCTGCCGGAACGAAGCAGCGTAATTTCGACTGCTGGACACCGAAGAAAATGCGGCGCCCAGACAGTCAGCAATACCCTGAGCGTCAGCAACCGTTCCTCCACCACTCTCAAGAATGGAGATTTCCCCAGAAGGGTACTTACCCCGAATCTTGCGGATCCTGTCCCAAACGATCTTAGAGCTGGTAGTGGTGTTAATCCCGGATACGTAGCGTATCCAAGATTCCCGTTGGCTACGACGACGTACCAAACGCGCGTAAGATTTGGCTTTCTTGAAAGCAAGGAGGTTCGCGTCGGTGGGGTACTGACGAAACCTACCCCAAGCCCGATGTTGGGCCTGACGAGCTGCCATGCAAGTGGAATTCCACCAAGGTCGCGGGCAACGTGGAAGTTTAGTCGACGTCCTGTGGATGGTAGGTTCTGCCGCTTGCACAATACAATCCGTTACGGCCGCAACAGCGTCATTGACCGTTCCTGAGGTCACCATAGCTGGAGTAATAATTGCTGAAGCCGTGAATGTGTCCCACTTGGCTCGATCAATATTCCATCTAGCAGGGCGAGTAGGGTAACGATACCCGACACCTGCAAGACGGAGAAAGATGGGAAAGTGATCACTGCCAAGGGGATCATCAGACACGCTCCAGGATCAGTCAGGATATAACGATGGCGAAATCAAGGACAGATCAATGGCTGAATACGAGCGGGTGGGTTCATGAAAATAAGTGACTGCCCCGGTGTTGTGGAGACAGAGGGACGTGTTGGAGAGAAGGGACTCAACAACACGGCCCCTGGAGTCACGAGTGGTAGAACCCCACAACGGATTGTGTGCATTGAAATCTCCTAAGATGAAGAAAGGAGGCGGCAGCTGGTCAACTAAATCTTCCAGATCCGAAAGGCTTACAGCTTCATCTGGTGGTATGTAGATGGAACACACAGTGAACAGAGTGTTCACAGACAGTCTCACTGCTACTGCCTGCAAAGTCGTCCGAAGGGCAACTGCAGTGACAGGAACACCATGAGGAACAATGACTGCCACTCCTCCGCAGGCGATAACGCCGTCCAGGTGATCTTTGCGGAAAAGGCAAAGTCTCCGCAGCGAAGGAGTGTCCGTCGTGCGAAGCTTTGTCTTCTGAAGACACATGCACACAGGTGTGTGCGAAGACAGTAAGCCTTTTAAATCATCAATGCGTGAACGCAGACCTCGGCAATTCCACTGAATGAGCGTGGCCATAATGAAAAAATGAAATGAAAGAATGAAGACAGACGACTAGAAAGTCTCCATGTCGTCCGTCACCTCCAATCCATCGGCAGTGTCTGGAGGTAACACAGGGCTGTGTTTACCCCCTGTGTTGAGAGGTGGTTTTTGCCTGCTCTGTTTCGGGGAGGATGAGCCGGGTTTCACCTTTTCCGGCTTCTTCTTTGCAGTGCCCTGGACCTGGGTCCCTGTGATGGCCGAAGATGTTTTCGGCGTAGAAGTAGGTTTAGGCGACGATGTAGATGTCGCCTTGGAAGCAATGCGGCGAGACTTCAGTGCTTCCAGCCCAGCAGCGACGATGTCCTCAAAATCATAAGGACACTGCGCCGGGATGGTCACCTCCGTCTGGACCGCAACAGTAGCCTTCTGCACAACAACCGAGGCATAGGAGCGCCGGCCGGGTGGAAGAGGAGCTATCCGCCGCCTGGCCTCAGGGTATGACAGATGTTCAGTGGTCTTCAGGCGTTGGATAGCCTGCTCCTCGATCCACTTGGGACACTGCTTAGAAGACGCAGAGTGGGAGCCCTCACAATTCACACAATGATCCGACTCAGCGGAGCAGTCCGCCAAAGAGTGTTCAGTTGAACCACAGCGCCCACACTTTGCTACATTACGGCAAGACTGCTGGGAGTGACCGTAATGCTGGCACTTGAAACATCTCAAGGGGTTTGGGACGTATGGCCGAACATCTAGACTCAAGTACCCCGCCTTGAGGGAATTTGGCAGGGTAGGTGAGTCAAAGGTCAGGACGATGTTCCGGGAAGGAATAGACTTCCCATCCCGCCTGAAAAGAATACGCCGAACCCCAGTGACATGTTGGTCCCCAAGTTCTTCCAACAATTCCTCTTCACTGCACTCGAGCAGGTCGCGGGAGTTGATGACACCGCGAGAGGAATTGAGGTACCCATGGGGCGAGATCTGTACTGGAATGTCCAGCAGAACGGTCGTCTCCAGCAAGGTGGCACTGTGACGTGGATGAGATGTCTCCACAAGAAGATCCCCTGACGGGAGCTTAACCCTCTTTGGTGAGCCGGTAACGGCCTGAAGAGCCTTATTAATCGAGAAAGGACTCTTCGAACTGAGAGACTGAGCAGGATCAACTGAATGAATGAGAAGAAACAGAGCATTGCAGTTTGTAGTTAGTAGTTTCTTAGTGGAGGAGGGTGTCCCTTCCTCCACATGGCGCTTTAAAGGTACAGCCTGGGAAACACATTTGTTTGCCATGAGGGAGAAAAAAAGATTCGTCCGCCAACCTCCCCACCCACTACCGAGCCCAACAAGGGAGAGCCGGAGGTCCGCAAGCCCAAGAGGACGCAGGACACGGCTATAGGGATAGTCAGCGGATATAGCAAGTTGGTAGGGCAGACACACGCTCGGCGTGCATCCAGACTTTCCCGTGCCCGGAGAACACCCCTTTGGCATGCCCACCCTACCCCCCAAACTCACCCAGCCGAACAGAACGACAAGCCGCTAGAAGTCTGGACGCCACTTGGCCACAGACTTCCTGACTAGGAGTGGGTTAGCTCCCAGCCTCCCGTTTAGGGTGAAGCAGAGGGCAAAGATTAGTGTTGGCTTCTGGAGACACCACAACCCGGCCCCCAGATACCTCAGCCTCCAGCATCCCCGTTTCCACCTGTACGGCTCACCGCACACGGCAAACGTGCAGGTAGGTCTAAGCTAACCAGCTCCGGAAAAAAACAGGAAATGTAACATAAAAGAGAAAAGACAGGGAAGAGAACGAGGAACAAAACCCGGAACTGGCGCCTCATCACAACCTCAGCAGCCTACAACTGAGGCGGGTACATGTCAAGATATGAACTAAAGACGAAAAAGCAAAATTATAAGAGAAAAGCGGCTCGGGCCGTGGGGACGCCATCCCCCATCAGCTGGATGAACAGCTGTCCCTTCGGTGATGGTATCGTTCAAGAGTAAACGAAATGTACTCCGTCACAAGGTGAGCTCGGGCCGTGGGGGCGCCGCTCCCCAAATAACCGGAAAACCGGTTATCCCCGTGCGTTCACGCAGCGCTTTCATCTGTATCATAATCCCCTCCAATAAAAATTTCAAATTGCGTGCCTGATTCCACCTAATCGGACAGATCAGAATTATTAGCTGGTTCCGCGATGGTTCGTGCAGAACCAACCATCGCGTACCAAGCTACATTTTTCTCAAAAGTTTTCGTATCTATTGCCTCCAGTTTATTAAAATAACATTGTCTTTTGTAAACGTAGTATTTGCTTTAGACAATCTATGCACCAAAGTTGAAGCATTATCGTTCCTGACGTACTTAAGATTTAGCTACATTTTGAGACCACAAAATGCTTTCAACTCCTCTCTCTTTAACATGGTCAGTTTGGAACAAGAGTCCTTAACATAATTTACTGCTGCATCTAATTCATTAAAATTATCACCAATGAATTAGTTTCCTCTGTAAGTCGACTCTAGAACGAGGAAACATTTGTGTTAGCTACAAACGACATGTATTCTGATCTAGTGTAATATGTGGCGCCATCTATCACATTCTGAAGTAAAAAGAAGTTACTTTTAAATTTTGTTTATCTGTAACAGCGTTTGTATAATTAATTCAAATAAAAAAATCTACGAGGTATCTTCTAGACAATTTCAACTAAATTTTGGAATTAATATGCGAAAACCTGCAAGTTTCCAAATAATTTTCTGGACTGGTTACCGACAACTTCTGCATTACGCGTTGTTTCACGATTGAGATCTAACATTTGTAGTCCAAATTTAGGTGATTACAAATGTGTAGCTTATAATACATCTTTTCCCAGAATTCAGCAATTTATGCGCACTTTATTTGAGAACTTCTCTCTCTAAATATATATACATTGAGGTGGAAATGGTAGCCTCCTTCCCAGTTTTTGTTTTGTTTTGTTTTGCTTTTCTTTTGCCATTACATGCCACCAGACCCGTGCGGTAAATGGTATCGTCCGTAAACGACGTACGTATAGAAGCTCAAGTAGTAGCATTCGCAGTTCAGATGGCAGCTTATTAGGATTTAAGAGATTTCGAACGTGGTATTAGGGTCGGCGCCCGGATGATGGGTCACTCTATCTCGAATTTTGGATTTGCAATTTCAAGGATGTACCTGGCCTACAAAAACTCATGGAAAGCGTCTAGAGTGTGAGACGGGTGTGGCCGTAGGAAAGCTTTGGACGATCGTGGACAGCATTCTGGTTTTCAATTAAATTAATTTATCTGTCGTGTGTGTATGTGATAGAAACGATAACGTAACAGAAGAGGTAAGGTAAAAACTCGCATGCTGTGTCCGTGTTTTACTTTATTTACAATTTTCGTTTCTCCCTGACCTGAAAACTGAGCTAAGGGGACTCATTCGTAAGACCCTCTTTCTTGAAGATTACAGTGTAAAATGAACTTTTGCGTCCAAAATGTAAATGCTTTTCCAATCAGTGACTTACAAACAATGTTTTGCAAGTCACTGACAGGTGCGGATGGGCCCTCCGGGATATTTCTCGGTAGACCATTCGAGAAATGGCCCACTTTCTCGTATTCGTTTTTGTCCGGATTTTTCGGAACGAACGAACTATTACACTGACGGAAAAAAAATCCCAACACCACGAAAAAATAGTTGTAGATGAATGAAATGGCGGCAATACATTTGTATAGGTAACATATTTAATCGATTAAGGTTTCAAGATCACAGCTTAATGTAAGCGCGAGAAGAACCATTTTAAATGTGAAATGCTGGTACATTAATAACCGGTGTAACCGCCAGAATGTTGAATGCAAGCATGCAAACGCTCATGCATTGTGTCGTACAGGTGCTGGATGTCAGTTTGTGGGATGGAGTTCCATGCCTGTTGCACTTGGTCGGTCAATACAGGGACGGATAATGCTGGTTGGGGGTGACGCTGGAGTTGTCGTATAATGATGTCCCATACGTGCTCGATTGGTGAAAGATCTGGTGATCTAGCAGGCCACGGCAACATGTCGACACTCTGTAGAGCATGTTGGGTTACAACAGTGGTATGCGGGCGAGCGTTATCCTGTTGGAAAACACCCCCTGGAATGCTGTTCATGAATGGCAGCACAACAGGTTGAATCACCAGATCGACATACAACTGAGCCGCCAGGATGCGTGGGATAACCACGAGAGTGCTCCTGCTGTCATAGGAAATTGCTCCCCAGACCATAACTCCAGGTGTAGGTCCAGTGTGTCTCGGCCGCAGACAGGTTGGTTGCAGGCGCTCACCTGGCCTCCTTCTAACCAACACACGGCCATCACTGGCACCCAGGCAGAACCGGCTTTCATCAGAAAACACAACAGATCTCCACTCCGTCCTCCAATGAGCTCTAGCTTGACACCACTGACGTCGCAAACGGCAGTGGTTTGGAGTAAGTGGAATACACGCTACAGGGCGTCTGGCTCGGAGCTGTCCTTCAAGTAACCGATTTGTAACAGTTCGTTGTGTCACTGTGGTGGCAACTGCAGCTCGAATTGCTGCCTCAGACGCGGTACGATGCGCCACGGCCATACGCCGTACATGGCGGATTTCCCTTTCAGTAGTGCCCCGTGGCCTGCCGGAACCCTGTCTTCTTGAGTCAGTTCCTTCCCTTGACCACCGCTGCCAACAATCATGCAGAGTGGCTACATTCCTGCCAAGTCGTTCTGCAATATTGCGGAAAGAAAATCCACCTTCTCGTAGCCCTATTTACACGACCTCGTTCAAACTCCGTGAGCTGTTGATAATGGCTTCTTCGTCTTCTTAAAGGCATTCTTGACTAACATCAACACACTACGTCGAATCTCAACGATAACTAACGCTCACGAACATTACAGCGCGTATTTATAGCAAACCTGCTTTGCATGTTCAGAGGGGCGCTACTAGCGCCACACGTATGCGCCGAGCTCGAAATTTGCATAGACGTCATCTTACAGATGTACTCTCACCGCCTACCAACTGTCGTTTATCTAACACAACCCCTTCTTGGTGTTGGGATTTTTTTCCGTCAGTGTATTTTAGTACCATGTGAAAACACAAGTTTGTCGTCCCCAACGGGCATCAAAACCGGGTCCCCCTCACTCCGGAGTAAGTCGCTCTCCCAACTGAGCTACGCGGACAGAATGTCGCGCTGCAGATTTGTCGTCTTGACACATGTTTTCACCTCTGTAGTGCGTCACAACCTTGAATAATAAAAATCAATTTTATTTTAGCTTCATGCGTGTGTGAGAAGTTATAACTGGACTTAAGCCCAGAGTAATTAATATCTTGAACGAGACACTGTACACACTGTGATGGAACACCATCCTCATCCTCTAATCCACAGACGGACACAGAGATTCTCCGGCAGGGATATTCCGAAATAAGTAAGTGTCACTCCCGCATTTATCACAAAAGAAACAACGATTTACCACTACTTGTTCATGTCCAGACTTAAAAGAGGCGTCAACTCAGGGAGAAGGTACAGCAGTGTTATTGTGCAGTAGCGAACTGTGATGAAGACGTTCTTAATGATTTCCATGGCGATCTAGTTATAAATCAGGTCTAGTAATGATTTTTCCTTTGTCAAATCCAAATTTTTAGAAGAAAACTGACGCAGACTGGGCCGCCGAGTTACCGGGAAAATTCACGGTAGGCCGCCATATTCGGGGCTGGTAGGCCTCATGTGGACTAAAGAAAAAAAAAAAGTAGATATTTACTTGCACTTCAATATTCTTGTAGAAAAAACAGGTAATGCTAAAACGACAAGGTTTGTCTACCACTTGGACGGGTTCGGAATCGGAAAACAACACTCTGATGACCCAACCCCTAATTTGGTACCTTCGCCTTTCTCGAATTCGCAATTTAAGCCCTGTCGCTTTGGCCTGATATCCTCTACCCCCTTTTCCTAGCTGCATTTGAACAACCAATACAATTTAATCAAGTATGCTATCAAAAGTCAGCGATAGAAACTTGAAATTCACGATAAAATTTTTGAGTTGCTGCTTTTTATATGTACATGTTTTTTTTTCTTTTTTTGTACGAGATCCGCATCTCATTTACTTACATTCTGGGCTTTCCAGTTACACGAATTCTTGAACTGTCTATTTCAGCTACAGCACAAAGACTTTTTCCAGTTGAAAGTTCAATTCAATTCAATTTATTTAGCTGTTACATGAAAAAAAAATGCAATGTAACACAACAACAGTGTAAGTAATTGTAACAGCAAGGAAGATCTGAGAAAAGGCCACCAAGAGTCCTGACAAGGCCCTGATCTCCCTATACAAATGCAGGCAAGTCAGAGTTACACCTGAAGGCATGGCGGTATTAGTTGAAATTAATATTAGTAAAATTGTTTCCCACCCTCCTCCGAACTTTCCTACTACTTTGCCGTCCTGTTCCCACTTTCTTAAAGTATCCCTTTGACCTTTTAGTCTCTTCTCTCTCCCTCCCCGCCCCGCCCCGCCCCGCCCCCATTTTTTTTTTTTTTCTTACAGTTACCATTTCAATTTTCCCTATTCCTTTATTTCCCTTTTTTATATTCTTGGTAGTCCCAGAATGTAAAGTTTTAATTTCTTTTTAAAATAGATTGAAATTATTTATTATTGTAATATCACGAGGTAGAGAATACTAAACTTGAGGCCCAGCATAACTTAGTGACTGTTTAACATACTGAGTCCTGGGAAAAATTGGTCTCAGTTAAGATCTATCTTTCGTATCATAGACATGGGTAGGTAATGAAATTTCAATTAATATATGATCTATATCATTTTTTATTCTCCTGTACATGGCTTTTCCCAAATTGTAATTATATAACTGCTTTAATGTTAATATGTTATATTTATTTGGGTCAACACGTATGTATATAGGTGAGTTCATTAGTGAAAAGTGATTTATATCAGAGTTATGTCTTAATTCCAAGAGTCTAATATATTTATTTTGAAATGTCTGAAGTTTCCTAAAATTAGAGTTAGTTGTTTGTCCCCAAGATAGAATGCAGTAATTTAAATGTGATTGTACCAAAGAATAATATAGAAGTTTTAGTGTTGAAACTGATAAGTTAGTATGAACACGACTAACAATCCCAATACTTGATGACACTTTATTCATTAAGAAGTTAATATGGCTATTCCGCTTTTAAGTTAGACTGTAATTTTATCCCTAGATACGTGAAATCAGTTATTTTTATTGTCTTATCATCTAAAAGTATAGGATTAGGAGGTGTTAATTAAATATTAATTTTTGGCACATTCGGATTTCCGTTCTGGCCAAAAGTGAAGGAACTATTACAAACTCTGTCACAATAAGTTCATTAGAATGGAACAGTGTTCCACTGTCTCTCTCAGAGAACGTCTATTGCTCTTCAGCAACGGAAGGAATTTTTTTATGATACTAAATTTTACTAAAGAACTGCAATGGGTCCAGAAAAATGGGTAATAAAATGTTGCTAAAATGTTATTGCCTCAGTACAATAAACCTCAACAATGATTCGTCGACTTGTGCTGAAAAGATGTTTAAACAGTAAACGGCGATGCTAACATTAGGTTTTTTCCGGGGGGGGTACCTTGATAATTTTTCCTAAAAGTGTACTGCTCAAAATCCACTTCCAGAGCCGTTTATGGATCGCCAACCCGCCACTAGAAGAAAATATTTATTTACCTGGTATGACATCCCGTTTCCGAGTGTGACTTCATATTAGATTCAGTCACGAGCGGATTTTTAAAATTTCTTTACGCTTAAATTGTTGTTCAACTTTGTTCATAATAAGCGTAGCCAAGAGGAGGGGTGTAAATCCTCGGGTCCGGACTTCCCCCTGGAGGGGAGATTTAGCACGAATTTAAAGCGATGTATATGTATATATGAGCAGTGTTTCTTTCAGGCATACATCCAGGAGGGCGATGCCCTTCCGGAAACAACCATCCCCCCTCGGAGACATTTTAGGTTACCGAACCAAATTTTAATAAATTCAGGCTATAATGAAAAAGGAAGTTTCGTTTATTTTTGCGCTGCCCATATTTCTCCAATTATATTTTTTTAAATATTTGTTCAAATGGTACTAGTTATAGTTTATTTTATTAAAAAATGTATTACGACGCATGGTATTCTTCAAAATATAATAAGTAGACTAATCATACCTAATTACCTGGGAATCATGATTCAGGAACAAGAGTGCGTTGAATGCATTTTAATAAATAAAAATTTCAAGCCTGCGGACCCCCCCCCCCCCATCCTTTAGCTGAAAAAAGTTTGTTATTGCTGAAATGTTTGAAGAAGTAATTACCATATCATTGATGTATATAGAATTTTTAGGGGTGACGAAAAAAGGAAGTTTTTGAAATCCACCATCTGGAACAAAATTAAAGTTAATGAAAAATTGAAGGAAAATTAAAGCATTTTTTTCTGATGTAAGTTGATACATTTTTATAGAATTAAGGCATTTTTTTATAATGTAAGTTGATATGTTTTTATAAAATTAAGGCATTTTTTTCTAATGTAAGTCGCATTTTAACCAAAAAAAAAAAAAAAAATGAAGCTTTTCCGGGGGCGGGCAAGGCCCCATCTAAATGCGCCCCTGTGCTAGATATATAGTAATCACTTCTACATAAATATAGTAGTAAAAATTATATATATATATCAGTGGTTTATAAAATCTTCACTAAAGTTCTTTCACACCGTTTGAAGGTAACACTGGACATGGCTCAACCGAGAGAACAAGCTGGATTCAGGAGTGGCTACAGCACAATAGATCATATCCACGTACTGAGAGAACTAATTGAAAGAGCGAGCGAATATGAACTTCCATTGTGCATGGCTTTTATCGATTATGAAAAAGCCTTTGATTCGGTGTAACCATCAGCAGTTACAATGGCTCTGAAATCCTGCGGTATTGAAGATGCATACATTAATATAATTAATAACATCTATGAAAATGCAAGTGCAAAGATTCGGCTGTTTGAAAATACAACACACATAAAAATTGGAAAGGGAGTGAGACAAGGTGACACCATATCTCCGAAGCTCTTTAATGCCACATTGGAAAATGTCTTTCAATCACTGAACTAGGAAAACAAAGGGATAAAGATTAATGGAGATTATCTAACCCACCTTCGTTTTGCTGATGACGTAGTCATTTTTGCAACTACCCCATCAGAGCTGCAGTGTATGATCCAGGAACTCGCTGACAAGAGTAAAGAAGTGGGATTAAAAATGAACTTTCAGAAGACAAAAGTGATGTTCAATGCTTTTACAAGAAATGAAGATTCATCGATTGATGGAGAAAAGCTGAAGATAACAGACACGTACGTTTATCTTGGACAGCAGATATCAAGTGAGGGTCACATCGATGAAGAAATTAATCGGCGTACAAAACTTGCCTGGAGAGCTTTTGGAAGAAACAGCATAATTTTCAAGAGCAATATGCCATTATGTCTTAAAAGAAAAGTGTTTGATCAATGCATCCTTCCAGTGCTTACGTATGGTGCAGAGACGTGGACCTTAACTAAAAGAGACATACAAAGGCTGAAGACAACTCAAAGCAGCATGGAGAGGTGCATGCTTGGTGTAACCAGGAGAGATAAGAAGAGAAACTCGTGGATCAGAAAAATGACAAGAGTGGAAGACATCATGATCAGAGTTAAATCCCTGAAATGGCAATGGGCTGGACATACTGCCAGGAGGACAGACCATCGATGGACAGCCGAAATTTTAGATTGGATTCCAAGGGACAGGAAAAGACCCAGAAGAAGACCACATGGGAGATGGGTGGATGAAATTCGAAAGTATGCAGGAGTAAATGGAGGAGACTGGAACAAGACAGACCATTGTTAAGGAAACTTGGGGAGACCTTCGTCCAGCAGTGGATTGATAATGGTTGTCAATAATGATGATGATGATGATGATGATGATGTAGCAAATGGAAAACTTGCCCCGTCTAAGGTTCCATTTGCCCCCCCCCCCGGCAAAAAAGTCCTGAAAGAAACACTGTATATGAGGCTTTAATCAATGAACCAAACCCACGGACCCCCCCCCCCTCCACTTAAGAAATTTCTGGCTACGCCACTGTTGTTCACGAATGAATTCGTTTCACAGTTCTCTTTTGTCCAGGGCAATAACAGGATCTGTGTTGTTGTTGTTTTCAGGAGGAATTTATGTAGTGTTTCCCTATTGCTACAAAAGTTTTTATTGTGGACAGCAACACTAAAATTTCCGGGCTAGTTTCGTCGTCTCAATCCGCCCCTGGTCACAAACAAATGTGTAAATCATGTTTAATTACGTTATAGAATGATGATTTTACTTCAACTCTAAATAAATAGCCTTGGTCTGTAAAATTTTCTGTTCTTGTTTGATTTGTAAAAGAACGGTTTAACTTAACATTGCTTTTCGTTTTGCAGAACGTTATTCATCAATAGAAAAGAAAATGAAAGAAAACATGATATCTCTCGAAGAAGTGAGTGGTGTTTTCGCTCCTCTTTTTATCAAATAATAGCAGAGTTAGTTTATTTTTTCTGACTGATTTTTATCTGTTTGTATGTCTTTCTGAACTGTAAAATAAAATTAAGAATGCAAAAGAAAAGCTTCGGTAACTGTTCAGCCTGCGTGGCTTCTCACAACTTATCATTCTTTATAACGCCAATAGATGACGCCACTATACATGTATCAATGTAAAAGACCTGAAATGATGCACTAGTGATGAATAGTGACGTAGCCTGGGGTAACGAGATCCTGGCAAATTTTTTTCTTAACATTAGAACTTTTAAAAAATGCTTTCTTTTGTAATTACATTGCAAGAATTTTGGATTAGCCCATCGTGACATTTCTCGGTAGACCAATGGGGTTTGGGGAACGGTGGAATAAGTACTTTGGCACTTATGAAGAGGAGCTTGAAAGTATCAAACTCTATAGTTTAACGCCGCTTATGTGTACAGTTAGTTTGCATTGAGAAACTATATGGATATGAAAGCGGTTTTTTTTTTCAGATGAATGTTTGAGCGAAAAAAAAATTTTTTTTTTGTTCAGCAAATTTCCCTAATGAAGTCAGCACGTCTTCTTTTACAGTAGTACGATAAATTGTATGCTATGATAAAATATTTTTTCTCCGACATCTTGACCCGCTGTCAAAAAAGTGTTTCGAAGCCACTGAACTCTAAATCTTGGCGCACTAGGTAGCTGCTTAGTGCGCCAGTGGTTGAACGAACCGGCCCTGCTGTGAAACCACCCCAAAATCTGGGCAACATTCCTGGTGTGGCGGGTGTGCCACAGGATAAACAACTCTTCCCATGAATTTCAACTTTCTGGCGGGGCCCATGGACCAGATCAGATCATATGTACAGGATATTAGGAAGGGAGTGTCTGACCCCAGGTCTTAAACAACCCTTGGAAATAGGAAGCTAGGAGATTTGGGCCCCATAGGAAAGTGACACGGAAGCGAAGTAAAAATAGGTAGGAAGACGCCGTTATTTATTACCGGGGGGGGGCGGCCAATACCCGGGGTCCGACGGATTAACGTGCCCATCCGACGCACGGCGAATATTTAGTGGTTCGAGGGCTCGTACCTACCTGGGGTTCCTCCGTTGCAGTCACGAACGCTAACCACTAGGCCATTCATGGACCAGGTGCAACGCCAGAACCGAATTAAGGGGGGGGGGTCTAACGGAGCTGTAGCTAGGGGCCCTCCATTACCAAGGGCCCAGGAGGCATGCTGCTACATCGCAAATATTAATACGACAGACCCAGAAGAAGACCACATGGAAGATGGGTGGATGAAATTCGAAAGTATGCGGGAGTGACATGGAGGAGACTGGCACAAGACAGACCGTTGTGGAGGAAACTTGGGGAGACCTTCGTCCAGCAGTGGATTGATAATGGTTGACAATGATGATGATGATATATATATGTAGAGAGAAGTGTAAAATAGTTTTTCTCTCGTATAACACTCGATGACAAGAAGTAGCTAGAACAGACTTCAAGGCAGTGAGTCTCCAAGGGCTAACGTTTCGTGTCGCTGTGTACAACGGGGTCGGCCAGACAGTTTCAGCTTTTTCACTACTATCCACAAACACATTTCCGTGTTTGCACTTGGAACCTTTAATGGACGAAATCCATTGTGACTTCACATTTCATAACGAAAAAGATGCACCAAGAAAAGTATAAAATGCTAAATTGTTAAATCGCAAGACAAAATTTAGGAATCTTAAGCTTTTAACTCATGTTCTTGTGAGAAAAGTGGAAAATAGTGACTTTTTATGAAAACTGCAGGTAGTTTATTAGTTTGAATAATGCACTACGTATTATCACAAGCATTGCGTGTTTTAACGGACTTCACGGAATTTTCGTCATAAGTTATTAGGGGCCCACTCAGATGTCTTAGTCTAGGGACCCACTAAGGCCTTAATCCCAGGGACGCTTTAAGGCCACCGGGGCGTCTAGGCACAAGCCCCCCCCCTCCCCTTCCGTACTGCGCATTAACATACAATATATTCCATTTCATCTAAAATAAAAAAAAATATTGCCAGATATCTTATCCTTTTCATCTCAAGAAGTACGATAAAAAAAAAATTTGCAGTGAAATTTAGGCACTACATTTTAAACCCAGCTGAAACTGAGATGTGACGCAAATGTTGAGATTTTCCCCGGCTGTCCCTGTGTAAACCAATTCCGTACAAATGGGGAATTTCTGCGATCTGGAATCAATCGGTGTGATTGGGTAATATAGACACCTATTTGACAGCGTAGTACGAAACACAGAGAGAGAGACCCACCACCAACAACCACAAAAATATTTAGACACGGATAAATTTTAGGCCACCCTACGCCACATCGGGTGACCTAAAATTTATCCGTGTCTAAATATTTTTAAAATTGCGCTCAACCTTCCGTAGTGTGAAATATAATTTCAGGGGATTGTGAGGTTTAAAAACGACACCAGCTGAAATTTCCGGTTGGTGGGTCAGTTGCACTCAGAGTCGGGGATGGAGGGTCAGGTGCACACGGAGTCAGGGTGAAGGGTCAGGTGCACTCATGCTTTACCTATATTTTTTACTTAATCTTACCAAGTTTAATTGAACGGAGACTCAACATTGGAAATGTTTCGTAGAAAATTGCATATTTCCATGAACATTTTTAATTACCTTTACCTTGCAAAACTTATGCCCTTTTATTGTGTGAATAAAACAAAATATTGCACCCATGTCTTAAAATTATTACGGCAATTCTTTAAGGAACAAAATATGATTTTATAAATGCTCCCGTCCCCCAAAACTTATCATAGCAACCGCCAAGCCCTCCCCTCCAACTTTTGAGACAAGTCTACGCTCTTAGTAATGATTTTAAACAACAAAATACTTTGTATCTAACAGCTTGAATGCACATGCGCAGATTTTCCAAGCCCGCCTAAACTTTCTAGGTGTAGAGCAGACTTTTTTTTTGACATAAGTACAAAGTAAAAATGCTTTCTAATATGGGTAATAACATGCTTTTATGCATTTTTTAGATCAAATTCTACCATCCAGGACCGGTGCTCGGCTGCTTGGCGCCTTAGACAATGGCTCAAAATATCTATGTAATTCATTTGTGAGGTATCACACTATTTATTCAGTAATTTCAAGATGCAAAAAATACAATGTCATCTAAATGGAAAGAAATTAATGGGAACTACATCGTTTTACTTGACTGGTCCAACGTAAATTAAAATTTCATTTTGCATACTTTTATTCGCAAAATTACCAACAAGCGTCTTCAAATCTAGGTCACGGGAAATTTCTTGTTCGATCGACAACGCTATATAGGACCCTAAAAATATCCAGCGGGATTAATTAAGCGGAAGCGCCTCTTAACTTTTACAACTGTTTTCGTTAGAAAATAAGTCAAAGTGTAACAGTTGCTAAACTCTAGCCTAGGCGCTGAGAATTGCCACTGTTTGTTACAGAAGTGGACAGTCTTAATACTGTATTTCCACTGAAAGCCGCATAAGACAGAATCCATTTTACTTAAATCTTGTGCCGCCCTCGGGCGACGCTGACTTGCCTGCTACATAGATTTATGTCAGTTTTTGGACCGATGTGCGCATGGGCGTCGGATTAACAGCAGGCTGACTTACCCAGTCTACAAGCGCAGGTCTCAGTTACTCGCTTACTCAGCGAATAAGAATTTTCAAGTTATATTGAGAGGACAACAGAAGAAAAGTCATTATTTTTTTTATCATTATTTTTTATCATTAATTCATTCAATTTTATCAACTCTAACAGCGGCAGAAGAACCGAAGGGGCAGAGGGGCGGTTGCCCACGCACCCAAATGAGTGTGAGAGCAAAATATCACATTCCCCCTCAGTTTTCTTCCTTTTTAAATTACAATGCTGGCCACCCAAAATGCAACACCAAGCAGGAAGCATCCGATTGGCCTGAAATTCGCAGCATGCGTCGCCCACGAGAGGACATGCAAACGATTAGCATTGCAGGGCATATGCAAATCATGTGCGCCCAGCACGCCACCGAGAAGCTCTATAAGAAGGGTGCACAGAAGGCGGGGTGTAAGTAGTGGAAGTGTGTTGTGCTGCTGGACCTGTGCGTGGGAAGCTTCCTGATGCCTCGTCGCAGAATACGGCAGTCATTCCAGCACGTTTCGGAGTTCGACAGAGGACGAATAGTGGCTTATCGGGACAGCGGTTTGTCGTACCGAGATATCGGCGCTCGTGTGGGACGACATCCAGCCACAGCGAGGCGAGTATGGATTCGGTGGGTACAGGAGGGACGGACGGACCGACGTGAGCGATTGGCGCAGCCGCGGCACACCCCCGAACGAGAGGACCGGCATGTTGTGCGGTGGGCATTGACGGCTCGCACCGCCACATCACGAACGTTAGTGCAGGAAATAGGGTGTGTTGCGCAACAACCTGTGTCAGAACGTACCGTTCGACGTCGTTTGCATGAGCGGGGACTTGTCGCACGGCGCCCATTGCTCCGATTACCATTGACGTTACACCACCAGTGAGTGCAGCGGCAGGGGACCGTTGAACGCCGCACCTGGACTACGAAATGGCACGACATTGTCTTCTCCGACGAACCACGCTTCTGCTTGCAAAACCACGATGGTCGGATCCGCGTGTGACGGCACCGCGGCGAGAGACTGTATGACGCCTGCATTATGCATCGCCATACCGGTCCGTCGCCTGGCGTTATGGTTTGAGGCGCAATTGGATATGACACCCGTACCCCTCTGGTACGCATCGCTGGTACACTCAACAGCCACGGCTACATCTCAGACGTTTTGGAGCCTTTAGTCCTCCATTACCTGCAGGACCTGCCAGCGGCCACGTTTCAACAGGACAATGCGCGCCCGCTCGTGGCACGCATCGTGCAACAATTCTTTACGGCCCACCAGCTGTCACTGCTGCCGTGGTCCGCCTGTTCTCCCGATATGTCGCCCATCGTGCACGTCTGGTCGCTGATCGGCAACCGAGTGGCCCGGCAAGCACCACCCGCGGCTACGCCTGATGAACTGTGGCAACGTGTGGAAGCAGCCTGGACCGACATACCCCAAGCACACATCCAAAGCCTCTTTCGTTCGATGCCGCGGCGTGTAGCGGCCGTTATTGCCAGCCATGGGGGCCACACGAACTATTGATGTCTGCGTGTTCCGCAAGTCACACGGGCCTGTAAGCTCAATCGTTTCATCTTTGTATATGTTGCTATGTGTCCAGTAAATCTGGCTTTGCTATCTCGTGTCCTTCTTCGTGTTACATTTTGGGTGGCCAGCAGTGTACATATATGTTTGTAATTGGAAATCTCAAAAATTCGGGATTTTTTTAAGTCCATTTTGAAAAAAACTGAGTATTGCTCTTCATTTTTTACAATGAACTATCTAGAAATCTGATTTGTTTTTTAATGACACTCCTGAGAGACCAAGAACCCCATTACACAGTCCAGTCCAAAGGAATTGTTCCCGTTTGAAAACCAGCAATGTTGTGTCTCTCATTAGCTGTAAAACAAATAGGGAAATGGAAGTAGGGTGAGGAATGAGATATAAGTTCCTTCAATGTGGAATTATAGCGTCTACGACTAAAATTCCTGCGGAATTCATACCAATCCGGAAGTATCAAGATCTATAGTTTAACGCCTTTCATGTGTACAGTTAGTATACATTGAGAAACTATATGGATGTAAACGTGTTTTTTGTTTTGTTTTGTTTAGATGAATGTTTAATCTAAAAAAAATTTTATTCAACGAATTTTTCTAATGAAGTGAGCACGTCTACAGTAGTAGGATAAATTTTATGCCATGATAAAATATTTTGTTCTGCGACATCTTGCACCCGCTGTCAAAAAAGAGTTCCGACGCCACTGTTAAGAAGTTTTGCTTCTTAAATCGTCTACGGTAGTATGATAAATTTTATGCCATGATAAAATATTTTGCTCTGTGGCATCTTGCCCCCGCTGTCAAAAAAGAGTTCTGACGCCACTGTTAAGAAGTTTTGCTTCTTAAATCGTCTACGGTAGTAGGATAAATTTTATGCCATGATAAAATATTTTGTTCTGCAACATCTTGCACCCGCTGTCAAAAAAGAGTTCCGACGCCACTGTTAAGAAATTTTGCTTCTTAAATCGTCTACGGTAGTAGGATAAATTTTATGCCATGATAAAATATTTTGTTCTGCGACATCTTGCACCCGCTGTCAAAAAAGAGTTCCGACGCCACTGTTAAGAAGTTTTGCTTCTTAAATCGTCTACGGTAGTATGATAAATTTTATGCCATGATAAAATATTTTGCTCTGTGGCATCTTGCCCCCGCTGTCAAAAAAGAGTTCTGACGCCACTGTTAAGAAGTTTTGCTTCTTAAATCGTCTACGGTAGTAGGATAAATTTTATGCCATGATAAAATATTTTGTTCTGCAACATCTTGCACCCGCTGTCAAAAAAGAGTTCCGACGCCACTGTTAAGAAATTTTGCTTCTTAAATCGTCTACGGTAGTAGGATAAATTTTATGCCATGATAAAATATTTTGTTCTGCGACATCTTGCACCCGCTGTCAAAAAAGAGTTCCGACGCCACTGTTAAGAAGTTTTGCTTCTTAAATCGTCTACGGTAGTATGATAAATTTTATGCCATGATAAAATATTTTGCTCTGTGGCATCTTGCCCCCGCTGTCAAAAAAGAGTTCTGACGCCACTGTTAAGAAGTTTTGCTTCGTAAATCGTCTACGGTAGTAGGATAAACTTTATGCCATGATAAAATATTTTGTTCTGCGACATCCTGCACCCGCTGTCAAAAAAGAGTTCCGACGCCACTGTTAAGAAGTTTTGCTTCTTAAATCGTCTACAGTAGTAGGATAAATTTTATGCCATGATAAAATATTTTGTTCTGCGACATCTTGCACCCACTGTCAAAAAGAGTTCCGACGCCACTGTTAAGAAGTTTTGCTTCTTAAATCGTCTACGGTAGTAGGATAAATTTTATGCCATGATAAAATATTTTGTTCTGCGACATCCTGCACCCGCTGTCAAAAAGGAGTTCCGACGCCACTGTTAAGAAGTTTTGCTTCTTAAATCGTCTACAGTAGTAGGATAAATTTTATGCCATGATAAAATATTTTGTTCTGCGACATCTTGCACCCGCTGTCAAAAAAGAGTTCCGACGCCACTGTTAAGAAGTTTTGCTTCTTAAATCGTCTACGGTAGTATGATAAATTTTATGCCATGATAAAATATTTTGCTCTGTGGCATCTTGCCCCCGCTGTCAAAAAAGAGTTCTGACGCCACTGTTAAGAAATTTTGCTTCTTAAATCGTGTACAGTAGTATGATAAATTGTATGCCATGATAAAATATTTTGTTCTGCGACATCTTGATCTGCTGTCAAAAAAGAGTTCCGACGCCACTGTTAAGAAGTTTTGCTTCTTAAATCGTGTACAGTAGTATGATAAATTGTATACCATGATAAAATATTTTGTTCGGCGACATCTTCTTGCCCCCGCTGTCAAAAAAAGTGCCGACGCCACTGTTAAGAAGTTTTGCTTCTTAAATCGTCTACAATAGTAGGATAAATTTTATGCCATGATAAAATACTTTGTTTTGTGGCATCTTGCCCCCGCTGTCAAAAAAGAGTTCCGACGCCACTGTTAAGAAGTTTTGCCTCTTAAATCGTCTACAGTAGTAGGATAAATTTTATGCCATGATAAAATATTTTGTTCTGCGACATCTTCTTGCCCCCGCTGTCAAAAAAGAGTTCTGACGCCACTGTTAAGAAATTTTGCTTCTTAAATCGTGTACAGCAGTATCATAAATTGTATGCCATGATAAAATATTTTGTTCTGCGACATCTTGATCTGCTGTCAAAAAAGAGTTCCGACGCCACTGTTAAGAAGTTTTGCTTCTTAAATCGTCTACAGTAGTATGATAAATTGTATACCATGATAAAATATTTTGTTCGGCGACATCTTCTTGCCCCCGCTGTCAAAAAAGTGCCGACGCCACTGTTAAGAAGTTTTGCTTCTTTAATCGTCTACAATAGTAGGATAAATTTTATGCCATGATAAAATACTTTGTTTTGTGGCATCTTGCCCCCGCTGTCAAAAAAGAGTTCCGACGCCACTGTTAAGAAGTTTTGCTTCTTAAATCGTCTACAGTAGTAGGATAAATTTTATGCCATGATAAAATATTTTGTTCTGCGACATCTTCTTGCCCCCGCTGTCAAAAAAGTGCCGACGCCACTGTTAAGAAGTTTTGCTTCTTAAATCGTCTACGGTAGTAGGATAAATTTTATGCCATGATAAAATATTTTGTTCTGTGGCATCTTGCTCCCGCTGTCAAAAAAGAGTTCCGACGTCTCTGTTAAGAAGTTTTGCTTCTTAAACCGTCTACGGTAGTAGGATAAATTTTATGCCATGATAAAATATTTTGTTCTGTGGCATCTTGCCCCCGCTGTCAAAAAAGAGTTCTGACGCCACTGTTAAGAAGTTTTGCTTCTTAAGTCGTCTACAGTAGTAGGATAAATTGTATGCCATGATAAAATATTTTGTTCTGTGGCATCTTGCCCCCGCTGTCAAAAAAGAGTTCCGACGCCACTATTAAGAAGTTTCGCTTCTTAAACCGTCTACGGTAGTAGGATAAATTTTATGCCATGATAAAATATTTTGTTCTGTGGCATCTTGCCCCCGCTGTCAAAAAAGAGTTCCGACGCCACTGTTAAGAAGTTGTGCTTCTTAAATCGTGTACAGTAGTTTGATAAATACTATGCCATGATAAAATATTTTGTTCGGCGACATCTTCTTGCCCCCGCTGTCAAAAAAAAGTGCCGACGACACTGTTAAGAAGTTTTGCTTCTTAAACCGTCTACGGTAGTAGGATAAATTTTATGCCATGATAAAATATTTTGTTCTGCGACATCTTGCCCCCGCTGTCAAAAAAGAGTTCCGACGCCACTGTTAAGAAGTTTTGCTTCTTAAATCTTCTACAGTAGTAGGATAAATTTTATGCCACTGTTAAGAAAATTTTTATGCCATGATAAAATGTTTTGTTCTGCGGCATCTTGCCCCCGCTGTCAAAAAAGAGTTCCGACGCCACTGTTAAGAAGTTTTGCTTCTTAAATCTTCTACAATAGTAGGATAAATTTTATGCCACTGTTAATAAGTTTTGCTTCTTAAATCGTCTACAGTAGTAGGATAAATTTTATGCCATGATAAAATATTTTGTTCTGCGACATCTTGCCCCCGCTGTCAAAAAAGAGTACCGACGCCACTGTTAAGAAGTTTTGCTTCTTAAATCGTCTACAGTAGTAGGATAAATTTTATGCCATGATAAAATATTTTGTTCTGCGACATCTTGCCCCCGCTGTCAAAAAAGAGTTCCGACGCCACTGTTAAGAAGTTGTGCTTCTTAAATCGTGTACAGTAGTTTGATAAATACTATGCCATGATAAAATATTTTGTTCGGCGACATCTTCTTGCCCCCGCTGTCAAAAAAAGTGCCGACGACACTGTTAAGAAGTTTTGCTTCTTAAACCGTCTACGGTAGTAGGATAAATTTTATGCCATGATAAAATATTTTGTTCTGCGACATCTTGCCCCCGCTGTCAAAAAAGAGTTCCGACGCCACTGTTAAGAAGTTTTGCTTCTTAAATCTTCTACAGTAGTAGGATAAATTTTATGCCACTGTTAAGAAAATTTTTATGCCATGATAAAATGTTTTGTTCTGCGGCATCTTGCCCCCGCTGTCAAAAAAGAGTTCCGACGCCACTGTTAAGAAGTTTTGCTTCTTAAATCTTCTACAGTAGTAGGATAAATTTTATGCCACTGTTAATAAGTTTTGCTTCTTAAATCGTCTACAGTAGTAGGATAAATTTTATGCCATGATAAAATATTTTGTTCTGCGACATCTTGCCCCCGCTGTCAAAAAAGAGTACCGACGCCACTGTTAAGAAGTTTTGCTTCTTAAATCGTCTACAGTAGTAGGATAAATTTTATGCCATGATAAAATATTTTGTTCTGCGACATCTTGATCCGCTGTCAAAAAAGAGTTCCGACGCCACTGTTAAGAAGTTTTGCTTCCTAAATCGTCTACAGTAGTAGGATAAATTTTATGCCATGATAAAATATTTTGTTCCGCGACATCTTGCCCCCGCTGTCAAAAAAGAGTTCCGACGCCACTGTTAAGAAGTTTTGCTTCTTAAATCGTCTACAGTAGTAGGATAAATTTTATGCCATGATAAAATATTTTGTTCTGCGACATCTTGCCCCAGCTGTCAGAAACGAGTTACGACCCCACTGATCATCGGAAATTAGTTTTGTTGCTTTAGTTTATAAAAACTGGCCCACGGGGGCAGGTGCATCTTAGCGCAATCGGGGGTCCATGGGCCCGATCATTTTTGGGGCTCTTTTGCCGTTAACTTTTAAATTTCCAAAATTTAACAATAAGAAAAATATGTTGCTTTAACAAACGATAATCTGTTGATAAAAACAAACTTAGAAAAGAAATGAGGAACGAAATTTAAATTTAAAAAAGAAAACACGAATTAAATAATAAAGAACTCTACACCAACTATACCTAAAATAGTATAACTATACTGGTAATCCAAATTTCTTGGTGTTGAACATAAGTCAAAATTTCCAAGCTCTCGCTCATCAACTCAAGGCACCGCGTTCTATTATTTAGTTTGCTGTCTGCTTATCTTCAAAAGCCATCTCGTTGACTATTTTTATAAGGCAGCTGCCAACTGAAATTAAAAGTAGCATTTTCGCGCATAATAATAGCGTTATTTCTAAATCCAATCACCAGAGAAATTTGTTTCGTGGAGCTAAGTGCTCAGTGACACCTCATCAAAGTATCAACAAAAATCTATAAATTAAGAATATGAACATACCATTGTATTCTTAATTTATAGATTTCATTGGAAAATCTGCGCTTAATTTTTAACCTCCAAACTTCGAAATAAAAAAAATCACACACACGCAAAAAAAAAAACAAAAAAAACTTTGCCACTAATTTGGGGCCCAGTTGGCCCACCCGTTAAGACATCACTGAACGGGGGGGAGCTATTCCAGAAGACTTGAGGTTCCTTTTCAGAACCATAGCTCCTATGCATGTATATTAACAAAAGAGTGTGAAAGAAATATCAGTTCAGTGAGTGGAATTTTTATACCAATGAGAATAAGGTGTTAGGTAATACCGATATTTGCACATAACTACGCATCCTTCAGAATATAATGAACTAAAATGTGTTCTTTTCGGGAACAAAGAAACAGAAACCTGCGCCATTTGTTTTTTTCTAATAACAAAGTCAAGAGAACGTTGTTTTACTGTGTGTCAGTAAGACATTGTTCCATTATGTTAAGTGTCAGAGGCTTAAACTGGAATGGGGCAAGCGGGCGACTGCCCAGGGCGCATCTCTAAAAAGAGCACAAAAATCATTGCTTGCAATATGATTAAAACTGGAATTAAAAATTTTGGCACCCACTTTTGGTAAAGTTTTTTAGCACCATACTTTGTCATTTGTCCATCTACAAAATTTGCATATCGTATCATTAAATTCGTATTTCTTCCGCAACATGTTCAGTGGACGTTTGCTGCTCACATTCGGAAATGAAGTCGCAGCTGTATAGTCCGTCCAGCTAAAGAAGGACCACGGTCTTTGTCGACAACTGTGGTGCATGCGATGTTCCTTCAGTTGAAGTTGTAGAATACAGTTGAATCTTCAGTTTCTTCAGTTGAATGAATTATACGTACGTTAGAAGATAAGGATGTCGTACATGTTGAAAATTCTTTAGGGGCAATTCAATCATTACTGCGAGCCAAGAGAGCCAGCTGCATTAGATCGGTCTGACACGGCCATGGAGGTCCGAACTAGTTGACAAAAGCTGTACAAACATCGGCAGGTTGATATGACGTTAATCTTGTTTTGTGGAGCACAGTGCGTGTGTGTGTGTGTGTGTGTGTGTGTGTGTGTGTGTGTGTGTGTGTGTGTGTGTGTGTGTGTGTGTGTGTGTGTGACATTGAGGATCTCGCGAACTACAGGCCCATCAGTCTCCTATCTGCGGTTTATAAAATCTTCACTGAGGTTCTTTCAGATCTCTTGAAGACAACAACACTTACTGGTCATGGCTCAACCGAGAGAACAAGCTGGATGATTCAGGAGCGGCTAGAGCACTATAGATCATATCCGTGTACTGAGAAAAATAATTGAAAGAACAAGGGAATATATGAGCTTCCATTATGCATGGCGTTTATTGATTATGAAAAGGCCTCCGAATCCATAAAACCATCAGCAGTTACAATGGCTTTAAAAACCTGCGGTATTGGAGATGCCTACGTTAGCATTATTAATAACATGTATGAAAATGCAAGTGCAAATGTTCGACTATTTAACTATACAGTAAGAATAAAAATTGGAAATACAGTGCGACAAGGAGACTCCATATCTCTCAAACTCTTTAATGCCACATCGCAAAATGTCTTTAAACTGGAAAAACAAAGAGATAAAGATTAATGAAGGTTATTTACCTCACCTTCATTTTTGCAACTGTCCCTTCAGAACTGCAAAGTGTGATCCAGGAACTTGCTGACAAGATTAAAGAAGTGAGATTAAACATAAACTTTCATAAGACAAAACTGATGTACAATGCTTTTACAAGAAATGAAGATTTATCGATTGATGGAGAAAAGCTAGAGATAACCGATACCTACATTTACATTGAACAGCAGATATCAAACTCATCTTAATTTTTGCAACTGTCCCTTCAGAACTGCAAAGTGTGATCCAGGAACTTGTTGACAAGATTAAAGAAGTGAGATTAAAAATAAACTTTCATAATACAAAACTCATGTACAATTTTACAAGAAATGAAGATTTATCAAATGATGGAGAAAAACTAGAGATAACCGATACCTACATTTACATTGAACAGCAGATATCAAACTCACCTCTATTTTTGCAACTGTCCCTTCAGAACTGCAAATTGTGATCCAGGAACTTGCTGACAAGATTAAAGAAGTGAGATTAAAAATAAACTTTCAGAAGACAAAACTCATGTACAATGCTTTTACAAGGAATGAATATTTATCGATTGATAGAGAAAAACCAGAAATAACCGATACCTACATTTACGTTGGACAGCAGATATCAAACGAGGGGCGCATTGATGAAGAAATTAATCAACGTATAAAACTTGGTTGGAGAGCTTTTGGAAGAAACAGTACACAATGCATCCTTCCAGTGCTTACGTACGGAGCAGAGACGTGGACCTTAACTAAAAAAGACATACAAAGACTTCAGATAACTGAAAAGAAGTGTGCAGAGAAGCATACTTCATGTAACCAGGACAGATAAGAAGAGGAACTCATGGATAAGGAAAATGGCAAGAGTGGAAGACATCATGATCGCAGTCATCATTATCATCATCATTGTCAAACATTATCAATCCACTGCTGGACGAAGGTCTCCCCAAGTTTCTTCCACGACGCTCTGTCTTGTGCCAGTCTCCTCCATGTTACTCCCGCATACTTTCGAATGTCATTCACCCATCTCCCATGTGGTCTTCTTCTGAGTCTTTTCTTGTTTCTTGGAATCCAGTCTGAAATTTCGGCTATCCATCGATGGTCTGGCAATATGTCCAGCCCATTACCATTTCAGGGATCTTACTCTGATCATGATGTCTTCCACTCTTGTCATTTTTCTGATCCACGAGTTCATCTTCTTATCTCTCCTGGTTACACCAAGCATGCACCTCTCCATGCTACTTTGAGTTGTCTGCAGCCTTTGTATGTCTCTTTTAGTTAAGGTCCACGTCTCTGCACCATACGTAAGCACTGGAAGGATGCATTGATCAAACACTTTTCTTTTAAGACATAATGGCATATTGCTCTTGAAAATTATACTCTTCCTTCCAAAAGCTCTCCAGGCAAGTTTTATACGCCGATTAATTTCTTCATCAATGTGACCCTCACTTGATATCTGCTGTCTAAGATAAATGTAGGTATTGGTTATCACCAGCTTTTCCTCATCAATCGATAAATCTGCATTTCTTGTAAAAGCATTGTACATCACTTTTGTCTTCTGAAATTTCATTTTTAATCCTATTTCTTTACTCTGTCAGCAAGTTCCTGGATCATACACTGCATCTCTGATGGGGTAGTTGTGAAAATAACTATACCATCGGCAAAACGAAGGTGAGTTAGATAATCTCCATTAATCGTTATCTCTTCGTTTTCCCAGTTCAGTGATTGAAAGACATTTTCCAGTGTGGCGTTAAAGAGTTTGGGAGATACAGTGTCACCTTGTCTCACCCCCTTTCCAATATTTATGGGTACTCTATTCTCAAATAGCCGAATCTTTGCACTTGCATTTTCATAGATTTTAGTAATAATATTAATGTATGCATCTTCAATACCACAGGATTTCAAAGCCATTGTAATTGCTGATGGTTTCACAGAATCAAAGGCCTTTTCATAATCGATAAAAGCCATGCATAACGGAAGTTCATATTCCCTCGCTCTTTCAGTTAGTTCTCTCAGTACTTGGATATGATCTATAGTGCTGTAGCCACTCCTGAATCCAGCTTGTTCTCTCGGTAGAGCCATGTCTAGTGTCACCTTCAAGCGGTGTGAAAGAACTTTAGTGCAGATTTTATAAATCACTGATAGGAGGCTGATAGGTGTGTAGTTCCTGAGATCCTCAATGTCACCTTGTTTATGTAGCAGGATCATTGTAGCATTGTTCCAATCCTCGGGAATCTTCCCTTCATGAAGGCATCGAGTGAAAACTTGGGAGAATACTGTTTCAATTTCTCCACTTGCTTCTTGAATGATGTCTACGGTAATTTCATCTTCTCCTGGAGATTTTCCCCTTTTCATGTTCTTGATTAGATGTGCAACTTCTGCTGGGAGAACTATAAGAACTCTGGTACCTTTCGTAATGTCTGGAGTACATGTAATCATTGCTCTCATATAGTTTTGAGTAGAAATCTTTTACTCTTTTCAAAATTTCGCCTCTATTTCTTGTTACAGAACCAACTTCTTTTCTCAAAGCCATAATCTGTTTTCCTCCCTTACTCAGATGTTCCTTTGCTCTCTTCAGGCTTTGGTCTTTTTCAATTGCTTTCCTCACTAATTCACAGTTGAATTTCCTTACGTCTTCAGTGATACTTTTTCGTACCGTCTTGCATAGTTCTATATATTCTACTTTGGAAGTCACATCTCCTTTAGTTGTCTTCATCTCTCTTTTTTTTTGCGTCAGAATTTTAGTTTTTCCTGATAATTTGTTCATAGGCAACTTGTTCTTAGTACCCGCTATTTTTGTTGATGTTTCCATAAGAGTCTTGGTTAGTTTTCTGTACCCGCTATTTTTGTTGCTGTTTCCATAAGAGTCTTGGTTAGTTTTCTGTACCCGCTATTTTTGGTGCTGTTTCCATAAGAGTCTTGGTTAGTTTTCTGCACCCGCTATTTTTGTTGTTGTTTCCATAAGAGTCTTGGTTAGTTTTCTGCACCCGCTATTTTTGTTGCTGTTTCAATAAGAGTCTTGGTTAGTTTTCTGTACCTTCTAGTTTTGTTGCTGTTTGCATAAGAGTCTTGGTTAGTTTTCTGTACCTGCTATTTTTGTTGCTGTTTCCATAAGAGTCTTGGTTAGTTTTCTGTACCTGCTATTTTTGTTGCTGTTTCCATAAGAGTCTTGGTTAGTTTTCTGCACCCGCTATTTTTGTTCTGTTTCCACAAGAGTCTTGGTTAGTTTTCTGTACCCGCTATTTTTGTTGCTGTTTCCATAAGAGTCTTGGTTAGTTTTCTGTACCCGCTATTTTTGTTGCTGTTTCCATAAGAGTCTTGGTTAGTTTTCTGTACCTGCTATTTTTGTTGCTGTTTCCATAAGAGTCTCGGTTAGTTTTCTGTACCTGCTATTTTTGTTGCTGTTTCCATAAGAGTCTTGGTTAGGTTTCTGCACCCACTATTTTTGGTCTGTTTCAATAAAAGTCTTGGTTATTTTTCTGTACCCGCTATTTTTGTTGCTGTTTCCATAAGAGTCTTGGTTAGTTTTCTGTACCAGCTATTTTTGTTGCTGTTTCCATAAGAGTCTTGGTTAGTTTTCTGTACCCGCTATTTTTGGTGCTGTTTCCATAAGAGTCTTGGTTAGTTTTCTGCACCCGCTATTTTTGTTGTTGTTTCCATAAGAGTCTTGGTTAGTTTTCTGCACCCGCTATTTTTGTTGCTGTTTCAATAAGAGTCTTGGTTAGTTTTCTGTACCTTCTATTTTTGTTGCTGTTTGCATAAGAGTCTTGGTTAGTTTTCTGTACCTGCTATTTTTGTTGCTGTTTCCATAAGAGTCTTGGTTAGTTTTCTGTACCTGCTATTTTTGTTGCTGTTTCCATAAGAGTCTTGGTTAGTTTTCTGTACCCGCTATTTTTGTTGCTGTTTCCATAAGAGTCTTGGTTAGTTTTCTGTACCCGCTATTTTTGTTGCTGTTTCCAAGAGCCTTGGTTAACTTCAGAGATTTCCATTTCTTCCGACGTTAGACCATCTAGAGCAGATAATCTTTTCTTCAGTTCCAACTTGAAGGTATTATGATGATTGCTAAGGTTGGTCATGTCAATACACATTGTTTGTTTTACGAGCTTTTTTTTTTTTTTTTTATTGGAGGTTTAACGACCACCGTGCGCAACTCAATGGGCTATGGGTAGTCGCCCGTCCCTAATTTAGGGTCACTGGTTCAGGGAAGGGAGAGAGCCAGTGCCGTAAGACAAACACAACATCCATGCCTCACCGGGATTCGAACCCGGACCCCTTACGGACGAATGATCAGAGGCCAGCGCCTTAGACCACTGAGCCACCGAGGCGGCTTTCTGAGCTTGCCACGCTCGAGTTTAGCATTGAGGTGCATCTTACCATTCTATGGTCACTACCTGTGTTGAACTTGTTCAGCACACCGCAGTCTTCCATGACAAATTTCTTGTTACACATAATAAAATCAATACATTTGTCAAGGAGAGGCTGTAGTATGTTGCGCATCACCTGACCTTACATCCCATGATCGGAGTAAAATCCTTGAAATGGCAATGGGCAGGACTTATTTCCAGAACGGACCACCGATGGACAACCAGAATTTTTTTTTCTTTTTTTTCTTTTGGTTGGAGGTTTAAAAACCACCGTGAGCAACTCAATGAGCTATAAGCAGTCTTCCATCCCTAATTTAGGGTCACTGGTTCCAGGGAAGGGAGTGAACCAGTGCCGTAAGACAAACACAACTTCCATGCATCACCAGGATTCAAACTCGAACCCTTTTCGGGCAAATGATCAGAGGCCATCGCTTAGATCACTGCGCCACCGGGGCTGGAACCGAAATTTTAGGCTGGATACCAAGGGACAGGAAAAGACCCAGAAGAAGATTTCATGGGAGATGGATGGATGAAATCGAAAGCATACCGGAGAAGAATGGAGGAGAATGGCTCAAGACAGACAGTTATGGAAGAAACTTGGGGAAACCTTCATCCAGCAGTGGATTGATAATGATGAAGATCTAATTTTCTAGGTTAAGTTGTCAAATTAAGACTGTGATCCTACTCAAAATTCAAGAAACAGTGGATTATTGAAGGAATGTGGTGAAAGTTATGGATACATTGTAACTCATGCTATGAAGAAACACAAGATCATGATGAGATATTAAAGCAGTTTATGTCACTTAGGCTCGTGATATGTGAGTACACTGTAGTTTGTGCCAGTATGGTCAGAGGCTACACTCTAATATAAACTATATACAATGAAAGTGCGTGTTTATGCATAAGTAGGTTGTTCTGCTGTAGTCAGACTTGTAGATTACCTTACTTCAGTTGATGATGTGTAGGTGAAAGGTCATTATGAAAGTAAAGGAGCCTATCGTTATGTAATATTTAGTCATTATAATCCCTAGAAGCTTTATTTCACAATTAACTTCCACCAGACCGAAGAACAGACGCGTCGGATATGACAGCCTTCAGCATTTGACGTTAATGCTTTACATTGGAGTACGTGTAGAGGCTGTGAAATATTCGCGGCACACTTCGCATTGCCAAACAACAAGATCCAGACGCTTACATTAGGGAGGAGGGAGGTTGTTTTCGTCTGAACAAAGGGGAGAAATTTTACTGAAAGACTCTCTCTCTCTCTCTCTCTCTCTCTCTCTCTCTCTCTTCAGCACACTGGTGTCTAAAATCAACGTGACCAACACAAAATCCACACGACAGAGTTTAATGAAACTTGGTACGGACATACGTTTATCGATAATGCAGCAATACACAACAGAAAAGGAATGCCCTGACCTCATAAAGAGGAAGCACGTGTATGACAGCATGGCAGTCCAAAAATGATGCAGCTAGTTGGGCGGATTTCGAGATTGTGATTACCCCGAACAGCTATGCAGCTTACACGACGAGCCTTCATGCTGTGAATGAGAGTTTAGGGCAATATGTGCCACTCCTCCACCAAGTTACGTGGGAGCCAACGGCAGAGTTCTGGGAGGGGGGGTGCCGTCTTGCAATTGCTCTCCCCAGGGCATCCCATACATGCCCTATAGGATTCAGGTCCGGAGATATCGTGGGCTAATCCATCTTGTGAATATCCTCATTCTCCAGGTGTTCATCGACTAGCCGAGCCCTATAGAAACACGCATTATTTCCCATGAAAAGCCATTCATAGGCCTCCAGGGTGTGATCCTTGTACCGTGTAGCAGACAGCATGCCTCCTGAAACACGTGTAGCTGCGTGCGTCTATCTAACATGACGCCCAGCCCAAACCAGGAGTCCTTCATAAGCGGAGTTGTTAATTTCCCTAATGTTGGAGGGAAGATTTTGGCTTCCCACCTGTGCACACTTCGAGAATCCATGATTAGGATGTACCGCGACTCGCCACAGAAGACAACAGAGGCGCGTTGATCAGGGGTGATGCTGTCTGGCCTACGGACCTTTCTGTGCGATGAGGCGAGTGCAATGCAGATCATTGGCCTTCTTGCATACAAGACCTCTCTCGCTGAGTCTTCTGTTAACTGTTTGCCTCGATATTACTGTTCCTGTAACAAAGTAGAGCTCCTGCGAGAGTTACCTGGCTGTCGGCTCCTCATGGCGGCGAGCTGTTATTGATCGCCGACGAGTCACGCTTCTGTCTCAACGCCGATGTTGCTGCCAAGCACGTCATACAACTCCTCCAGCTGGTGGCATTGTTTGGGCCGCTATCAGTTTCAACAGCCGTTCATCAATCGTACGAACCGTAAGCGCATTGACAGCACGACAATACGTCAATGAGGTGCTGCAGCCCGTTTCGTTGATGAATCTTCCTGATATCCGTGATTCCCAGACTTCACCTCAATAAAGAACGTGTCGAGCGTCATTAGCAGAAGATCTAAGGCCTCTGCTCGACACCCTCGCAATGTCGACGAATTGTGGACACAGGTCCTCGACGCATGGTAAGCGATATCTCAGGATATGATCCGGGACCTTTTACCACTCGATACATACCGCGTTGCCGAATTTATAGCCCAGCATGGCGGTCATACTGTGTTAGGCCACATTATACAGTCTCATCACTTTCATGTAATTCCTCAGAAATTAAATCACTTCCTTCTCCTCTGCTTGTCTACATGGATGGTAAGTTTCGTATCGTTTCGTGCATTCCTTCGTGCTGTGGCATTTTCTATATCGAGCAGTGTATGTACACAGTCGTATCACAATAATATGGCCACATACTAATAATGGGAAAAACCACCCTTGGCTCGGATGACAGCGGCGAGACGGCGAGGCATGGACGCAATGAGGTTGTGGAAGGTTGCCCGAGGCACACGTTCGCAGTTCGAACTACAGCAGAGCACAGAGATCCTGGAGATGACATGGTCGTGGGTCGGCACGTCGAACCTGTTGACCCAAATAGTCCCGCAAGTGCTCTACGGAGTTGAGGTCGAGGGATTTCGCCGGCCAAGGGAGAACGTAGACATCGCTGTCCTGTTCCTGGAACCAGTCACGCACCCTCTTAGGAGCATGGTAGGGCGCATTGTCCTGTTGGTAGACATCATCACCACAAGGGAAACGTCCAACATGAAGGGATGCATGTGGTCAGCAAGGATGAACGGGTAACCATTAGCGTTCAGGGACCTATCCGGTAGTACCAGCGGTCTAAGGTCATACCAGAAAAACATCCCCCAGTGTACATAGCTTCCGCAGGCCTGTACTTCACCGACAAGCGTTTCCGGGTGTTGGTTCTCGTGTGTATGACACCATATACGCCACTGCCTGTCACTTCTGTGTAGTAAAAACCTCGAATCGTCGGAGAAGGTAACCTTTTCCCACTCCTCCAATGTCCAATAACGGTAGTCCCATGATAACTGCAGGCGTCGTTGCCGATGGACCTGGGTTAACATGGGCGCCTTGACGCAGCGTCGAGTCCGGAAACTCATGCGTGCGTAACAGGGTTCGCTCTACTGTTGTCGGGGACACGTACCTGGGTGACCCAGCGTTCATCAGCGTGCTCAATTGCTACACTGTTGCGCGTCGATTGCCCTTTGCCAGTCGACGGAGGCGACGTTCTCCCTTGGGTTCGATGGCCTCTGTGGCCCCACAGTTATGACGTGGGGGGGGGTTGCTCGGTGTGCTGCCAGCGGTCCATTCTTGATACACCATTACTACAGCACCTCGCGAGCAACCCAGGAAATTTGCTGTTTCTGAGATGCTTCCACCCTTGGCGCGGTAGCCGATGATCATTCCTTTCTATGCGTCCCTCAAATCACTACCTCTGATCATTGTACTCACGTAACGCACTATGGCTCATCTGTCCTGGCCGGTAGCTTACATCTCCGTGTGGTCTGCCTTGTCACGTGTACTCTGTGATGCGTCTGGGCTAGTACAATGTGATTCCAGGGGTGGTCGTATTACTCTGCTACGACTGTGTATGTTCCGCAACTCATGAAAGCCTGAATAGTTGTCTTCTGTTTTTATGTAAAACATGAATTATATGAAAATTTACTGTTTCCGACTTAAAAATACCATACCATAATTTAATAACTTCTTTTTTGTGTGTGCATTTCAGATGATTTTAATGACCGTCTACTCGTGATACCTCAGGAACTTCAAAGTATTACCGGGAAATAAACGACCACCAGAAGATATTACGAAAACTGTGGAAGCTTCAAGAGGCTTCTCTTACACCATTTCAAACGGCCTATATTTTATGTGAGCGAATATTTCATGCAAATGTAGCAGCTTCGAATGCTAGGAAGGATAATGTCGCCCTTCACGGTGTGTCTAAGCAGCGAATTTTCAGCCACTAGTAGTTTGAACTGGGTTTCACCGTACTGCATGTATTTATATCCATTTTCTGGTTTAAGAAAGGATGACAAGTGAAACTGATGTGGGCAGACTATTGAAGTTTCCAAGCAGCTCAAAATGTGATTTCTTTATTATCGCAATTTTCGCATCCACGATGTCGTCCTCAGACATTTGGAAACGGAGACTTTGCCAGCTCGATGAGAGGATGTCAGATTACTAGTCAACGAACTACGGTACTCAAATGAATGTTGTAAGCCATTCCAGTTTAATATATCATGGACCAAAACTTTCCCAACATTTTGACAGTAACATTATTTCCATGTCTTGAAGTAATGGCTGGCCAATGAAATATCAGTGTAACATGTTGGGTTATAATGAATACTGTAAATATCAGCAATCGTACAGACGCATAATACAAACCATCTCCTCAGTATTTTCATTTATTTCTAACCAGGCATTTGGCACTCAACATAAATCTATGTTCAGAAGACGATAAAAAAAGTAAACTCCATTTATTAGGCGTTTAAACCATGAGAAACAAAGATATGCTAGCTTTCGCTACCTCCGGGTAGCTTCATCAGGTTAAGATCGCAGAAACAACGGGGAAAACACTTCTAAGAATATAAGCAAATTCAAAATAAGCAACACACTTGCAAGATGTCACGAGTGGCTTGATCCCAGGGCCGAACATCAAGAAGCCTGTGCCATATCAAAGGAAGGCTCGTGGTTACGTCCTTGTTGCACACATTCCGTCGCGTGATGATCTCAATGGTATCACGGAGCGCAGTAGCTCTTGCGCATATCGTATGGTGCTAGTTTCTCACCATCTGGGTACTGCCCCCTCAGTTGCAACATCACGGGCTAGGGCCGTCGTAAGTTATGCAGTTTTAACGTCCCTTTGGTGCTCAGAAATCCGGATCTGGAGCGACCTCTTTGTCATCCCGATGTAGAACTTAGCGGATGCTTCAGGGTGATCTAAAGGAATAGCATAGACCCCGGCGTCAGATAGCGTGGAAGGTGATGCACGCTGGTCTGTTGCGAGGTTATCAGACAAATGTCTAGGCGTCCTCACGCCGATATCGTAACCCAGTCTTCGGAGAGTATTCTTTAGGAAGTACGTTAGCCTAGGAATGCAGGGAATCGAACCCACAAATCGGGCTGGCTGCGCTGTGGGGTTGGCACGAGACTGCGCGCGTGCAGTTATTGCTGCTTTTTTACGCTTTCCAACCGTAGGTTGAAGAAGCGTATATCCTCCAGCTTTGTTCGTTGGTCTGCCCGTCTGTCTGTCGACACGAGAACTCGCGTAACAATGGTTCGATTTCGATGAAATTTTAGTATGTGGTAGGGGACCACCTGGGGACGAACCCTATTGAATATCGACGAAATGGGGGTCAAAGGTCACGACATAGGAGCGGGATCCATTCCATTGCCCTTATGCGTCATAACTTGCGTAAATATGGTTTGATGTCGATGAAATTTTTATATGTGGTAGGGGATCACCTGGGAAGGAACCCTATTCAAAATGGGTGAAGTGGGGTTAAAGGTCAGGACATAGGAGTGGGATGCATTCCATTGCTCTTATGCGTCGTAACTTGCGTAAATATGCTTGGATTTCGATGAAATTGTACTATGTCGTAGGGGACCACCTGGGGATGAACCCTATTGAAAATGGACGAAATGGGGTCAAAGGTCAGGACATAGGATCAGGATCCATTCCATAGCCCTTATGCATCATAACTTACGTAAGAATGCTTCGATTGCGACAAAACTTTATCATGTTATTTCGGAGGTATACTGAACCGGTTCTGTTGAATATAATCGAAATGGGATCAAAGGTCAGGGCACAGAACAGAGATTTATTCCACAGCCATTATCCTCATAACTTGAGTAATGATTTCTGGTATGTTGGAAAGCGTATTATAATCAATGCATTGCATGATTTTACTAACTTGTTTGACTATTTGGTCGATTCTGAGCATGTCGTACCCCGCTGCGGCCTCTAGGTCTCTAAGGCTACGGATAACGTCCTTGCATGTGGACTTGTTAGATGAGGTTCTTGCTTATTTTTAATTTACTTATATTCTTAGAAGTGTTTTTACCGTTGTTTCTGCTATCTTAACTACTAAATAAATGCCTGATGAAGCTACCCGAAGGTAGCGAAAGCTAGCATCTCTTTGTTTCTCATCGTTTATACGCCTAATAAACGGAGTTCACATTTTTATCGTCTTCTCATTAATTTGAAGTACAGGAACCCGCTTTTTCATCGTTCGTATATATATATAAATTTATGTTGTAAAAACTCTACTTTGATTCCTTCTAATGGCACATTTTTAAAACTATCAATGCAGTTTGGGGCCAGCTTACATTTTGGAATGGTTTCAAATTCATGCTAGAACAATCTTATTTTAGACATTATTTGCTACAATTCGTGCTTTGTTTTCGGGTTATTAGTTATTCATTTCAGTGAGACGTCTTTTTTCTTTTGATATACGAAAGCATAAGTCGTCCAGTGGATGAAGTTATTAGAACATATCAGACAATCGATAGGCCGATATGAACAAAACGTGGAAAAGAATATAGGGGGAAATTGTGGGCACTTTCAGTTGCTGTGAAGATCGACGCGGTAGTAAATGTATTGCATTCAATGGCGTATCTTGGGTCCGAGACCTGCGCTATCTCATCCATCCCCAACCCCCCAGTAGTTTCTTTTTTTAAATTGCGAAGTTTAATTTTTAATTGTTAAGTAATAGAAGTAACTTTTTTTTAATTTTAAATACTTGCCATTGATAACGTGATACTAAATCATTATGAAGATTAGGATTTGAACACTTATTTGTACATCAACACCATTCTTCTTCTGAATACTTTATTTGTACATGAACTCCATTCTTCTTTTCCCTTTGTGTGAACTTGAGTATTACGTTTTCATAAAATGTTTTTTCCGACTGTTTTTTCATATTAAAAAAGAATGTTTTTCTCTACTGACAAAACAGCCAAGTTTTTCGAATGTGCATGTCCTGGTGTGACTCTAAGATATGTCTTGATTCTTTTAAATGCAGAAAAACTTCTTTCGGCAGTTGCAGTTGTTGATGAAGAGTTTAATATGAGGTCTGCTAATTTGTACACCTCACTAAACACTATGTCCAATTTATTCAAATTTATGTAACACGTAATGTCTCTTACTGATTTGTTTGTGTATTCGTCAAGGGAATAAAACACCTTCAGTTCATGTTTTAGTCGAGCTGTATCAAAATTTGAAGCATAGAGTTCTTTAAGTTCCGACAGTAGATGTTCAGGGAAGCTTTCACTTAATTTATCAAAACAGTTCGAATTCAACAAAGCCACGAATTTAAGATATAATATATCTGATTTTAATTCATTGACACTTCTCAAAAACTGAAACAACTCTCGCGAAACACTTATGGGCGGGAGTATGCGAGTGACTGAGATAGTCTAACTCTTCTTTTTCTGAGCGAACCGTTTCCCAAAGCAATGGCCCATTTCCCTCTACCAGCTGATTCATGTTGTCAAGGAAACGCTAGCAGGCGATTGTTCGGAAGGTTTTCGCATCAGAACTGTGAAGACTCTGGAAGTGCTGCTTGCGTTATGTATGCCGTTGGTTTTCGCTCGCCAGACTGAGTCAAAGAAGCGAATACGCACGCGTTTTTTTTCACAGCGAAAGCATCGACATATTTTAATACCGTTGATAATTGACTTTTATTTGTGTATATTTAATTCAGTTTTATTTGTGTATATTTAATTCAGTTTTATTTGTGCATTCTCTGCGCTTCGCAGCTAGCCTCGAATATACGCCACTGATTGCATTGTATAATTTACTGAAACAAGTGTTATGACGAATTTAACATTCGTGCTAGAAGATAGGATTTATATGGGAGACTAGTAGATTCTGTACACACGATCAAGATGGTGAAGCGCCTGTGATCCGGAAATCAATGCATACGGCCTTACCAAAAACTGGGGATCCTTTCATTTAATTATAGTCTCACGCTGATATACAGTAGTGGCCAAAATTGTGGAAACCTTTTGGAAATAAAGTATTTTTGAGGTTTGATGGCTCATAACACCACTTTTTTTCGAGTAATACCATAAAATTATATATCAATGGAAAGATAACTTCATCAAGAATGTAATGCAATAACTTTTATGAAATATTTTGTATTAGAACAGCAGTTATAAAGAAGAAAAGTGAAACACATAGAAAAAATGAGATATACAAAAATTCTCACCATGTCAGTTAATACTTAGTTGGGTAACCTTCAGCGTTAATTACGGCCTTACAACGCCTTCCTATAGACTGAACCAAGTTTTTTAGTTCTGCAGCTGTTATAATGTGAAACCAAGATTGAATTATTGCTTCTATTAATTGGGTTTTATTGCTGGGTTGCTTCTGACTAACAAGTTTCTTTAGCCGGCTTGATAGATTTTCGAAGAGGTTAAGGTCTGGGCTATTCCCAGGCCATTCCAGCAGTGGAATGTGATTATCTTGAAACAACTTTTTGCACACAGCAGCAACAACATGACATGGAGCCGAATCCTGTTGAAATATGAATGCTTCATTATCTTGGAAAAGATCACGTGCGGAAGGCTTCAGTTTGGGCTCAAGTATTTCATTAATGTGTTTTTGGCCATTTATATTCCCATTAATCACGCAAATTCTGCCCACACATTTTGATGTCATACAACCCCAGATCATAAAACTAACTGTGTGTTTCACGGTACATGTAATGCAAACAGGATGCAAATCTCCGATTCTTCTTCTTACGTATTTTATGTCATCACTACCAAACAGGGAGATTTTGATCTCATCACTCTCAATAACACTGTCCTATTGTTCCGCTGTCCAGTTAACATGGGTTTTATCCCAGTTTAATATTTTGAACCTTTGTTTGAGAGATAAAAATGTTTTCTTTCTGTGGAATTATAGCTTTTAGACCAAATTCCTGCAGTCTGCGCCGAACAGACCTTTCACTCAACTTCACATTGCATTGCGCCATTTCACTTTCAATACACCCAGATGATTTTCTTCTGTCACCTAGGCACAGTCTCTTAATTCTTCTATCATCACTTGCTGTTGTGCACTTTTTCCTGCCCTTACCAGTTTGGTTTTGCAGTGACTGAGTCTTCTTATATTTCTTCAAAAATTTAGAAATGCCCCATTTGGTCAAGTTTCCACCAATTTTTCTTCTAATTTCTTCATAACTGAAGCTTTGTTCACTTAATATTACTATTTTACATCGCTTTCTGTGTGACCAGTCAACTCTTTGCGCCATTTATTTAATTTTACTACGTTTTACAAGCTCACTAAATGAAAGAACCCAAAAAGAAACAACCAACTTGATAGCAATCACATAACACACTGACAAATGTCCTCCTCTCAGCTCCAATACATGACATAAATAGCTGAAACCTGCTGTGACCTGATTGGCTCATTGCCAAAACGAGATGACGCTGATCGGCTCTCTAAACACTCATGCTCATTGGCTACATTCAAATGAAGGAAAGCTGCTTCGCATCAACCTAAGCAAGTTGTGCTTCCTTTTTCTGGTTATTTGGCTATACCGTTTCATAGAATACAGGTAATAACTTTATTGCAGTACATTCTTGATGAAATTATCTTTCCATTTATATATAATTTTATGGTATTACTAAAACAAAAATTGGTGTTATGAGCCACCAAACCTCAAAAATACACTTTTTCCAAAAGGTTTTCACAATTTTGGCCACTACTGTAGTTCACAAACACTTGAAGATTATTTTATGCATATATGAGGACGTTGTGACGTATAACAATTTGATGGAAACTACAGATGTTTCTTTCGCTCGTTTTACTCTTGTTTGGCAAAGGTTGCATGCTTTTCTTTGTCATAATTTTCTGTGAAATCTACTCATTTACTTATTCGTTTTCTTTTCTGTAGTTCTCAAGTCAGTGGCATTATTTGCTGTATTCCATAACTGGTGAATAGCCTTAAATATGGGCAACAATTTGTTTCTGAGGGTGTTAGGCTTTTGTCATCTCTGCTTTTAGGACTGCTGCTTCTGGTAATCGAAGAGTCACTTCATCATTGATTAATACAAAAGCCTGGTCGTACGTTGAGTTGGTTACATAATAACGTGACTCTGAGATCCATATCTTCAGTGGATTCACCAAGAAGCAACAAAACGGCTGATAATATGATTTCCCAATATCTGGTATCCATAACATAAATGTAGATTTGTAAGGCTATGAAATTGATGAAAGACCATACTATTTAAGTAGTGCATCTGTCAGAATAGACGTGGGGAGGTGAAATCAATCACATATTCTACCTAGGCTTGAACTTCTGTTTAAGGTTTATTCTATTAAGCTGTGTATTATTCTATTCAGCTATTCAGTTTATTCTATTCAGCTGTGTATTATTCTATTCAGCCATTCAGTTTATTCTATTCAGCCATTCAGTTTATTCTATTCAGCTGTGTATTATTCTATTCAGCTGTGTATTATTCTATTCAGCTCTTCAGTTTATTCAATTCAGCTCTTCAGTTTATTCTATTCAGCTCTTCAGTTTATTCTATTCAGCTATTCAGTTTATTCTATTCAGCTGTGTATTATTCTATTCAGCTATTCAGTTTATTCTATTCAGCTGTGTATTATTCTATTCAGCTATTCAGTTTATTCTATTCAGCTGTGTAAACCCAATGAGTGGAGGCTCATCAAACTAGAAATCATTAGTTTTTATAATCACCCAAGAATGTACTAACGTTAATGTATGTGAAATGGTAATTGAAAATATTAAAGAAAGTTTCATAAATAATGGCATAGCCTTTGGAAAATAAATAAATGTACAAAAAATTTGCAACTTTGGAAGGACTTCAATAGCTTTCAAGATAAACAAAGAGAACTGCGTGTGTGTAAATAACGAGATATAAACTATATATATTGACAAAAGTCACCGGAGACGTAGAAGAGAAACACACCATAGCATTTATTGGCATACATTAGTACTGTGTCGGTCCATCTTTGGCATTGTTGCATGCATTGACCCTTCGAGACATGCTTTCGGCAAGATTTGGGAACACAGCGATAGCTATGTGCTTCCATTCAGTACATAATGCTGCCGCTAACTGTTGCTTAGTAGCAGGCATTGGTTCCAAACTTCTTATGCCGCGCTCTAATTCATCCCAAAGGTGCTCCATGGGATTAAGATCCGGGCTCTGTGCTGGCCAGTCCACACACGGTAAGGAATTATCGCCAAACCACGCCGTAAGAGTCCATGCTTCATGGCTCGGTGCATATTATCCTGCTGGTATCAACAAGGCTCGGTTCCATAGCATTGCCACAGAGTTGGTAGGGCATAATTGTCCAGAATATCGAGGTAGACGTGCTGGTTAGCAGGTTTGTCCACGATAACCAATGGGTCGGGACCATACCACGAAAAACACTCCCACACGAGTACACTGCCGGCTCCAAACTTGACCGTAGGAACAGTACACTGTGGTAAATGGCGTTTTCCGGCTGCCGCCATACCCACACACTACCATCAGACTGATGGATCGTGTATCTGGATTCATCAGTCCATAGGATCCATTTCCACTGATCTACGGTCCACGATAAATGTTCTTTACACCATGCTAAACGACGAGTAGCATTCCGAGTAGTGATGACAGGCGTATGAGCAGCAGAACGACCACGGTAACCCATGGAATGAAGTTATCTGCGAATGGTACGTGTACATACCGAGATTCCAGCATTTTTACTCACCTGTACACTGAGGTCTTGTGCAGTCCGTCAATTAGCTGTAACGACTCTCCCGAGGCTTCGACGTACTTTATCACTGATTTTCTTTGGTCTGCCAGTACGTTTTGCTGCTTCAGGCTCGCCATGTGTCTTCCACTTATTCAGTACATCCAAAACAGTTGACTTGGGTATGTTTAAACGCCTCTCTGTTTCTCTTGTGGAGAACCCACTAATATAACACCCAACAATCTTTCCTTTCTCAAAGTCAGTTCTCTCCCGCCGCGACATTTCCACTCAACCTCACAGTGCGTTTGATCGCGGTTAGCTGCAGGCTTGTCTTTTATACCGTTTGCAGCTGTACCGCGCATCTTAACAACGCAGCGGATCTGTTCATTTTCTTTCGAAGGGGTGTCTGGTGACTTTTGTCAATAGAGTGTAGATTTTAAAATTTCTGTTTTCGAACGTCAGTGTTTCGACTACGTACAAGAACCATTTTCGAAGAATTTTTAAATATATTGTGACTACCAGGGAGTTTGTATGTACGCACATACATTTTTCTCAAAAGAGTACGGGTTTCATATCAGTGTAATTTCTTTAATATTTTTGAGGAGATAAGTACTGCTAACAAACTGTTTTTTTTTATTTTGTTTTCTTTCTTTGTTAGGTGAAAAATCCTCCCTGAAAAATTTGCCAATAATCTTTTTTGCTAGAATCTGTTCTCAAAATAGTGAAAATAAATCGTATAGGTCGATCACTCATTGTTACCAGCAGAATAACTGAATGTGGAACATAATCCAATAATTTCAAATATATTGTGAATAACTCTATGATACAGAAAATCTCACTGAAATGTTAAACATTCCCTTTTCTTAGTCGTTTATTGCATGCCGAATTTCTGTTACATCCGGGGTATTAGAGATACTGTAAGAATGAAGACTGAAATTGTGTACGCATGTTGTGTTAATCAGCTCAAAAAAAAAAAACATTAACTGACAGTTGATCAAAACCGTCCTCGTGGGATTGGGATAGAAGTTGATGCCATTTACTGAGAGCTCAATGGTAAATCTCTGACGCCATGTCAGAGATTTGCCGTTGAAAGAATCAGGTTCATTAAAATATCCTTTCAAGGTAGGATATTTTAATGAACCTGATTCTTTCAACGTTAAAGACGTTGCAGTTGTAGAGCTTCAGTGAAAGCATCGTTGATAAGCCTCATTTTACCTGTCCTTCTGAGAAAAGGTTCTTTTCAACTTCAATGATTTTTGATGGAATTTCAAAAACTGGCCGTCGCTAAAAGTTTCACCTTTAAAATGATAGGTTCCAATTTCGTGGCCCGTTTTGGAAGTTTCTTACAAAAACGACAATATATATATATATATGTTACGATAAGTACGTGGTACGGTATTAAATATGCCACTGCGACCTGCGTGCGTGATTTTGGCTACAGTCCAGTTTACGTTTTGATATAAGAATTCTGATCGGTACTCATGATGTTAGTTATTTGCTAATTAACTTTATAGAGTTTTACTCGAAATTATTCAAGGGGGATTGAAAGTTATCTAGCCTTTCACAGAAGGAATGCTGAAATGTGCATTTATTTTTCAACAGAGTCCTCCCCCCCCTTAAGGTATCCCACTACGTTGGGGGCAAGTTTTTTTAAAAAAAATGCAAGAATGGGTAATTTTTTTAAGGAAGGCTAACACACAAAAACCCATAAACGTTGAAAAACAATGATATCAATATAAATTTTCAAGAAATTGGTGAAACAATTAAGGAAATATGTCGTTTATGGTAAACGCTCTAAATAAAAACGTTACAGATATACGATGGCATTTTTTGCATCCGTATATGCGCAGGACTATGCAGTGAACTAAAAGGTAAGGGATGTTCCTAAACACTGCTGAGATATACACTGATTCCTACATGCACTAGTGTGAATTTTCAACACATTTCTTCACAATGTTGAATGTAAATAGCTATAACCTAACTTTGAACTGACAAACAGCAAACCTTTTAGTTCATTGCATGCACAACATTGTAAGAAAGTTGTATATCAAGTTTCATCAATTGATTTACATATTTTTGCAATTATCAGGTTTTCCGTAAAGAGCTCAGAACGAAAATCTGATCTTTCAAAAAACGCGTTTCAAGTCACTTCCCGTTCATTTGACACCTGGGTTTAGATATTCCGATTGCTATACCTCTGTATCTATTCATCGTAGACAAGAAACAAAGACAGTTTTGGAATCTTAAAGAATGGGGCTTTAAAATGAACGCATTTTTACAAAATGTGAAATTTGGCCCAAAACGACCTTTTCAACATTGGGGGGGGATACCTTAAGTCCATACATTTTCTGGCTTTCGCAACATTTCTTCACTACGTCCATCAGGCACTGTCGCTGTTGAATTTCTGCCCTTTCAAGCCCTTTTTGAGATTTGCAAATAAAAATGTCCCATGGTGCCAAATCCGATGAGTAGGATGGATACGTAACAGCTTCAACCTATACTCACGCAATGTTGTCTGAGTCACAAATGCTGTGTTAGGAGGTTCATTGTCTTGTAAAAAATTAATCCTTTGGCAAATTTTCCACGCCTCTTGAGCTTCAGTTCCACGTGGAAACATCTTATTAGGTTAGAATAATGCTCTGCATTGATAGTGGCACCTCAATAAAGGAAATCATCCAGGATCACTCCTTCTGCATCCCAGAAGACGGATGTCACGACTTTCCCATCAAACTTCTGCACGCGAAACTTTTTAGCGCATAGGGGTGCTTCCACAGTTTCGATCTTCTGTTTCAGGGTCAAAGTGCTATCCTCATGTTTCATCCGAAGTGGTATACTTCAACAGACCTGTTTGTAATCCGGGTTTTGCCCAGAATTCAGGGTTTTTGTCACATTCCAAACACGTAAATCCTGGTTTTTAAGTTTTAGAAGAATTCGAGATGCTTCGGACATTTCATTTCTAAAAATACTAGGAAATGATAACTATAAAAGTTCAAGTTCCGTTTTCTTCGGGAATTACAGTGCTTGAATAAAAACACTGCATCCATTTTTGACACTTTGAGTGTTTCTTTTGTTGAGAGCTTGTTATCAAACAAGCTCTCAACTCTCAGAACATAAACTTATTAATTACCGAAAAAAAAATTAAAATTGTTAAAGAAATAGATTGTGGTGTGTTTTTTACGCTTTCCAACCGTAGGTTGAAGAAGCGTATATGCACCAGCTTTGTCCGCACGATAACTCGCGTAAAAATGGTTTGATTTCGATGAAATTTTAGTATGTGGTAAGGGACCACCTGGGGACGAACCCTATTGAAAATGAGCGAAATGGGGGTCGAAGGTCAGAACATAGGAGCGGGATCCATTCCATCGCCCTTATGCGTCATAACTTACGTAAAAATGATTCGATTACGACAAAACTTTAGTATGTTGTTCCGGAGGTATGCTGAACCAATTCTGTTTCATATCATCGACATGGGGTCAAAGGTCGGGGCAAAGGAGCGATATTTATTCCACAGCCATTGTCCTCATACCTTGAGTAATGATTTCTGGTATGTTGGAAAGCGTATCATAATCAATGCATGCATGATTTTACTAACTTTTTTATTAGTAGCCTGTGTTTTAGTTTGTCTTTTATTATTTTTATTTTAATCTTAAAATGACTGTATTTGAAATACCAAAAAGTAAAAGAAAATTCAACGAAATAATGATCCTCGACTAACGACCACAATTAAAACATTAGTAAGTCATAAGGGCTATTTTGACACCTGCTATGCTCACGATTTCGTTCTGTGGCTCCTAAAGAATTACAGATGGAATTGATTGAGCTGTCACAAGATGACATTTTAAATTCCTTATTTGACGTTAAGAAAGGTCCGGTTGAAGTATGGAAAAATTCAATAGAATACCCATGACTTCGGCAACATGCATGAAAAATGCTTTCTTGCTTTTCGACCACTTATTGCTGCGAATCTACATTCTGCTTCCTAACCCAAACCAAGACGCCTTTCAGGTCCCAAATGACGGATACCCATCTAGAGGATCAGTTGAAAGTGCGGACCTCCATATTGCAACCATATGCTTTCCAACAAAAAGGCAGTCGCAACAGTCATTGAAAGGTTAGTTTTTTTTGTTTTGTTTTTGATTGGAGGTTTAACGACCACCGTGAGCAACTCAATGGGCTATAAGCAGTCGCCCGTCCCTAATTTAGGGTCACTGGTTCCAGGGAAGGGAGAGAGCCAGTGCCGTAAGACAAACACAACATTCATGCCTCACCGGGATTCGAACCCGGACCCCGTTCGGACGAATAATCAGAGGCCATCGCTTACACCACTGCGCCACCGGGGCGGCGAAAGGTTAGTTAACTTTAGAAATAACAATTTCCTTTTTCATTTTTTTACGTTTTCCAGCCGTAGGTTGAAAAAGCGTATATATGCTGCAGCTCTGTCCGTCTGTCTGTCCACACGATAACTCGCGTAAAAATTTTTAGAGTTCAATGAAAATTTAGTCTGTGTTAGGGGACAACCTGGGAAGGAACCCCATTGGAAATGGGTGAAGTGAGGTCAAAGGGTAGGACACAGGAGGGGATCCATTCCATCGACCTTATGCGCCATAACTTACGTAAAAATGCTTCGATTGCGACAAAACTTCATCATATTGTTCCGGAGATGTACTGAATCAATTCTGTTGAATATCATTGAAATGGGGTCAAAGGTCAAGGCACAGAAGCAAGATTTATTCCACAGCCATTATCCTCATAACTTGACAAAAATGCTTCTATTGCGACAAAGCTCCTTCATGTTGTTCCGGAGATGTACTGAACCGGTTCTGTTGAATATCATTGAAATGGGGTCATAGGGTCAGGGCATAGGAGAGAGATTTATTCCACAGCCATTATTCTCATAACTTGACTAAAAATGCTTCTATTGCGACAAAACTTTATTATGTTGTTCCGGAGGTATACTGAACCAATTCTCTTTAATATAATCGAAATAGGGTGAAAGGTCAGGGCCCAGGAGCGAGATTTATTCCACAGGCATTATCCTCATAACTTGAGTAAAGATTTTTGGCATATTGGAAAGCGTATCATAATCAATGCATTGCATGATTTTACTAACTTGTTGAAATTAGTTATTACACAGTAAGATTTTTACAAAAACAATGTACATTTCGAAGTATATCTAATTGAAGTTTCTTAAATGCGGCCTTGTTAGATAGATTGCAGCTAACTTAATGCGGCTTTTCAACACGAAATGGGCCGCCCCGGTGGCGCAGTGGTCTAAGGCGCTGGCCTTTGATCATTCGTCCGTAAGGGGTCCGGGTTCGAATCCCGGTCTGGCATGGATGTTGTGTTTGTCTTACGGCACTGGCTCTCTCCCTTCCCTGGAACCAGTGACCCTAAATTAGGGACGGGCGACTGCTTATAGCCCATTGAGTTGCTCACGGTGGTCGTTAAACCTCCAATCAAAAAAAAAAAAAAAAAAAAACACGAAATGGTTCCCCACCTCTCTTCTAGCTTAATACGAAGGACAAGAGATGATGGTTTACAACTTTTGGAGCGTTCCGTGAAGCGAGCATTACATGACTTTACTAAGAATAATTCTTGCCCACCCAAACACGTTGCATAGCATAAATGCTACAGAAGAATGAAGTGCAATACGCACGGAAAATAATGAACCGTCATCTTCCTAAAATTGTACTAGCGTAAGTCGTGTCTGAATGCATAGATTCATTTTGGGAAAATGGCGTAAGGCTTTTTTCGTTATTTTCTCTTTTAGATAGCATTAGCAGACAGATGATGGAGTATTCATATCCTCTACAATAATATTTAGAATTCTCAAGCGCATTTACCAGTTTTTACATGTATCTTGTTTCTCTCAAAAATTTGACGGTGTAATCTGAAAGGTTCACCGTTTCTTAAGAGAAATTAGTTGAGCGTGGTACCTTATCTCAGAGATCGGAAGTAGCGTTGCTACTGTAGTATGGAAAGTGTAGTATTGCTACAAATACGAAATTGGGAATTGTAGGAGTAGCACGCTACAAAAATTACGCCGCAAATCGCGCTCCTTTAAATAAAGGAGTGAAAAGAAATTCTTCAAATCACGTGACATTTCTCGATTTCCTGAAGCGATTTCCTACTGCAGGGCGCGAATGAGTACCTGACTTGATTTACATTGTGAAAATTGGTCAAACTGTTAACCATAATGTAACATTTTTTCTTTATGTTGCTAACTGGGAGGAATTCTCAGCAGTCATCTTGTGAAAACAAAGCATACGAGATCTCTTTAACCGTTTCGTTTAGAACCGTTGATTAAAATATTCGAATATCTGAGTCAAAGAGAATGAATTCTCAGATATTTCTTCATAGTTTTTTTTTTTTTTTTTTAGTTTTCTTGGCTTCGCAGTTAACATACGTGGCTGCTGGGCCTGAGCCCCCTGTTTAACAGGGCTTCCCTTTTTAAAATATGTGTCATGGAATGTATAGCTAGCCTCAAATATACGTATATAGCTTGTTTAGAACATACCCCACTGAATGTATTACATATGACGAAATTATTTGTGTGCCGCCCCGGTGGCGCAGTGGTCTACGGCGTTGGCCTCTGATCATTCGTCCGGAAGGGGTCCGGGTTCGAATCCCGGTCAGGCATGGATGTTGTGTTTGTCTTACGGCACTGGCTCTCTCCCTTCCCTGGAACCAGTGACCCTAAATTAGGGACGGGCGACTGCTTATAGCCCATTGAGTTGCTCACGGTGGTCGTTAAACCTCCAATAAAAAAAAAAAAAATTATTTGTGTAACTTAGCGAAATTATTTGCGTAATTTACCTTGGTATTTAGGTTCTCTACGTATAAATACACATATAAAAATTATTCTTAAAATTTACGATCTTAACTTAAGCCTAAACGTGAAAAAGTTGCAAAGGTATAGGCTACGTTTCAAAAAAACTGGCTGTTACCAGCAGCGCCTGATTACAGCACGAGCCAGTTGGGTCCAGGCCCAGAGCCTCCTGTTTAACAGGAGCTTCCATTTTTAGAAATTGTTTCTAGGAATGATCTAACCATTATAGAACATTTTGTTACTGTTATTATTATTTTATTATTTTTTACAATACAAATAGACCTTATATGCAAACTTGTTTTTGAGAACGTTATTACCAGTTTCGCAGCCAAGAAAGTGACCTATGTAATACACTATCTACCAACAAGTAATTGGACACCTGTGATGGCAAAGGAAAACGAAGTATATTCACCTTCAATAGTTGGTGGAGCCTCCACGAGCGGCGATTACAGCTGCGACCCTCCGGGGCATACTCTCAACCAGGCGTTGTACGACGGCTAGCGGTATTTTCTTCCACTCGGCTTGGAGAAGACAGGTCAGTTCCTTCACCGATTTCGGACGGTGGGGGCACCTCTTAAGTCGACGCTCCAACTCATCCCAGAGGTGCTCAATAGGGTTAAGGCCAGTCCATTCGATTAACCCCATTGTCACCATACCAAGCCGTGGTGGACCTCGCAACATGACAGGTGGCATTGTCATCCTGAAAGTAACATGGGTCCACCCCATAAAACTGCCACAACGTAGGAAGCGCATGGTCATCCAAAATGGTGCCGTAGGTCTCGGCGTTGAGTCTACCAGGAATTGCGACCAAGGGTCCCGTGCCATACCAGGAGAAACACCCCCATAGCATAATTCCACCGCCGCCGAACTTCACAGTTGGCACAATACATTCCGGCAGGAGGCGTTCTCCAGGCAGACGCCAAACCCTGACCCAGCCATCCGAACCTTGATTCGTCGCTCCAGAGAACCTGTTTATACTATTCAACGGCCCACTGTCGACGTTCTTTGCACCACGTTAGCCGAGCAGCGCTATTAGACTCGGTGATCAAAGGCTTGTGGGCGGCAGCACGTCAATGATAACCGAGCAGTTGGGCTTCCTTACTAATGGTATTCATCGAAAGAACACTCCCGGGTGCGTGTTGAAACTCCTCGCGGATGTGGCCCATCGATTTGGTGAGGTTCTACCGAATTTCTCTGGCCAGCACCCGTCGGTCTCTAACTCCCAGTTGTGTGGGTCTGCCGGATCGGAGCACATTCCGACAGTCACCTCTCGTCTTCCACTTGCCAATCACGTAGGCCACTGTCGATTTTGGGTACTTCAACTCCCTTGATATGTCACGTATGGATCTAACCATTTCTGTGATACCCGACGATTACACCTTTCTCGAAATCAGAGAGCTCCGAACTGCGTGGTATCTTGCATGCGACTGGTTGCGTTGTTGTTTCCCACACGATATTTAACGGTGGCGGCCGTGACGTGTATCAGGACCGCAGATATCGTCGATTGCAGGGGTGTCTAATTACTTGTTGGTAGATAGTGTATATCCAGGGGCGGATTTCCAACAAGGCGCACTAGGCGAGCGCCTAGGACTCCAGAGTGTGAGGGGCCCAGAAAACGTATAATTAGATTTTGGTTTTCACGGACCGAAGCAAATCAATCCTTAAACTTAAAGCTGCCACTTTATTTACATTTATCAATTGATATTTTGCTTTCTCATATTAGTAACATATTCTCTATTTTTTTTTTTTTATTCTAGCTGTTGTTGATACTCAAAATTTTCGAGTTCTTATCGATGTACTTGTTTTGAAAGGAACAGTTAAAATCATTTAGCCTTCTTTTTGGTTGAATAATTTCTTCACAACAGAACCTCAAATTCTTTTTAATTTTTGACTTTGATAGCCGTTAGGGATAAATTTATAAAGTATGTGGAATATTTAAAGTGCCAAACTTAATAGGCCTATCCTTTGCTTTCCCATTAGCCGCAAACAGTGGCTGTTCTAGGCCGGTGCCGGGGCCCCGGCCCCCAAATATAACCGTTTTTTAGGGAATTATATATTAATTTTGATTAATGACGCGCACATGCAGGAATTCTGTTCCACCCCTGCCCCAATTTTTTGGTCAAGGACCGCCACTGGCCGCAAAAATAATTCTTGAAATATCTCTAAAAAACAAAAATATTCGATGTGCACGGACAGACAAATATATTACATTAGCGCTGTCTCTTACAAAACGTTTTAATAATATAAAGATAGAATGGCATTTTAAAAAAAGTGAAACCTTTTTTTCTGACTTTATTATTTTTTAATCTGACAGATAAAAATTTCTAAGGCAATAAGAAGGGGTGGAGGGAGGGGGAGGGCTGAATCGTTTATCGCCAAGGGTCCCAAAAGATCTAAAGTCTACTTTAAATACATATGTGCCCTAATCAGGGTTCAAGTTTATCTACTCGCTGTCCACCCCTTAAAAAACCTAAGTGGTTTCCTTATTAAAGAACCCTGTAAAACCCATGTCGAAATGGCTATTTCCTTTCTTCAGTATGTATGTAATTATTTTGTTCTTTTTTTAACTGTCTTGACTATATTAGGGCATGAACTTAATATCAAGTGCTTTCATTAAAAGAGAAGTTCCAATTTTCTCAAAACCCTTTGTTACTCTTTTCTGAAATTGGCAAATCACTTGAAAATTACAATTAATCTTACTTTAGAAGTCAATACAAATTATAAGATGAATATGAAACAATACTATTATTTTAAATTCGTAGATTACTTTATCAAATAATATGACTTTTCAGCTACTACATAATCAAATTTGCAGTAATTTTCTAACCTTTCTATTAAAACCTTAATTCTATTATATTATACATTAGTTCAAACGCATTTAATTTATTGTTTTTCATCATGGGGACAAATAACGAAATCAATTATTAAAAAATTACAAGTTCTACCAAAAAATGTATCAGACTACTGGATCTTAAATATAATTCTAACACTAATATGGCATATCGTGCTGAACTTCATATTCATACGCACGTTAATCCCCAAAAATATGGTATATTAAATATTAAACTAACTAACTATAACTTTGGACTAAACATGTATAAAAGAATAAAGAATAATATCAAGTGTGAAATAATTGATATCATAAAATAATATCAATTGTGAAATAATTGATTTCAGTTTTTGGCTTATGTGTTTATTAAGAGTCTTTTTTCTGGTATTGTTTTTTATGTTCATTTATTGTCTTTTTCTGGTATTGTATTTATGTGTCATTTATTTTTCAATGATATCAATTATTATATAATAATTGATATCATTGTGAAATAATTGGCACATAAATACGATACCAGAAAAAAGACTTACTAAAACACGTAAACCAAAAACTGAACTGATTAAGCAAAGCATAAATTATCAGAGCCCACACTATTGGAAATTAACAATTATAATTTATTTAAAAAGAAACTAAAAGCTTCTTACTTGCACACTAATAATCTTATTATTATTTTAAAGAAAAAAAAGGAGGGGGGGGTAAATAACAATCCCGAAAAGGGTGGGTGAGTAATGTAAAATGAACATTGCCTGTTTCATCCTGATACTTCGATTATCTTCTCATGATCTGTCAAACGCTGAGCTCTATCTGACTATGACTTCGGGGTTTCAAGGCTAAGTCAAGTCACTACGTAGACTTTTTCCTTGATTCTCTGTGCTCTTTCAGAATTTCCCAGATTAATATGTTAATAATTGTATTAATTGTAGTAATATTTCATGTTACAGCTAAAAATGGTAAAAATAAAATAATTATATTTCGTACCATGTGTATCGCATAGTATCTCCAGTGATGTACATTGATGAGAGATTTTGTTTCGACGGAGGCGTCGCCCTTTTCCTGTCCCAGGGGCCCCTTGTGTTAAGTCGGGCCCTGGTAGCAAGTAATTTCTCAAGAATATAGTTGCAGCAGTAGCTTACTATTTTCATAAAATGGTATTCCAATCACTGTCTTATCTATATTTCACACAACTTTGCATGACTGCTTCTACATTTCCTTACGGCAGTGTAAGTTGCGAGAAATAATATGAAATAGTAAAGCTGATCTTTGTGGGTAGAAGCCAAATTATACAGAGCAGAAATATTAAAACAGACTTAATCCTTTCACTTAAAAACCATAACATTATAGTAGGTAATTCTCTACAAAATGCCAAAAATACGTATAATAATAAAGAAATTAAAGAAAAGCATATGCGTACGTACCACTTAATTGTCGATTGCTAAATGCGTATTTAACTGAGGCTGCAAAAACATAATCTCCATAATTTATTCTCCGAGAAAAAGAAGAGCACATTTGTTCTTTTTTCCTGTCAGCAACTTCCTGAAATCAGAGAAGTAAAAAATCAACACAGAAGGCAGCAGAGCATAATTAGAAATACAGCTCTAAAATCTTGAATTGCTGAAAGCAAAGTGAAAAGTAAAAGTACTTAAATATTTCTATGAAGATGTTTGCCTTTCTTTTGCTGAAAATAAAATTGTTTGCCAACATTTCCATATTTACACATTTTCTGGTAGTTGGTGAAAGGACATTCTTTCGCCGAATACATCTGTTATTGCATTTTCAACTGTGTAAATATGTGTATCTATGATGAAATCTGGATTTTTCATTTGTGCAACATTTAGGTTCAAGGTTTGATGTTACAAAGAATTTTTTTTTATATTTAAGTTTGTAAAATGTACCAAATTCTAAAGATTTGCCAACTTTTCCATTTTCTCAGGGGTTGTCTTCTGTAAAACTAATAATGAAAAATGTGTTTCTGGTTTTTCTTTCGAATATATTATATTCAAACGTAATAAAATCCCGAGCATTTTTGTTTCAATAATAAGAAAAAGAAACGATATGTGTATGGCACCATAATTTTACATAAACTTGAGGTGAGTGGTTTTATGTATCAGCAGCTGCCTTTTTATCAAGGCTGCCAAACTGATATTATATACTTTTTCAATAAAGATGCAGCGTAATATATTTAGTTTTTGAAATAAAATACTTTTTTCCTGTTGTGTATCTCGTTACTTCTGTTCATCAAAAAACAAAAACAAAACAAAAATCACTAAGTGAGCAGAATGAGAAACGAAACTCCCCACAGATGTCATAAACAGTGTCGCACATTCAAGGAAGTATTTCTTTCCAGGTGCAAAAAGCAAATATTTAGAACCCATGAAAATGTTCTTCGATATAAACAAAGATATCGCTCTTTCCATGTTTTAGCAACACACAGCAACCGAAAAACTGTTATTTGGCCACTGCTGGCGAATCGAATCCCAGATCTCTCGATATCTGGTCGAGCGCGTTAGCCTTACACCACGGTGGCCAACAATCCACGGTGCTATGTGTGTTTTTCTGTCAGCTTCTGCCATCATAAAGGCGTGAGATGGCCTCAGCTACTGAGACGTCTCCATCTGGCTGGCATTAACGGCGCTGGCTATATATTAATTATAGCAGTTAAATCCAAATAAAAAAATTCGGTTGCTGTGTGTTGCTAAAACGTGGAAAAAGCGATGTCTTTGTTTATTCACTGACGCCACGAATTTGGAGGTTTTCACTTTGGATTTAACTGCTATAATTAATATATAGCCAGTGCCGTTAATGCCCACCAGATGGAGACGTCTTAGTAGCTGAGGCCATCTTACGGATTTATGATGTCAGAAGCTGACAGAAAAACACACGTAGCGCCGTGGATTGTTGGTCACCGTGGTGTAAGGTTAACGCGCTCGGCTGGATATCGAGAGATCTGGGATTCGATTCCCCAGAAGTAGCCGAATAACAATTTTGCGGTTGCTGTGTGTTGCTAAAACGTGGAAAGGGCGATATCTTTGTTTATTCACTGATGCCACGTATTTGGAGGATTTTCACTTCAGTTCTTAGATATACTTTGCAGCATAATGAATGCAAATACACTGGAAAGATAGCATGTTTAGGCCAGAATCCTGGCATGTTATCTCGGCAAAGGAACTTTTGATTAACACATGATCTTTCTTCCTGTTGCCTGTCAGGAAAGGTTGCTACCTCTAACGTCAGGGAAGCCAGATTTCGTACCACGAAGCATGTGAACGATGGCATTATTGAGTACTTCTGTTATCATGTCTCTTCTGCATAACTCTTCAAGAGCAGCGCAAAGGTTTTTTGATATTCTCCATGAGATTCATGTCTGTAGAACGTAATGACCACTCTACACTCGTACGTAGACCGCTTGTAGAGTACTTAGGAGTCCAACTTCAAGCTGATGACCTTGACTTAGGTCCCTGCTAAGACATGAGAGTTAGCTGACAATAGCATATGCACTGTCTACCATTAATATCCGAACACCTGCATATCCACAAATAATATTCATTTAGAGAAAATTTAATTGTGCTGAAACGTTTGGCCACTGTGGAATACTCTCCACCAGTTTTTGTAAATGCCTACCTACATGTTCCATCACTCGGCCTTCAAAACAGTGACCTATTCAGTTTTGTAAGCTCGGAGATCTTTCACACATCTGACCATCCAAATAATCCCACAAATTCTTTATGGGGTTCAGGTCACGACTACGGGCTGAAAAGCTCAACATTTCGATGCCCATGTCATCAAACTAACCTGTAACAACGCGAGCAGCATCGCGGAGATTATGGTACATTGCATTGTACTTCTGGTAGTGGCATGGGACTTCTCGAAAGTACTGCAACAGCATTTTTGATGCATATTTGTCCAGCACGCCAAGGGCGTCGGAACCGCTGGGGGCAGAAGGGGAAGTTGCCCCCGCACACAAATGAGTGTGGGGACGAAACATCACATTTGCCCCCTCAGTTTTCTTCCGTTTCAAATTACATATGTTCGTTATTAGAAATGTCAAACACTCGTCGTTTTTTTTAAGTTCATTTTAATAAAAAATGAGTATTGCTCTTCATTTTTCACCATGAACTATCTAGAAATCTGAATATTTTTTTTATTGCCACCTACTCCTAAGACGCCAAGAAATGCTAGCCCCATTAAACAGAGGTTCCGTGTCTCATTAGGTATGAAAAATTAGTCTTCCTCTAAAAAAATGAATAAAAATAAATAAGGAAATGGAAGTAGGGTGAGGAATGAGATATGAGTTCCTTCAATGTTGAATTATAGCGTTTACGCCTACAATTCCTGCGGAATTCGTACCAATCCAGAATTATCAAAATCTACAGTTTAACGCCGTTTATGTATACAGTTAGTTTACATAGAGAAACTATATGGATATATGAACGTTTACGTTGTTGTTTTTTTAGATGAATGTTTCATCGAAAAAAAAATTTGTTCAGAAAACTTTCCTAATGAAGTCAGCACGTCTTCTTTTACAATAGTACGATAAATTTTATGCCGTGATAAAATATTTTGTTCTCCGACATTTTGACCCGCTGTCAAAAAAGTGTTTCGACGCCACTGAACTCTAAATCTTGGCGCACTAGGCAGCTGCTTAATGCGCCAGTGGTTGAACGAACAGGCTCTGCTGTGAAACCACCCCGAAATCTGGGCAACATTCCTGGTGTGGCGGGTGTGCCACAGCAATAAACAACTCTTCCCATGAATTTCAACTTTATGGCGGGGTCCATGGACCATATCAGATCAGATCATATATAGAGGATTTTAGAAAGGGAGTGTCTGAACCCAGGTCTTAAACAATCCTTAATAAGAAGCTTGGAGATTTGGGCTAGGGTGCCCCATAGGAAAGTGACACGGAAGCGAAGTAGAAAGGCGAAGGAAGACGCCCTTATTTTTATTACCGGGGAGCCAGTACTTGGGGTCCGGAGACTTAACGTGCCCATCTGACGCACGTCGGATATTTAGTGACTCGAACGTTTGTACATACTTGGGATCGAATTTGAGGTTCCTCCTTTGCAGTCACAAACGCTGACCACTAGGCCATCCGCGGCAAGGTCCATAGACCAGGCGCAACACCAGGACCGAATTAAAGGGGGTCTAACAGAGCTGTAGCTAGGGTCCCACCATTACCAAAGGCCCAGGCAGACCACTACATCGCAAGTAATAATACGACATATATACTTATGTAGAGAGAAGTGTAAAATCATTTTTCTCTGGTATATCACTCGATCACAAGAAGTAGCTAGAACAGATTTCAAGGCAGTGAGTCTCTAAGGGCAAACTTTTCGTGTCGTTGTTTACAGCGGGGTCGGAGTGACAGTTTCAGCTTTTTCACTACTATTCACCCACACCTCCGTGTTTGCACTTGGAACTGTTAATGAACGAAATCCACTGTGACTTCCCAATTGCATAACGAAAAAGATGCACAAAAGAAAGTATAAAATGCTAAATTATTAAATTCCAAGACAAAATCTAGGAATCTTAAGCTTTTAACTCATGTTCTTGCGAGAAAAGTGGAAATAGTGACTTTTTTATGAAAACCGCAGATAATTTATTCGTTTGAAGAATGCACTACGTATTATCACAAGTATTGCGTGTTTTAACGGACTTCAACGAATTTTCGTCATAAGTTATTAGGGGCCCACTAAATCCTTAATCCCAGGAACGATTTAAGAACCGCTGAGACCCCCGGGCATGGTGGCACAAGGTCCACCCTCCCCCCCCCCCCATCCGTACCGCGCATTAACATACAATATATTCCATTTCATCTGAAATTAAAAAATATTGCCAGGTATCTTATACTTGTCATCTAAAGAAATGCGATACAAAAAAATTTGCAATGCGTTTTAGGCACTACATTTTAAAAACGCGGCTGAAACTGAGATGGAACGCAAATATCCAGAAAATCTCGATATTTGCGTTCCATCTAAGTTTCTATACCAGATTGTTGCCCAGATTCCCTGTGTAAACCAATTCCGTACAAATGAGGAATTTCGGCGACCTGGAATCAATCGGTGTGATTAGGTAATATAGACACCTATTCGGCAAGCGTAGTACGAGACACAGAGAGAGACCCACCATCAACAGCCACTAATGGCGTAGAGTGACCTAAAATTTATCCGTGGCTAAATATTTTTAAAATTGCTCTCAAACTTCCGTAATGTGAAATATAATTTTAGGGGATTGTGAGGTTTCAAACGGCACCAGTTCAAACTTCCGGGTGGTGGGTCAGGTGCACTCGGAGTCAGTGTGTGGGGTCAGTTGCACTCGGAGTCAGGGTGGAGGGTCAGGTGCACTCAGTCAGGGTGAAGGGGTCAGATGCACTCAGGCATTACCTATACTTTTTAATTAATCTTACCAAGTTTGATTGAAAGGAGACTTAACATTGGAAATGTTTTGTAAAAAATGCATTTTTCCATAAACGATTTTAATTACTTTTACCTTGCACAACGTATGCCCTTTAGTTGTGTGAATGAAACAAAATATTGCACACTTCTCTTAAAATTATTACGGCAATTCTTTAAGGAACAAAATATGATTTTATAACTGCTCCCGTTCCCCCAAACTTATCATAACAACCGCCAAGCCCTCCCCTTCAACTTTTGAGACAAGTCCAGGTATCTTTTAGTGGTGATTTTAAACAACAAAATATTTGTATCTAACAGCTTGAATGCACATGCGCAGATCTTCCAAGCCCGTCTAAACTTTCAAGGTAGAGAGCAGACTTTTTTTGACATAAGAATAAAGTAAAAAAAAAATGCTTTTTAATATGGGTAGTAACATGCTTTTATGCATTTTCTAGCTCAAATTCTACATCCAGGACCGGTGCTCAGCTGCTTGCCACCTTAGGCAATGGCCCAAAAATTCTATGTAATTCATTTGTGTGGCATCACAGTATTTATTCAATAATTTGAAGATGCAAAAAAAAACAATGTGATCTAAATGGAAAGCAACTAATAGGAACTAAATCGATTTACTTGCCTGGTCCAACGTAAATTAAAATTTCATTTTGCATACTTTTATTCGCAAAATTACCAACAAGTGTTTTCAAATCTAGGTCACGGGAAATTTCTTATTTGGTCGACAACGTATATAACCCTAAAAAATTCCATTGGGATTAATTTAGTGGTAGCGCCTCTACTTTTACTTCTGTTTTCATTAGAAAATAAGACGGAGTGTAACAGTTGCGAACCTCTAGTCTAGGCGGCGAGAATTGCCGCTGTTTGTTACAGAAGTGAATAGTCTTGATATTTCCACGGAAAGCCGCATAAGACAGAATCCATTTTTCTTAAATTTTGTACCGCCCTCTTACTCGCTTACTCAACGAATAAGAATTTTCAAGTTATATTGAAAGGACAACAGAAAAAAGTCATCTTTTTTCATCATTAACACATTCAATTTTATGAACTCTAACAGCGGCAGCAGAACCGATTACGCAGAGGGGGCAAAACATAACATTTTCCCCCTTCAGTTGTCTTCCTTTTCAAATTACATATGTTCGTGATTGGAAATCTCAAACATTCGTTTTTGTTTTTTGAAGTTCATTTTGATAAAAATTGAGTATTTCTCTTCATTTTTCACCATGAACTATCTAGAAATCTGATTTGTTTTTTAATGACATTCCTGAGAGGGCAAGAAATGTTAGCCCCATTAAACAGTCCAGAGGGCTGGTTCCCGTTTGAAGACCAGCAATGTTTTGTGTCTCATTAGGTGAAAAAAACTCCTGAGAGTCCAAGAAATGCTAGCCCCATTAAACAGTCCAGAGGGCTGGTTACCGTTTGAAGACCAGCTATGTTTTGTATCTCATTAGGTGTGAAAAACTCCTGAGAGTCCAAGAAATTCTAGCCCCATTAAACGGTCCAGAGGGCTGGTTCCCGTTTGAAGACCAGCAATGTTTTGTGTCTCATTAGGTAAAAAAAACTCCTGAGAGTCCAAGAAATGCTAGCCCCATTAAACAGTCCAGAGGGCTGGTTCCCGTTTGAAGACAAGCAATGTTTTGTGTCTCATTAGGTGAAACAAACTCCTGAGAGTCCAAGAAATGCTAGCCCCATTAAACAGTCCAGAGGGCTGGTTCCCGTTTGAAGACCAGCAATGTTTTGTGTCTCATTAGGTGTAACAAACTCCTGAGAGTCCAAGAAATGCTAGCCCCATTAAACAGTCCAGAGGGCTGGTTCCCTTTTGAAGACCAGCAATGTTTTGTGTCTCATTAGGTGTAAAGAACTCCTGAGAGTCCAAGAAATGCTAGCCCCATTAAACAGTCCAGAGGGCTGGTTCCCTTTTGAAGACCAGCAATGTTTTGTGTCTCATTAGGTGTAAAGAACTCCTGAGAGTCCAAGAAATGCTAGCCCCATTAAACAGTCCAGAGAGCTGGTTCCCGTTTGAAGACCAGCAATGTTTTGTGTCTCATTAGGTGTAAAAAACTCCCGAGAGTCCAAGAAATGCTAGCCCCATTAAACAGTCCAGAGGGCTGGTTCCCGTTTGAAGACCAGCAATGTTTTGTGTCTCATTAGGAGTAAAAAATTAGTCTAAAAAATGAGTAAAAATAAATAGGGAAATGGAAGTAGGGCGAGGAATGAGATATAAGTTCCTTCAATGTTGAATTATAGCGCCTACGGCTACAATTCCTGCTGAATTCCTACCAATCCGGAAGTACCAAAATCTATAGTTCAACGCCGTTTATGTATACAGTTAGTTTACATTGAGAAACTGTATGAATGTGAAAGTGTTTTTTTTTTTAAATGAATGTTTAATCGAAAAAAGAAATTTTGTTCAGCCAATTTCCCTAATGAAGTCACCACGTCTACAGTAGTACGATCAATTTTATGCCATGATAAAATATTTTGTTCTGCGACATCTTGCCCCCCGCTGTCAAAATAGAGTTCCGAATGAACTGCAGGACACATAACAGGACTCGTGGTCCTATCCAAAACCACTAATGGTCCTAAACCGGCCATGAAAAATAGCTCCATACCATGACGCTGCCTCCATCAAACTTCTTTGTCGGGAAGATACAGTCCAAAATGTGCCTTTTTTTCTGGCATTCGGCACATCTGGGTACGACTATCAGACAAGAAGACTGTGCTCCGTGACATTTCAGCCGAAAGCCCAGTTCTACCGTCTAAGATGGTATTTTTTACTCCATATTAATTGCCGTGTAGCATTAGATTAGAAGTGATTATCGGCTTGTAGAAGGCTGCCTGACCATACTAACCTATGTCGTGCACCGTTCTGCGCGATGTGCTGTTGGTCACATCAGTCCCTCATAGGATTTGCTTTATTTAAGATGATGTTGATTTTCTTTCTGAGCGAACAGTCCTTTACAGAGCTCACCTGTCATGTACTTCGGAGGTTTACCGGGGTTTACCGCTGTAAACCTCCGAAGGTTTACAGCTTCGGAGGTTTACCGGGTCGCTTCTTCGTAGATTCAGTCCCAGCTTGCTTTTATTTATGTATCACATCACTAACCGTTGACCTACAGATCTTTAATGCCACTGAAATGTCACATAAAAAGCAATTGCTTTATGTGTCACCCTACTATCGATAGGCGTTGTAAATCAGTGAATTCTGTCGATTGAAGCATATATATATAATATCATCATCATCACCATTGTCAACCATTATCGATCCACTGCTGGACGAAAGTCTCCCCAAGTTTCCTCCACAACGGTCTGTCTTGTGCCTGTCTCCTCCATGTCACTCCCGCATACTTTCGAATTTCATCCACCCATCTCCCATGTGGTCTTCTTCTGGGTCTTCTCCTGTCCCTTGCAACCCAATCTAAAATTTCGGCTGTCCATCGATGGTCTGTCCTTCTGGCAGTATGCCCAGCCCATTGCCATTTCAGGGATTTAACTCTGATCATGATGTCTTCCACTCTTGTCACTTTTCGGATCCACGAGTTTCTCTTCTTATCTCTCCTGGTTACACCAAGCATGCACCTCTCCATGCCTCTTTGAGTTCTCTGCAGCCTTTGTATGTCTCTTTTAGTTAAGGTCCACGTCTCTGCACCATACGTAAGCACTGGAAGGATGCATTGATCAAACACTTTTCTTTTAAGACATAATGGCATATTGCTCTTGAAAATTATGCTGTTTCTTCCAAAAGCTCTCCAGGCAAGTTTTGTACGCCGATTAATTTCTTCATCAATGTGACCCTCACTTGATATCTGCTGTCCAAGATAAACGTACGTGTCTGTTATCTCCAGCTTTTCTCCATCAATCGATAAATCTTCATTTCTCGTAAAAGCATTGAACATGACTTTTGTCTTCTGAAAGTTCATTTTTAATCCCACTTCTTTACTCTTGTCAGCAAGTTCGTGGATCATACTCTGCAGCTCTGATGGGGTAGTTTGCAAAAATGACTACGTCATCAGCAAAACGAAGGTGGGTTAGATAATCTCCATTAATTTTTCTCCTTTTGTTTTCCCAGCTCAGCGACTGAAAAACACCCTCCAATGTGGCATTAAAGAGCTTCGGAGATATGGTGTCACCTTGTCTCATTCCCTTTCCAATTTTTACGCATGTTTTATTTTCAAACAGCCGAATTTTTGCACTTGCATTTTCATAGATGTTATTAATAATATTAATGTATGCATCTTCAATACCGCAGGATTTTAGAGCCATTGTAACTGCTGTTGATTTTACTGAATCAAAGGCATGCACAATGGAAGTTCTTATTCCCTTGCTCTTTCAATTAGTTCTCTCAGTACGTGGATGTGATCTATTGTGCTGTAGCCACTCCTGAATCCAGCTTGTTCTCTCGGTTGAGCCATGTCTAGTGTTACCTTCAAGCGGTGTGAAAGAACTTTAGTAGAGATTTTATAAACCACTGATAGGAGGCTGATGGGTCTGTAGTTCCTGAGATCCTCAATGTCACCTTTTTTATGTAGCAGGATCATTGTAGCGTTGTTCCAATCCTCAGGAATCTTCCCTTCATTAAGGCATCGAGGGAAAATTTGGGCGAGTATTGTTTCGATTTCTCCACTTGCTTCTTGTATGATGTCTACAGTAATTCCAATTTCTCCTGGAGCTTTCCTCCGTTTCATGTTCTTGATTGCATGTGCAACTTCTGCTGGGAGTACTGAAAGAACTCTGGTACTGGTGCCTTTCATGATGTCTGAAGTACATGTATCATCCCTTTCATATAATTTGGAGTAGAAATCTTTCACTCTTGTCAAAATTTCGCCTCTATTTCTTGTTTCAGAACCATCTTCTTTTCTCAGTGCCATAATTTGTTTTCTTCCTTCACTGAGATGTCCCTTTGCTATCTTTAGGCTTCGGTTGTTTTCAATTGCTTTCCTCACTAGTTCACAGTTGAATTTCCTTATGTCTTCAGTGACACTTTTTCGTACTGTCTTGCATAGCTCTATATATTCCACTTTGGAAGTCACATCTTCTTTAGTTGTCCTCATCTCTCTTCTTTTTTGCATCAACATTTTGGTTTTTCCTGATAATTTGTTCACCTGCAACTTGTTCTTAGACCCAGCTAATTTTGTTGCTGTTTCCATAAGAGCTTTGGTTACTTTTCTGTTAACTTCAGAAATATCCACTTCTTCCGATGTTTGGCCTTCTAAAGCAGAGAATCTGTTCTTCAGTTCCCACTTGAAGGTATTATGGTGTTTTTTAAGGTTGGTTATGTTAATACATCTTGTTTGTCTTATGAGCTTGCCACGTTCAAGTTTAGTGTTGAGGTGCATCTTACATCTCACCAATCTATGGTCACTACCTGTGTTGAACTTGTTTAGCACCCAGAAGTTATAATGAATAAGCTTTATTTGCTTTCCGCTAAGCTAATTATAATGATTAACCTTTTGTACCAGCTAAGCTAAGCTAATGATAATGAATAAAGCTTCTGCTACTAATTGATATGCTTGTACTAAGCTTCAAATAGTGAATTCAAATGGTTGTTGTTACTAGTTAATTAAGAACATGAATAAAGTCTCCTGCTAGTAGTGTAGTAATAGTATTGAACGAACTTATAACTGGTAGTAATGTTGTAGCAGTAATTAGAATGAATAAAGTCTTAACGCTGGTTGTTAATAGTAATAAACTAATGACATAAACCTAACAGCCAGACAGAGGTCTGACAAAAACTATGAATTGAGAAAGACGTACTTACGACAAAGCTCTTTTATTATGTAACTCTTGATCATCCAACGCACACACACAACTCGTTTCACAATAATGAAGAATCAAACTAATCACATAGAACGAAGCTCTCAATACAACAACAACAACAAACTCTCTCCTTCACAACAACAACAACAAACTCTCTCCTTCACAACAACAACGCTCCCCTAGTATAACAACAAACGCTCTCCCTATAACAACAAAAGCTCTCCCTGGCTATCGTTGAACGCGCCTATATATACTGGCTACCACCACGTCATGACTTACACTCATTGCCAGATCTCATTCAGCGGGTGAAATAATATTTCGTTCAGTAAGAAGATAATTTACATAGTAAAATAAAATAACCAGAGATAGTAAAATCAAAAGGAAAGTGAATATAGAGTATACGTTACAAAGTCTTCTATGATGAATTTTTTGTTACACATAATAAAATCAATTTCACTTGTCATCCCATTTGGATGTCTCCATGTCCATTTCCTGTGTGGCTTTTTCTTGAAAAAGGAGTTCAAGATGAAAAACCCTTCTGCCTCTGCAAACTCTACGAGAGTATTTCCACGCTGGTTTCTGTTGCCGTGACCGAATTTACCTACTGAAATTTCATTCTGCTGCCGTTGCCCTATTTTTGCATTGAAATCTCCCATAATTATCTTCAAGTGCTGCTTACCTTTATTATTTAGATGACGAATTTCCTCATAAAATTCTTCAATTTCTTCTTCAGGATGACTTGTGGTGTGTGCATAAGTTTGAATAATCTGAGCCTTGTATCTTCTCGAGAGTTGGATAACGAGTCGTACAGCTCTGTCAGAGGAACTTTCAACTTCTACAACTTTATCCTTCAGTTTCTTGTTTATTATAAATCCCACACCACTAGTCCTGCCAGTATCTGTCCCACGATAGTAGAAGAGATGTCCACTTTTCAGTTCAGTGAGATCTTCGCCTTTTCTCCTTACCTCACTTAACCCGACAATGTCCCACTTGATCCTTTGTAGTTCTTCTTCCAATTCAAGAAGCCTTGAATCAGAAGATAGGGAGCGTCCATTATACGTAGCCAAGGTCAGCATCAGATGGCAGCCTAGTCCGGTCCTCCGGAGATTCTTAGCACCCTCTGTCTTCATGTCGCACTGGCCGCTGCCTTGGCCAGGTACATTCCAGCTGCCGGAGACTGAGGACCAAGATTTAAGTTGTGGAGTCATTTTGGAGGGGTTTGGGCATAACTCACCACGCTGGCCAAGCGGGTTGGTGAGTGTATGATAGCATTTCCTCTAATCCCGATGGTATAGTTATACCGCTATTGGCGGTCGTCAGAGTCCCTTTAGTGGGAACAGGATGCACCACGAGAAGGCGGGGTTGACATTTGTCAAGGAGAGGCTGGGATGTTACGCATCACCTGACCTTACATCCCATATATATATATATATATCACTCTCACAACTTGAGTTCTCTTTAATCTTCTTCTTTCTGTTTAGTGGTAGCAGATGAAGAGCATGGGTCGGGACATGAAAGTTATGGATGCAAGCTAAATTGTTAACTAAAGCTAGGTCATACAACTCTGCGGAGGTCATGACATATATATATTTTTTAAAACAATTTTTGGTGGGCTTATTACTTGCATCTATGCCTTTACAGAAACCCATTTCCAACTAGGTCTTTGTGGAAGTGAGAAAATGCAGAGTTTTTGCTGGTCCTTGATAAAGCCAAGGCTCAGTATTCTCGACACTTTCTGCATTCAGTTGTTTTATTTTATTTTTTATCTTTTCTCCTTTTACTCACACCGGTAGATACATAACCTTTTCTATGTTGTACTTGGTATGAGTCAAAAAAAAATATTTTTTTTTTTTTGCTTAGGTCTCTTCTTAATAGAATGTGAATTCTGAATTTTCATAACTGCTGCGTTGCGTGTTTTGATCTTCAGGTTATTTTGCAACTTTCGTTTTAAATTCAAAAGTTTATATATATATATATATATATATATATATATATATATATAGACAAAAAGTCACCGGACACCTAGAAGAGAAACACAACATAGCATTTATTGGCATACATTAGTACGGTGTCGGTCCACCTTTGGCCTTAATGCATGCACTGATCCTTCGAGATATGCTTTCGACAAGGTTTTAAAACACAGCGATAGGTATGCGCTTCCATTCAGTACACAATGCTGTTGCTAAATTTTGCTTAGTAGTAGGCCTTGGTTCCAAACTTCTTATGCAGCACTCTAATTCATCTCATAGGTACTCTACGGGATTAATATCAGGGCTCTGTGCTGGCCAGTCCACACACGATACGGAATTATCGTCAAACCACGCCGTAACAGTCCTTGCTTTATAGCTCGGTGCATTATCCTGCTGGTACCAGCAAGGCGCGGTTCCATAGTATGGCAACAGAGTTGGTAGGGCATATTTGTCCAGAATATCGAGGTAGACGTGCTGGTTAACAGGTTTGTCCACGATAACCAATGGGCAGGGACCATACCACGAAAACCACCCCTACAAGACTACACTGCCAGCTCCAAACTTGACTGCAGGAACAGTACACTGTGGTAAATGGCGTTCTACCGGCTGTCGCCACAGCCACACACGGCCAGCAGACTGATAAATCGTGTATCTGGATTCATCAGTCCATAGGACCCGTTTCGATTGATCTACGGTTCACGATAAAGGTTCCTTACATCATGCTAAGCGACGAGTAGCATTCCGGGTGCAGATGAAAGGCTTATGAGCTGCTGCACGACCACGGTAACCCATGGAATGAAGTTCTCTGCGAACATACTGGAACCTCGTGTATGGAATGGCGTTCTCTGCGAAAATGCTGGAACCTCTTGTACATACCAAGGTTCCAGAATTTTTATTCACCTGTACACTGAGGTCTTGTGCAGTACTCCGTCGATTAGCTGTAACGACTCTCCTGAGGCTTTGACGTCCTCTATCACTGATTTTTTTTCGTCTGCCGGTACATTTTGCTGCTTCAGGCACGCCATGTGTCTTCCACTTATTCAGTGCATCTAAAACAGTTGACTTGGATATGTTTAAACGCTCCTCGGTTTCTCATATGGACAAGCCACTACCCAACAATCTTTCCTTTCTCAAAGTCAGTTCTCTCCCGCCGCGACTTTTTTTACTCAACCTCACAATGCGATATGATCGCGGTCAGCTGCAGGCTTGTTTTTATACCGTTTGCAGCTGTTCCGCACATCTTAACAACTCGGCTGATCCGTTCATGTGCTTTTAAAGGGGTGTCCGGTGACTTCTGTCAATATCGTGTATCGAATGAAGTGCTAAACCGTAACACTTTAAAAACTCTCCAAACTCCGTAGTGAGCTATACAGATTGAGAACATAGTGAATATGAACATGAGAGTAAAAAAAGCCCACCAAACTAAGAATAAAATTAAAGGTAATAAAATCAAGTAATACAAAAAACTCTGAATATGAGGCTAAGAAACGCCGAACCATCCCAATGAAGTAAATGTGCAATATTCTCATCAGGGGGATACTAGTGCTTAAGGTGACCTTTCAAATCGAGTAGAGACTTGTAAATAACCAAAGTCGCTCGAGTATCCCCTAAGTCACCAAACGAATAGAAGAGGTAAAACAAACTTGTAAGATAACGACTCACCTCCTACAGGGAAGTCTGGTGGAATCACACAACGACCAAGCGAGCACTAATAGGTCACCAAACGAATAGAAAAGATAAAACGAACTTGAAAAATATCGACTCACCTCCGGTAAGAAAGTTCGGTGGAATCACAAAACGACCAAGCAATCACAAACATTGCTCCCAACTCGATACCCACTGCGCATTTTGCTCGCTTGGTCGTTTTGTAATTCCACCGAACTTCCTCATCGGAGGTGAGTCGATATTTTTCAAGTTCGTTTGATCTTTTCTATTTGTTTGGTGACCTATTAGTGCTCGCTTGGTTGTTGTGTGATTCCACCAGACTTCCTTGTAGGAGGTGAGTCGTTATCTTACAAGTTTGTTTTACCTCTTCTATTTGTTTGGTGACCTAGGGGATACTCGAGCGACTTTGGTTATTTACAAGTCTCTGCTCGATTTGAAAAGTAACCTTACGCACGAGTATCCCCCTCATGAGAATAGTGCACATTTACTTCATTGGATGGTTCGGCGCACTTCCATGGTTACTTGGTCTCATATTCGAAGTTTTTTGTATTACTTGGTTTTATTACCTTTAACTCTATTTTAGTTTTGTGTTGGTTTTTTTTTTTTTTGGTTCTCATGTCACGATGTTTTCAATCTGTATTAGCTCACTACTTAGTTTGGATAGTTTTGAAAGTGTTTCTATTTATTACTTCATTCGTATACAATGTATAATTAAATCGCTATTATGTCAAGCTGCATTGCGCTGACATGTGGTGATTTTTGATTTTTTGATTGTTCAATTCTTTGTTTATATTAATAAGTTCTTCTCTAAAGCTTTTGACAGTAGATATACTGTACAGTATATATAGATAGATAGACATGACATAAGTACAGACACCTGGTTTGTTAACAATATTTATTTCCTCTCCGCATGGAATGGAAGAAGTTGTAGTTGTAGCTGGATTGTTTTTGTTTTGTTGTTTTTTATTCAAGGTTTAACGATCACCGTGAGCAACTCAATGGGCAATAAGCAGCCGCTCGTCCCTAATTTAGGGCCACTGGTTTCAGGGAAGGGAAAGAGCCAGTACCGTAAGAAAAACACAACATCCATGCCTCACCGGGATTCGAACCCAGACCCATCTCGGACGAATGATCAAAAGCCATCGCTTAGACCATTGGCCTAAATTAAAGTTAATTTTATCGATGTACAAATTTTCATCCTTGGGAATACATTAATTGCGAAGAAAATATGTAAAGAAGTTTTACCAGTGGAAACATATAGCAGAGATTTTAGGTGGAACCACCTTAATGACACCGGAGCTTTTATTGGCGTTCGTACATTGTCCACACTTTGGGATCGTATTATTGATAACGAGGGGAACTGCTACCGATTACCCTCAAATACTGTGATCATTGCTTTATTTAGTCTTACAGGAATTATGGCAATTTCAAAGTGTTTGTTCACTTACTTCCCGAATGACCTAATATAGGTATACAAAAGTCTGGCTGTTAGTAAGAAAGTTTTTGCTGCCTTCATAGATTTAGAGAAAGCTTACTACCGAGTAAAGAGGACACTTTTGTGGAAGGTTTTGAATGAACATGGTGTTACTGGGAATGTACTTACCAGTGTAAAAACCATGTATGCCGGCAGTAGAGCTTGTGTATAAGTGATTGGCGTTTTATCAAAATGGTTTTCTATTAGTGCTGCTGCCAGACAAGGTTGTGTAATGTCACCATGGCAGTTTAATATATTTATGAATGCGTGCATGCGTGTGATGCCAAAATTGATAATACTGGTATATAAGTCTTGGTGATATTAGTGTGTACAGATTGCTGTATGCTGATGACACTGTCCTGTTGGCAGAGAGCAAAAGTGAGTTGCAGAGTATGTTGTCCCGGATGTACAAAGTTTGCATGAAATTCAAACTGAGTATAAATAAGGGAAAGACCAAATTTATGATTTTTGAGAGAGGAACTGGTAGTACTGAATGTAATATAAGTCTACATGACACAGTGACTGACCAGGTGAATGAGTTTGTTTATTTAGGAAGCATGTTTGACAGAGAAAACAAATTGGATGGTGAAATTAGTAGGCGAGTGAATTCTTCATTAAACGTCATAGCGGCTTTGGGAGGTGTTCACAGGAATGATGGGTTCTCAAGAGAGTTCCGCATGGCTGTGTATGAAAGTGTAATTGTTCCTACTCTGGTGTATGGCAGTGAAACCTGGGTACTGCAGAAGAAACATAAGAGTCGTTTGTGTGCTGGAAAAATGCGTTACTTACGTGGGATTTGTGGCAAGACACGATATGATTGTGTCAGAAATGAAGATGTATTGAAAATGTGTGATGTGAAGCAAGATGTTGTTAGCAAGGTGGAGACTAATATGCTTTTTTGGTTTGGCCACGTTGGAAGAATGAGTGATGAGATGCTTACTAAGAAAATCTTTTTAGCACAAGTGGCAGGAAAGAAAGGTAGAGGAAGGCCAAGGAAGTCGTGGGAAGATCAGATTCAGAAGTGTCTGCATGAGAAAAAATACTATGAGTATAAAGTACAGCGGGTCTTGCGTACGGCATGTGATGGATATCAGTGAAGCCCAAGTTGTATGTCAAGATCACTGCAAATGGAGAAGTTTGATACAGCAACAGTAAGGAAAAATTATCTGGCAGTTTGTATTTCTTTGTGGAGCTAACCTCTGAATCTCAGAGAAGAGCTTAGTGATATGTAACTGAAATGATATGTGAAAGAACTGTTAAATAAAAAAATCGTCCGTAGCTCAACACTGTCATGTAAATAATCACAAACTTCTATTTGACGAAGCTAAGCTGATTGATCCTAGTTATATTTTTTTACCGTCTATACACGATGAAGATTTTGAACCTAAATATTCAAATCCGAAAAAGATCTTAAAACCACCTGCAACAAGATAAATATCTTTATTTGATCATTCACACACTACTAGATCTTTCAAAACGCCAAGCGTTTCATCTTCAGGTATTAGCTGATCAACAAAGATTAGAAACTTTATGTTTATATTACAGCAGTTCAAAAAATGGGTAACGTATTTTATAAACATTCGCGTGATGTCAATAGCGCGTGAGTTGTTACTAAGTATCATACAACTGCAAGTGTTATTGGCTCGTACATTAACAAGTCAAAAGAAAGTCTTAGCGAGAATTATTATTGGGTTTGACTTCGCCGAAATAATGTTGTCCATGGAGTCGGGATCGTGATGGGTTGGTCCTCGTTGCAACACTTTTTATCATATTCGTAAATAAAGAGACTTTCCATAAGCAGCAGGGATCTTCTAGTGTTAGTTGTTGCCAATATTTTAGATTCATTCCATACCGGTTGAAGAACTGCTTAGTTATCCGTTCCATTGTTTGTTGATGGTGTGTGACAACGACCAATCAGGCAGGATATATAAAAGTCAGCGGCACATTTCAACAGTAATTAATTTCGTGCATCAGAGATCCTAGTTATATTTATTTTACCGTCTATACACGATGAAGATTTTGAATCTAAATATTCAAATCCGAAAAAGATCTTAAAACCACCTGCAACCAGATAAATATCTTTATTTGATCATCCATACACTACTAGATCTTTCAAAACGCCAAGCGTTTCATCTTCAGGTATTAGCTGATCAATAACGATTAGAAACTTTATGTATGGAATGAATCAAAAATATTAACAACAACTAACACTAGAAGATCCCTGCTGCTTATGGAAAGTCTCTTTATTTACGAATATGATAAAAAGTGTTGCAACGAGGACCAACCCATCACGATCCCGACTCCATGGACAACATTATTTCGGCGAAGTCAAACCCAATAATAATTCTCGCTAAGACTTTCTTTTGACTTGTTAATGTACGAGCCAATAACACTTGCAGTTGTATGATACTCAGTAACAACTCACGCGCTATTGACATCACGCGAATGTTTATAAAATACGTTACCCATTTTTTGAACTGCTGTAATATAAACATAAAGTTTCTAATCTTTGTTGATCAGCTAATACCTGAAGATGAAACGCTTGGCTTTTTGAAAGATCTAGTAGTGTGTGAATGATCAAATAAAGATATTTATCTGGTTGCAGGTGGTTTTAAGATCTTTTTCGGATTTGAATATTTAGGTTCAAAATCTTCATCGTGTATAGACGGTAAAATAAATATAACTAGGATCTCTGATGCACGAAATTAATTACTGTTTAAGCTGATTGACATGCCGATTCACCCATAAAGCTGAAAAGCCCCAAGCCTTCCATGTTTTTCGAAACCACTAGCAGCTTGCGAACAACTCGGCCTTCACTCGAATGCTCTCAAGTGTATGGAAACAACTTTCAGACCGTGACCGTTCTCACTAGTGCAGAGTGGTCCCAAAGGCGAATCAAACGGGACAAAAGTCATTTTGGTCACTCTTGAAAAAACGAGTAAAGTTAGTTTGGTAATATTAACATATTGCTTTATCATGATTTCACCTTTAAACAACATTAATGTAAAATATGACTCCGTGGCAGAACCTTGAAGTTCAATGTTGAGATCACTGATCTTGCGCTGACGTCAGATGGTTCATGTCTCTATAAGATTAGTTAGTCTCTGCAACCGATTGTTTTTTTAGATTGGAGGTTTTTGTTTTTAAAATGATTTATTTGCACCTGGTGGCACAGAGACATGACAAACAGGCAGACATAGACAAGATACGGGTAATTCACATCAACAAGTACATATCATACATGGTTTACATTATGCCAAATGAACAATGTACACAGAGAGATCAAGTAACACATTGCAAACAAGTACACATCAAACATGGGTTTACAGTATGCCAAATGACCAATGAACACAGAGAGCCAGTGTTGGTCAAGTAACACACTGAGAGCCAGTGCGGAAAGACAAACACACACATCTATGCCTCACCGGGATTCGAACTCGGACCCAACTAGGGCGAATGATCATAAGCCAGCGCCTTATTATTATTATTTTTTTTTTTTGATTGGAGGTTTAACGACTACCGTGAGCAACTCAATGGGCTATAAGCAGTCGCCCGTCCCTAATTTAGGGTCACTGGTTACAGAGAAGGGATAGAGTCAGTGCCGTAAGATAAACACAACATCCATGCCTCACCGGGATTCGAATCCGGACCCCTTTCGGACGAATGATCAGAGGCCATCGCTTAGACCACTGCGCCACCGGGGCGGCACAACCGACTGTGAACAAGTGGAAGCTTTTATTCCTGCTGGATATTTTAATAGTTAAATATATGTGTAACCTTTTGATATAATAAGTATACATATACTGAGAACTGTATGTCCATGCTATTAAACCTCCAAACACACACACACACACACACACATGCTATTAACTAGCATTTTTCATGGAAAAAATATTTAATTATGCATTTTTTTGAAAACTTTAAAGGGACTTCTAAAAAAAACCATGACCGAACATATCCATAAAGAAATGTATGGGCTATAAGGGGCTTTAAACCGCAACATGCGCCGCTTGCGCCTTTTTCTGATTTTTTTCAAGCTGATTAAGGTGGACGTCAAGTAATTTTGCTTCCTATACTTCCAATGGAAAAACTTCTGTACACATTTTCTTCACAATTAATGCGTTCCCAAGGATAAAAATTTGAACATCGATTAAAAAAACTTCACATTATAACTTGGAATGCTTAATATTTTCTTAAACATAACTATAATTATATTCAAAATCAATAGCTTTACCTTTGGTGGTTTTGAAACCAGAAAAAAGATGGCGCGACCTGTACTGTGATGACGTCAGTAGACAAGCAAATGTTGGATTGCATAATTATGGTTATGTTTTAGAAAATATGAAGTATTCCAAGTTATAAAATGAAGCTATTTTAATCGATGTTCAAATTTTCATCCTTGGGAACGCATTAATTGTGAAGAAAATGTGTACAGAAGTTTTTCCATTGGAAGTATAGGAAGCAAAATTGCTTGACGTCCACCTTAACAATAAAAAAATCCTACAACCAAGACTTGCTCTTTATCGAAAGCAGAACGTTTAATCGGCATAAACGGGCAATAAACCCATGTAAACGTAAATAAGATGTCTATTTAAGCAGATTTAATTAAATGCTGTCGTTAAATTTAATTTATATTAACTTAATGGGTTGCTATCACAACGTTAATCTTAAAATGAAAGTTAAATTTATCGTATTAAATACGTAGGCTGAAAAATCGGGATTTTGACGTTTTCATAATGCTTAATAAACTATTATTATTTACTATTATTACAAAATTCTGCACAATTTTTTATTATTTAAGAAAATAATAATAAAATCATAATTTTTGCTTACAATGGTGGATGGAGAAATGTGCAATGCTGTAACTGACACTCCTTTGCAGACCACTCGCTAATACACAAATGAAGACAAGATGAGAACCTTCACCTTATATGCCTTGATTAGATTTTGAATGCCTAGTCCACATTTTGAATGGGCTGGATCTGAAGAAGTGGCAGATTAGAGGAAAAGGCTTCAATGAAAAAAAGAAAATAACTTATACCGAAAATTTCGAAAAGAAAATGGGATTGATTGTGGATCAGCCGACCCCCCCCCAAGGAAGTGGAAATTCCAATCACGGCAATACATCTCGCAACTTCTTTCAGAACCTAAAACATTCAGCAGAAATAACTGGCATTGATCAAAATTTAATACAGAGATTTGGAACTATTCTCAGAACGCTTTTTCTGGTTTCTCAGTAAATCCTAAAATATTTGACCTTTACGCACGTGAAACAAAAAAAACCTGTTCTTAAAGCTGTATTCATGTTTTTATATGCCTGTCACTGTGCATAAGGGGCTTATACATGGAGCACAAGTCATTGAACATGCAATGTTACCGATTGGCCTGCTTTCCGAAGAAGCGCAAAAGACTAGAAATAAGCACAAAAGAAAATTCTGTGAAACTCATGCGCGAAAAGTTTCACGGAATGACACAATGCAAGGCGTTCTGAATCTACTGCTGATCACTTCAGATTCTTTCGTCTAAAAATATACACCAGAAGAAGAAATCTACTTTTCTCTTGGAAGTCCGACAGCTCCTGGAAGAACCACACTTAATTAAATGCAAGAAGGACGAAGGAGTGGAGAAAAATACAGCACCTTCAGAAAATGCAGAATATGATGAAGATGATGATGGTGATGAAGACTAATGAAGAAGAGAAGTATTTTACGCATGATGAGGAAGAGGAAAATTATAAAGAAGAAATTTCTGCTATTAATGATACCGATGAGAATATCTGGTAATCATATAGACAGTCATATTTGTTATGTATGCATGTATAGGGAGATAAGAAAGTAATGCTTTAATTAATAATATATCCTTATACAGTGTAACTTGGATAATTCGAAGCTGAAGGGACCACAAAAATAATTCGAATTATCGACAAATTCGAATTAGGCAAGTTTGAATATGGGCACATTCAAGTACTGTAAAAAAAAAAAACCATGTTTATTCATAACATACAAAAAAAAAAGTACAGTTACCGTAAATTTACAAATTTTTTGTAAAAAAAAACGTGACATTTTGGCCTGTTTCTTAGAATTAATAGAATTTATGTTATAGGTAAGTGTAAATTCCTCAAGTTTCTCGAGCGAATGAAATGGAGAGTCACTTACATTTTGCTGTCCCTCAACAAACTTCCTTAATCATCGGAGTGCCTGCTTTCCGAAGCCGTTGGCTATAGTTTCAAGTTTAACTTGTTGCTTCATCCAGAACTCGGCAATTCATCCAGAACAGTACGTGCCCATTTTTAAAGGTAATTGTTGAAAATACGAAAATGGGGTTTTCTTAGAATTAAAAAAAAAAAAAAAAAAAAGACTTCGAATTAAAGGGGTTTTCTTAACATTATTTATATAGAAAATTCAAGGGACCAAATGAAAAATTCGAATTAACCAAGAATTCGAATTAAAAACGTTCGAATCAGACAAGTTACATGTATATTACGTCATATTATATTATTATATTAAAATATATAATATTATTATTATTTGGATGAAAAAAAAAAGAGACTCCACCTTTTTCTGAGGTTTTTCTTCTCTTCCTTCAGGGACGAGTAGGACGTACCAAGTCTGGGAAGTGGTATTTCTTTCTCTCAGTTGTCCAGGAACTCCCTTACTATACTACAAGTGTTCAGGATAGCTGCCTTCTGTAGTTCCATGTAGGCGTTAGGTGGAGGGTCTAGTGTCTGTATGGAGCTGTGAATGGTTCTTAGGTACAACTTTTGTGGCTGATATTATTATGGTGACGGTGGTGACGTTCTCCATATGCCACATTTCCTTGACTTCGTATCGTAGGTCGTTATACTTTGACAGCTGCGTTTTCTGGATGTTGTACGTGTTGGGCAAGGCTATGTGAATGAGGTATGTTGACTTCTTCTCCTTGTCGTCCAGGACGATGTCGGGCCGATTGTGTGGGATGGTCTTATCTGTTCTGATCGATCTGTCGCAGTACATCTTGTGGGTGTTGTTCTCTAGAAGCGTTGTTGGCTCATACTTGTTGTAGGGGACAGGCTCAGTTGTAATGAAGTGATGCTTTCTTGCCAATTTCTGATGGACAATCTTGGCGACTTGATTGTGCCCGTTCGTGTACTCTGTTTGTGTGAGGACTCTGCACCCTTCTGTGATATCTTGGATGGTCTCTTGCGCTTGATGGCATTGCCGACATGTGTCGCTTTCCACTGACGTGTCCTTCAGGATATGGTTCCGGTGGTTTCTGGTATTTAAAACTTGATCTTGTATAGCCATTAGGAACCCTTCAGTCTCGGGGAAGAGTGATCCGTTTGTTAGCCATGCATTGGAAGAAGTGTTATCCACATAGTCCGATTGCAAATCGTTGTAGTGCCTTCCGTGTAGGGCTTTCTTGCCCCAAGCTTCTTCTGTTGGTTCCCTCGTTCCAATCTCGATGTTCTGAGTAGAGAGGTCTATGATGTTCTTCTTGTCACTCTGGTTCATCGCTTGGTGAAGGGGTCCCTTGCTCTGATGGATGTATTTTCTGAGGCTGCTGATTTCTTTGTCTCGGTGTTCCAGAAGATCAATCATTCCCTGCCCTCCTTCTGCCCGTCCAATGGTCAGCCTTTCTATTGCTGACTTCGGGTGGTGCTGGCGATGTTTAGTGAGTGTTGTCCTGGTATTGCGCATTATTTCTTCAAGCTCTGTTGTCGTCCACTTGACGATTCCGAAGGAATACGTGAGGACTGGAACTGCGTATGTGTTGGTAGCCCGAGTGATGTTGTGAGCGTTGAGCTTGGTCTTCATTAGTCTCCTCAGCTTTCGGTTGTATTTGGCGGCCAGATTGTTTTAAATTTCTTTGTGTTCTAGGCGTTGTGCTTGAAGCATACCAAGGTACTCATAGGCTTCTCCTTCCTCAATACCTGCGATCTGTTCTCTGGTCTTCAATTAGTAGCTACGTGCATAATGCTTTCATCGGCTCATACCTTGTGTCTTGCATTTCTGTATGCCGAATTCCATCCCGATGTCATTGCTGAAGCCTTCGGTCATCCGGATTAGTTGCTGGAGTTGGTTGTGCGACGATGCACACAGCTTTATGTCATCCATTTACATGAGATGAGGTAGGAGAGCGTGTACTTGTTGGTTTTCTTTATCATTTTCATTATTATACAGAGATTCCACCTCTTCCTGAGGGTTTTCTTCTCTTCCTTCCGGGACGGGTACGACGTAACAAATCTGGGAAGTGGTATTCCTTTCTCTCAGTTGTCCAGGAACTTTCTTACTATTCTACAAGTGTTCGCGATAGCTGCCTCGTGTAGTTCCATGTAGGTGTTAGGTTAAAGGTCTAGTGTCTGTAAGAAGCTATGAATGGTTTTAGGTACAACTTCTGTGGCTGATATTATTATGAGAACGGTTGTTTCGTTCTCCATATGCCACATCTCATTGACTTCGTATCGTAGGTCGTTATACTTTGACAGCTTCTCTACGTTCGTCTTCTGGATGTTGCACGTGTTGGGCATGGCTATGTCAATGAGGTATGTTGACTTCTTCTCCTTGTCGACCAGGACGATGTCGGGCCGATTGTGGGGGATGGTATTCTCTGTTCTGATCGATCTGTCCCAGTATATCTTGTGGGTGTTGTTCTCTAGAAGCGTTGTTGGTTCATACTTGTAGTAGGGGACAGGCTCAGTTGTAATGAGGCGATGCTTTCTTGCCAATTTCTGATGGACAATCTTGGCGACTTAATTGTGGCGGTTCGTGTACTCTGTTTGTGTGAGGATTCTGCACCCTGCTGTGATATGTTGGATGGTCTCTGGCGCTTGATGGCATTGCTGACATGTGTCACTTTCCACTGACGTGTCCTTCAGGATATGCTTCCGGTAGTTTCTGGTGTTTACAACTTGATCTTGTATAGCCATCAGCAATCCTTCGGTCTCGGGGAAGAGTGATCCGTTTGTTAGCTATGCATTGGTGGCAGTCTTATCCACATGGTCCAATTGCAGATCGTTGTAGTGCATTCCGTGTAGGACTTTCTTGCCTCAAACTTCCTCTTTTGGCTTCCTCGTTCCAATCTCGATGTTCTGAGCAGAGAGGTCTAGGGCTGTGTACTTCTTGTCACTCTGATTTATCGCTTGGTGAAGCGCTCCATTGCTATGATGGAAGTATTTTCTGAGGCTGCTGATTTCTTTGTCTCGGTGTTCTAAAGATCAATCATTCCCTGTCCTCCTTCTGCCCATCCAATGGTCAGCCTTTCTATTGCTGACTTCGGGTGGTGCTGGTGATGTTTAGTCAGTGTTGTCCTGGTATTACGCATTATTTCCTCAAGCTCTGTTGTGGTCCACTTGGTGATTCCGAAGGAATACGTGAGGACTGGAACTGCGTATGTGTTGGATGGCCCGAGTGATGTTGCGAGCGTTGAGTTTGGTCTTCATCAGTCTCCTCATCCTTTGGTTGTATTTGGCGGCTAGATTGTTTTTTATTGTTTTGCGCTCTAGGAGTTGTGCTTGAAGCTTACTAGATATTATTATTATTGTCATTACTATTATTATTATTATTATTATTATTATTATTATTATTATTATTATTATATACAATATTACTTTGTTTTATTCATTTCCTATGATGTGTTATTACAGTAGTTCTTAAATTTAAAGTATGATATAAACTGTGCCGTGCATTTTTTCAGAGTGCTAAATTATTAATTTTTTATTAGTCATCATAACTAACAGTCTCAACAAAATAGACAACAAGCAATTTCACTATTATGGAGATTTTCTTCCTTTAACCCTTTAACGACCATAACGCACAAAACGCCCGTACATAGAAACGACCATAGACGCCCGAAACGCATGTCTAAAGTGAGTCAAATTTCCTACCTTTACTTGTTCTTTAAATCTGCACGACCTATAAGGGATTATCAGGGCTCACAGTCAGTCATCATTATTGTTACTAAACAAAGAAGTGAACCAACAGACAGTTTTAGTCGTTATGGTATTTAGAGTGATACAATATTTTAGGTTCATGGTCGTTAAACGGTTGAGATACAAGATCTATCAGTTTCAAGTTACAAATAATTTTGTCTGGCTAGATTCGCATTTGGGACCACTGTGCAGTGTAGACTTAACGGGCAATATGAAAATTGCCCCCACTTTTCTGTTTTTGGCGTGAGATTTAACGACCATCCCACTCACCACATAGCACAGAATGGTCCGTCTGAATTGGGCCCGACAACATCACCCTTGGACACATGATCAGTGGGTCCGTTTTCAATTCAGCGACGAGTCCCGGTTAAGCCTAAAAACGGAATCTCGACGTTTGAACATTTGGAGAGAGGCAAGAAGCCGAAATCTTTCCTCTAACACTAGGGAAATTGCCCCTACGGCGATGAAGAGACTCCTGCTTTGGGGTGGCATCAAGTCAGATGGACGCACGCAGCTGCACGTGTCTCCAGGAGAGATTTTGACTGCTCCACTCTATGGGGATGACATCCTAGAGGCCTATGTACTGCTTTTCAGGGGCACTCATTCCAACACATGACGGTATGTGAGCACGGCGAGTGGTGTATACTGTATTGACAAAAGTCACCGGACACCCATTCAAAATCAAATGAACGAATCCGCTGCGTTGTTAATGATGGTGCAAGTTAAAAACTAAGAAAAGATTTGCAACGGTAACTATGTTCATAATCGACAGATTCCTCATTTAAGTTTATCTTTATTTATTCTTGACCAAACACACAACTAAAACGCTAATGAAAGTTGACTGATAATACTAACCATAAAACGAACGAGTTATTAATCAACAACGAACTTTGCTTTCTATTTAGTTTGTTTTAAACAGTCTTACCATAAAATTAATATTCCTTTGGCTTTTGACACAAAAACAGTTTATTCCAGCGATAGTCCTTTTAGGTCATCATAATACATGTACTCTTTTAGAGTACTTTTGTAAGGACAACAAAGAGCGTGCTCGCACACATCGAAGCGACGCCATCTCCTCTCTGTTCAGGGTCGTGATCCCATAATTCTTTGCAACGAACCGCTGGCTTTTCTGTTTGGCATCAACGCAACTGAAACTCGCAAACGTAAACAAACTTGCAGCAGGTGTTCGATGAAAATAAATGAAACGAGCAAGGGACGCTAACATCCAACAGTTAGGATGCGCGGTACAGCTGCAAACGGTATAAAAACAAGCCTGCAGCTGCTCGCGATCATATCGCACTGTGAGGTTGAGTAAAAATATCGCTGAACTGACTTTAAGAAAGGAAAGACTGTTGGGTTTAATATTAGTGGGTTGTCCACAAGAGAAACCGAGAGGCGTTTAAACATACCCAAGTCAGCTGTTTTGGATGTACTGAAAAAGTGGAAGACACATGGCGTGCCTGAAGCAGCAAAACGTACTGGCAGACCAAAGAAAATCAGTGATAGAGGACGTCGAAGCTTCAGGAGAGTCATTACAGCTAATCGACGGAGTACTGTAGAAGACCTCGGTGTACAGGTGAGTAATAATACTGGAACTTCGGTATGTACACGTACCACTCGCAGAGAACTGCATTCCATGGGTTACCGTGGAATGCAGTTCTCAGCATCTGCTCATAAGCCTTTCATCTGCACTCGGAATGCTACTTGTCGTTTAGCATGGTGTAAAGAACATTTATCGCGGACTGTAGATGAATGGAAACGGGTCCTATGGACTGATGAATCCATATACACGATTCATCAGTCTGATAGCCGTGTGTGGGTATGGCGGCAGCCGGGGGAACGCCATTTACCACAGTGTACTATTCCTACGGTCAAGTTTGGAGCTGGCAGTGTACTCGTGTGGGGGTGTTTTTCGTGGTATGGTCATGGCCCATTGGTTATCGTGAATAAACCTGTTAAACTGCACATCTACCTCAATATTCCGGATAATTAGGCCCTACCAACTCCGTGGCAATACCATGGAACCGAGCCTTGTTGTTACCAAAAGGATAATGCACCGAGCCATAAAGCAAGGACTGTTACGGCGTGGTTTCACGATAATTCCGTATCGTGTGTGGAATGGCCAGCACAAAGCCCTGATCTTAATCCAATAGAGTACCTATGGGATGAATTAGAGCACCGCATAAGAAGTTTGGAACCCAGACCTACTACTAAGCGACAGTTAGCGGCAGCGTTATGTACTGAATGGAAGCGCATGCCTATCGTTGTGTTCCAAAACCTTGTCTAAAGCATGTCTCGAAAGATCAGTGCATGCATTAAGGCCAAAGATGGACCGACACCGTACTAATGTATGTCAGTAAATGCCATGTTGTGTTTCTCTTCTAGGTGTCAGGTGACTTTTGTCAATATAATGTATATCAAATAGACCAGTTCGTCGAGCATCAATCAACTTTGGTTTGAGGATCGGAATGGAGAAAAAATTATTAGTCTGAGCAAGTTTATATTTGGAGCCAGGCCTTCCGGTTCCAGCTTCTCTCAAACAGCCATTTTCACGAGCTTTTCTCCCCCAACTGTAGTAAGGGTTTACCATGAACGATGCGACACAGAAAAAACTTACAGCAATCGGCGATTCTGGAAAAGAAAGCGGTGGTATATCAGAGGTATCAAAGGAGACCGGCCAGAACCCAGCAAATCATTGGAAACTTAACACTGGGTTGCCGAAGATAGTATCCGAACTCACCAAGTATCAGACAATGTTGTGAATGGGTTACAACAGCCTGTGACCATTTTGAGTGCCGATGTTGTCAGCGCAGAAAACGAGAGAGCACCTCTAGGAAACGCTGGAGCATTGATACTGGACCGTTGAGGACTGGAAAATGGTCGCTGGGGCGGAAGAATCAAGGGTTCTTCTGCATCATGCTGATGGCACAATTCGAATTTAACGCATGCAACATGATACTCTGGAGCGATGCTATTAGTTGCCAAAAGCACAAACCCATGGCGGGAGTGTATATTCTGGGAGATGTTTTTGTTTCGCATTTGGCCCCAATACCAATCGAGAGACATCTTAACTCCATGGCATGTCAGAGCATCGTTGCCTACAAAACCCCTTCGTGAATATGGTTTATCCTCAAGCAGATGAACACGTCCAGCTGCATAACGTACCAGCTCACAAGGCTCGTATCGTCACCAAATGGTTTCAGCAACATACCGACGAGTTTTCTTTGCTTCAGTGGTCAACACATTACTCCCCGGATTTAAACCCCATCAAGCAATTGCATATGAGGTGACTCGCTGAGATATTGTGCCACAATTGGGCCGCGGGTTGCCTAGTGGGCAACGTTCGTGACTGCTATGGAGAAGACCTCAGGTTCGATTCCAGGCAGGTACGAACGCTCGATCCACTAAATATCCGCCGTGCATCGAATGGGCACGTTAAGCCGTCGGACCCCGGGTACTGACTCCCCGGTAATAAATAAGGGCGTCTTTCTCCCCCTTTCTACCTCGCTACCGTGTATCGTGTACTCTTACTCAAATCTCCTAGCTTCCTATTTCTAAGGGTTGTTTAAGACCTGGGGTCGGACACTCCCTTCCTAAAATCCTCTACATATGATCATGATCATTGTGCCAATAATCAAATCTGTAGTCACTGCTCGACTCAATCATTTCAGCATGGTACAACACTCCTGCACGACGCTTCCAGCATCTGGTATGTCCCATGTCCCGACGAATTCGGGCTGTTATGGAAGCCAAGAGTGGTGCAACACGCTACTAAGCAGGTATAGCTAATAAATTGGCATCTGAGTGCATTTGAGTTCAAATGAACCTCCTGAGGCTGCTCTCAGTGATAATAGCTGTTTTATTTTAAAATCTATCCTACTGCTGCTTGAGCGAATTGTTAATTCGTGCTTTGTTTGTTTGTTTGGAGATTTAACGGCCACCGGGAGCAGCTCGGTGGATTAAAAGCAGTACCCTATCAATAATTTAGAGTCACTGGTTCCAGGAAAGGAAGAGAGCCAGTGCCGCAAGACAAATACAATATCCATGCCTCACCGGGATTAGAACCTGGACGAATGGTCACAAGCCAGCACTTAGATCACTGCGCCATCGGGGCGTAATTTGTGTTTTAGAACCTTTTGATCATGAAGAGATCAGAATGAATAAAAACTTTGATGTTACCTCCTTGAATATAATAAATTCCGCCAAAGTACAACCGTTTAAATATTGATTTCCAATCTCAGGCCTGTCAAAAGTGACATGCATAAAAATCTGTGGCCATCCGGTGGCCGACTGGTAGGAGGCGCTGGTTTATGTCTATTCGTCCCAAGTTTACCCGTGTTTGAGTCTCGGTGAGGCATAAGTGTCGCTTTTGTTCTACGGTTCTGGCTGTCTCGCATCTCTGGAGTCAGTCACCCTAAATTGGGGGTGGGTGACTGCTTGGATTCCTAGCAGTAGCTCATGCGGTAGCCTTTAACCTCCTCCCCGCCACATCGTTTCCCACAGTTCATAAAAAACATATCACATGTCAATAAGGTATACGTGAGATAGTTACTCTTGTGCCGCTTTTGTTCTACGGTTCTGGCTGTCTCGCATCTCTGGAGTCAGTAACCCTAAATTGGGGGTGGGTGACTGCTTGGATTCCTAGCAGTAGCTCATGCGGTAGCCTTTAACCTCCTCCCCGCCACATCGTTTCCCACAGTTCATAAAAACCATATCACATGTCAATAAGGTATACGTGAGATAGTTACTCTTGTGTCGCTTTTGTTCTACGGTTCTGGATGTCTCGCATCTCTGGAGTCAGTCCCCCTAAATTGGGGGTAGGTGACTGCTTAGATTCCTAGCAGTAGCTCATGCGGTAGCCTTTAACCTCCTCCCCGCCACATCGTTTCCCACAGTTCATAAAAACCGTATCACATGTCAATAAGGTATACGTGAGATAGTTACTCTTTTGCGACACAGAAAAAAGAACTAAAAAGCACTCTTACAGAATATCAGCCACAGGAGGCAAAAATCATAAGAATAAAAAAAAAAACTAGAACAAGCCACCAACGGCAACCGATAACTCGGGTACAGTTGGCAAATTTTGAGCAAAGCTATTGCAAAATCTAAGTTCAATTACGGCGTCTGCTATAACAAATTCTAAAAAAACGAACGCGTAAAATTTATGACTTCCAGAACAAAAGTACAAAACATTCTAAAAATGAAATGCCTAAAATTTATCATGAACTACTTTCCTTCAGGACTTCACGTTGGTTGTGGCCAGGTTGCGTGTAAACAAAACGGAAAGACACACTCAGATCGGGAATCACGTTTTTCACCAAGACTCAGCGAACCGACAAGCGACGTCATTGACGCCATATTGCTGGCCTCGACCGCAACTTTAGCAGTTAAAAAAGAAACACACATTAGTAAAATCATGCAACGCACTGATTATGATAAGCTTTCCAACATACCAGAAATCATTACTCAAGTTATGAGGATAACGGCTGTGGAATAAATGTCGCTCGTGTGCCCTGACCTTTGACCCCATTTCAATGATATACAACAGAACCGGTTCAGTATACCTCCGGAACAACTTACTAAAGATTTGTCGCAATAGAAACATTTTTAATTAAGGTATGATGATAATAACTGTGGAATAAATCTCACTCCTGCGCCCTGACCTTTGACCCCATTTCGATGATATTCAACAGAACCTTTTCAGTATACCACCGAAACAACATGTTCATGTTTTGTCGCAATCGAAGCATTTTTACGTAAGTTATGACGCTTAAGAGCAATGGAATGGATCCCGCTCCTATGTCATGACCTTTGACCCCATTTCGCCCATTTTCCTTAGGGTTCGCCCCCGTGTGGTCTCTTACCACATACTAAAAGTTGATCGAAATCGAACCATTTTTACGCGAGTTATCGTGCTGACGGGAAGACGGACGGACGGACAAAGCTGCAGCATATACGCTTCTTCAACCTACGGTTGAAAAGCGTAAAAAAGCAAAACAAAAACAAGTTAGTAAAATCATGCAATGCATTGATTATGATACGCTTTCACACATACTAGAAATCATTACTCAAGTTATTACTCAAGTTATGAGGATAACGGCTGTAGAACAAATCTCGTTCCTAGGACCTGAAAAGTATACTTCCGGAAAAACGTGATAACGTTTTGTCTCAATCGAAACATTTTTACGTAAGTTATAACGCATAAGGGCGGTGGAATGGATCCCGCTCCTATGTCCTGAACTTTGATCCCATTTCGCCCATTTTCAATAGGGTTCGTCTCCAGGTTGTCCGTTACCACATACTAAAATTTCACCGAAATCGAAACATTTTTAAGGCACGTTATGATGCATAAGGGCAATGGAATGCACCCCGCTCTCCTGTCCTGACCTTTGACCACCACTTCGCCGATTTTCAATAGGGTTCGTCCCCAGGTGGTTCCCTACCACATACTAAAATTTCATTGAAATCGAACCATATTTACGCAAGTTATGATCCATAAGGCAAAGGAAAGCATCCCGCTCTTATGTCCTGACCTTTGACCCCATTTCGTCCATTTTCAATAGGGTTCGTCCCCAGGTGGTCCCCTACCACATACTAAAATTTCGTCGAAATCGAAATAATTTTACGCGAGTTATATCGTGCGGACGTGCAGACGGACAAAGCTGGAGCATATACACTTCTTCAACCTATGGTTGGAAAGCGTAAGAACAAAGGCTTACCGGTGCCAATTCTAACGTTTTTCTTGTGTCTACAAGGTGCCCCGCTTCCTTTTTTATTGAGCAAAGCTAGGCCGGAGGCCGAGCGGTGCTCTCTTTACGAGACTCCAGAATTACATGTAGTTGTTCGGTCATAGCCATGACACATCCGATCACCGTAATGTTTTGCATGCGGTTGGACATTGTCCACGGTCAGGTTTTGACGCCTTCCGATTCCCGAAATTCCGTGTCATTGAGGAATTTCAATTAAAACTAGATGGCCTTTTACTTGAACCGGAAAGTCGACTTCCATTAATTAAAAAAAAAATCGTTTGAATTGAAAAACGAAGAAATGCAAAGACTCCCTCTGTTAGCTCAACACTTGCTTAATCTATAATAATAAAAGGAAGTTTGTGTATGTGTGTGTGTCTGTCTTTCGCCATACAAAATGAAAAATGTGGTTCCCGATCTGAGTGTGTCTTTCCGCTTTGTTTACATGAAACCTAATCACAACCAGCGTGAAGGAAAGTAGTTCATGATAAATTTTAGGTATATCGTTTTTAGAATATTCCGTGCTTTTGTTCTGGACGTCAAATTTTACGCGTTCGTTTTTTAGGATTTGTTATGATAGACGCCTTAATGAGCTTAGATTTAGCAATAGCTTCGCTCAAAATTTGCCAACTGTACCAGAGGTATCGGTTACCGTTGGCGGCTTGTCCTAGTCAGTTTGAACCAAACTAATTTCAAATTGACGACAAAAGAACTGGAAAACTCGAGCAAATTGCGTCGTGAAAAATTGCGACTATTGAATGTAATCAAATGTAATGGAATGTTCGCGCATGTTTTTTTTAATTGAAAAAATCAATGATTAGTGACATGGGGTTGGTATCATGGTGATTGGTCGTGTCCTATAGGAATAATGACCATTAAAAAACGGATCAATTTTAATAATTTTAATTGAAATTCCTCAATGACACGGAATTTCGGTATCGGAACGGGTCAAAACCTGACCATGGACGATGTCCAATCGCATGCCAAAAATCACGGTGATCGGATGTGTCATGTCTTAGCAATGCCCAAACAACTAATTGTCCCGAGTCTCGGATAGAGAGCGGATTATTTCAATTATTAATAAAATTAGTCAGTTTTTTAATGGTCATTCTTTTTATACAGCACGACCAATCACCATCATACCAACCCCATGTCACTCACCATGTCCTTCCCATTCTCTGTGGCAAGTGTAAACACTATCGGCTGAAGATCTTTGGATGAGATAGGTAACAAACAACTCCTTCTCAAAACCCGGAAAAAACCCTAAAAATGCAAGTTTTTGGACCATAAATCCTCAATGACAAGAAATTTTGAGAATCGGAAAGCGTCAAAACCTGACCATGGACGATATCCAATGGCATGCCAAAAATCACTGTGATCGGATGTGTCATCTCGTACCTATGCCCGAACAACTAATAGTCTCGAGTCTCGTAAAGAGAGCTCCGCTCGGCCTTCTGCCTCCCTTCGCTGAATAAAATCTACGGTTCTCTTATTGATCATACTGAATTTAGTGAGAAAATTCTTTGTAAAAAAAAATGCTCTCTAAAATTCTGAACTTCGTAAAATATCAAATCAAGAGGCAAAACTGTTTGAAAATCGGCACCAAAGGTATACACCCCAGATTTATTTTAATCCAAATATTTTATCAGATTTTATAAATTTTTCGAAATAAGTGGTGTGAATTCACAGAAAAAATCTGAAAATAACGTGCTGCAAAGTTGCCCGTAGGTTCCGACTTTTAACGAAATTTCAGTTTTTAAATGTGTCCTTTTTTTTTTTTAACTTCCGTAATTTCACAGATTTTCCGTAGTCAGAAATTCCATTTTACCCGTTTCAGGTTTTTCCGTATTTATACAGAAATTTCGCAAAAATCGAAGAAGCTGAATTTTTCAGCCCTTACAACCAGGTAATCCCTTCGCAACTGTGGGGATCGAACCGGCGTCCTTTGGGTTGGTTCAACAGGAAACGGACGTCTTAACCACTGAGCCAGAAAGATTCGGAAAATCTAATTCACGTTCATGGTAAAACTAAATGCGCGATGATGTTTTTTTTTTTTTTTTTTTTGCGATTAATGCAAGTGATTTAGTCATTTTATTTCCTGCTGGAGGTTACTATTATTTTTATAAGTTTGTAATAATTTTATTTTTTCTGTAGGACTCATCACGAATTAAGCATTTTTTTAATCGTGGTTTTTCGAAGCAACAGAATGCTTTGGAACTTGAAATCTCTTTAAAGGTAATTAAAGGTGACTTTCAATTACCTTTAAGAAAATGTGAAATGTACTGTTTTATAGTATTATTTCACAACATTCCTAAATATAATATTTACTCTTGAACTCTTGGTAGGCCGCCCCGGTGGCGCGGTGGTCTAAGGCGCTGGTCTCTGATCATTCGTCCGTAAGGGGTCCGGGTTTGAATCCCGGTCAGGCATGGATGTTGTGTTTGTCTTACGGCACTGGCTCTCTCCCTTCCCTGGAACCAGTGACCCTAAATTAGGGACGGACGACTGCTTATAGCCCACTGAGTTGCTCACGGTAGTCGTTAAACCTCCAATCAAAAAAAAAAAAAAAACTCTTGGTACATATAACAGCTTTTGTCTTTAAGGAGCTCAAAGGCTGATACATAGACATCGTACGAACACCTGTACAATAATTTAAGCACCCGGTTTTTTACAGTTGCACAATATACAGGGTGATTGTAAACTCCTTCAACAAAACAACAGGGGTGATAGTACACATCAAGACGAACAATATTTGCAATGGAACCTAGGGCTGCATTCTACTCCTAGTGCCAGAAAAGTGTAAAGTTACATATCCACGTTGCGCCTTCAGCAGTGGAAACAAAGAGACATGCCTAATTTATGAGTTGCACAATTCCAATCGATTCAGAGATAGACTGAAAAGAGCTGCTCAAACTGGCGTCCAAGGGCGTCGTTGCACAGCCCACACCGGCGAATGAAGGACTGTCGCACCCCCTCTTAGACTCAAGGTGTGGTTTCGATCTTGTCCACAACACCAGCGATTGGGCGCGACGAGATCTTCCAGGGAGTCCACAGGTGTCTGATACACCAAAGTTTTCATGTGCCCCCAGAAGGAGACGTCCAGTGGATTAAGGTCCGGGGAGCGTGGAGGCCAAGTCAAAGGGCTACAGCGTCAAATCCACCGCCTGGGATATATCTCATTTATAAAGTATCGGACCTCAGTGGTAAAGTGGGCTGGGGCCCCATCATGCATAAACCACATGTCTCTCCGTGTGGTGAGCGGAACATCCTGCAACAGACCGGGAAGCACTTGTTCCGGGAACACACGGTACGCTGCGCCGGTCAGACGTATACGTCAATTCTTATGTGATGTTCGCACGGTAACATCGCTGAACGGGTTCGGCTGCGATTTTAAATGTTTGCTCCTCATCGTCTACGCACGTGTTCAGCGCACCTGATTTGCATCTTGTGCTTCTCATGCACTGGTTGGAACTCCGTGTGCCTGCTGGACGTTTTTCGAACGTGCTCTTTTCTGGCAGTAGGAGTGGAATGCGGCCCTTGGTTCCTCTGCAAATATTGTTCGTCTTGGATGTGTACTATCACCCTTCTTGTTTTGTTGAAGAAGTTTACAATCACCCTGTATATTTCTTCTTTTAACTGTTCGATTCGAAAATCGCTGTTTTTGATACTTTTTTTTTATGTTCACCATTTGTTTATTTTAGTAACATAAATTTTAGTCGATGGTGAAAGTAAGTAGCTGTTTCTATTTCTGGATGTTTATTGGTTGTAGAAATCCGGTTCATTTTTTTCTAACCGGTTCCATTGACTATGAATAACTTTGAAAATTTTTATTAAAAACTCCGGTAAGGATTTAAAACACGTGCTCCTTACAATCGAAAATCCGGTGTCATCTCTCCTGTTTCAAGAAGAATCTGTTCGTAAAATGGTCTCCGTGGTAAAAGGTATCGAAAGGTAAAAAGAATGATTTGAATCTATATTTTTGAAGCAATTGTATAAAGTAAAATATACTTTGAATTCAATAGCATGTACATTTTTGCCCCTTAGTGGCCAGATTATGTATCGGAAAGGAAAAACATGCATCGTAGTTCTCAGTGGCGTATCTTGGGTCCCAGACCAGGGCTATCCCCCCTCCCTCCCCCCACGTTACTGTTTTTTTTAATTGCGAAGTTTATTTTTTTAATTTTTAAGAAATAGAAGTAACGTTTTTTCCTGAATTTTAGGTACATGCTATTGCTAACATGATATCAAATAATTATGAGGATTATAATTTGAACACATGTGTACATGAACTCCATTCTTCTTTCCTTTTGTGTGAACTTCAGTGTTACGTTTTCACAAAAATATTTTTTCCGAGTACTTTTTCATATTTAAAAATAATGTTTTTTCTCTATTAACAAACCAGCCAAGTTGCTGTACATGTCCTTGTGTGGCTCTAAGATATATCTTGATTATTTTTAATACGGAAAAACTTCTTTCGGCAGTTGCAGTTGTTGATGGAAAGTTTAACATTAGGTCTGCTAATTTGTACACCTCACTAAACACTATGTCCAATTATTCAACTTTATGTAACAAGTAATGTCTCTTACTGGTTTGTTTTGTATTCATCACGGGAATAAAAAAATGAACACCTTCAGTTCATTTTTTAATCGAGCTGTATCAAAATTTGAAGCATAGAGTTCTTCAAGCTCTGATAGTAGATTTTCAGGGAAGCTTTCACTTAATTTATCAAAACAGTTCGAATCCAACAAAGCCACGAATTTAAGATATTAGCGGTATGCAATTGTTTCCGCCGCCAACACTAGAGGGCGCTGCAGGGTCTAACCGGCCGACGATCTGTGCTGTCAGTTCGTAGTCGTACATGAAGCCAAGCATGGCGGTTGATAAAGTTCATTTGCGGCACTGTTTGTTGTTCATGTTTAATTTAGGGGAAAGTGCGAGTGAAGCATACGGTTCAATATGTCAGGCGTATGACGAAACGGTTATGGGTGAGCGGACGTGTCGAGAATGGTTTTCCAGGTTTAAGAAAGGAGATCTAAGATTGGAAGACAAGCCACGTGCAGGTAGACCGCAGGAACTCACAGCCGAGGAGCTGGAATCGCTGTTGCAAGAGGATACCACACAATCGACCACACAACAGGCGAAACGTTTGAAAGTAGCTCAATCGACGGTGGCACGGCTTCTACAGGTCTTGAGGAAGATCCAGAAGATTGGTAAGTGAGTTGCGCATAGTTTAACGGAGCGTAATATTAGTCAACGGTTGAGCATCTGCATGTCGTTGTTGAAGAAGTTTCAGGGAAGAATTTCTTGTGGAAGGTAGTAACCGGGGATGAAAAATGGGTCTATTGCGACAACCCCGTACGCAAGTGATCCTGGGTCGACCCAGGCAAGCCATCAACATCCGCTGCAAAATAGGATATCTACGGGGAAAAGGCGTTGTTGTGCGTGTGGTGGGATATGCATGGAGTGCTGTTCTTCGAACTGTTGACACCGGGATAAATAATCACTGCACAACGATATAGCGATCAGTTGATGAAACTAAAGGCCGCAATCGAGCAAAAATGCACAGGACAGGTAAAGGACGCAGCCCAGTCATCCTGTTACGCGGCTAATGCCAGACCACATGTCGGTGCCACCACGAAATCAACCCATGAACAGTTACACTGGGAGGTTTTACGCGGCTTACTCCCCGGACACTGCACCCTCAGGCTTTTATCTGCTTCGCTCTATGCAACATTCCCTAGCCCAACAGCGGTTCACCATAGTTCTAGAGGTGGAAAATTTCGTCACTGTGTTCTTCAGCTCAAAACCCAAGTCCTTCTATCACAGGGGCATTCATTCGTTGCCTGAAAACTGGCAAAAGTATTTGATGCCAACGGCCAATATTTCGTTGAATAAATGTGTACTGGTTTCCGGATGCTTCCTGTCTCCTTTCTCCTTAAAACGGCGGAAACGTTTGCATAACCCTAATATAAGATCACTGATTTTAATCCATTGACACGTCACACAAACTGAAACAACTCTCGCGAAACACGCACTGTTAAAGGCGGAAGCATGGAGGGACTGAGGTAGTCCGAAGTCTTCTCTTTTCTGAGCGAACCGTTGCGCAAAGCAATGGTCCATTCACGCTCATTAATTTTGTCATGGAAACGCTAGCAGGCGATCGTATCAAAGTTCTTCGCATCGGAACAGCGAAGACCTGCTTGCGTTATGCCGTTGGACTGCTCGCCAGACTGATTCTCATAATCGAAAGAAGCGAATCCGCTCGTGTTTTTTTCGCGCCGAAAGCATCGACATGTCTTAATACCGTTGATAATTGACTTTTATTGTGTATATTTAATTGACTTTTATTTGTGCATTCTCTGGGCTTCGCAGCTAGCCTTGCTAGCCTCGAATATACGCTACTGGTAGTTCTCACAGTACAAGCTTCCAACTGCAAAAATAATTTTTCAAATCGGTCTAACAGTTGCGGAGATATGGTGTCCACAGACAGATGGACATAATCATACTACACTGAGTTATCTCTTAATTATGACCGCCTACCTACTACTGCATATATCCTCCTTTTGCTCTGAATACAGCAGCTATATGACCTGGCATCGATTCAATAAGATGCCGGAAGCAGTTGGGAGGTATGGCCAGCCATGATGTGTGTAATGCGGTCTTCAATTCAGGTATGGAGGTGATTGATGTATCCAAACCCTTGATATGTCGTTCCACAGTGTCCTACAAGTGCTCTATAGGATCGATATCGGTGGAGGTCGCAGGCTACTCGATATGCTGGAAGTCTGAACTGCGTTCGTCAACCCATTACTGCACAACATTGGACTTGTGGCTTGGCGCATTGTCATCTTGGAAGACACCGTCGCCATTTGGGAAAAAACAACATTTCTCAGTGTTCAGAGTCAGCAAGGAATTCACGATGGTACGCACCAGTCATACGGTGCTCCACATGCACCACGGGTCCAAGTTCATGCCAAGTAAACATGCCCCACACCATACAACCACCTCCAACGGTTCGCACTAAGGAGAACATGCAGGATGGATTGAGTGCCTTATGTTGTTTTTCCCAAATATGTACACTGCCATCCCTGGAGTGGAGTAAAGTACGCGAATCGTCCACGATCTTTGCATCAGGAGAGTCTTTTGCGCCGATGAACTGTGGTTAGGAGAGGATGTCGTCGGGGTTGTCTGCTGTTATGGCCTATACGTGCGACGCATGGTCATGAGAGATACTGTTCTGGATTGACCTCCATTGTGTTGGGTAGTCATCTCTTGAACAGTGCTACGCCTGTAAGCCTGTTCGAGTAGTCGGACCCAGCGCTTACCTCTCACATCAACCTTTCGCTGCCCTGTGTAGTTTTGCCTCCGGGTCTTTGTTTGACCATTGTTCGGTCGAACATTTTTATTTGGTCGTTGTTTGACCGTCACACCTGATACACTTTAACCACGGCGGCTAGCGAACAATCCACCAGTTCAGCCGTTTGAGAAATCGAGACACCCGTTCTCCGAGCTCCCACAACCTGTCCTTTCTCAAAGTACGATAAATCCTTCTGTTCCCGCATCACGCTTCGAATTTTACTACCTACTGCTCCGCTCACACCTTATACACTGTATTGACAAAAGTCACCGGGCACCCCTTCAAAAGCAAATGAACGGATCCGCTGCGTTGTTAAGATGCGCGGTACAGCTGCAAACGGTATAAAAACAAGCCTGCAGCTGACGTTGAGTGAAAATGTTGCGGCTGGAGAGAACTGAGTTTGAGAAAGGAAAGATTATTGGGTGTTATATTAGTGGGTTGTCCACAAGAGAAACCGAGAGGCGTTTAAACATACCCAAGTCAACTGGTTTGGATGTACTGAATAAGTGGAAGACACATGGCGTGCGTGAAGCAGCAAACGTACAGGCAGACCAAAGGAAATCAGTGATAGAGGACGTTGAAGCCTCAGGAGATTCGTTACAGCTAATCGACGGAATACTCAGTGTACAGGTGAGTAAAAATGCTGGAACCTCGGCATGTGCACGTACCATTCGCAGAGAACTTCATTCCATGGGTTATCGTGGTCATGCGGCTGCTCATAAGCTTTTCATCTCCACTCGAAATGCTACTCGTCGTTTTGCATGGTGTAACGAACATTTATCGTGGACCGTAGATCAATGGAAACGGGTCCTATACACTGATGAATCCAGATACACGATCCATCAGTCTGATGGCCGTGTGTGGGTACGGCGGCAGCCGGGGAACGCTATTTACCACAGTGTACTGTTCCTTCGGTCAAGTTTGGAACTGGCAGTGTACTCGTGTGGGAGTACTTTTCGTGGTTGGGTCCCGGCCCATTGGTTATCGTAGACAAACCTGTTAACCAGCATGTCTATCTCGATATTCTGGAAAATTATTTCCTACCAACTCTGTGGCAATACTATGGAACTGAGCCTTGTTGGTACCAGAAGGATAATGCACCGGGCCATAAAGCAAGTACTATTACGGCGTGGTTTGACGGTAATTCCATATGGTGTGTGGACTGGCCAGCACAGAGCCCTGATCTTAATCCCACAAAACACCTATGGGATGAATTAGAGCGTGCTATAAGAAGTTTGTAACCAAGGCCTACTACTAAGCAATAGTTAACAGCAGCATTATGTACTGAATGGAAACGTATACCTATCGCTGTGTTCCAAAACCTCGTCGAAAGCATGTCTCGAAGGGTCAGTGCATGCATTAAGGCCAAAGATTAACCGACACTACTAATGCATGTCAATAAATGCTATGTTGTGTTTCTCTTCTAGGTGTCCGGTGACTTTAGTCAATGTAGTGTTATATGCTGCGTCGGTCGACTAATCGCGCCCTCTCGGAAATCACGTGGTCAACGGGCTGCATCCACTTTTGATAGGGGGGACATAATTCAGTGATTACTCGGTTTATAAGCAAATATTTTAAATGACTTGATAAAAATGATTTTAGAAAATGCCGTGCTATATATATTAAAGCCTTAGGATATGAGTTTTTGCAACTTTATCAATGATGCAGTGGAATGTACTTGTAAAATTGGTTGATTGCAATCTGTGCGAATGGGTTCTGTAGCCTTTCACTCTCAACCCCAACTTCAGCACGTGGATTTAAAAAATAACTGGAGAGGTTTGAAATGAGCTTATTAAAATTTATCGTGCATTGGGTGGTTCGTGTACTAAGTCTCCAATGCCCGAATATCGAGCGAGGAGTTTCTTTTTTCCTACTGTAGGAAAATATTTGATCTTCCCTGATATAAGGACTAAAAGTTGAAGATCGTAGAAAAATTTATTTGATAGAATTAGAAAGAGTATTTGCGTTACGGTAGGTATTATTGTTGAAAATTATAATGGAAGTTTTTCAGTCCGTTCGAAAAGAAATAAAAATACTTCACATTTTTCAATTTCTTCAAAGCGCAGATAACCGCGACAATTTTTACTCCACCTGTAGTTAATAATTTCGATTTTTTTCTTATTGAGAGAAAAATTATTAATTTTACAGCTCTGAGAGGCTTGAGGAGAATCTGCAAAAATGGGAAAATTCCGAATAAAATTTTCTTCTGTGTAGCCTCAAGAAATTTATTAACGAATTGAGAATCATAATGATTTCGATAAATGGCTGTAGGAAAATTTGAATCATCTAACATCAATCCTGTCTATCATGGGATCGCAGTCAGCGAAACATAAAAGAATAAAATTGTACATAGCCAACTATTTCCTCCTTCGTTCTATTCAGATTCTGGAGGAAATTTCATAATCGTTATAGAAAGAAAATTGGTTTTTAATCACTAAAGCACCCCTGTTGTTCGTTCCCCAAAGTAGGTCGCAGTCAGGATTCATTCTTTCCGTTCCCAAATTAGAAACATTTATAGCAATTATTAGAGAAATAAAGCATATATTCACAATTCCAACAAATTTTACCCGTGTAAATTCAAATTAGCTTCTCGTATTGAACTTTGATCTGTGCTGCTAAATGGAACTATTGGATAACAATTTTTTTTACTTAGAAGAATACATATTTTCGTCAAATATTTTGAGCAAATATCATTAGCATTTCGCGTACCCTTTATTTTGCCTGCAAATTACCTCGCATTCAAAGTGCAAAATACATTAGTTCGATTTATTCCACAGTGATAAACTTTGTGAATTCGTAATACTCTGATCACCGACAAACAGAATTTCAAGAACTTTGATCATTTTTGTCCCGTACAAGTCGGATTCGACAAAAATAATCAAAGTTGTTGAAATTCTGACTAACTATGCGTAGACTAAGTTCATTAATTTTAATTTGATCTTGAGGGGGATTATATTTCAATGGAGAAATATTTTGCACCAGCGTAATTTGAGAAGGGAGTTCTCTAACGATTGTTTCGAAAGGAGCACTTTTATGGGCTCGAGGATTACAAAACTGCATCACGCTCCGCACTCCGTAATTTTCGCATTCATTAGAAGCATTCGATTGAAATGACTTCAAAATCCATTCGGAAAGAGTGAACTCTCATAATTTGCAAACACAGCTTGAGCCAGCAAAAGTGTTTATCTACCGAAGATTTAAGCAAAGCTCACTTACACACACACCTCCTCTTCAGTTAGTTGTTTACTGAGAAATGAATTTTCGACGACGAATTTGCTTTCCATCGAATAGATACAAATATAAAATGAGACACTCGTGGAATTTATTAGAAACTTATTGCTTTTCAAGATTCGGAATTGGAAATGCAGATTACTTCTATTTCGCTCAAAGTTTTCAGCTTGATTGAAGAATCTGTTTTGCATAAGCCTAGTAGTGAATGACCGAATTAGGGTACATTGTTGAAGTTAGTGCCGGCAGTTTCTTGGGTATGATTTGATCAGTCTGATTCACATTTTCCTTCCTTTTCAGATATTTTGAGTCATTAAAGGAACAGGGCGTGAAGCTGATTTTAAAACCCATTTAAGCGAATAGACTCTGTAATCCGGGGATCTTTTGTGTTCCAATGAAATTGTGTAGGTGCTCACGAAAGGCGGAATCACGTGGCATACGAACGTAGCATTTATTGGAACAATTAAGGAAGATTTGCAAATCGAAAACAGTCCTGTTCAGGAAACCCATTTGTCTCTGATTATACTTTAAATGCTCTCGTTCTTCTCTCGACTTAAACCAATAAAAGCCTTTTCAAGACTCAGTCCTTTTTCTCTTGATTATTAATAACGAAAATTACATAAAATTCCATACACGGATAAATCGCAAAAAGCACGAATTGAGACATATATACTTTGTATATTTACTTAAGCGGCAGTTCTCTGAAACTATGTTACACCTATAATTAGCGTTGTAGATTAATTATGATGTTTGCAGTGTTGTCATATTCTTCTTTTAATTTTGCATATACTAACTGACAGCTGCGCATAACTTAGCAATGCGTGGTAACTTTATTAGAATAAAAATGCGAAATAAAGAGGATCATCAGAGCAATTTTTTCAAATATTCCAGGTGTATGAAACAAATCAAATCAAAGTGTTCATTTCTTGAGATACCGGAGACATTTGTAGATCCACGTACTGCGGACCAATATGAGTAAACAGTCCTCTTATACAGAAGGCAATAAAATAATTGTTACAAAAGTAAAAACTTCCTTTTCAGTATTATGAAACTGAACGCACTCGGAGCAAGCATTTTTTTGTTTTTTGTTTCGGAGATTAAGAATTCTATCAGAAGGTACTAAAAAATGCGTCACTCAGCATAAAATATTAGCTCGGTACGAATTTATTTTTTTTCCTAGCACGGGTAGGCTGTTGCACACAAATTAGAGCTTATAGATGGAAAGCACGAGGAATGTTTAATACCTGTAACATACAGGGTGTCCCACAAAGAACTCCCTGATTTTAAAATGAAATAACTCGGAAACGGAGATCGATAGAAGAATAAAACAAGTGGTATGTTTATTTCAGAAGCCGTAAAAATCTGATACAGAAGTTTCAAAATTCCTTACAAATGTTGCCGAAAGGTGGCGCTGTACGCTGTAGTCGCAGTGCGGTCCTATAAATAATGCTGTGAAGCACAGAGCGATCAGTCTTCGGACAGTTTCGCTGTCGAAACGTGAAAGGAGGTTAACGTACTGAAGGAAGTGGATGAAGTCATGTATTCCGTGGAGCAACGTGTTTTTCTGGTACTCGAGTATCAGGGACTTAGTGCTTTATGCAAGATGGGGCCCGATCACACAGTACCCCAGCGGTTTTTGCCTTTCTTGAGGAATACTTCGGGAATAGAGTCATTGCTTTGAACTATTCCACATTTTCTGGAACAGGCGTGGATTGGCCTCCATACTCACCCGATCTTACCCCCTGCGACTACTTTTTGTGGGGCACATTGAAGGACACTGTTTTCCAGAACAATTCTGCAACACTGGACGAGCTTGAAGAGTTGATCGGTGAGGCATGTGCGTCCATTTCCGTTGACACACTACAGAGGGTGACTGAAAATTTCATTCTTCGTTTCTCTGTGCTGCGAAAGGTGCACATTTTGAATCGATTGTTATGTGATTGCAAGGACTGCTTGCAAAGGGCAGTTTATAGACTAATTCTCGGACGCCCTACTGCGACTAAAGCGTACAGCGCCACCTGTCGGCAACATTTGTAAGTAACTTTGAAACTTCTGTATCAGATTTTTACGGCTTTCAAAATGAACATACCACTTGCTTCATTCTTCTATCGATCTCCGTTTCCGAGTTATATCATTTTAAAATCAAAGAGTCCTTTGTGGGACATCCTGTATCTATGAGTGGAATAGAATGATAATGAAGGATTTACCTGACCACTTAGGATAACGTTATAACTATTATAGCGAAATCAATAGCTAGTTCGCCAAACATCGAAAAAGAAGGTTGATCTAATTGATCGCGGCATTGATAGGTTACAGACAAGCCCAATCAGGAACACAAAAGGATAAAACGTAAAATGAACTTAAGACCGCTTATGGAAAAGTTAGGCCAATGAGGATTCGCATTATGTTTCTGACGCGCAGTGGTTAACCTTTAAAGGAGGGACTAAAACACCACTGCTTCGAGATGAAATTCATTTAGGTATTTAAGCGGCCGTTTTGCCTGAGCCAAATGGTACCGAAAACTTCCTGCGCTCCCCAAACAGAAATGTTTGCACAAAGGAGAGGTTTTACGAAAGCTGCAGTAAGACAGTTTCTTTGCCGCTCTTATTCCAGTAGTACCGACCGCAAACATGTCACTGGTGATATGAGCTCCCTTCTAGTAATTTATTCTTTGTTGCATAACCTAAGACATGATGAAAAAGGGCTAGTTTCCCTGACACGGACATCATGCCACTGGGTAAAAACAATTGACTCAAATACCTGTCTCCTTTCTTAGGTTATTCGCTATCGTTACAGCCTTTTTAGCAGATAATCAATCACAAAGGATAAGTGCCAATCATCCCCCTAAATGACTACTTGACAGACAAAGCTAAAGAGGAAGCAACGCTTTCTGATGAGAAATTCATTTTTCCCACCCGCGTTCGGCCCCCTTCGTAAACAGCAAACACGAAGGTTGTTCCGAAAGTAATGCAAAAGTGGGCATAACTTTTTTATTAACTGAGAGCCGTCGTTCAAATTGCACATTTTGGTAGATTAACTCCTGCTCTATAGTAACCCTTCTTCTTCATGGCAGGTAGGTAATGGATTCCAAGCAGAAGCAACTTGCCGTCATTGATTTCTTGAAGAAGGAAGGGTGCAGGCTGTCCGACATCCACAGAAGGCTACAGAATGTCTACCGAGATGACACATGTTTACAAATAGATGAAGAACTTTAAAGAAGGGGAAACCAGCATTGAAGACAAACCCCCCAGTGGGAAACAATCATCTGCTACCACTGACACGAATTGCCAGCGAGTGGATGAAGTGATTCGCGCGGAGAGACGAGTCGCAATGTGTGAGCTTGTTGCACGACTGGACTCTGGTAACAATGCCGTACAGAAGACAGTGGAAGACTTAGGGTATCGGAAAGTGTGTGCAAAGTGGGTAACCTCGGCAGTTGACACCTGATTTGAAGGAGAGAAGGGTGGAAGTCTGCTCTGATTGGCTGGAGGCGTTTGAAGCTAATGAAGACACTTTTTTTTTCGATCTGGTGACAGTGAATGAAACGTGGGCGTATCTTTACGATCCGGAAACGAACAATCAATCCATGAAATGTTGTCACAGCTCTTCACCGAGGCCTAAGAAGTTCAAGAACCAGCGATCAGCAAAGAAAGTCATGGTGACTGTTTTTGGAATAACAGGGGGGCCATTATTCTTGATTTTTTGGAACGTGGCCGTACCGTGATCAGAGAGCGGTACATTGAGACACTCAAAAAGCTTAGAGAAGCCAAAAGGAGGAACAGACTGAACAAGAATCTGAAAACGATCCACATTCACCATGACAATGCGAAACCACACACAACTTTGGCAAAAAATCAGGCGATCAGCAAATCAGGCTGGTCGGTGGTCCTCCATCCACAGTACAGCCCAGATCTGGCGCTCTCCGACTTCCACCTGTTCGGTCCAATGAAGAACAGTTTCTGGAGACAACGATTTGATGACACACACGAGGTGAAAGTGGCTGGACCACCCCTGTGGCTCAGTAGTTAAGCGATGGCTTCTGATCATTTGTTCGAACGGGGTCCGGGTTCTCCCTTCCCTGGAGTCAGTGGCCCTAAATTAGGGACGGGCGACTGTTTATAGCCCATTGAGTTGCTCACGGTGGTAGTTAAACCTCCAATCAAAAAAAAAGGGGGGGCTGTGAAGAAGTGGGTACAACAGTCCACACCTGAATTTTTTCAAAGAGGAAGCGAGAGTTGGGTTCAACGATGGCGCAAATTAATCGCTTGTGATTGAGATTATGTTGAGTAGTACCTTTGTATAGAGAAAGAGTTACTCTATCAACATGTGCAATTTGAACGACCTCTGTCAGTTAATCAAAAAGTTATTCCCGCTTTTGCATTACTTCCGGTACAACACTCGCATATACCTTCGAACTGATTTCAGCGCATTTTGCTAATCCCGAGTTAGTTCGTTCCGGTCATTTAAGACTGGGCAGTCACGATTGCATACGTGAATATCAGAGATGTAGGACTACAGAAGTTATGACGTCCGTTTCGAGCAAAATACCTTTTCGAATTACACAATAAACTATAGTGTTCTGTCAGCTACAACCATGTGTGCTCCCATCAATCGCTAGCTCCTAAAACAGGAATTGCATTCATTTCTGAAAACCACTCTATGATGTCCTGGCTTCAACGAATGCTACCCCTCAGCGTCCCCATCTACAATTATAACCACGAGACGGCAACAGAAGTTGAAATCTAAATACAGATCTTATTACAAGAACACAATCTCTAATGTGTTTTATTCATTAAGTAATGATGCTCGTTGCTGTAAGCCAACATTCTGCTACAAACTCAATAACTCTGACTGCAACAGCACTTCGGAATCCGTACCTTTTAGGCATTTTCAGGAATCTACATTCAAACCAATTTGATTCCTGTTTAGACTTTCTCGTTCTCGATAACGAAATGCTCCTCTTGCGGCCGAGAAGTCGAAGGGGAGAGTTTCTGCCCAATAGCTCCAACATGGTTCGAACTGGAATCTAAGAAATGGATGGAGCGCGTGTCCTGTGGCGCCTGCTCTGTCCCTTCTCTGGAGCCAGAGGCCCAAAATTAGGGACGAGCGAATTCTTATAGCCTCAGATGCTCATAAAAATCGCAAAACTTCGAAATGAAAAAATAAAAGAAAGAAGCATGAATGGAATACTGGATTACACCATACAATACAAATTTTGAAGGTGACAATCCGTTTTTGTTTTGTTTTTTTTTTTTATTGGAGGTTTAACGACCACCATGAGCAACTCAATGAGCTATAAGCAGTCGCCCGTCCCTAATTTAGGGTCACTAGTTCCAGGGAAGGGAGAGAACCAGTGCCGTAAGACAAACACAACATCCATGCCTCACCGGGATTCGAACCCGGACCCCGTTCGGACGAACGATCTGAGGCCATCGCTTAGACCACTGCGCCACCAGGGCGGCAATCCGTTTTTCAGTGCAAATATGACAAGGATGGTAAGTTAGATAATATCCGAAAACTTGAAAATTTCGTCGTCCCGGAGCGGGAATCGAACCCGCGTCCACCAGATAGCGCCCGGGTATGCTAACCACTACACCACCTGGAACGATCAAGTCTCAAGTTTCCGATTAATTTGAATATTTTGAAGTTTTAAAACAAAGTTAAGTTTCAAGTTAACAAGTTTTTTTGTGGTTTTTTTTTTTTAAAGTAGAATATTTTCACCAAAAAAACGGATTGTCGTCTTCAAAATTTGTAAAAGAAAGAAGGTTTGATTGAGATTTTCTTGCTATGTCATCAATACCTACATGAATTTCTGTATCATGTGATAATGCCCTACGTACTGCGGAAAGAAGAATAAACAATTCTCTTTAAACCTTTAACGACCATTTCGTCGTCCCGGAGCGGGAATCGAACCCGCGTCCACCAGATAGCGCCCGGGTATGCTAACTACTACACCACCTAGAACGATCAAGTCTCAAGTTTCCGATTAATTTGAATATTTTGAAGTTTTAAAACAAAGTTAAGTTTCAAGTTAACAAGTTTTTTTGTGTTTTTTTTTTTAAAGTAGAATATTTTCACCAAAAAAACGGATTGTCGTCTTCAAAATTTGTAAAAGAAAGAAGGTTTGACTGAGATTTTCTTGCTATGTCATCAATACCTACATGAATTTCTGTATCATGTGATAATGCCCTACGTACTGCGGAAAGAAGAATAAACAATTCTCTTTAAACCTTTAACGACCATCACCCAAAAATATTATATCACTCCAAATACCATAACGCCCGAAACTGTCTGTTGGTTCACTTCTGTGTTTAATAACAACAATAGAGATCGAGGGTGACTCCTACTGAACCCTCATACGTCGAGAAAATTTCATGAACATTTAAGAGTAGGAAATCTGACTTACTCCCGACAGGCGTTTCGGACGGCTATGGCCGTGTGTATGTACTGGTGTTTTGGGCGTTATGGTAGTTAAAGGATTTTAAAAGACTTCAAGCTTATTGAAATTTGTGGAATATCAGGCGGATTCTTTCTATCTGAGCTAGGGTACTAACACTGACAGGAGGAACAGAGTTTATACTGGTGTACGAGCAGATGGTGAAAATCTTTCAAATACGTGGAGACAATGTAAATAGACAAAGTTATCGCTCTTTCCACGTTTATTTTTAATTAACACACAGCAACCGAAATAACCGCTAGGATCGAACCCTAGATCTCTCAATAACTAGCAGAGTGCGTTCGTCTTACGCTACGGTGGCCAACAGTCAGCGACTCTATGTGTGTTTATCTGTCAACATCTGACTTCAGAAATCCGTAGGGGTGGCCTCAGCCACTGAGACGTCTCCATCTGGTGGGGCTTAACGGCACCAGCTATTGGCAGGGTTGAGATGATGTCTACTTCGGGGTCATGCGTAGCTGTACTGTAGCACGTATAAATATAAGTAGCATTCCTTATGAAACCCGGCCGCGGGTAGCCTAGTGGTCAGCGTTTGTGACTGCCACGGAGAAGACCTCAGGTTCGATCCCAGGCAGGTACGAACGCACGAACCACTAAATAAACGCCGTACGTCGGATGGGCACGTTAAGCGTCGGACCCCGGGTACTGGCCCCCGGTAGTAAATAAGGGCGTCTTCTACCTCGCTTCCGTGTGACTTTCCTATCTGGCACTCTAGCCCAAATCTCCTAGCTTTATATTTCTATGGGTTGTTTAAGACCTGGGGTCAGACACTCCCTTCCTAAAATCCTCTACATATGATCTGATCTGATGGGCACATTAAGCCGTCGGACCCCGGGTACTGGCCCCCCGGTAGTAAATAAGGGCGTCTTCTACCTCGCTTCCGTGTGACTTTCCTATCGGGCACTCTAGCCCAAATCTCCTAGCTTCCTATTTCTATGGGTTGTTTAAGACCTGGGGTCAGACACTCCCTTCCTAAAATCCTCTACATATGATCTGATCTGATGGGCACATTAAGCCGTCGGACCCCGGGTACTGGCCCCCGGTAGTAAATAAGGGCGTCTTCTACCTCGCTTCCGTGTGACTTTCCTATCGGGCACTCTAGCCCAAATCTCCTAGCTTCCTATTTCTAAGGGTTGTTTAAGACCTGGGGTCAGACACTCCCTTCCTAAAATCCTCTACATATGATCTGATCTGATGGGCACATTAAGCCGTCGGACCCCGGGTACTGGCCCCCGGTAGTAAATAAGGGCGTCTTCTACCTCGCTTCCGTGTGACTTTCCTATCGGGCACTCTAGCCCAAATCTCCTAGCTTCCTATTTCTAAGGGTTGTTTAAGACCTGGGGTCAGACACTCACTTCCTAAAATCCTCTACATATGATCTGATCTGATCTGATGTGCACATTAAGCCGTCGGACCCCGGGTACTGGTCCCCCGGTAGTAAATAAGGGCGTCTTCTACCTCGCTTCCGTGTGACTTTCCTATCTGGCACTCTAGCCCAAATCTCCTAGCTTCCTATTTCTAAGGGTTGTTTAAGACCTGGGGTCACACACTCCCTTCCTAAAATCCTCTACATATGATCTGATCTGATGGGCACATTAAGCCGTCGGACCCCGGGTACTGGCCCCCCGGTAGTAAATAAGGGCGTCCTCTACCTAGCTTCCGTGTGACTTTCCTATCGGGCACTCTAGCCCAAATCTTCTAGCTTCCTATTTCTAAGGGTTGTTGAAGACCTCGGGTCAGACACTCACTTCCTAAAATCCTCTACATATGATCTGATATGATGGGCACATTAAGCCGTCGGACCCCGGGTACTTGTCCCCCGGTAGTAAATAAGGGCGTCTTCTACCTCGCTTCCGTGTGACTTTCCTATTGGGCACTCTAGCCCAAATCTCCTAGCTTCCTATTTCTAAGGGTTGTTTAAGACCTGGGGTCAGACACTCCCTTCCTAAAATCCTCTACATATGATCTGATATGATGGGCACATTAAGCCGTCGGACCCCGGGTACTTGTCCCCCGGTAGTAAATAAGGGCGTCTTCTACCTCGCTTCCGTGTGACTTTCCTATCGGGCACTCTAGCCCAAATCTCCTAGCTTCCTATTTCTAAGGGTTGTTTAAGACCTGGGGTCAGACACTCCCTTCCTAAAATCCTCTACATATGATCTGATCTGATGGGCACATTAAGCCGTCGGACCCCGGGTACTGGCCCCCGGTAGTAAATAAGGGCGTCTTCTACCTCGCTTCCGTGTGACTTTCCTATCGGGCACTCTAGCCCAAATCTCCTAGCTTCCTATTTCTAAGGGTTGTTTAAGACCTGGGGTCAGACACTCCCTTCCTAAAATCCTCTACATATGATCTGATCTGATGGGCACATTAAGCCGTCGGACCCCGGGTACTGGCCCCCGGTAGTAAATAAGGGCGTCCTCTACCTAGCTTCCGTGTGACTTTCCTATCGGGCACTCTAGCCCAAATCTCCTAGCTTCCTATTTCTAAGGGTTGTTTAAGACCTGGGGTCAGACACTCCCCTCCTAAAATCTTCTACATATGATCTGATCTGATGGGCACAGTAAACCGTCGGACCCCGGGTACTGGCCCCCGGTAGTAAATAAGGGCGTCCTCTACCTAGCTTCCGTGTGACTTTCCTATCGGGCACTCTAGCCCAAATCTCCTAGCTTCCTATTTCTAAGGGTTGTTTAAGACCTGGGGTCAGACACTCCCTCCTAAAATCCTCTACATATGATCTGATATGATGGGCACATTAAGCCGTCGGACCCCGGGTACTTGTCCCCCGGTAGTAAATAAGGGCGTCTTCTACCTCGCTTCCGTGTGACTTTCCTATCGGGCACTCTAGCCCAAATCTCCTAGCTTCCTATTTCTAAGGGTTGTTTAAGACCTGGGGTCAGACACTCCCTTCCTAAAATCCTCTACATATGATCTGATCTGATGGGCACATTAAGCCGTCGGACCCCGGGTACTGGCCCCCGGTAGTAAATAAGGGCGTCTTCTACCTCGCTTCCGTGTGACTTTCCTATCGGGCACTCTAGCCCAAATCTCCTAGCTTCCTATTTCTAAGGGTTGTTTAAGACCTGGGGTCAGACACTCACTTCCTAAAATCCTCTACATATGATCTGATCTGATGGGCACATTAAGCCGTCGGACCCCGGGTACTGGTCCCCCGGTAGTAAATAAGGGCGTCCTCTACCTAGCTTCCGTGTGACTTTCCTATCGGGCACTCTAGCCCAAATCTCCTAGCTTCCTATTTCTAAGGGTTGTTTAAGACCTGGGGTCAGACACTCCCTTCCTAAAATCCTCTACATATGATCTGATCTGATGGGCACATTAAGCCGTCGGACCCCGGGTACTGGTCCCCCGGTAGTAAATAAGGGCGTCTTCTACCTCGCTTCCGTGTGACTTTCCTATCGGGCACTCTAGCCCAAATCACCTAGCTTCCTATTTCAAAGGGTTGTTTAAGACCTGGGGTCAGACACTCCCTTCCTAAAATCCTCTACATATGATCTGATCTGATCTGATGGGCACATTAAGCCGTCGGACCCCGGGTACTGGCCTCCCGGTAGTAAATAAGGGCGTCTTCTACCTCGCCTCCGTGTGACTTTCCTATCGGGCACTCTAGCCCAAATCTCCTAGCTTCCTATTTCTAAGGGTTGTTTAAGACCTGGGGTCAGACACTCCCTTCCTAAAATCCTCTACATATGATCTGATCTGATGGGCACATTAAGCCGTCGGACCCCGGGTACTGGTCCCCCGGTAGTAAATAAGGGCGTCCTCTACCTAGCTTCCGTGTGACTTTCCTATCGGGCACTCTAGCCCAAATCTCCTAGCTTCCTATTTCTAAGGGTTGTTTAAGACCTGGGGTCAGACACTCCCTTCCTAAAATCCTCTACATATGATCTGATCTGATGGGCACATTAAGCCGTCGGACCCCGGGTACTGGTCCCCCGGTAGTAAATAAGGGCGTCCTCTACCTAGCTTCCGTGTGACTTTCCTATCGGGCACTCTAGCCCAAATCTTCTAGCTTCCTATTTCTAAGGGTTGTTGAAGACCTCGGGTCAGACACTCACTTCCTAAAATCCTCTACATATGATCTGATCTGTAAAACCCTTTTTTCGCATTTTAAGTATTATATTTTAACGGCCACCTGATGACGTGCTGGAGGCCGGCACGAAAGATCTTGTGTTGTGAAATTTTAACTTTCATTTTTAACTGTAATTAAAGTCATTACCATCAATCATTTTAATTTTGGAAGTTGTGTGTTATATCGTGCAGTTACTGCGAATTTTGTTTAACTAGGTTAATAGCACGAAGTTTTTTACAACAAATTGTGTATTATTTTTATGTAAGATACAGTACAATATGTAGTAATATGGGGGAGAGAAAAGCACATTAGCGATTTTTTTTATGTAACTTGCAATCATGCCCGTTCTCCGAACGGTGAATCTATAAACTCATTTTTTGAACATAAAATTAAAGAAGGGGAAAAGTAATTAAGGGAAAGAAAAGTAATTTGAAATCCGTAACTGTTTTATGATTTAGAACAGCGTCGTAACGTAAACTTTTTAGCATTTTGAAACAGTAAAGCTTAGCCACCTTTTTGAATTTTTTGGTTTTCAGACTTTTTTCTAGGTGTAGAAGTGGTAGAAAAATTCAAGCAGACAATGTTCAAAGCGCTGTTTTTTTTGGTTTTTTTTTTTTCGTGCATTTGCAGGTATCCGGACTTTTAGACCTACCAGCATGCCAATTTTCAGATCTCTATAGGTCGTTTAGAAGTGGTCAAACAATTTGCGAAAAATTCCAACAGACATGTTCCAAAGCCGGCGTATTTTTTGTTGTTGTTTTGTTTTCATACTTTTCTAGGTATACGGACCTTCAGACATATCATCATGCCAATTATCAGATCTCTAGGTCATTTAGAAGTGGTCGAACAATTCGCGGACGGACACACTCTCATTTTTCCTCTTTGCTTTTTATATACGAGGCGAATGCCTTTATTTACATATTCACGTATGCCGGCGGAAAACGCCGAACTTTAAAAGCGTCTCTACGTTGTTAAGCATTGCGTCATAACCAGTTTGATTGTAGCCTGCTCTTTCACCCAATGAGAAGAGAGTCTTACAAATAGCTGCGTCACCATGGCAGCAGGTCACGGCACCAGAACTTTCGTGCGTGGTTAACGCGGAAGGCAGAGTAAGCCGCTCGTTTCTTTCCTTTAGGTCTTTACAAAATGCTTAAAAATCAGAAAATGACTTTTTCTTAAAAAAAAAAAAAAATGTAAAAGAGGAATGATAGTGTAATGTAAGATGAATGATATGTTGGAATGTAGTCGCCCGCTCCTAATTTAGGATTACTGGTTCCGGGGAAGGGAGAGAGCCAGTGCCGTAAGACAAACACATTTCTTTTCTTTCTTTCTTTTCTTTCTTTTGTTGGAGGTTTAACGACCACCGTGAGCAACTCAATGGGCTATAAGCAGTCGCCCGTCCCTAATATAGGGTCACTGGCTCCAGGGAAGGGAAAGAGCCAGTGCCGTAAGACATACACAACATTCATGCCTCAACGGGATTCGAACCCGGACCCCTTTCAGACGAATGATCATAAGCCATCGCTTAGACCACTGCGCCACCGGGGCGGCACAAACACAACCTCCATCCCTCACCGTAATTTGAACCCGGGCCTTTTTCGGACGAATGGTCAGCGCTTAGACCACTGCGCCACCCGGCTTTTTTTTTTTTTAATTATTTTTTTTATTGGAGTTTTAACGACCACCGTGAGCAACTCAAATGGCTATAAGCAGTCGCCCGTCCCTAATTTAGGGTCACTGGTTCCAGGGAAGGGGGAGAGCCAGTGCCGTAAGACAAACACAATATCTATGCCTCACGGAATTCGAACCCGGACATCTTTCGGACGAATGATCAGAGGCCATCGCTTAGACCGCTGCGCCACTGGGGCTGCGTAACTATTTATGCTCGTTACATTTCTTCAATATGATTAATACGTGTTATTCACATGAATATTTGGAATCCTACAGAACGGTTTTTAAATAAAAATTTAACATTCTTAGCATATGACTACCACACTTTTTCTTTTACTTAAAATTGTTCAGATTGCGTAATTACAGTACAGCGTCGAAAATCCGAACAAGCTCCCTTCCACTTTCGTGTGTGTGTGTGTGTGTGTGTGTGTGTGTGTGTGTGTGTGGAAAGTTTAGGTGTCCGTTCAGTTTAGCTTGGCACTTCATGATAATAGAATCCCTTAATTTTGGGGTGCAAGCATTTTGTGGGCGACGTGTCGAAGGTGAAGGTGACTTCTTACACTCACAGACAAAAGGCGAAAACTTCCCCAATGGTTCCCTGCGGGGATAAGATTTTAGGACCCATTACCACGGCAGTACCACCCCCTGTTTCATCCCTCAGCCACATTGTTGACTGTGAGACGAGAGCAAAGTTATTAACCTGCACTCAGCATAAGTTACACCTCTTGGCAATCGTAACCAGCTTGTGATGATTGGCAAGTTTTGGAATTTGTACTTTATGTTTAAAAATTTCAAAACAGTAGTAAAAATGGCAAACCTGTTTCGTATTGCATAATAACAAAAAAAAATTGTCTTATGTATTTTTTACACTTTCCAACAGTAGGTTGAAGAAGCGCATATGCTCCAACTTTGTCTGTCTGTCTGCCTGTCCGCACGATAACTCGCGTAAAAATGGCTCGAGTTCGATGAAATTTTAGTATGTGGAAGGGGACAACCTGGGGACGAACCCTATTGAAAAAGAGCGAAATGGGGTAAAAGATCATGGCATAGGAGCGGGATAAATTCCATCGCTCTTATGCGTCATAACTTACGTAAAAATTCTTCGATTGTGACAAAACGTTATCATGTTGTTCCGGAGGTATGCTGAACCGGTTCTGTAAATATCATCGAAATGGGGTCAATGTTTTTAATAACTTGATTTTTGTATACAGTTGTTTTTTTTGTACATGTATTTTGGATAATATAACGTAGAAATGTTAGCATATTTGTATTTTTTTACATGTTCGATAATCCTAACATATCGAACATCCGATATGATATACACTGGCGTGCAAAAATTAAGGACGAGACGGTTTTTTGAATGTAACGTCGTGCAGAAGTGCTCCACATCTACTCATATCATACCATAAGATACCCAAGATGTAAGAATATGGGACAAGTGAGCAAAACCGTTCAAACAAGGAATCCAAAGGCACTTTATGAAAACGTAGCTTCGAGCACAACTGGACAGAACACAGAAACGTCCATGTGACAGGCGGCTGCCAAGAAAAATCCAGTCTTTAGTAGGGGATATGATCACCCCTGACTGCGTTGTAGGATTTACAACGACTGTCCATGCTGAGAACGAGGTTGTCAAGGAGCTGTTGAGGCATCGCGGCCCATTCCTCTTGTAGCGCCAATCGCAGCTGCGGAATCGTTGCTGGCGGCTGGTGACGTGCTGCCAAGCGTCTCCCAAGAAGGTCCCACACGTGTTCGGTTGGATTTGGGTCCGGGGACCTTGCGGGCAAATCCATGCGTTGAATATCTTCACTCTCCAACAGCTCTGCGACAGCCACTGTACGATGAGGTGTAGCGTTGTCGTCCATGAAGAGGAACTCAGGACCCACAGCACCTCTAAACAGACGCACGTGAGGCAGGAGAACCTCGGTACAATAGCGGACACCAGTGACTGAACCTCCTTGGAAGGTGTGGAGGTCAGTACGGCTACCAAGCATGATACCGCCCCAAACGAAAACTCCTCCAGCTCCAAACCGGTCCCTTTCGATGATGTTGGAGGTGTGATTGCGTGTTCCCTGCTCTCTCCAGATGTGTATACGTCCAGAATAGCTCGTCAGACTAAATCGGCTCTCATCCGTAAAAAGAACTCTACCCCATTGCTGATGTGTCCAGTTTTTGTGTTCCTGGCACCACAGAAACCGCCGTCTCCGATGAGCAGGCGTTAATGGCACACACCGTACTGGTCGTCGTCCAAATAGACCATCTTTGTGCAGCCTCCTGGCCACGATAAAACGCGATAACGGACGTCTGTTGCATGTGCCTTGTGATTTCTCCCGCTGTCTGCCATCTGTCTCTTTTCGCCTGTAGGACAATATACCGGTCGTCCGCCGCCGTGGTTGCTCGTGGTTGACCACTGCTAAACTCTCGGACAGCTGTTCCTGTCGTTTGAAATGCTCTCCAAGCTCGTGAAATGATGCCGTAAGCGATCCCGAACTGCTAGGCCACACTAGTCACACTTCGGCCTGCTTCCAACTTCCCAATGACGCGACCTCGGGTAAAGTCATCCAGTTGCCTGTTGGCCATATCCCACGGTGGCAGCAACTAAACGTCGTTCATACCGATGTACACCGTGCAATAGCTTTCACCGAATTGCTGAGCTTACACCGCCCGTGTGCTTTATACCCTTCCGACCTCCCCCCTACGTCATGCTGCATATATGCGTATGCCCTACCGTACCGAACCCTAGTCTATCTTCTGAGTGGTCTTTCGGTCCGTTTTGCCTGCTCGTTCCGCTGTTATGCTAATTTCTCCTCTTCGTCCTTAATTTTTGCACACCAGTGTACATCGGATGTTCGATGGAAAGTTTAAGAACATATCTCTAGTGTAATAAACATAAATTGATAGTAATCACCCTCCCCGGTGGCGCAGTGGTCTAAGCGATGGCTTCTGATCATTCATCGGAGATGGGTCCCGGTTCGAATACCGGTGAGGTATGGATGTTGTGTTTGTCTTGCAGCGCTGGCTCTCTCCCTTCCCTGGAACCAGTGGCAGTAAATTAGGGATGGGTGACTGCTTATAGCCATTTGTGTGGCTCACGGGTGGTCGTTAAACCCGCAATCAAAAACAAAAAAGATGGTTATGAAAATGTAATAAAATAAATGGCGTAGTGGTCTGAGCGATGGCTTCTCACCATTCGTCCGGGATGGGACCGGGTTCGAATCCCGGTGAGGCATGGATGCTGTGTTTGTCTTACGGCACTGGCTCTCTTCCTTCCCTGAAACCAGTGCCCTAAATCAGGGACGGGCGCCCATTGAGTTGCTCACAGTAGTCGTTAAACCTCAATAAAAAAAAATAAATCAGATTTCAGAGGATTTTTGAAAATTTTTTGAGGGTGTTCTTCACGAGTTGAGGTTTCCCAATCCGTTCAGCGCTAAGGAACATTTTTATTTAGAACTGCGTCACTGATTTTCTTGGTGTCAAAGAAACAGAAGCATAAATGAAAACTTGTGGAAATATAGAGATTGGAGCATAAGGGAAACTACTGGGGGTCCTACAGTAAGTCGTGTTGGTGTAGCAGATGAGTAATTAGGATTCCAGGGTTCGGTGCTCACCTGCAGAGAACCCGGCTTCGTCGTCATGGCATTCGGAGGTCTGGGGTGAGTCAGCTAGATTATGAAACCAAGTTTCCGCGTGCGGTGTTAATTGGAAGTGACAGTTGCTCATTGGCTGAGTTCCCGCATCGGCCAAGGGAGAGACAGGATTACAAGGCCCTGAGCAGGTGCGAGTTGGTATTGCGAGGAGGAGTTGCACCCCGCTCGCTCATGACAAGCTGATGGGCTGATATTAACGGTGCCTCCGAAGTGGGCGCTGTTATTAATGTGATCTGCTAATTAGCCTTATTAGCAGAAGCGGCGGCATAATTAAGAGATTTCAGGAAGATACCGCCAAGTGGAAACGGGTCACCACCAGGAAAATACTGACTGGCCTAAGTGGAGCCTTCATCTCAGTAAAGTTGCCGGCAGCAAATAAATGCGAAAAAATCACCGAGCAGTAATCAAGATGATTTCATCTCATGAAGAACGCAATGATAAAAAGCTCAATTTTACGCTGTAGATGAAGAAATAAAAGCTTGGATCTTTTAATGTCAAGTTAATGTCCAATAAAATCCAATGCACGGTGAATAAATAGGATTTTGAGCAATAAAGCAGACTTGGATTAGCTGAAGAAGCCAAGACACCAGAATCTGCTTTTATTACTTGCTTTTAACCAAATTACATACCGCATACTACAGTAGAACCTGTTAAAGATGGACCCTTCCCAAAACGGAACTTCTTTTTGGCCCCCAACCGAAAGGTAAGAAATTACGTACCTGTCTAAAATGGTACCCGCCTAACGCGGAAACAGAAAATAATAAATAAGTCTTGTAACAGCAAAAAGTTCCCAGATCTTCCCAAGCCGTCAAAATAACAGTCACTTGCAAAAGTTTCAGATTGTCAATTTATTGAAAACAAGTTAGTAAAATCATGCAATGCATTGATCATGACACGCTTTCCAACATATCAGAAATCATTACTCAAGTTTTTACTCAAGTTATGAGGATAATGGCTGTGAAATAAATCTCGCTCCTGTGTCCTGACCTTTGACCCCATTTCAATGATATTAAGCAGAATCGGTTCAGTATACCTCCGGAACAACATACTAAAGTTTTGTCACAATAGGAGCATTTTTAGTCAAGTTATGAGGATAATGGCTGTGGAATAAATCTCGCTCCTGTGCCCTGAGCTTTGACCCCATTTCGATGATATTAAACAGCACCGGTTCAGTGTACCCCTGGAACAACGTGATAAGGTTTTGTCGCAATCGCAGCATTTTTACGTAAGTAATGACGCATAAGGGCAATGGAATAAATCCCACTCCTGTATCCTGACCTTTGACTCCATTTCGATTATATTAAGCAGAATTGATTCAGTATACCTCCGAAATAACATACTAAAGTTTTGTCGCAATAGTAACATTTTTAATCAAGTTATGAGAATAATTGGCTGTGGAATAAATCTCGCTCCTGTGCCCTGAGCTTTGACCCCATTTCCGGTTCAGTTCATCTCCGGAACAACATGATAAAGTTTTGTCGGAATCGAAGTATTTTTACGTAAGTTATGACGCATAAGAGCAATGGAATGGATCCCGCTCCTATGTCCTGACCTTTGTACCCCATTTCGCCCATTTTCAACAGGATTTGTCCCCAGGTGATCCCCTACCACATACTGAAATTTCATCGAAATCGAACCATTTTTACGCGAGTTATCGTGCGGTCGGACGGGCAAAGCTTGAGTGTACACGCTTCCTACGGTTGGAAAGCGTAAAAAATGTCATCACAGATGAATACTTAGATTCTTTAGAACACAAAAAGACCGAAATCAGTACTTTGTGTGGCCACCTTTTTTTTTTTTTTTTATAACGGACAGAATACGATGTGTTTTACTCTCAGTGATGGATGTGCAGTAGTCACTTGAAACGTCTTTGCACCACACGTACATTTTTTTTTTTTTTTTTTTTTGATTGGAGGTTTAACGACCACCGTGAGCAACTCAATGGGCTATAAGCAGTCGCCCGTCCTTAATTTTGGGTCACTGGCTCCAGGGAAGGGAGAGAGCCAGCACCGTAAGACAAACACAACATCCATGCCTGACCGGGATTCGAACCCGGACCCCTTACGGACGAATGATCAGAGGCCATCGCTTAGACCACTGCGCCACCGGGGCGGCCACACGTACTTTATCGCGTCAACCAAAACTCGGGAATTTTGATGGCTGTTTTTCTGCAACCTTGTCTTTTAAAAATGATCCACAAATTTTAGATTGCATTAAGGTCGGGACTATTACCGGGCCAGTTATGTTTTTCCTCTGCAGGTAATCCTTTACTATCTTTGATCTGTGGCATGGAGCACCATCATACATAAAGATTGTGCCAGTCGGTAAAAAGCATAATGAAGCAGTACCGGATGCTGACATAGCACCTCATATCATCTGACTAGGCGGATGTCTCACGGTGCGTCAAACCATCAAACCCCTTTGCCTTTTGGTAGCCGAACATGCGTTTCACGTGATTCAAATTGACGCACATTTCATTCGTCGGAAAAATAAAAATTTCGCTCCAATTTTCCGCAGTTACGGTTACTGAAATGCACAAAAAGGAAAGTGTGAGTGCCAAGCATTTGACATAGAAATTCAATGCCGAAAAACACAAGTCTGTGACATTTTAAAGCGAAAGGACGTGATAGCAAAGTGAAGAGAAAACGAAGAGAAATCTGCAAAACACCGGAAATGAAGAACTGATATTGTCTGGGAGTGGTTTACTAGTGCAAGAGAGGTGCACGTGCTTTTACTGAGCGTCATATTGTATGAGAGCCGTCCCAAAAGTAATGAGAATGATTACACATGTTAGTAAAATCATGCAATGCATTGATTATGATACGCTTTCCAACATACCAGAAATCATTACTCAAGGTATGAAGACAGTGGCTGAGGAATAAATCTCTCTCCTGTGTCCTGACTTTTGACCCCCATTTCGATGATATTAAACAGAACCGGTTCACCATACCTCCGGGAAAATATACTGCAATTTTGTCGCAATCGAAACATTTTTAATCGACTTATGAGGATAATGGCTGTGGAATAAATCTCGCTCCTGTGTCCTGACCTTTGACCCCATTTCGACGATATTCAACAGAACCGGTTCAGTAAATCTCCAGCATGATAAAGTTTTGTCGGAATCGAAGTATTTTTACGTAAGTTATGACGCATTAGAGCAATGGAATGGATCCCATTTCTCCCATTCTGAAAAGGTTTCGTCCCCAGGTGGTCCCCTACCACATACTAAAACTTCATCGAAATCGGACCATTTTTACGCGAGTTATCGTGCGGACGGACAGACTGACAGACACAAGGTACTTAGAAGAGAGAGGTAGGTCTAAGATTTTGTGCAATCTTCCCCTCGCCGCTTCTAGGAATCGTGACGTCAGCTGGTTCCGACGGAGCCATCGTTATACTTGATAACGATGGCTCCGGTTCCGAGCGCCCGTTTGAGGAGGGACGCTGTAATACAAGGTCAATCTCTCCGCCTACTATAAAAAGATCCATTTTTAGTGCTTTCTTTGCAGAGCCGCGGATAGCGTGATTATATATTTGGGATAGTGGTTAGCGGGTCAGACTATCGTTGCAAGGTCCTCAGGTTCGAGCCTGGGCTGATCTATCTTTAGCGGGTCAGACTATCGTTGCAAGGATATTCAGCGATTGATTACTAACAATCGCTGAATATCCGCCATGCATCGGACGAGCACGTTAAGTGACGGCCCCCAGGCTGGACCCACTGGTTAAATGGGTAACCTTTCCTATACCCCCCCCCCCCCCTGAAATTCTCTCAACCCTCTGTGTGCAACATCGTACTTGTAAGGTGGCGCCATCTACTGTACTCTAACCTCACTACAAACTGTTCTGTCAAAGTCGCCAGACTTGCTCTCATTCCTTCCGTTTCTGTGTCCTGCCCAAAAGGCGATCTCGCTGTAGGTGGCTGGGACCTAAACTCTACTTACTGTAGACGGAAGTCCTACAAAAAAATGACAAATACTGTGTGCTTTCTTTGCATTGTAACCTTATCTGGTTGTGGACTGATCAGGTTTCCCGAATTGTCTGATTTGTTTTCACATATGTACATATGGGATTTCTATCTACTGTAAATTTTAATCCGTATTGTGCAAATATGGTTCGTTCTGCGGTCGCAACTTGTAATAGCAGTGAAACAAGCAATGGTATTCAAGCAATGGTATTATGCTTCATAGCATAAGCGCCGACTTGAAAAATTATTGGGGGTTCCAGAATTTTTCAATCGAATTATTCATGCATTTTTCAAAGGATTTATGTCTAATTCATATTTCAACCAGTCAGATTGTCTGGCACAATATGACGCCTTACAGAAAAATATTTTTTTCTAGATAATTATTTATTTCATTTATTTTGCTTTTGTGGGCGCTACATTATTATATGCAATACACGGATACTGTGTGAATTTCCAACTCAATTGTCTTCATAAAAAGTAACAAAAACATGTAAAGGTGTTTTTACCAATTTTAAAAATGCCAACAAATGTTGTTCTTCAAACGATTTCTGAGTTAAAAATAGGAGGTCAGAAGGGAGAGGACATGGCATCAGCCGCACGCCCTGCGTTTTCCGTGGGTTCCACTTCGTATCAGCAGTGCATGCCCAGTATGCCCAACTTGAGCTGCTTCTGTACTTGTCTATGAAGAAATCGTCGACATTGAAGAGGTTTTAGAGGTACTTGTGCAGCATGTACAGTCAGGAAAAAATGAGACTGAAATATACATGCACATAACTAAACATTTACAAAAACATTACAAAAATACCGTTTAGTATTTTCTGAAAAAGAATCAAACAAAATTATGCTTCGTAGAGCGGAAGTGCATATTGCGCATCACCCAACCACGGCCTTGCTAAAGCTGTGGGAGCCTCGTTGACCATCAGGGGCTGCTGCAGGGAGTAAGAGACTGCCGCTATCAACCTGCGCTTCAGCACAGGTCTTCAGGAAGTGACGTCTCGTAACTGAACCCTCCCGACCCGGAGGGCGCAAGAAACCAGATCATCAGATTTGGCTTCACCATCGGCGGCTCATGCCATCTCTTCTCTCTTCTAACCTCTTTGGTCCCCGACTGTCCAAAGATAGAGTGGGTCAACTGACTGTACACCATATTTCTGCCTTTAGCACTATGATCTCGAATAGGTTCTCGTGTCCGTATGCAGAGCTAGACTTTTGTATTTTGTGGGAATCCAGACAAACCGAAAAATTTTCTTTTATACAGGAGGCAGCTCTTAAACAACGGTACTTGAGGTATTGTCTGTCGCGTCAAACTTCACGAGCGCGAATAAACACTAATTCTATTTTGAAGCACAATAAACAGTCTCAGAGGTAAATTTCTATACACACATTCTATATATATATATATATATATTTTTTATTGGAGGTTTAACGACCACCGTGAGCAACTCAATGGGCTATAAGCAGTCGCCCGTCCCTAATTTAGGGTCACTGGTTCCAGGGAAGGGAGAGAGCCATTGCCGTAAGACAAACACAACATCCATGCCTGACCGGGATTCGAACCCGGACCCCTTACGGACGAATGATCAGAGGCCAACGCCTTAGACCACTGCGCCACCGGGGCGGCTATATATATATACATGTACATAAGTAGTAAACGGGGAATGAATAATAATAAAAAAAAACTTGAAGAATTGATAATGAAAAACAAATTTATGCACATATGCGTATGTGTATTTTCCCCACGAAGTACGCGCAAAAATATGAGGGGTTCGAGGAACCCACAATAAAATCATTAGGGGTTAAAAAAGTGTCTCGAACCTATGAAGTCGGCACCTATGTTTGAACCTATGAAGTCGGCACCAGACAGAGAGCTTCGTAAACAGTGGATTTCAAGATGTCGTAGGAAGGATAGATGGTCTGCTGAAGATGCACGAATTTGTTCTGTGCATTTCAAACCAGAATCATATGTAAGAGATTTAAAAACTGTACTTTTAAATTTAGCAGTAAAGCAACGTTTAAAACCCGATGCCCTACCAGAATTGTTTCTACCAAATAACAGTAGTCATTCTACTTTATGTGTTACGGACAGAGAAAGAAATACTCGTCAAGAAAAACGACTTGCCAAGAAAAGTGTTGCAGAACTGTCAAGTCATACAGGAAATGAAGATGATGAAAATTTAAATGGGCTTTCCCAATCAACAATAATTTTAGGAGATACCACGACAGAAGTTGTTTCCTCCAACATATGTGCAATATGTTCAGAGAATCAACATTTTTCTGCTGAAGTGAAATTGCTGAAAGAAAAAGTTCACTGTAATAGAAAGAGAAAATGAAAATCTGAAGACATGCAATAGAAATTCGCAAAAGAAAATTCAAGCTTAAATGAGAAACTAAATGAAATGAGTAAAACATTAAATTCTTTAGAAAGTAAAATGGAAGAAAATGTTAGAAATAAAATTTCAGAGCTCCTGTATCAAGTTTTTACTCTTGCTCAGATGGAAAGATTACTGAATGGTAATAAAAAAAACAACATTGGCAAACGGCAGACATAGCTAATCATTTGTTCTACGGACACTTTCTAAGAAAACCTACAAATATTTAAGAGAACAGATTAAACTTCCTTTACCTAGTTTGAACACACTGAAGTTATGAACTCGCGATTTCAATTGCTCACTTGGAATTCTCTCTCAAGCTTTGCACATGATGCAAGAACAAGGAAAAAGCCTCATAGATAGGGAAAGACTTACAGTTACTTTTTTTGATGAAATTAATACGAGGAGTGAAATGACGTATGATCATGCGGAAGATCGCATTTTAGGCCCTTTCAAAAACGTTCAAGTTGTTTTAGCTAGGGGATTAACCCATTTCTGGAAGCAACCGGTTTATTACAATTTCGATACAAAACTGACACGGTCTCTGCTGGAAACAATTATATGTTCTCTGGAAAAAATTGGCTTTAAAGTGGTAGCGTTTTCTTCTGATCTAGGAGGTGGTAACCAAAGTTTATGAAAAGCGTCGGGAATTACTGTCACTCAAATATTTTTCAAAATCCGTGGGATAATGAAAGGAAGATTTGGGCATTTGCTGATATCCCACAAATGATAAAACTTTTGAGGAACCATTTTATAGACCAAGGCTATCAGATTGGTGGAAAACTTGTTACTACTAATTTAATTGACAAAATATTCAAATCTGATAGTGATGAAATGCGACTATGCCCGAAACTTACGACTAAACTCTTGGAAGTAAGAGGAAACGAAAGGCAAAGGGTTCATTTTACTGCACAATTATTTTCCACTCATACTGCTACATTACTGAAAAAAATTCTCCCGGATAAAGTTATTGCCTCAATGTGACCCTCACTTGATATCTGCTGTCCAAGATAAACGTACGTGTCTGTTATCTCCATCTTTTCTCCATCAATCAATAAATCTTCATTTCTTGTAAAAGCATTGAACATCACTTTTGTCTTCTGAAAGTTCATTTTTAATCCCACTTCTTTACTCTTGTCAGCAAGTTCCTGGATCATACTCTGCAGCTCTGATGGGGTAGTTGCAAAAATGGTTACGTCATCAGCAAAACGAAGGTGGGTTAGATATCTCCATTAATCTTTATCCCTTTGTTTTCCCAGTTCAGGGATTGAAAGACATTTTCCAATGTGGCATTAAAGAGCTTCGGAGATATGGTGTCACCTTGTCTCACTCCCTTTCCAATTTTTATGTGCGTTGTATTTTCAAACAGCCGAATCTTTGCAGTTGCATTTTCATAGATATTATTAATAATATTAATGTATGCATCTTCAATACCGCAGGATTTCAGAGCCATTGTAACTGCTGATGGTTACACCGAATCAAAGGCTTTTTCATAATCGATAAAGGCCATGTATAGAGCACAAAATATCACAGTACTCATTTTCCTTTGAAACATTTTTTTCTTTTCAAAAATCAAGCGAAAAGACATCCTGTTCGAAATCGGGTCAGAAACACCTTGACCCGACCCTTTGAGCCGCTGACAAGTGGCCCGTTTCCATCTCTGGTATGAAGTCTATTCGTCTTGTTGTTACGAACGACTTGATGACTCAAGAGTAATTGAAGCGCTGGTATGATAATTTTTTTCAGTTGGAGGTTTAACTCAATTCGATATAAGCAGTCGCCCGTCCTTAATTTAGGGCCACCGGTTCCAGGGATGGGAAACAGCCAGTGTCGTAAGACAAATAAAACATCCATACCTCACTAAGATTCAAACCCGGGCTCAACTCGGGCGAATAGTCAGAAGCCAGCACTTAGACCATTGCGCCACCGGGGAGGCCTGGCATAGTAATAAATTGAACTTTGGATCTTGTAAGTAATGACTCATCACTTATCCTATCCGTTACTTTGAAAATATGTAATTAGAAAATAATCTATGTATAACTAAGGTTGCAGATGCAACGAACAACTGTGAATAATCAGGATTATCAGGATTTGAAACAACTTTGAATAATCAGGTCCGGATTGGAGAAAATCATGAGACATTGTTTTACTGCGAGGACCTATGAAAAAGGAGTGTAACTCCGCACCAGAAATTGGCGTCTGTGGGAGTGAGGAAGCTTCCAGTACCTTTATGAAATCCTGCAGAGTAAGTGGAGCCGTTGTGCTGTCCTTAGAGTCGGAGATGGAGATGACAGTGAACGACTTGTCGAACGATCGCGTCCTCCTCGAAAGGTGGGAGATGTGCGTGTCTTCTTATTGTGACGTCGAATAGTCCGACGACGCTTCGGACGTGCACTCTGATGATCTTCGGACGTGCACTCTGATGATCTTCGGACGTGCACTCTGATGATTGTGGTGTCAGGCGTAACGGTCTCAATTTCGGCCTCAGAAGGGTTCTGAGGAGCAGTTGAAGAAAGCAGAGAAGACGTCAGTGGGTCCTCGGTCAAAGAAGTCTCCCGCTGTGGACTCGTCTGGAGTGTGGAAGCTGAGCTGGAATTGGAAGGTTGCGACGAGGTCACGCGTTGACCAACGGCTTTATCGATACTTTCATTATAAGTCGGCTGCCGCTGGTGAGAGGCGCTAGATTAAGATGCCGATGGATCAGGTTAGCGCTGATTAGGCTGTACTGAAGATTTGGAGACAGTGGCTGCACGATGAGGGCACTATAGTGACCAGAGCTCTTACATACCGAGCAAAGGGTGCCCACAGTGATGTCAATGCGCCGAATGTGTGTGTCACAGCGCACGTTGAGTATAGATGGAACACGTAACACGGCTTCTTCCGAAGGAAAGATCACACGTACGTTTCGGCGAAAGCCAATGTGATAACGGTCCTCTGGCACTCCCGGAAAAGAGGAGTATGTCATGACCGATCCAAAAGTACGTCCACAATTTTGAGCGGCGGACAACAATAGGTCATCGGACACTTCAGGTGGTACAGGGGCGAAGCTGACAGTAGTAGGCGCCTGTGTGAGCGGCGTTGCAAGGAGCTGGCGATCGCCTCTGGAAATTCCTTCAGTCAAAGGGCGAAGGCAGGAGTCAAAAAGGTAAGCAATAACTTGGCTGCTTCTTCTACCCACGTGAGTAATAGCTTCCTTTGGAACAATCTGTCGAAGGGATGCGCTGTAAGCAGTCAGCTTGGTGTTTGGGAGGCTTCGGAAAAATGCACCCAAGCCGATCTTGTCGAGAAAAAGTTGACACTGAGGGCAAGTTGTCGGAACATCCACATAGATCTGGACAGCGCCATACATCATCTGATATGAGCACTTTGAAGAAGAGGACTGACAAGAATAATAAGACGACGACGCACCCGAGGTGACGACAGCATACGAAACACCTAGCGAACGCTGCGATGACGTGGAAATAGCTGGTGGAGGTGTGACGTCCATGCCGTCATCAGAAGGTGGAAGGGAAGACAATAATTCACCACTCTTTTTCGGAGGATAAGAAGAGAGATCCATGGGCAAGGCAGCTGTATCACGCTGAGGAGAGGAGGGGCCTGTCAAAGGAGGCTCTCCATTGGTCGATTGATCACGAGGAGTTGATAGGGATAAAGAGTCATTTCCGGTAGTGAGGGCTGAAGCTTCGTTCCTCCCGGAAGCCGCCATTTGCAATGGCAATAAGATAACTTGCCTAGGCCGACTTGGCCAAGACAGTAAAATGAAGAATACAAAACAAAAAGGTCACTTGCCGACCTATTAGGTGAATGAAAATGACGACGACACCTTCACGAACGCCGTACACACAAAATTATAAGCTTTGAACTCCAAATATAGCACACACGAAGCAAAAAAATCACGAGCACAAAGTAAACAACGTACCTCCACAAACGTTTTGTCGCAATCGAAGCATTTTTACGTAAGTTATGACGCATAAGGGCAATGGGCTGGATCCCGCTCCTGTGTCCTGAACTTTGACCCAATTTCGCCTATTTTCATTAGGATTCGTCCCCAAGTGGCCCCCTACCACATACTAACATTTCATCGAAATCGAATCATTTTTAGACACGTTGACACATATGAGCAATGGAATGGATCGCGCTCCTATGTTATGACCTTTGACCTCATGTCGCCCATTTTCAGTAGGGTTCGTCCTCGGGTGGTCCCCTACTACATACTAAAATTTTATCGAAATCGAATCATTTTTACGTGAGTTATTGTACAGACAGACAGACGGACAAAGCTGGAGCATATAAATCTTGGTGTTTATACATTCACTTAAAATCGATTATTCTATAACCACTGGATTAAAGGCACAACGTGACCTTCAGGAACTATAGCAAGGATTTACATGAGCGAGTGCATCACGACCATCATGTAAATCAAACTGCAAGCCCGCACCCGCGTGGCTTCCACTCTGCAGAAGTGCAGTTTTGATGCTTTGGTCACCAGGTGAGGCGTGATTTCCGATGACCAGCAATCAACAGTAACACACGAGTAGGGCATCGGCGCCCTTGCAATGCAGTGTGCGCCAGAGTTGGAAACGGGTCAAAACTTTTGGACCCAGACGCAACCCGGACAAATCTGCTTTGAACTACGTATAAATTCGAATATATCATCATCATTGTCAATCATTTTCAATGCACTACTAGATGAAGGTATCCCCAAGTTTCTTCCACAACGGACTGTCTTGGCCCAGTCTCCTCCATCCACCCATCTCCCACGTAGTCTTCTTCTGGGTCTTTTCCTGTCCCTTGGAACCCAGTCTAAAATTTCGGTTGTTCATCAGTGGTCCGTTCTGCTGGAAATATTTCCAGCCCATTGCCATTTCAGGGGTTTTACTCTGATCGCGATGTCTTCTACTCTTATTATTTTCCTTATCCGCGAGTTCCTCATTTTACCTTTCTTGGTTACACCAAGTATGCATCATTCCATGCTTCTTTAAGTTGTCTGCAGTCTTTGCATGTCTTTTTTACGCTTTCCAACAGTGGGCTATATGCTCCAGCTTTGTCCGTCTGTCCGTCCGCACGATAACTCGCGTAAAAATGGTTCGATTTCGATGAAATTTTAGTAAGTGATAGGGGACCCCTGGGGACGAACCCCATTGAAAATGGGCGAAATGGGATCAAAGGTCGGGACGTAGGAGCGGGATCCATTCCATTGCCCTTATGCGCCATAACTTACGTAAAAATTGTTGTATTTCGATGAAATTTTAGTATGTGGTAGAGGACCACCTAGGGACGAACCCTATTGAAAACGGGCGAAATGGGTTGAAAGGTCAGGACACAGGAGCGGGATCCATTCCATCGCACTCATGCGTCATAACTTACGTAAAAATGCTTCAATGGCGACAAAACTTTATCATGTTGTTCCGAAGGTTTACTGAACCGGTTCTGTTTAATACCATCGGAATGTGGTCAAAGGTCAGGGCACAGGAGTGACATTTATTCCACAGCCATTATCCTCATAACTTGAGTAATGATTCCTGGTATGTCGGAAAGCGTATCATAATCAATTCATTGCATGATTTTACTAACATATTGTGTTGGACTTTGTAAGTATAAACGCCTTCTCGATGTGAACAAAGCGATAGTATTCTATACAAAACGAAGAGCAGCTGGTTGTGTATGTACTTTGCTAATATAAAATACATTCGTATGTCAAACGATTACATGAAATTTCCTTTGGTCTCGTAAAAGAAAGCATTCGTGTTTTTTACAAATTCACTGAAATTTGGCATTGTTTTATAAATCTCCAATGACAAGAAAAAAGGTATGTCTTAACCAAGCAGTGTTGGCAAACAACCAAAATAAACATTTCCATATTTGTCTTGTATCGGGAGCAATAGAGTTTCCAACAGATCCTTTTAAGCCTCGGTAAAAAGCAAAACAAAAGGTGGTTTATTGAAGTTAATCAAAACCTTTCATACATTTCTGTGTTTACATATTTTTTTACTTAAGGCCATTAAATTTAGCACTGCCAGGAGATATAATGTGCATGACATATTTGTTGTGCTAAACCAAAATTAATGATTTCCTGAAAAAAAAAGGTGGGAAAAACATAATGATAATTGAAACCACGCGTGTCCTTATTTAATTTTTTATTCTTAGTGTGCAAAGATTATTTGGTCATCTCAATAATCACTCCTGATTGAATTTCCTTCATCGTAATTATATTAACAAAATTCTGCGGTTAAATCCCAACGCGAAGTTTTCTTCGTATATCTCATTATGTCCTCAATTTTATCCCGCTCGACGGCAACACTGCATTTTAAGTTTCTTGTGGCGACGAAATTGTCACATACTTAATTTTTCTCAACTTTTTTTTTTTGTAGCATCATTTTAATCTTGGATTTATGTGTTTGACAGGACGAGTTTTGGGTTTATAAAATGAGTTCGATTTTTTTCCCTCCACGGCGTCTTCTTCGCAAATACACGTCGCTTAATGTGTCTCAAATGCAAAGATGAAGTTTTTCTTGACTACCAAAGAATGATAGCTGGGTTTTAAGTGAACGGAAATTTCGGAGCACCTTTAGGGTGCCACTGCTAAATCTAAAGATGATAAGTTCTTTGTATTCTTAAAATGCACAGTGTTCAATGAAAATTCACATTATCGAAAAAAGAAAAAAAGGTAATAATTACACTGGCGGAAAGTGAAAAAAGAACACCAAAAAGGAATTTGCGGACGATCATGAAATTTACATATGTTAATGGGGTCGAGTTTGCGTAGGTGTGATGTTAATTTCGAGAACAACCGGTGAGCGCTTACGCAACAGCACGGCATAATATACAAATTATCGTCGGTGGTATTTAAGGAGTACGGCGAAGTGAATGTAATCAGTCGTCGGCGTACGGACACGTGTGGAGACCCTGAAGAAGCTGCAATGTCTGGACATTGGAAGACGTGTATGATTTCACCAGTTATCGGACTCTGAGCGAGGTCGTCTAGTCGGACTCCGCGACGCCGGGTGGTCGTATCGTCGTATTGCGGAGCGAATTGGACGGATGGTGGCGTAGATGGTCCGAGGAACATTCCCACACGAGAAGACGTGGAACCGGGAGTCACAGACGGACTGATGAGCGGACCGATCGACGCATAAGAAGAGCGGCGCTGTCAAGCAGAACATCCACTGCGACGCAAATCCGAGCTGCCGTTGCGCCTGAGGTGACCGTGCCAACAATCCGCAGCCGTCTACTGGATGCAGGACTATGTGCACGTGTGCCTTTGGCATGTGTACCTCTGACTCCATTCCACCGTCAGGAACGGCTGCAGGGGTGTCGCCAACGTCTGCACTGGAGGACGCAATGGCGATCTGTCGTGTTCAGCGATGAAAGGAGATTCTCCTTGGGAGCCTACGATGGCCGTATGCGTGTTCGCAGACGCACAGGGGAGCGTCTCCACCCTTCTTGCATCCCCCAGCGACACACAGGGCCTACACCTGGTCTCCTGGTGTGGGGAGCGATCAGCTATCACTCCCGTACACAACTAGTGTTTGTACCGGGTACGTTAAACAGCACCTCCTACATCAACAACATCATTCAGCCCGTTATTGTACCATTTGTAAGGTCGATCCATCGTGGTGTTTTCCAGCAAGATAACGCACGCCCACACACGGCACGTGCAACGCAACATGCACTTCAGGGTGTGAGACAACTTCCATGGCCTGCACGTTCACCGGATTTGTCTCCCATTGGGCACGTGTGGGATTTTATGGGACAACGACTTATCCAGTCTCCACGGCCAGCCACGACCATCCCCGATTTACGCGTCCAAGTTGAGGATGCTTGGAACTCAATACCCCAAACTTACACCCAACATCTGTACGACAGACTCCATGCCAGAATTGCACAGTGTGACGCAGTTCATGGCGGTTCAACCTCGTACTAACCATGTTACATGGAAATGTTATTTTTCAGTTTACCAGCAAATACCGCTGTATTTTGCCATAATGTTTTGATCACGTTATCCTCTGTATTCCGTTATTGTGTTGTATAAATTTCGTTGGTATCAGACGTCTCTTTCTTGGTGTTCTTTTTTCACTTTCCGCCAGTGTATACAAATTTGTAAGATGTGAATCCGTTTATTGGTGTGAATGTGACAAGGATGTTAAGTCAGATAATATTCGAAAACTTCGTCGTCCTGGAATGGGAATCGCACCCGCGTCTCCCGGATAGGGCCCGAGTATGCTAACCACTACACCACCCAGAACGACCAAGTTTCCGATTATTAGGTGCACAAATAAGTTTTAAAGCGTTCTAAGACAAAGCATCATGTAATTTGAGAGAAAACAACAATACTTTTACGAATCAAAATATGGCCGCCCAGGTGGCGCAGTGGTCTAAGCGATGGCCTCTGACCATTCGTTCGAAAGGGGTCCGGGTTCAAATTCCGGTGAGGCATGGATGTTGTGTTTGTCTTACGGCACTGACTCTCTCCGTTCCCTGGAGCCAGTGATCCTAAATTAGGGACGGGCGACTGCTTATAGCCCATTGAGTTCATCACAGTGGTCGTTAACCCCCCCCCCCCCAAAAAAAAAGAATCAAAATATGCGCCTTCATTATCTATCACCTTCCGCCATCGGTCGGGCAGCAGACGGATTCCACCCATGAAAATAGGTGATCAGGTGCATCTCATGGTCTAAATGTTGTTTCCCAGCAGTGATGCCATACTTCCGATGAAGTCTTCAACCCATTTTTGCACTTCGTCACATGTCCGGAACCGTACAGCAGACAAACCATGTTGCATCGATCGGAACAAATGATAGTCTGAAGGGGCTATGTCGGGACTAGACGCCGGGTGCTCCAAAACTTCCCAGCCAAGCGTCAATAACGTTTCCTTGACCGATTTCGCGACATGCGGCCTAGTGTTGTCATGCAGTAATTTCACGGGACGCAATCCTTTGCCTGTGAATGGACGTTTCAGACAGATTTCCTGGTTCAATCGCAGCAATTGTTGCTTATAGTGATCAGCAGTAACAGTTTGATCCTGTTCCAATAGTTCATAATATAGCACACACCCTTCATATCCCACCAGATGCACAGCAGAACTTTCTTAGAGTGAATATGGAGTTTCAGTGTCGAAGTCGTTGCTTCGCCCAGGTCTATCCAATGCTTTTTTGCGTTTGGGATTGTAGTACCATATCCCCCTTAATGATTTTCCAGAGGAAAGACTTTCTGTGTTGTTTATTAAACATATTCAAACACTTCATGACACGCTCATCCTTGTTCCTCTGGCTGAAGTCATGTGGCACCCATTTTCCTTCCTTCTGAATCTTTCTCATTGCGCGTAAACAGTTGGAAATGGTTTGTTGAGTTACCCCCATTTGTTCAGCTAGTTCTTTTTTGCGTTTGAGATGAATATTCATCCAGCAATGCTTGCAGTTCCTAATGTGCACCCTTCTCCAAGGCGCCGCTACGTTCTCGATCGCTAACATCAAAATCACCTGCTTTAAACCGTCTAAACCAAATCTCACACGTGCTTTTCGATACAATATTCTCCCCCTGAACAGAACAGATCGTTGCACATGCATTTGCAGCACGTTTTCTTTGATGAAATTCGTAACGAATGCAGTGTCGAATAAATGCAGTATCGCTTGCCATCTTTCACCTACCGATGTGCAAGTGTGTTTGGCTGTTGGGCAAACTTCTGTGTCACATTTTATACTCTGGAGCAGTTACGGGTATATGACAACAATGACGGGGAATGTCGGATATGTAAATTAGCGGTATACGCCACGCAAAACCGCTTTAAAACTTATTTGTACATCTAATAATTTGAATATAACCATCTCAGGATTCGCTAGTCAAAGCAACCGGGGTTCATATATAGCGAATCTGGATGTTTTAATTCATTCTCGTTATTGCCCGGAGGCGCAGAATATCATTGAATGAAATACGGGATTACACCATTGTATAATGCAAATCTGAAAGATGTGAATCCGTTTATTGGTGTAAATATATGACAAGGATGCTAAGCCAGATAATATCCGAAAACTTGGAAATTTCGTCGTCCTGGAGCGGGAATCGAACCCGCGTCTCCTGGATAGCACCCGAGTATGTTACACTACAACACCCAGAGCTACCAAAAATAAATGACTTAACATCCTTGTCATATGAACAACAATAAAGGGATTCGCATCTTCCAAATTGATATTGTACAATGGTGTAATCCTGTATTTCATTCATTAAAAGCTAGTAACTGTTTCTCTCGACTATTTCGAGATTGGACAATAAAATGTGAACGTATGGGAAATAGGCCATATGTCTTTATCAATTAAGCGTTAGACCACCATTTGTATTTATTACAGCTCCCAACCTTCTTAGAATAGATTCATAGAGCTTTTGTAGTTTCCAGTGGAATGTTGTAAAAAATTGTTCGATCAGCCAATTGCTTCAGAGATGTTGGCGGAGGAAACTGCTTCTGACTCTGCTCTCCAAAACTGTCCACAGTTGTTCAATGTTATTCAAGTCAGGTGATTGCGCTGAGCAGGGCAGATGTTGAAGTTCATCTTGGGGGTCCTCAAACCGAAACTGAACTGTCACGGTCGAGTGTGGGGGCGTATTATCATCTTCAAATATGGCATCACTGCTGGAAAACAACATTTAGACCATGAGATGCACCTGGTCACCTAGAATGTCTAAGTACTCGCTGGCAATAACTCGACCATGTACGGCAATCATGGGGCCGACCCGAATACCAAGATATACACTGAAAAGCAATTGAATTAGAGACAGCTGGCGTTATGCAAATGTGGCGCTGTGGGCGGCCCTGTAAACGGAAACGACAGAAGCCATCGTCCCACGAGGGTACCGATGCTGACCGCACATCACAGGGTGCAAAGATTAGCATGGGCGTGGGAACATCGCCACTGGACCCTAGACATGTAGGAAAATGTTGCCTGGACTGATGAGTCGAGATTCACGTTGGTACATGCGGATGGCAGGATACGAGTACGGAGCAAACCACATGAAGCGATGGATCCTTCTTGCCAGCTTCAAGCTGGTGGGTGTGGCACTCGTCTGGGGACTTTTTACGTGGACTGAAATGGGACCCCTGGTACGTGTGACACCGTCCCTCACAGGTCAACGTTACCGGTATATCCTGGACGACCATTTGCTCCCGTTTGTGCGTCTTCAACATCCCACTGAGGACCTCATCCTGCAACAAGATAATGCACCGTGCCATCGCTCCCGAATTGTATCCGAATGGTTGGATGAACACTCCACCGACGTGACCTCGCTTCCTTGGCCCAGCTAGGTCACCTGACCTCAATCCCATCGAGCACATCTGGATGCCATCGAGAGAGATGTTCAAGGCTCTGACCCTCCTCCATCAAATCTTCGTGAACTGTGGGAGCTTGTTCAGGGGTCGGGGATCCGTATGGCTTCCCAACGCTTTTGGTGTCTTGTCGAGTCCATGCCGAGACGAATCGCCGCCGTCATCAGGCCGAAAGGTGGTGCTACACGTTACTAGACAGGTATCTCTAATTCAATTGCTCTTCAGTGTAGCTGCCCATATCACCACACATTCATCCCATATTTGCAAGTTGGAGTAAGACATTCCGAATCGTACGCTTCCTCTCGCTTTCGGGGGTATTTCATACATAAACCCGACCTACTGTTGGGATTAATGTAAATGAGGACTCATCATACCATATCAGACGTTTTCAGTCATCAGCTGTCCAATTTCTATTCTCATGACACCATCTTTTTCGCATTGTACCGTTGGTTTCTGTGATTAAAGGTTTAGCAACTGCAGCTCTTCCGTGGATTTTGGTTTTGTGAAGTTCTCTGCCTATTATTTTTGTGAAACAGGGTCTTCTAGGTGGATACTGAGTTCTGCTGTCACTTTTGCTGCTGTAGTTCTGTGTTGTTTGGACACAATCCTTGTTCGTGCTCGACGGTCCCTCTCATTCAGTCTTGGTTTTCGCCCACTATACTACTGCTGACTGCTTTTGTGGAAACAGGGACTTCCAGATGGATATTGAGTTCTTCTGTCACTTTTGCAGCAGTAGTTCTGTGTTGTTTGGACACAATCCCTATTGGTGCTTGACAGCCCCTCTCATTTTATCGTAGTTTTCGTCCACTATACTTCTTCTCCGATGGAGTCTTGACATTTTTTGTGTACGCAGTTATAACCGGGCAGACTGCTGTTCTTGAAACATCAGATAATTTGATTGGTATGGTTATAGATGCTCTGATAATTTGATTGGTATGGTTATAGATGCTCACTCTTTGGAAATCTGACAGGTCACCCATTTCCCCTACCGCTTGGACGAACCACTGCTGAATGACTACTCGTATCACACTGGCATACAACCTAGAGAATATACGCTATATTAACAAAAGTCACCGGTCACCCTTCAAAAGCAAATGAACGGATCCGCTACGTTGTTAAGATCCGCGATACAGCTGCAAACGGTATAAAACAAGCATGCAGTTGACTGCGATCATATCGCACTGTGAGGTTGAGTGAAAATGTCGCGGCGGGAGAGAACTGACTTTGAGGAAGAAAAGGTTGTTGGGTGTTATAGTAGTGGGTTGTCCATAAGAGAAACCGATAGGTGTTTAAACATACCCAAGTCAACTGTTTGGCATGTACTGAATAAGTGGAAGACACATGGCGTGCCTGAAGCAGCAAAACGTACCCGGCAGACCAAAGAAAATCAGTGATAGAGGATGTCGGAGCCTCAGGAGAGTCGTTACAGCTAATCTACAGAGTACTGCAGAAGACCTCAGTGTACAGGTGAGTAAAAATGCTGGAACCTCGGTATGTACACGTACCATTCGCAGAGAACTTCATGCCATGGGTTTCCGTGGTCGTGTGGCTTTCATTAAGCCTTTAATCCCCACTCGGAATGCTAGTCGTAGTTCAGTATGGTGCAAAGAACATTTATCGTGGACCGTAGATCAATGGAAAGGGGTTATAGGGACTGATGAATCCAGATACACGATCCATCAGTCTGATGGCCGGCTGTGGGTATGGCGGCAGCCGGGGCAACGCTACTTACCACAGTGGACTGTTCCTACGGTCAAGTTTGGAGCTGGCAGTGTACTCGTGTGGGGGTGATTTTCGGGGTATGGTCCCGGCCCATTGGTTATCGTGGATAAACCTGTTAACCAGCACGTCTACCTCGATATTCTGGACAATTATGCCCTACCGACGTTGTGGCAATATTATGGAACAGAGCCTTGTTGGTACCAGCAGGATAATGCACCGATCCATAAAGCAAGGAATGTTACGGCGTGGTTTGACGATAATTCTGTATCATGTGTGGACTGGCCAGCACAGAGCCGTAATCTTAATCCTACAGACCACCTATGGGATGAATTAGAGCGCCGCATAAGAAGTTTGGAACCAAGGCCTACTACTAAGCAACAGTTAGCGGCAGCATTATGTACTGAATGGAAGCGCATACCTATCGCTATGTTCCAAAACCTTGTCGAACGCATGTCTCGAAGGGTCAGTGCATGCATTAAGGCCACAGATGTGCCGACACCGTACTAATGTATGTCAATAAATGCTATGTTGTGTTTCTCTTCTAGGTGTCCGGTGACTTTTGTCAATATAGTGTACACAAAGAAAAGATACACAGAATATAGTCGCAACGTTTGTTTTTCCCAGTGTAGCCTACACGAATGACATTAACCCCTATAATCATGGTGTTCACATTATTTTATTCAACCCCAATATTCATTTTATGGACTATAGAATAACACTTAATTTTAGCAATGTTTAGTAACTGCAACTATACTGGTCACAAAAAGGTAGTGTTGTTGCGGTTTCTAAGGGAAAATGTGGTGATATGCAAATCTAGCGAGAGATCGGTTGTCAGTGAGGGTAGCTACGTCATGGTTAGCTACGTCATATGCGCATCATGACAACAGAGGACGTTATGTGTGAGCTCCGGTAAATGTACCCTGCTAAAAGTGGAAAAGGGGCTATTTCACCACTGGGTCTAGAGGTGTGCTGAATTTATTGTCTTTAGTGTAGTTTTAACCTGAAATGTTGTCTAGACGACTTTTAGGCATTGACAACATAAAGAGGGCTGTTGGCATGCTACGGGCAGGTGTACTACGGATCGGTGTCGTTGTTGCTTTAGGAGCTTCGCAAAGTGTAGTAAATCGGCTACACACAAGATTTCTACGGCATAGAAGTGTTGCAAATCGACTCAGCTGTGGTCGCTCGAGGACAACCACCAGGAGGCAAGATCGCAATCTGAGTGTAAGCGCTCGGAAATGGCCTAGTATCACCAGTTGCCAACTTCAGGAACCACTGAGAGCTGCTACTGGTGTCGTAGTGTGCACGCAAGGTAAGAAACCATCCGAGTATGTACTCAGAGCAAGGGGGCCGCTGAGATATACTATATTGACAAGAGTCACCGGACACCTACAAGAGAAGCACAACATAGCATTTCTTGACATACATTAGTACGGTGTCGGTTCACCTTTGGCCTTAATACATGCACTGACCCTTCGAGACATGCTTTCGACAAGGTTTGGGAACTCAGCGATAGGTATGCGCTTCCATTCAGAACATAATGCTGCCACTAACTCCTGCTTAGAAGTAGACCTTGGTTCGAAACTTCTTATGCGGCGCTCTAATTCATTCCATAGGTGCTCCATGGGATTGAGATCAAAGCTCTGTGCTGGCCAGTCCACACACGATACGGAATTATCGTCAAACCACGCCGTAACAGTCATTGCTCTATGGCTCGGTGCATATTATCCTTCTGGTACCAACAAGGCGCGGTTTCATAGTATTTCCACATAGTTGGTAGGGCATAATTGTTCAGAATATCGAGGTAGACGTGCTGGTTAACAGGCTTGCCCCCGATAACCAATGGGCCAGGACCATACCACGAAAAACACCCCCACACGAGTACACTTCCAGCTCCAAACGTGACCGTAGGAATAGTACACTGTGGTAAATAGCGTTCCTCTGGCTGCCGGCATACCCACACACGGTCATCAGACTGATGAAACGTGTATCTGGATTTATCAGTCCATAGGGCCCATTTCCATTTATCTACGGTCCACGATAAATGCTCTTTACACCATGCTAAACGACGAGTAGCATTCCGAGTGGTGAAGAAGCGCTTATGAGCCGCCATACGACCACGGTAACCCATGGATTGAAATTATCTGCGAATGGTACGTGTACATACCGAGGTTCCAGCATTTTTTTTGACCTGTACACTGAGGTTTTGTGCAGTACTCCGTCGATTAGCTGTAAAGACTGTCCTGCGGCTTTGAGATCCTCTATCACTGATTTTCTTTGGTCTGCCGGTACGTTTTGCTGCTTCAGGCACGCCATGTGTCTTCTACTTATTCAGTACATCCAAAACAGGTGACTTGGGTATGTTTAAGCGCCTCTCGGTTTCTCTTACAGACAACCCACTAATATAACACCAAACTATCTTTCCTTTCTCAAAGTCAGTTCTCTCCACTCAACCTCACAGTGTGATTTTTTTTTTTTTTTTTTTTGGTTGGAGGTTTAACGATCACCGTGAGCAACTCAATGGGCTATAAGCAGTCGCCCGTCCCTAATTTAGGGTCACTGGTTCCAGGGAAGGGAGAGAGCCAGTGCCGTAAGACAAACACATCATCCATGCCTGAGCGGGATTCGAACCAGGACCCCTTACGGACGAATGAACAGAGGCCAGCGCCTTAGACCACTGCGCCACCGTGGCGGCACAGTGGGATATGATCGCGGTCAGCTGAAGGTTTGTTTTTATACCATTTGCAGCTGTACCGCGCATCTTAACAACGCAGCGGATCTGTTCATTTGCTATTGAGGGGATGCCCGGTGACCTTTGTCAATATAGTGTATATAGCATTGACATCAGCTCACTGTCGTAAAAGATGTACTTAGGTCCAACAGTGGATGCCATGAAATACGGAGTGGCACCATGTACTTTTCGCAGACTAATCCCGTTTCACTTTTTATCCTGATACCCGACCAGAACACGTGTGGAAGAGATTCCACATACACTGGCGGAAAGTGAAAAAGAACACCAAGAAAGAATTGGCCGACGATCATGAAATTTACATATGTTAATGGGGTCGGGTTTGCGTAGGTGAGATGTTAATTTCGGGACCAACCGGTGAGCGCTTACGCCACAGCGCGGCATAATATGCAAATTATCGTCGGTGGTATTTAAGGAGTACGGCGAAGTGAATGTAATCAGTCGTCGGCGTACGGACACGTGCGAAGACCCTGAAGAAGCTGCACATGGAAGACGTGTACGATTTCAGCAGTTATCGGACTTTGAGCGAGGACGTCTAGTCGGACTCCGCGATGCCGGATGGTCGTATCGTCGTATTGCGGAGCGAATTGGACGGGAAGTATCGGTGGTGGTACGATGGTGGCGTAGATGATCCGAGGAACATTCCCACACGAGAAGACGTGGAACCGGGAGTCACAGACAGACTGATGAGCGGACCGATCGACGCATAAGAAGAGCGGCGTTGTCAAGCAGAACATCCACTGCGACGCAAATCCCAGCTGCCGTTGCACCTGAGGTGACTGTGCGAACAATCCGCAACCGTCTACTGGATGCAGGACTACGTGCACGTGGGCCTCTGGCATGTGTACCTCTGACTCCAGCCCACCGTCAGGAACGGCTGCAGTGGTGTCGCCAACGTCTGCACTGGAGAACGCAATGGCGATCTGTCGTGTTCAGCGATGAAAGCAGATTCTGCTTGGGAGCCTCCGATGGCCGTATGCGTGTTCGCAGATGCACAGGGGAGCGTCTCCTCCCTTCTTGCATCCGCCAGCGACACACAGGGCCTGCACCTAATCACCTGTCTCCTGGTGTGGGGAGCGATCAGCTATCACTCCTATCACTCCCGTACACAACTAGTGTTTGTACCGGGTACGTTAAACAGCACCTCCTACATCAACAACATCATTCAGCCCGTTATTGTACCATTTGTAAGGTCGGTCCATCGTGGTGTTTTCCAGCAAGATAACGCACGCCCACACACGGCACGTGCAACGCAACATGCACTTCAGGGTGTGAGACAACTTCCAAAGCCTGCACGTTCACCGGATTTGTCCCCCATTGAGCACGTGTGGGATTTTATGGGACACCGGCTAATCCGGTCTCCACGGCCATCCACGACCATCCCCGATTTACGCGTCTAGGTTGAGGATGCTTGGAACTCAATACCCCAAACTTACATCCAACATCTGTACGACAGACTCCATGCTATAACGAAGTGAATTTCTCCGTCATTTTTATCCGCGCCAGGATTCGAACCCGGGTCCACTCATTCCGGAATAAGTTGCTCTACCAATTGAGCTACGCGGACATTTTATTCTGATTCCTATCTGCCTTTATGTCGTGTGCGTCCTTCTGGCAGGTACGTCACATCTCCTGGTACGTTACATCATCTCCCCCTTATTTTTTTTTTATTTTTTTCGAAGTGCTGGAGAAGGGATTCTCTTATTTTTCCTGTCTCGCGGTGTGGAAATAACATCACACCAATGCGAGATTGTGAACGGTCGGGTCACCCGGATAGTTCGGGCGCCATTATTACGAAGTAAATTTCTCCGTCATTTTTATCCGCGCAGGGGTTCGAACCCGGGTCCACTCATTCCGGAATAAGTTGCTCTACCAATTAAGCTACGCGGACATTTTTATTCTGATTCCTATCGGCCTTTATGTCGTGTACGTCCTTCTGGCAGGTACGTCACATCTCCTCGTACGTTACAATGCCAGAATGGCACAGTGTGACGCAGTTCATAGCGGTTCAACCTCGTACAAACCATGTTACATGGAAGTGTTATTTTTCAGTTTACCAGCAAATACAGCTGTATTTTGCCATAATGTTTTGATCACGTTATCCCCTGTATTCCGTTATTATGCTGTATAAATTTCGTTTGTATCAGACGTCTCTTTCTCGGTGTTCTTTTTTCACTTTCCGCCAGTGTATGAATGTAACCACACTGTATGCAGCCCGTCTACCTTTAACAGCGGCTGAATGTTCTGGTCAGGGCAGGAGTGTGTTTTAATGGCAGTACTTACTTGTAGGTTTGTCAAGGCAATATGAATGCCTCAGTGTACCGAAACAAGATCATTGTCACTATTGTGACACTTTTCATGCTGTTATTGGACATGCATTCCGTTTTCTCGATGACAATGCAACCAGTCACCATGCCTGAAGCATTCTGTACTGTGTGGGGATACTCGACGAGGACACGTGTGAAGGAGACCCAGCACACGAATGCAACCGCAATATCTGCAGCCCATCCACTCTTACTAGGGGCAGTCAGTTCTGGTCTGGGCAGGAGTGTGTTTTAATGGCCGTACTTTCTTGTATGTTGGCCAAGGCAACGTGACGGCCTCAGTGTACCGAAACAAGATCATTGTCACTATTGTGACACTCTTTCATGCTGTTATTGGACATGCATTCCGTTTTCTCGATGACAATGCAACCAGTCACCATGCCTGAAGTGAGCTGGAAAATCATGGGATTGAATCGTTACAGCTGCCTCCTAGGTATCGTGACTTTGATACTAATGAGGACATTTAGGACGAAGTGCAGCGACTTCTGGATAACCATGTTCCATACTCCAGTGCACTGACAGACCTCCGTAAGGTGTTCCCTGTAATATGGGTCGAGCTGCCCCAGATAATCATCAGTAATGTCACTGCAAGTTCGCCTGGTAGGTATCAAGCCGTTCTTCGACACAGATGTTGTGTTACCGGGTACTGAAATACAGAGGTATGGACATTCTCCGAATTTATCATTTTGTGTACATTGCAGTGCTGCTTTGTTGATGCAGAAATTACACAATAAATTGCTTTTGTAAACGCACTCTTTAATGTTTGTATTACATAGCCTCACTGATGTTATTTCAATGCGTGTCACTTGAGTCAGATACATACATCCTTCATTTTATGCATATCTCTAACTTTTTGTGATCAGTGTATTACTCTAAAGTTACGTTGGTTTCTATGTAAGAAGCTAAACCCGAGCTTGTTAGATTTACGCTTGCTTTAGCTTCACCACTCGTTGAACCCGGATAGCTTCATCTTTCGTGCCGGTTAGAGAATTAGTATTAGATATGAAACAGCTAACTAGGCACTATAAGAATAATAAGGTCCAGTAGGATCGGGAAGGCATTACAAGTCCAAGTCCTTACTGGCTCTGATCAAGAAGGTGATCAGGAAGTAGGTGAGGTTTTAGCACTTCACTCAATGCAAAGTCACTTATTCTTAGTAGTTATCCAAACGGACACAATCCTCTCTTCAATCAGCGCATACAACTGTACCCTCGATTTTTCCATAATCATAGAAGCAAATTATTGAACCTGCTAGCATTTAGAACTCCTAAAGCAGAGCGAGATAATTTCTGTGACGTGTACTCTAATTTAATTTTGCTTTTGAGTTTCTGTATTTCTATGAAAATTTGGCATATTTTCATTAAACGTTTTTCTAATCTTAACGGCACATTTTTCTCTCTCGATGAATTTAAGTTTGGCAACCCTAACAATAGGTCAGAAGTCAATGACGTAAACTCAAGTTAGAGATAAAAGTTGCTGTTCGAAATGTATCGCTCTCACCATGTAATTTCGTCTTCCTGGGCTTTTGAAGTGCTAAATGTCATCAAGCTCAATATTTTGCTTCCAACGATTACAAAAAAGCTAGCGTATAGTTTTATATTGTTACGACCCACCCCCGCAATTAATTTAGTAATTAATGGGCGTGGTGGATGTATGAAATTAATTAAGTATTAATTACGTTCGAGGCTTGATTGGAGTTTAAAAGTGTAAACAGCAGATAAAGTTTTATCTGGGGGTTTGGAAAGAAAAGAGGCGAAGAATTCTCCCTCTGGCTGGGTGGTCTCAGAATAGCTTTGTTAGGTCATAAATTGAAGGTTGCAGCTGACGGCCAGTCTAAACAGGAAAAGAGGTACATTTCAAAGAGGGGCCACTTGAGTAGAAATGAATGAAGATGGGGGACAAAAGGTTTAGCGAATAATCGTAAATTCGTCGATTGTTTGGGGCATTTTCGAGAACAATTGCTCTCTGTCTGGTCCGTGCAGAAAAATAAGATTTCGCACTTAGCGTGAAAATAAGGAAGAAAGTTTAGTTGTCTGTACGCTCTCCGATGTGAAAGGCTGGATTGGATGCCTTGGATCTGCTATATGCATTGGGCAAATGAAGAGCGAAACTCCCTGCATTTGGTAAGAAATGGAGACGACAACACGAGGCAGCTGTAGATGCTAGTTTGCCGTAAAGACAGAGGAATGCCTAAATCCGCGTGATGAAGCAGCAATTTCTAAGCTGGGAGCCTAATGGAAATAGCGACTGGTTGGCACAGTGAAAGCAAAGTTACAGAGGAATTAAGAAGTCTGCGAGTGGACAGTGGTCATTCCAATGAGAAGCGAAGCCAAGCGAAGCTCGGGTTCGAATGCCAATCACTGCAGTGTGGAATCATCATCCCCATTCATCCCCTACTGTGGAGGAAGTGAAGAGCCGCGCTTATGTTACGTGGCGAAGCGAGGCTCCCTCAACAAACGCCTAGATGTGTGTGTGTGTGTGTGTGTGTGTGTGTGTGTGTGTGTGCAGTAGCGCCAGGGGACGCAGCTCCTGCAATGAAATCTTCCATGTAAAAAAGGAAGGTGTGTTTTACTTTACTAGTGCAATCACAATTTGGATTTCTTCTTGGCAGCATCCATGTAAGTAGAAACATTTTGTTTTTATTGTTACATCTGTTACACAATTAGTTGAGGAACTGAACTGATATATTGCAAGAACTGAACTGAGAAATAGTAAGACTGAACTGTGGAATTTAAGTTCATTAAAACTATCAGCGGAACTGATTTAGGTCAAAGTTGGCCCAATACTTATGTTCAGAAGACAGCTAAATTTTATTCATATGTGTGCCATTGTCATGTTTTTATAGCCAATTAAATATTTCTTTAGGCAGTCAGCGCAGACATAGAACTCATTATTTATGTGTACGCAGGTGATTGGTTCAAATTGTTTAAGTGTATGCCCATATAATACAGTTTTCGCGCCAAGAACTACTTCGAAGGAGATCAGCGAAGAAATATACTAATTGCTCGGCTATGGTTGTTAAATTGATTGACAGCGGTGGGATAATGACCCACTGTCGTAACATTTTGGTGGCAGCGGCGGTATCAAAATGCTAATTGTTGAGACGATCGTGTCCGTTTAGATAACTGTTATGAACGAGTGATCTGACATTGAGTGAAGTGCTAAACAGTAGCCTACTTCACTTCTTGATTAGATAAAAAAACTTGTAAGTAATGCCTTCTGATTCAATAAAATCAGAAGGCATTACTACTGGACATTATTTAATCCTATATAGAACATAATTAGCTATTTTTATATTAAGTCCTTAAGCTCCACGATAGGTGAAGCCATCCTAATTCAACGAGTACTACCGTGCAGCTAAGCAGAACGTATACCTAAATAGCTCGGAGTTAGTGTCTTACACAAAAACCAACTGTAAGGACTCGTTTTTTTTTTTTTTTTTTTTTTTATAAGTAGTAGGACTTCTTTCTTCATTTATGAATGCCAACTGCACATCGCGAAAGTTTTAAGCTGTAAATTGACATCGACGCTCGGAGGAGAGATGGTCTGACCGGTTCCCGTAAGTCTTGCCATGTTGTGCTATTTTATATCAAAAATGCTATTTTTTTCTGCCCCAGCGCTGTAATATTTTTTTGAATGCTATTTGCTATTTTCTGGGGAAATTTTGCTATTTTTTTTTACTAAAAAGTTAGCATTTTTCTTTAAGTCCAACTTGAATGCCAGCAATTTCTTGCCACTTTGTGGGTGACTTGGATACACAAAGATCAAATGCAGAGCTTGTTGTTTAACCGTAACATGATAAAATTTATTATAGTTTCCAGAAACATCTTGAGTAACTCAGTGTATTTTTTTTATTTTTTTTTTACCGCATTGGATTTTTCGCATTGCCAGATTTCTTTCTACTTATGTATTCACATTCCTGCATCCATCCTACAAAGTTGGTTGGGTTTTTTTCCCGTTCGCTGTCTGTACTGTTGAACACTTCGAATGATCACTGGGAGCAATTACACAACAAGATTGTAAATAATTTCGATTATTTGAAACTTCTTGCAAACTACTGCTCAAGAATATGCTTACCGGAAACAAGACGTCCAGTGAATGATCTTCCTCTTAATTTTAAAGGCTAAAATGCTCAAATGCCAAAATTGGAAGCAGATTTACAGGAATTTACTGTGTTTGGATTGAGCTAAGCACTTTATGGGCAGCATATCGACATATCCAATTGAACTTGTACCAAGATTGTATAAGAGGTAATCCATTCACAATTCTTTCTGTTTCAGCTGCACATTCTGCACCCTTCAGCAATGTAGTTGTTGAAAGAATATTTTCCAAAATGAATTTTCCGAAAAATGCAACTCAAAATCGCATGAAAGTTGAAATGCTCCAGATTCTGAAAAACAGGTGCCATTTGAATTTTGAAGCAAAACGTTGCAAAAATGTTCCGATTACTAGTAAAATGCTAAATTTTTTTTTTAAATTCAATGTACGATAAATGCATGCATGTATTATAAGGACAGAGATGATGATGATGGTATTGACATTATTAAAGAGTTTAATATTACAACCAATGTTTAATTATAATCCATTAAAACAAGAATTTTACTTTCATAGCCATGATTTGTTTTATTTACTCTTATTCTGTGTCACTTCACCTTTAAATTATGTACCCACATGTGATTAATTTTTATAGAAAAATGCGGCACTCTGATGAGGTATGGGATTTTTACAATTAAATGAATGAAATGAAAGTATTTTTGTACAACTGCAGTACTAAAGTATGAGAAGGGAATAAAGTTCCTTGAAGTTCAATTTTTTTTTTCTTGAAATGCTATTTTTTAATCTATTATCGGAACTCTGATGTCATGTTTTTGCTATTTTTCATGGCAAACCTTGCTATTTTTCTAACATCTGACCTGGCAACGCTGGCTCCCGCCCATCTGAAGACGCTCCCGAGGAAGAAAAACTGGATTGGCTGGGAAGCAGAGAGCGCGGAGACGCTAACATGGCGACGCGGAGTTCCGGGGCAGAAAGAGACCGACTGAAATGGCGAGAGGATGACTGTTTTAAAGTGCTTATGGTTGATTAATAAGGTTGAAAATTACAACTTAAGGAATACTGTTCAGGTACAATGGTGCGATCCAGACAGATGGCCTACAAAATATAGGATGTCCGGATGGAAGGTATCCAAAACAAAAAAAATATATCTCGGAACGTATTTATTACATACACTTCTGGTTTGCGCCATTATAAAGGAAAAATGTTAGTCTTCTTTTATATTCATCATTAGGGATAGGATTAATATGTAATTAAATAGATTTACATATTTTTACATATTTGACGTTTTTCTGTTATTACACATGTTTTCTACGTATATTACACATTTTCACATTATTTAAAAATATTTGTACATAAATCGCCAGTTTTTACTCAGAACTTCCCATTATTTGTGTTGTAGCAACCTGTGAGCCGACAGATGGTAAGTTTCGCGTTTTCAAGTTTCACAACACATCAAAGTTTAAGCTATAAACTGCCAGCACCAGACTGCTTCTTCATCTCAAATGAGAGATAACGTCTACTTTCCTCATCTTTCATCTCAGATGAAAGATCAGGAAAGCAGACTGAGTCATTGGCCATTTCATGCATAGTTTCGTGTTAGTTTCTTCCTAAGTAATTTCGTTCGCGTCATTGTCAGACGTTCAGTTTTCCTGTTCAAATGGTTGAGTAAATCAACATTCCCAAAATTAAATTAACTATATCATCCAAATTAAAAGCATTTAGTAACGAGTTTCCCGATGAAGGGCTGAGAACTGACGGAAATATTTTGTTTTGTAGTGTGTCAGACGATTGAAATAATAAGAAATATACCCGGCCACATTGGAAAAATTATAAAGCACAAGACATTAAAAAAAAATCTAAGCCTAGAAACCATTACAACTATAAAAAGCGTTCTCCAGGGAATTTCAACTGGCAGTTGTGCTGTTTTAAAAGATAAAGAATTATCTCCATTGGATATTGGGAGGATTAAGTTTTCGCCAGTCATCATACGTGACGTCGAGAGGTCTTTCAGCCAATATAAAGATATTTTGAGAGAAAACAGGACGAGCTTTCATTTCGGCAACATGAAGTGCTATGTTGCTTCTAGTTTTATTAGCAGTAAGTTAGTTAAAATCCTTAGTTTTGAGTGAAGTAATTAAAAATTTGAAAAGTATTTTTTTAATATCTTATGACTGTATAAGTAAAGAATTTATAGAAAGTTATTAAAAAATATGAAAAAAAGAAATACATTACATATTTTAATACATGGTAATTTTTGTTTTTTCCTACATATTTCCTCATTTTTAATAATTATTTTATGTACATACACTCATTGTCATAAAAATCCGCACACCAAGAAAAAACCGTGCAATTAACGCGAAACTCGGTGAATAGCTATGTGGAGGGCAGACATGCAAATGATTAAAGTTTCGTGCGATTCCGCAAGACCGGCGCAGCAATCGCAGTCCTTAAGGCTTATATAAGGCGAAGCGCAAAGGACTCCACATTCAGCCGCGGATGGCTTAGTGGTTAGCGAGTCATACTATCAATGCAAGGTCCTCAGGTTCGAGCCTGGGCTGATCTTTCAGAGATGGTGTGATTTACTAACAATCGCTGAATATCCGCCGTGCATCGGACAAGCACGTTAAGTGACGGCCCCCAGGTTGGACCCACTGCTTAAATGGGTATCCTTTCCTATGCCCCCCTGAAATTCTCTCACCCCTCTGTGTGCAACACCGTACTTGTACGGTAGCGCCATCTACTGTACTCTAATCTCACTACAAACTGTTCTGTCAAAGTCGCTAGACTTGCTCTCATTCCTTCCGTTTCTGTGTCCTGCCCAAAAGGCGATCTCGCTGTAGGTGGCCGGGACCTAAACTCTACTCACTGTGGACATAAGTCCTACAAGAAAATGACAAATATGGGGTTATGGGGACTCCACATTCATGTCGAAGTGCACGCTAATCGTCATGTGAGATCCCTGAACGATAGACATGCCGAGGAGCCTCCGTAGATGTGAGTACGGGAAACTGACGGAGTTTGAATGAGGCTGTATCGTCGGGATGAAAGAGGCAGGGTGGCCAGTGCGCTGAATTTGGCCGCCATTTGGGCCGGTCGGACAGTACGGTGCAATCGTGTTGGGAGCAATGGACACGGGACGGCATCCAAACACGGCGAACTGGCTCTAGACGACCCAGACACATCACTAGCAGAGAAGACCGCAGGATCGTGAGAGCGCCACGCACAGACGCAACGACGCCCTTGTCCAATATCCCAATACATGTGGTGGCTGCATAAGGGACTCCTGTGTCCGCCAGAACCATTTCCAGACGCCTGGCAGAGGCGAATCTTCACTCTCGATGGCTCTTACATTTTCCTCCATTAACACCTGACCATCGTCGGCGTCGATCGAAGTACTGTCTGCAACGAGAAACGTGGAATGCTAAGGACTGGCGACGTATAGTGTTCAGCGACGAATCCCGCTTCTGTATGGGAAAGGACGACCATCGTGTCAGAGTGTGGAGGACCGCATGTGAGTGCTACAATCCCAACCTCACTGTACAGCGGCACACGTCTCGAACTGCAGAAGTGATGGTTTGGGGAGCCATCGGGTATGACTGCCGGACTTCCCTTGCAGTGATCCGAGGGGCGTTGACAGCCCAGAGCTATGTACAGGAGATCCTGCGGCCTCCTGTGCTGCCTTTCCTTACGGGCCGGCGCGGAGCCATTTTCCAACAAGATAACGCCTGTCCGCACACGGCTCGGGTTTACCAGGACTGTCAACGTCAGGCTTCGATGCTTCCGTGGCCCGCCGAATCGCCTGATCTCTCGACCATCGAGCATGTGTGGGACCAGATGGGACGCTAGCTTTCTCCATGTCCCAGTGTTCGTGATTTAGAGCGTCAGTTGCAAGCAGTGTGGTCCAATCTGTCTCAGGATAACATACGGCGTCTCTTTGACTCCATGCCGGATCGTATCACCGGATGTATTCGAGCACGAGGCGGTCCGACGTGGTACTAACGCTGACCGGAATGTGCACCGTATGTCCGCAGGAAATCGTCCTGCTGCTGTGATATTGTAATAACTTGTGTCCTTGGCATGTACCATCTCACTACTGAAATCTCATTTCAATCAGACACCTCCATCTTTGTGGACGGATTTTTATGACAATGAGTGTATTTTGAATTTTTTATTACATGTAAATCCTAGCCCTACTCATCATAAATGTCTCAATGAATTTCAGTGCGCACACCCGTTGTGGCCCAACACACATCCAGTTGATAGTCGACCTCATTCCACATTGCTTGAAGCATGTTCGATATAACGGTAGCCTCAGCATCCGTTATGCGAGCTTTCAGGTGCTGAAAATCGGTGATCCTGTTCTGGTAGACAATGTTTTTGAAATAACCCCACAGAAAAATCGAGTGGGGTTAAATCTGGCGACAGAGAATGCCAAGCAATCGCTCTTCTGCGGATCCATCTCCCAGGGATCTCGCGATCCAGGTGATTCCTAACGAGGAGACTGAAATGTGGCGGCGCCCCGTCGTGTTGAAAGCTGGTCTGGGGTCGTAGCTTGGGTAGCGCACACAGTTCCAATATGTCCAGGCACTATGGACATGTTGGAACTGTATGCGCTACCCCGGTGACAGTTTCTTCCAAAAAGAAGTAAAGTTTGATAAGCTTACCGTGCATCTAGCCGACCCTGACATTAACTTTGGTGATGCCTCTCTCTAGCTCACACGTGTCATGTGGATTTTCATTACCCTAAGTCCTGCAGTTGTTCCAATTCACAGTCCCACTGACATGAAAGGTCGCCTCATCCGAGAACCACACTTGGTGGAGGAAATCGGGTGTTGCTTCAATTATTCCCAGCATGTCCACCGCGAAGTTTGTGCGTGCGGCACGGTCATTTGGTTTCAGCGCCTGAAACATCTGAATCTTGCACGCCTTTAGATGAAGCCAATTATGTACCACATCGTGTGCACTGTTGAACGAGGAAGGTTTGGCGGCGAGCTAGCAGCTCGAACTGCTTTGCGCGGACTTCGCAGGAATGCCACTCTAAAGCGTTCGACATTTTCTTCAGATGTCCGCGGCTTTCCAGGAGACTTCTCACGTAACAGACTTCCAGAAGTCCTCAGTTTGTTGTCTCAGAACCGGCTGCTTTTCTGTGTTGGAGGCATTCCTCCATATTGAGTTCTAAAACGACGCTGAGCAGTAGCAACAGACTTCAATTCGGCAAGCCACAACACGCATGCAACCTTCTCTTGCGGTGTCGACATTCTGACTTTGCTGGTCTGCAGTCAGTTTGGATGACGACAATAACTGGCGCATGGGCGTAAGCAGGTACCAGTTGACTCGCGCACGTGAGAGGCGCATGAAAGAAAACTTTGAACAATTCCCTCTGCGATGGCACAAACTAGAAGTGAATGTAATACATGCTTTCTGCAGTATGAATTTTTATTTCGGCTATCTTTCATCCGGATACCCTATACATAAGTCCCCTACACTAACGTAACGTTACGATAACAGCTGCTGCTAAAAACATTGTTAAAATCAACAATTATTCTATAAGATGCATTGTTCAATTAGTGTAGATCTTAAAGAAATGCATCCTGTGCTCTTTTCCCACATTCAGTATTAAATATTATAAATAAGCTTCAATATTCACGCTCACTCGTGAAGTTTTTTTGTTTGCGCCATTTTCAGCAGCGATCGTGAGACAATAAAGGTCTCTAAACAGATTGGCGCCGATCAGCAAGAGATTCGCAATCCTGGCAAACAAGTCAATAATTCTCAGGTTGACTCTCCCGGACGGCAGGAATTTGAATAATGGAAAAGTATATGCAAAACGTATAGTTCATAACAAAAGTTATGTGAAGAGAAAAATAATTCAAATACGTCACCTGGAAGCAGAGATAGCAAGAAAAACGTTGTGCTTTTTACAACTCCAGCGAAAAAACTGTGCATTATTTAAAGAGGATAATGTTCCTCGTCTTTGCTGTTGCGAATGGCATACAGCATAAAAAGAAATTTTTCAGTGGGATTTTTAGAAGCGGCGATACAGCTGCGAACAGAAAAATACACTGACATCACCTGGTGCCAAAACTGTGAACAACAAAAACCCACGAGTGCAGTCAAAGTGCCCCACAAGGCAAATGGTATCCTGTGTTAAAAGAATTTTTTTAATCGGATTTTGAGAAAGCAAGATTTCGAGAAAAACTGATAAAACATTTACTTCCCTTAGCAGGAAAATAATGCATAATTTTGGCAGGAAATGCACACGCAAAATATTTTGGTAATTAGCAGCATCTGACCGAAAAATAATTTTTTCAACAGGGTTTTTAGACGCTCATTGCTGCTAATATGTGGGACGTATATTCTAAATTAACTTTCATTTTTAGTTCCTTTTCCTACGTAAATTTGAGTTTGTTCTGCTTATACTTCCAAACTTAACGTTATATCTTCTATCTCAAACGAAAATGAGGTTGGCAACATTTGAGGTCAGAGTGAACGTGACGTATGAATGTATGAGATAAGAACGATTGATGAAAGGACGATGCGACAGTTGCTCACGTGGATAGGTGGGTGGATGTGAGTGGTAAACTTTGATTGTTAAAATAAAATGTGAAATTAACAATTTTAGTACCATGTGTGATGTTCTATTGACTTAGTGCTGGAATAAAGAAAGAATTCCCGTAAGTTGACTTCTGTTTATGATGCATCTGGCCGTAAATATTTAATTAGGAACTATTGAATCGTGTTCTTATCTAATGGTTTAGACATAACGTAACGAAAACATCTCTCACGAAAAAGACAATTACGTTACATACACTGAAGTGCCAGAAAAACTGGTACAGACGAGCTTATGCAAAATACATAGCAACGTCACCTGTACTCGTACTCGGTTGCGTCCGCCAGTGCGTATATAAAGCAATAGACATCCTTGCCAGCTGTCAGAGCTGTTTTCGGCATGAGTATGACAAGTAATAACGACTTAAGCGATTTTCAACGCGGTGTCATTGTTGGCGCTCGTGAGATGGGCCATAGTATTTCGGAGGTAGAAACGAAGTTCGGATTTTCACGGACGATCATTGCAAAGGTGTACCATGACTACAAGAATTCAGGCAAAACCTCCAACCTACGATACCAGTGTGGCCGTAAAAAGACATTGGGTGAACGTGACCATCGTCGGCTGTCAAGAATCGTTTCACGCGATAGTCGTCCAACACTCTCGCAGGTATCATCGGAATTCAATACTGGAGCCTCAACAAGCATTAGCGTCCGGACTGTGCAACGTACCCAGCACGATATGGGCTTTGGAAGCCGACGCCCAACTCAAGTCCACAGAGCTATGCGCCTCGCTTGGGCACTGCAACACCGCCACTGGGCACTTGATGACTGGAAACATGTAGCCTCGTCTGACGAGTCGCGTTTCGAACTGTATCGGGCAGATGGAAGTTTTCGTGTGTGGCGCAAACCCCATGAAGCCATGGATCCCGTCCGTCAACAGGGAACTGTACCGGCTGGTGGTGGGCCCGTAATGGTATGGGGTGTGTTTAGCTGTACTTCAATGGGACTCCTGGTACGTCTACAAACGTCGGTGACCGGCCAACTCTATGTGCGCATCCTTTCTGACGAGGTACACCCGTTCATGTCCTGCATTCATGCTGATGGGTTGGGCCTGTTCCAACAGGACAATGCACCTCCACACAAGTCTCGGGACGCCACATTATGGTTAGAGGAGCATTCATCTGAGTTTAGGGTGTTGCCATTCCCACCCAAGTCCCCAGATCTGTACGTGCTAGATCACGTTTGAGATGCCATGCAAAGCGCTGTCAAACACAAGAATCCGAGACCTAGGAATACACCCGAACTGTGGAACGCTCTGCAGGAAGAATGGTGTGCATTGCCTACAGCATATTTCCAGAAGCTAGTGGAGTCCATGCCCCGTCGTATTTCAGCAGTCCTGTGCTCCCGTGGGGGACCTACCAGGTATTATAGACTGGTGTACCAGTTTTTCTGGCACTTCAGTGTATGCTACAATAAGAAACGTGAGCTTATGCCATCTAGTGGCACACTTGTGCGTTCATAAAAATTTGAAATTACAGTAGATTCCTGTTAGTTGGGGCACATCGGGGCTAGTACACTTTGGCACAATAAAACGGTTGGGATACAAGTTCACATAATTGGGCCAATTAGCTCTTTGGCATACAACTTCACATAATTTGGACAACCGCACCAATTATGTGAAGTTGTATCCCAAAGAGCTAATTTGATATGTTCTTCAAGAATTGCCCCAAATAAACGGCAACCCCGATTAACCGGTGGCCCAATCTACTGTATATACAAAACATGCGGCAGCAGAAACGCTCTCCGACAAAGAATTATCTTTTCAAATCGGACAGCTAGAAGTAGAGATATCGACAAAAATAATCTACGCCACCTGGTGGGAAAACTATACACTATTTTAAGCAGAGGGTATTCTCAAAAAGTTTGTCGTAATGAGTTGTAACTGATAGCTAAAAAAATTTAAAATAGTTTTCAGAGGCGCAGATGTTGCTGCAAATACATCAGAAACAGAAATACACCCTTACACCCCCTAGTGGCCACACTATTCCTTACAGAAAATTTTGAATTACATGCAGAACATTTCAAACAAGGAGCTCTTTCCGATACAAAAATAATTTTTCAAACAAACGTATAGAAGCAGTGATAGCGGAAAAATTGGAATTTAATTTTCCACCTCTAGGAAAAAAGCTATATACATAACTCGAAAAAAATCTTTAACCAAAATAACCTTCGTTATACATGATAACAACTGGAAGAAAGACTTCATTCAATCAGATATTTAGAAGCAATTACATGGAATATATGTATTTTGAACTCGACAGCATTTTACGCATTGTAAAAAAAAATAAAAAAATACGAAAAGCAAGGATCATCGTTCTCACATTTCATGTTTCCCAACGCAAAAAAGAAGTTTTCAGATCGGCCTAATAGTTGCAGAGATATGGTGTCCACAGACCCACGAACGGACGAAATTGTACCATAAAAACGCATTTTATTTTTTTGTTTTACAAAAGACGTGTTAATAAACTGGTAATGGTGCATAAAAGTTTTGTCTTTCGTTTTTGCCTACAAATGCGAAAAGTCTCTTTACACAAACCAACAGAACACATTCATAGACGTAACACTGGCGTGAGAGTGGTACCAAATGAGTACTTCACGTTTTGCATGACCCCTGTATTTATAAAAGTTAGTACTGTATATCTTAACTGATAATAATCAGAAGTCGTAGCTGCTGGAACAAACACTCAATGGAGTTCAGATATGACGTTTGTTATGGAAAACATAGTGAGAAGCAATCAAATATTGCATAAGTGAAAGAACAGAAAAAACGAAAGATTAAAAGGCAGCATTATAATCGGACTGGTATAATAATCACAATATTATTTGACTTTTCTTGTCAACCTACGTTTTTCTGTGCTTTAGCCCAGCTTCTTCCCGTTTTTTTTTTTGTTTTTTTACGCTTTCCAATCGTAGGTTGAAGAAGCGTATATGTTCCAGCTTCGTTCGTCTGTCTGTCTGTCCGCACGATAACTAGCGTAAAAATGGTTCGATTTCGATGAAATTTTAGTATTTTGTAGGACACCACCTGGGACGAACTCTATTGAAAATGGGCAAATTGGGATCAAAGTTCAGGACATAGAAGCGGGATCCATTCCATCGCCCTTATGCATCATAACTTACGTAAAAATGCTTCGATTGCGACAAAACTTTATCATGTTGTTCCGGAGATATACTGAACCGGTTCTGATGAATATCATTGAACTGGGGTCAAATGTCAGGGCACAGGAGCGAGACTTATTCCACAGCCATTGTACTCATAACTTGACTAAAAATGCTGCTATTGCAACAAAACGTTACTATGTTGTTCCGGAGGTTCATTGAACCGGTTCAGTTGAGTACCATCGAAAGGGGATCAAAGGTCAGGGCACTGGAGCGAGATTTATTCCACACCCATTATCCTCATAACTTGAGTAATGATTTCTGGTATGTTGGAAAGCGTATAATTATCAATGTATCGCATGATTTTACTAACTTGTTTTACGCTTTCCAACCGTAGGTTGAAGAAGCGTATATGCTCAAGCTTTGTCCGTCTGCATGCCTGTCCGCACGATAACTCGCGTAAAAATGGTTCGATTTCGATGAAATTTTAGTATGTGGTATGGGACAACCTGCGGACGTACTCTATTGAAAATGGAAAAATTGGGGTCAAAGGTCAGGACATAGAAGCGAGATCCATTCCATCGCCCTCATGCGTCATAACTTATGTATTATAAAAATGCTTCTATTGAGTCAAAACTTTAGTACGTTGTGGCGGAGGCATACTGAACCGGTTCTGTTGAATATAATCGAAATGGTGTCAAAGATCAGGGCACAGGAGCGAGATTTATTCCACAGCCATTATCCTCACAACTTGACTAAAAATGCTTCCATTGCGACAATACTTTATCATGTTGTTCCAGAGGTATACTGAACCGGTTCTGTTGAATATAATCGAAATGGTGTCAAGGGACAGGGCACAGTAGTGAGATTTATTCCACAGCCATTGTCCTCACAACTTGACTAAAAATGCTTCCACTGTGACAAAACTTTATCATGTTGTTCCAGAAGTGTACTTAACCGGTTCTGTTGAATATAATCGAAATGGTGTCCAAGATCAGGGCACAGGAGCGAGATTTATTCCACAGCTATTGTCCTCACAACTTGACTAAAAATGCTTCCACTGTGACAAAACTTTATCATGTTGTTCCAGAAGTGTACTTAACCGGTTCTGTTGAATATAATCGAAATGGTGTCCAAGATCAGGGCACAGGAGCGAGATTTATTCCACAGCCATTATCCTCACAACTTGACTAAAAATGCTTCCATTGCGACAAAACTTTATCATGTTCTTCCAGAGGTATACTGAACAGGTTCTGTTGAATATAATCAAAATGGGGACAAAGGTCAGGGCACATTAACGAGATTTATTCCACAGCCATTATCCTCACAACTTGACTAAAAATGCTTCCATTGTGACAAAACTTTATCATGTTGTTCCAGAGGTATACTGAACCGGTTCTGTTGAATATAATCGAAATGGTGTCAAGGGACAGGGTACAGTAGTGAGATTTATTCCACAGCCATTATCCTCACAACTTGACTAAAAATGCTTCCATTGTGACAAAACTTTATCATGTTGTTCCAGAGGTATACTGAACCGGTTCTGTTGAACATAATCGAAATGGTGTCAAGGGACAGGGCACAGTATTGAGATTTATTCCACAGCCATTATCCTCACAACTTGACTAAAAATGCTTCCATTGCGACAAAACTTTATCATGTTGTTCCAGAGGTATACTGAACCGGTTCTGTTGAATATAATCGAAATGGTGTCAAGGGACAGGGCACAGTAGTGAGATTTATTCCACAGCCATTATCCTCACAACTTGACTAAAAATGTTTCCATTGTGACAAAGCTTTTTCATGTTGTTCCAGAGGTATACTGAACAGGTTCTGTTGAATATAATCAAAATGGGGACAAAGGTCAGGGCGCAGGAGCGAGATTTATTCCACAGCCATTATCCTGATAACATGATTTCTGGTATGTTGGAAAGCGTATCATAATCAATACATTGCATGGTTTTACTACTTGTTCTATTGGGGGTTTAACGATCACAGTGAGCAACTCGTTGGGCTATAAGCAGTCGCTCGTCCTAATTTAGGGTCACTGGTCCCAGGAAAGGGAGAGGACCAGGGCCTTATGACAAACACAAAATCCATGGCTCACTGGGATTCGAACACGGACCCATCTCGGGCGAATGGTCAGAAGCTAGAGCTTAGACCACTGCGCCACCGGGATGGCTTAGCCCAGCTTCTTGGGGACGAATGGCGCGCAAAATATGCAAATCCCATGTCACATCATCAACGGTGTTTAAGGTCGCCAGTTTTTGTGAGTTGCTTCGAAGCCCTTGATAGAAAGATTGTTAATGCCATGTGACTAACAAGGTGCCACAAATTTTTGTAACACTGGTGTCCGAAACTTAAGGACAACATAATTTCAAAAGGTTACAACTACAAAATCAGAAGGAACAGCTTGTGCCAATTTGCGTAATTGGGGACCTTCAATAGAAAGCCGGTGTACATACAAAATGCTGACTCGTGCTTCAGGGATCACGTGGTATCACTTAAATGGATAAAAGAGAAAAGGGCGCTGCAGGAGACATGTGTTTGAAGAAAAATCTGGACGTGAAGAAGGCATAAAGGTACGAACCTGTATTTTATGTTATGTTTCAAAGACATCATTTAGATGATTTCACGCGGGGAAGAATTATAGGAAGGCTGGATGTGAAGGCCGCCGAATGAGTGATGTAGCCAAGGAGTTTGGAATGGAGCATATTGTAGTATCCAGGCTCTGGGCAGCATTTCAAACCAATGGAAAGTGCTTCAGTCGCATTCTGGGAGGTCGCATTCGCTCTACTGCGACGCATGAAAACAGATTTTTAGTTGTAATAGTAAAACTTAATCGCCGCCCAAAAGTTGGTCAGCTTGTGTGTCGCCTCCATTCCAGCACAGGAACGCGGTTATGCCGACAAACTATGGCAAATCGTCTGCGACATATAAGGCTATATGCCCGCGAAGAGGCCTGTGGTTTGAGTTCCTCTATCCAGAGCTCAATGTAGCGCACGTTTTTAGTGGTGTCGTATTCACAGAAACCGGGCACGTCAACAACGGGCCAGTGTACTCTTTACAGATGCGTTTCAGTTTGTCCTCGGATTTTAGACGTCAGTTGATCTGGCGTGAAAATGGTACTACGTACCAGAGCGAGAATGAGAAGGAAATGGACGTATATGAGCAGAAGGATGTGGGTGTGTGTCGACTCTCAAACCCACATCCTTCTGCTCCGGAACCGAACGCTGTTCCAATTAAGCTACGCCGACAAGGGCTTATCACTGCTACTTGCGGTCTTCACATGAACGTCATCCTCTGAAGTTGGCACGTCACAGATCACATAAAATATTGCAACTGGTCTAGTTGCAATATCATTACAAAATATTGGAACTAGACCAGTTGCAATATTTACTGAGTAACAAGGATCTCCACGCAGTGATTGTTCCAATTCAACACATGCACGCCAGAAATGGAAACGGATCACCGGGTCAACGGGTAATTAAATGAATAAATGAATCGACGTATGAAAGTTGGTTTGAGAACTTTTGGAAGAAGCAGTGCAATTTTTAAGAGCAATATGCCATTATGTCTTAAAAGAAGTGCTTTATCAATACATCCTTCCAGTTCGTACGTACAGAGCAAGGACGTGGACCTGAACTAAAGAAGACATTCAAAGGTTCCAGACAACAGAAAGAAGCAAGGAGAGATGCATGCCTGGTGTAACCAGTAAAGATAAGGAGAAGAATTTGTGGATAAGAAAAATGACAAGAGTGGAAAATATAATAGCCGCCCCGGTGGCGCAGTGGTCTAAGCAGTAACCTCTGATCGTTCTTCAGAAAGGGGTCTGGGTTCGAATCCCGTGATGCATGGAAGTTGTGTTTGTCTTACGGCACTGCCTCACTCCCTTCCCTGGAACCAGTGACCCTAAATTAGGGATGGGAGACTGCTTATAGCTCATTGAGTTGCTCACGGTGGTCGTTAAACCTTCAATCAAAAAAAAAAAAAAAAAAAAAGGAGGACATCGTGATCGCGGTAAATTCCCTGAAATGGTAATGGGCTGGACGTATTGCTAGAAGAACGGATCACCGATGGACAACCGAAATTTTTGACAGGAATCCAAGGGACAGGAAAAATCCGAAAAGAAGACCACGTGGGAGATGGATGAATGGAGGAGACTGGCCCAAGTTGTGGAAGAACCGCGAGGAGACCTTCATCCAGCAGTGGACTGATAATTATTGGCAGTGATGATGATTTTTTTTATTAGAGGTTTAACGACCACCGTGAGCAACTCAATGGGCTATAAGCAGTCGCCCGTCCCTAATTTAGGGTCACTGGTTCCCGGGAAGGGAGAGAGCCAGTGCCGTAAGACAAACACAACATCCTTACCTGACCGGGATTCGAACCCGGACCCCTTCCGGACGAATGATCAGAGACCAGCGCCTTAGACCACTGCGCGAACGGGGGCGGCAGTGATGATGATACATTCGAGTTTATAACTCAAAGCAGATTTGTCCGTGTCAGTCCCGGGTCGGGTCGGGTCCAGTTATGTGCCGGTCGGGTCCAAATCCAAAAAGTTTGACCCGTTTCTAACTCTGATGCACGCATGTATAACCCCGATGATTCCGCAGGCTGTGTATCACTTTCGGAATGACCATAATGCACTAAGCATTTAAAAACATTTGACCATTAAATAAAATATTAATTTCACAATAATAATAATAATGATAACAAAAGGAAGTTAAACAATGATTAGAGGTCATTTCAAAAATTAATTCTAAAAAGGAGTGCCCTGGCAGCCTTTGCAGTAATCGGACTTTTAATCAGGAGAAAAGCAAAAGCAGCAATCTTTCCAATTAATCGCTGACATGCGCACTTTGTGTGTGTTCAGATGAATATTTACAAGAATTATGTTCGTGATTTCCCGTTTTTTACATCCAGCAACAAAAATAAAGCGTAAATAGCACGAGAAATTCCACTAAAATGAAATAGCGTGATGCATAAACATCTTTTATGTTTCAAATGTTAAATGCAAAGAAAGTTTTATTTTCCTCTCTGCGATGTGTTAACAGAAACGCGGAAATTAATACAAATAGCCACTAAAAAAAATGAGACGGGGGGGAGGAAGGACTCACGAACTTTCCGCACGTTTTGCTTCGCCGCAAATTCACATACGCCTTTTTAGGAAGGAGTGAACACGAGGATGGGGGGGGGTGTATGGTCTAAAACTTATGTAGGGGTCCGGGTCAATGAAGGACACATTTCGTGGAGAAATAAGACCACAGTATCACCTCTCAGAGTGCAAATGCTCAGTGGACAGGAAAGTGGAGTAAAAACGGATGTCACCAGCAGGTGCTTTACTTCCCATCCGAGTCCAACAACAACTAATAGCTTCAGCAAAAGAACTGCGTATTAATAAACTGATTCGCGCTTGGATGCTTTGGTTACACCGTGGGTTGCCCTTTGGAGAGGACCGGAGTGACTCTCCCTCCCCCCAACAATGTTTCACCTCACCCCATCGTTGTTGTCCTCCCTACCCTACTCCCCCAGGATCACTGCAGAGACATCTGCTTAGACCTGTCACCATTGGACCTAGATCAATACGCATTACACTCATAATATTGATTATTCATTACCATTACATTTCCCCATCCCTGAATAAGCGCGCTAAGCCCAAGATATCATACGACTAATCAATATAACTCCTTTTATATCTGTTCATTTTTTGACTGCGTTTTATGTAATCTTTTTCTACTTCGTTTAAGGAGGAGACCGATGTCGTTTATGGGTGGGATAAATTATTTAAAGCGCACGTGTGTGGTTGAGAGAGAAGAGCGGATGCTGATGCATTATTTTTGATCTGCTTTTACATTCGCGAGAAGCGCTTATTAGAGGGGCTAAGGTCTCAATAATGATTATTTTAATTACTTTTAATTGCAATGTTCTGATTTAATGAAAAGAAGAATGATTTCGCTTCATTATTCCAAGATTTTTATCTCCACACGAACATCATAATGCTGAGGGAATGCTTCCAGGGCCGACTTCAGTAGGATCTGCCGCTAAATGCATTTTTGACAAGTAAAAATTTTACTCAAATCCGGTGTGTCAGTTGTTTTACCTTTATTTGATTTTATCAAGGACATACCTCACCCACAGGGGTTTTTTTATTTAAAGGTTTATTGTAAAAATAATATATATACTCTGCCGGACAATTGCTAAGGACGGATGACAATAGCAACGATAGCAACCATAAAATAGAAGGCAGGAAAATATGGAAATTAGCATAAGTGCGGGATACAGTAAGACGTGTTGTGCGTATGCAAATTTTGGATTGCCGAACTTGTTCGTGACGTCATAGCGCTGATAAGAGATATAAAGGATTTGACGCGTATTGACCGTTGTTGTTCAAACGCAAAGTTGAAAGGGAAAGAATCAATTGACGAACTTGCAATTTTCAGTATGTCTTCCCGACATCACCTAGATGATTTTACGCGTGGCCGTATTATTGGAAAGATTGAAGAAGGGCGAAAAATAACAGATGTTGCCAGGGAGTTCGACGTCAGCCACAGTGTTGTTTCAAGGCTTTGGAAATCATTTCAAACAAATGGAGAGTGTAGCAAACGTCACGGGGGAGGTCGTGTTCGCAGTACGACACCTGCAGAAGATCGGTACATAGTGCTATCAACAAAAAGACACCGGCGCAGCACAGCTAGTGAGGTAGCAAATCAGTTTATGGCTGCTACTGGCAAGCGGATCTCCCGAAAAACTGTCGCCAGACGTTTGCATAAAGGAGAACTATACGCCCGCCGTCCTGTTGTGTGCATTTCATTGTCCAGACGCACAGTGGTCCGGATAGGAAAAAAGGCGGACAAAAATATTTGTACGTCTTAAACGAAAGAAACTGTAGTGGGATAATTAAATATTCGCTTATTTAAGTGTTTTAATGAATTGTAATTACTCACAGTACTGTAAGAAGGGTCCAGATATCCAGTCGGTCATTCGTCTTCTGAAGCAGATGTTTCACATTCGTCGTCTTCTTCCCCCTCCTCCTCTTCATCGGATATTACCAATAGACCTAGCACTTCCGAAGGTAGTTTTATTTGTTTTTCTTTGGTAGTCCTCCCAAGCTGGAAATGAATGTGTCAGAAGTCAACATTAACCTGCGAAAGAGGTCCAAATTGCTGTCTTGTCGTGAAATTTTTCGGGTAAAGCTTTCTCGAAATTTTCTCACATCTTTGTTTCTACACTCAATGGCTTTTTCTGAAAGCTCTCCAATCGGTAAAATCGCTGCCTGCACAATTACGGATCCATGAACAAGAATTTTATGTACCGTGGGTGGCATATAGTACCAGGGATACAATCTCACGAATAACTGTGCTGTTTCCATGCAGTACATATTGAATTTCGTTGCATTTATTTCGTGGTCGCATGAAACTGCTGTTAAAATATTTCCAAACGAGAAATCAAATTTTGGTCAACTCCAGTCACTTCGGAACTTATTTCGGGACTTGTAAAGAATCTTCTGGCGGTATTGCCGTTATTCGTGTTTCCATAGCCTGGTCTTGGGACATCTGCAATAAGTCCTAGTCTATTCCTGAAGGAATCTTGGATAATTCTTTTCCTTTTTCCAGAAGCTCACGGGTTTCATCTTTCTTACTCGCTTTCCATTTCTTAAAATCTAAGCGGTAAGAGATATGCAGAATACACTCAAAAAAGCGTATATGGGCATGAAGAATAGACAGTCCAAACTCAAAGGAAGAGGTATCCTCTGGCACTTGTGTCATTGGGAAAAGCTTCAGACAAAACAATTATATCGATTAAACATTCATCTATAAAGAACTCTTGTTTCGTGTCGATGTAGAATTTACCAATGTAAAGAGTACACATAAATTATATTAATTTTAATACTTCCGCATTGGTACGAATTCCCCAAGAACTGTAAAACTAGGTGTTATGATCAAATCTATACATAGCATAAAATAAAATCCCCGGTAGGCGTCTGTCTGTTTGTTTGGGCTAATCTCGAGAATCGCTGGACGGATTTTGGTGCGGTTTTCATCATTCCATAGAGCACTTGTCGAGGAAGGTTTAGGTGCATGAAAAATTAATCTACGACAAAAGGGAGCCGAGCAGTAACGATTTTACTGACAAGTCAAAGAAAAAACCGCCGTTAGCCTTCTTTCGTGGCTTCCACTGTCTAAACAACGATGCGCGGCGACCGGTTTACGAAACTTTTTTGCTCATTGGGAAAAAGACGCGAGGCGCATGCGCGGCGGCCGGTCTGACTGCATGTGAGGCCACAGACTAAATGCGTAGTTATATCGGACGCTTAAGGGATTGGTTTATCGGTGCTCGCACAGACTAAGTGCGTAATTGTTTTCGTCCACACGTATGTGTATCTCTTTGAGTAGCTCTTTAATTAAAATTTAAATATTGTATTAACATTATGCCGAGACGAAAATCGAATATAGGTCGTACTACATCGGACGCTAAAAGAATTTGTTTATCCTGTCATAATGAAATTTTCCAAGAAACAGAATCTCGATTGGCAAATGACAGACAAAGAATGGCTTTATAAAGAGAAAGACTAAACTGCTACCGTGCGAAGCCGGGCCGGGTAGCAAGTAATATATGTACAAGTTAGTAAATTCATACAATGCATTGATTATGCTACGCTTTCCAAAGTACCAGAAATCATTACTCAAGTTTTTACTCAAGTTATGATGATAATGGCTGTGGAATAAATCTCGATCCTGTGTCGTGATCTTTCACTTCATTTCGATTATATTAAACAGAATTGGTTCAGTGTGCCTCCGGAACAACATGAAAAAATTTTGTTGGAATAGAAACATTTTTACGTAAGTTATGACGCATATGGGAGATGGAATGAATCCCGCTCCTATGTCCTGACCTTTAACCCCATTTCTTCCATTCTCAATAAGGTTCGTCCCCAGGTGGTCCCTTACCACATACTAAAATTTCATCGAAATCGAACCACTTTTACGCAAGTTACGACGCCTAAGGGCGATGAAATGGATCCCTCTCCTATGTCCTGACCTTTGACCCCATTTGTCCCAATTTCAATAGGAGTGGTCCCCTACCACATAATAAAATTTCATCGAAATCGAACCATTTTTACGTAAGTTATGACGCATAAGGGCGATGAAATGGATCCCGCTCTTATGACCTGACCTTTGCCCCATTTCCTCCATTTTCGATAGGGCTCGTCCTCAGTCGTTCCCTACCACATACTAAAATTTCATCGAAATTGAACCATTTTTACGCAAGTTACGACGCATAAGGACAATGGAATGGATCCCTCTATGTCCTGACCTTTGACCCCATTTGTCCCAATTTCAATAGGATTCGTCCCCAAGTGGTCCCCTACTACATAATAAAATTTCATCGAAATCGAACCATTTTTACGTAAGTTATGACGCATAAGGGCGATGAAATGGATCCCGCTCCTATGACCTGACCTTTGACCCGATTTCGTCCATTTTCGATAGGGTTCGTCTTCAGTGGTCCCCTACCACATACTAAATTTTCATCGAAATTGAACCATTTTTACGCAAGTTATGACGCATAAGGCCTACGATGAAATGGATCCCGCTCCTATGACCTGACCTTTGACCCAATTTCGTCCATTTTCGATAGGGTTTGTCATCAGTGGTCCCCTACCACATACCAAAATTTAATCGAAATCGAATCATTTTTACGCAAGTTATGACGCATAAGGGCAATGGAATGGATCCCGCTTATATGTCCTGACCTTTGACCCCATTTTTCCCATTTCCCACAGGGTTCGTCCCCTGGTGGTCCCCTACCACATGCTAAAATTTCATCGAAATCGAACCATTTTTATGCAAGTTATTACGCATAAGAGCAATGGAATGGATCCCGCTCATATGTCCTGACCTTTGACCCCATTTCGTCCATTTTCAATAGGGTTCGTCCCCAGTGGTCCCCTACCTCATACTAAAATTTCATCGAAATTGAGCCATTTTTACGCGAGTTATCGTGCGGATGGACAGACAGACAGACAGACAGACGGACGGACAAAGCTGGAGCATATACGCTTCTTCAACCTACGGTTGGAAAGCGTAAATAAGCGGATGTCTAATTGTCCATCCTACTGTCATTTTCTTTTTCCTTTCTTTTCAGCTTTTACAGAGAAAGGCTGAATTTTTTTTTATACCTAATGAAACACAAAACGTTACTGGCCGTCGAACGGGATTCATCCCTCTAGATTATTTTAATGGGGATAGTTGTTCTTGAAACTTTTTGTGTTTCTTTATTTTACGTCTCATGCCCGATATTAATGAAAGCGGACCATGAGGGATTCATAAAAAATTGGTAATGATTTTTTTTTCCTGAATCACATTTAAACACACCTTTTACTCATTTTCATACCATTTACTTAATCTACAGATTTATCTAAAAATATTTGATACTAATTTGCAGAATAGATAGGTAAGAAACACTATAAATGAGTTCACGGGTTAAAAAAACGAAGAACACCAAGTTAAAATACTTTTTACAGATATGCTATTCAAGCTAAATTTCATGTGCATCGAAGAGATAAAATCTCACAAAAAGTACTTATAAATCAATATTCTTTCACATCTTTCATACAGATCTGTCGAAACATCTCTTTGAGGTCGGGGGAGGGGGGGGAGGGGAAACCACCCGGAGCTGGTTTTATGCAATTTATTTTGAATCACCCTATCAGGGAGTACCATGAAGATACCTATATTGAAGTGCTTCTTTAACAAGAAAGATGACACCGAATTTTCGGGTGTAATAAGCACGTCTTTTGAATCCGTTCTGACGCAAATTAAATTTCTTAAAGCTATTCAAAGTAAATGGAACCGGTATGGAAAACAATAGATCTGACGAAAGAAAGAAGATTTTCAATCGGGTTTTTAATCCCTCAGATATTGCTGTAAACGGAATCGTGAGCTTACGAACTCTTAGAAACAGAGATATCGGCAAAAATAAGATGTGACTTTACGTCCCCTGGTGGGAAAACCACGCATTATTTTAGGAAGAAAGTATTCTCAAAAGGTTTACCCATATAAGCGGTATCGGTCGAAGAAAAAAAAATTAGTCGAGTTTTCAGGAGCCCAGATTTTGCAACAAATACTTCAGAAGCAGAAATTAACACTTATACCCCCTGGTGGCTAAACTATTCTTTACCAAACATTAGAAATGATGTGAAAAATATTTTCCATTAGGTCTTGTATGCGATACAGGAAGAATATTTCAAATCAGAACTTTAGGAGCAGAAATAACGCAGAAAACCCAATTTACCTTTGTGCCCCCTACCGGAATGTCTATGATTTACTTGAAAATTTTGAATTTATAGGAAAAACATTTCGCATCGGAAACACTATCCAACAAAGAAGGAATTTTCCAAATCGTACTCCTATGAGTAGAGATATTGACAAAAATAAGATATACGTCTACGCCCCCTGGCGTAGAAACCATGCACTATTTTAAGAAGAAAATGTTTCTAAAACGTTTATTGACATGACTAGTATCGGTCAACAAAAGACGTTTTTTTCAATCGAGAATTTAGAATCTCATATTTTGCTGCAAATACAACAGAAGCGGAAATTAAGATTTACGCGCCCTGGTGGCCAAACTATTTTTTTTACAAAAATAAGAAATTATGTGCAAACGATTTCCCATAAAAAGCTGTATCCGGTGCAGAAATAATTTTTCAAATCGGAGATTTAGAAGCAGAGATATAGGGGGAAACGCAATTTACATTTACGCCCCCTAGAGGAAAGTCTATGAATTACTTGAAAATTTTGAAATTATATGAAACACATGTCACACTGAAAACACTATCTAACAAAGAAGGAATTTTTCAAATCGGACTCCTAGAAGTAGAGATATTGACAAAAATAAGATGTACATCTACGCCCCCTGGCGGAGAAACTGCGCAATATTTTAAGAAGAAAATATTCCAAAAAGGTTTATCGATGTGTGTGGCATCAGTCCACAAAAGAAGGTTTTCAATCGATATTTTAGAAGCTCCGATTTTTAGGCAAATACATGGGAAGCAAAAATTAACACTTACGCCCCCTGGTGGCCAAAGTATATTTTACCAAAAATTTGAAATTATATGCAAAAGATTTTCCATCAGCAGATGTATCCGCTTAAGAAGAATTTTTTCAAATCGGAGTTTTAGAAGAAGAGTTATCGGGAAAAATGTGATTTACTTTTACGCCGCCTAGCGGAAAATGTATGCGTAATTTGAAAAAGTAACTATACCTAAAATACTCTTCAACATAAATCGAATCGAAAGATAAGAAAAGAAATTTCAATCGGATGTTTAGAAGCAAATATGTGGAATAAAACGTATTTTTGAATTCGACATCATCTGCATTTACGCCCTCTAGCGACGAAATTGTGCATCGTAAAAAAAAACAACGAAATAAAGGATCATCATTTGCATGTTTCAAGCTTCCGAATGCAAAAAGAATTTTTTCAAATCGGAGTTTTAGAAGAAGAGTTATCGGGAAAAATGTGATTTACTTTTACGCCGCCTAGCGGAAAATGTATGCGTAATTTGAAAAAGTAACTATACCTAAAATACTCTTCAACATAAATGGAATCGAAAGATAAGAAAAGAAATTTCAATCGGATGTTTAGAAGCAAATATGTGGAATAAAACGTATTTTTGAATTCGACATCATCTGCATTTACGCCCTCTAGCGACGAAATTGTGCATCGTAAAAAAAACAACGAAATAAAGGATCATCATTTGCATGTTTCAAGCTTCCGAATGCAAAAAGAATTTTTTCAAATCGGATTAAAAGTTGCAGAGATATCGTGGGTACAGACGGACGGACGGACAAACCGATAACAGAAGCACGATCTTTTTTTACAAAAGACGTGCTAAAAATGAGAGAAAAGGAAAGAACAAAACGAATAACAATCAAACAAGGTGAAAGTAAGAAATCAATATAACCACAAGAAGCGAAACAGTTTCCAACACATGAAAAAGAAAAATTATGTTATTCCAATATTTTATTAACAATATCATTACCTTATCTATAAGCCATTGGTTTTAATACTATCCATTTTTTAAAAGTTTTATTTGCACAGATTAAAATAGGAAATATAGCATCTCATTGTTATATTTCCTATTTACAAATTTTAGAAGTCTTCGAAAATCGCATTTCATTGCTAATTTTATTTGCTCCGAATTTCAATATTTCTGATTAAATGACATTGAATTTCTATTTTTCTACAGATTGTACACAGTCGGGTCACATTAATGTCACCACCTCCTACTTTTGACGTCAACAGCGAGTAGCCAGTGAAAGAAGGCACGTGTCGTGAGCTGTCTTGGAGGGTACATAAGGTGTGCTGCATGCATTCTGAAATCATATCACTCGTTGCTGTCATGGATAAAAGGAGCGATTTATCAGATTTGCAAATAGGAATGATTATAGGCTTTCGGGCCAAGGGTGGCAGTATTTCTGAAACAGCGCAGTTTGTTAACTGTTCGCGTGCTGCTGTGATTAAAGTGTATTGTGATTGGAGAAATGGCACCATTGCGAATTAGCGATGTGGAAACTGCAGAGCACCACGTGCCATTGATGTGAGGGGTGAACGTCGGCAGCGAAGGAGCGTGAGGGCCGATCGACACGCTACAGTGGAGCAACTCACTGGCCGAATGAACCAGGGGGCTACCGGAAGTGTGTCTAAAACGACAGTTACCCTGCTGCGTATGGAGCTCCGATGCAGACGGATGGTCACTGCACCTATGCAAACGAAGGTGCATCGGCAGAAATGCCTTAATTTTACACGGCAGTATCGGAATTGGACCTCCGCTGATTGGCAAAGGATTGCCTCCTCCGATGAGTCACGTTTTCTGCTTCATCGAACGGATGGACGTTGGCGTATAAGGCGAGAAACATCAGAGAACAAACACTCTTCAACCATTGCTGGAAGAACACAAGCTGGTGGGGACAACGTGGTATGGGGAATGTTTTCGTGGCATTCTATGTGTCCACTCATACCTGTGGAAGGCACTATGGACCAAATTCGTTATGAATCCATCCTTGCAGACCATGTGCACCCATACATGCTGACTGTCTTCCCTGGGTCGGATGGAATCTTCCAGCAAGACAATGTGACGTGTCACACAGCTAGAAATGTCAGAGAATGGTTGGAAATGTATGATGAAGACTTCAAAGTACTTCCCTGGCCCCCTAATTCCCCAGACTTAAACCCAATTTAGCACCTGTGGGACCACCTCGGTCGTGTTGTTCGCTCTATGGATCCTCCACCACGCACCCTCCAGCAGCTGTCAGATGCACTGCAGTCAGCATGGCTCCACATGCCTGTGAATATCCTCCAGCACCTTATTGAGTCCCTCCCAGCCCATCTAGCTGCTGTATGCGCCGCAGCTGGTGGTCACAATAATGTGACTTGTAATTGATATTATTTAATGAATTACAATATTTTTTAAATTACTATGTTTTAAAGATGCATGATATTTTTTTCTTTACTGGACAGAGCGAGAACAGTTTAATCACGCGTTTCAGGGGTGGAATAAAAACTCAGATTTCTAAATGATCGCTCATGGTAAACATGGAATACAAACCTAATTTCATCAAAAGGAACTTTAAATGGGAAAATAAAAAAAAATCCAAACGTTTATGAGACTTTTTTTTTTTTTTTTTTTTGATTGAAGGTTTAACGACTACCATGAGCAACTCAATGGGCTATAAGCAGTCGCCCATCCGTAATTTAGGGTCACTGGCTCCAGGGAAGGGAGAGAACCAGTGCTGTAAGACAAACACAACATCCATGCCTCACCGGGATTTGAACCCGGACCCCTGTCGGACGAATGATCAGAGGCCATCGCTTAGACCACTGCGCCACCGGGGGGCGGCTATGAGACTTGCAATGACGAACATTATTTGAAAAAAAAGAAAAGGGAGGGGGCAAATGTTATGCTTTGCCCTCACACTCATTTGCGTGGGGGAAGCAGCCCCTCTGCCCCCGCGGTTCTTTTTTTTATTATTGGAGGTTTAACGACCACCGTGAGCAACTAAAGGGGCTATAAGCAGTTGCCCGTCGTGAGAACCAGTGCCGCAAGACAAACACAACATCCATGCCTCACCGGGATTCGAACCCGGACCCCGTTCGGACGAATGATCAGAGGCCATCGCTTAGACCACTGCGCCACTGAAGGGCGGCTATGAGACTTGCAATGACGAACATTACTTGAAAAAAAAGAAAAGGGAGGGGGCAAATGGTGTGCTTTGCCCTCACACTCATCTGCGTGGGGGGAAGCAGCACCTCTGCCCCCGCGGTTCTTTTTTTTTTTTATTGGAGGTTTAACGACCACCGTGAGCAACTAAAGGGGCTATAAGCAGTTGCCCGTCGTGAGAACCAGTGCCGTAAGACAAACACAACATCCATGCCTCACCGGGATTCGAACCCGGACCCCGTTCGGACGAATGATCAGACGCCATCGCTTAGACCACTGCGCCACCGGGGGGCGGCTATGAGACTTGCAATGACGAACATTATTTGAAAAAAAAAGAAAGAGAGGGGGCAAATGGTATGCTTTGCCCTCACACTCATCTGCGTGGGGGGAAGCAGCACCTCTGCCCCCGCGGTTCTTTTTTTTTTTTTTTTTTTATTGGAGGTTTAACGACCACCGTGAGCAACTAAAGGGGCTATAAGCAGTTGCCCGTCGTGAGAACCAGTGCCGTAAGACAAACACAACATCCATGCCTCACCGGGATTCGAACCCGGACCCCGTTCGGACGAATGATCAGAGGCCATCGCTTAGACCACTGCGCCACCGGGGGCGGCTATGAGACTTGCAATGACGAACATTATTTGAAAAAAAAGAAAAGAGAGGGGGCAAATGGTATGCTTTGCCCTCACACTCATCTGCGTGGGGGGAAGCAGGCCCTCTGCCCCCGCGGTTCTTTTTTTTTTATTATTGGAGGTTTAACGACCACCGTGAGCAACTAAAGGGGCTATAAGCAGTTGCCCGTCGTGAGAACCAGTGCCGTAAGACAAACACAACATCCATGCCTCACCGGGATTCGAACCCGGACCCCGTTCGGACGAATGATCAGAGGCCATCGCTTAGACCACTGCGCCACCGGGGGGCGGCTATGAGACTTGCAATGACGAACATTATTTGAAAAAAAAAAGAAAAGGGAGGGGGCAAATGTTATGCTTTGCCCTCACACTCATTTGCGTGGGGGAAGCAGGCCCTCTGCCCCCGCGGTTCTTTTTTTTTTTTTATTGGAGGTTTAACGACCACCGTGAGCAACTAAAGGGGCTATAAGCAGTTGCCCGTCGTGAGAACCAGTGCCGTAAGACAAACACAACATCCATGCCTCACCGGGATTCGAACCCGGACCCCGTTCGGACGAATGATCAGAGGCCATCGCTTAGACCACTGCGCCACCGGGGGCGGCTATGAGACTTGCAATGACGAACATTATTTGAAAAAAAAGAAAAGAGAGGGGGCAAATGGTATGCTTTGCCCTCACACTCATCTGCGTGGGGGGAAGCAGCACCTCTGCCCCCGCGGTTCTTTTTTTTTTTTTTTTTTTATTGGAGGTTTAACGACCACCGTGAGCAACTAAAGGGGCTATAAGCAGTTGCCCGTCGTGAGAACCAGTGCCGTAAGACAAACACAACATCCATGCCTCACCGGGATTTGAACCCGGACCCCGTTCGGACGAATGATCAGAGGCCATCGCTTAGACCACTGCGCCACCGGGGGGCGGCTATGAGACTTGCAATGACGAACATTATTTGAAAAAAAAGAAAAGGGAGGGGGCAAATGGTATGCTTTGCCCTCACACTCATCTGCGTGGGGGGAAGCAGCCCCTCTGCCCCCGCGGTTCTTTTTTTTTTTTTTATTGGAGGTTTAACGACCACCGTGAGCAACTAAAGGGGCTATAAGCAGTTGCCCGTCGTGAGAACCAGTGCCGTAAGACAAACACAACATCCATGCCTCACCGGGATTCGAACCCGGACCCCGTTCGGACGAATGATCAGAGGCCATCGCTTAGACCACTGCGCCACTGAAGGGCGGCTATGAGACTTGCAATGACGAACATTATTTGAAAAAAAAGAAAAGGGAGGGGGCAAATGGTATGCTTTGCCCTCACACTCATCTGCGTGGGGGAAGCAGCACCTCTGCCCCCGCGGTTCTTTTTTTTTTTTTATTGGAGGTTTAACGACCACCGTGAGCAACTAAAGGGGCTATAAGCAGTTGCCCGTCGTGAGAACCAGTGCCGTAAGACAAACACAACATCCATGCCTCACCGGGATTTGAACCCGGACCCCGTTCGGACGAATGATCAGAGGCCATCGCTTAGACCACTGCGCCACCGGGGGGCGGCTATGAGACTTGCAATGACGAACATTATTTGAAAAAAAGAAAAAGGGAGGGGGCAAATGGTATGCTTTGCCCTCACACTCATCTGCGTGGGGGGAAGCAGCCCCTCTGCCCCCGCGGTTCTTTTTTTTTTTTTATTGGAGGTTTAACGACCACCGTGAGCAACTAAAGGGGCTATAAGCAGTTGCCCGTCGTGAGAACCAGTGTCGTAAGACAAACACAACATCCATGCCTCACCGGGATTCGAACCCGGACCCCGTTCGGACGAATGATCAGAGGCCATCGTTTAGACCACTGAGCCACAGGGGCGGCCCCCGCGGTTCCGACGTCGCTATACTGCAAGATTCACCGAAAGATTAAGGTAAATAAAAGCGGCGTTTTAGTAAATGAAGAAGGTAATGTTTCCGAACCCGAAAAAACCGAGACAGTTTCGGTGGCCGAGTAGGTAGACGGAGGTTTTTGTTTGTTTCCGGATTTTACTACCAGTATGCGCACCTCTAATGGCTGTACACAACGGCCGTTTCATAAAACCTGAGAGTAGAATCACACAAAATGAAGAAATATAGGTACAGCAAAATATTGTATGCTATTCTTTCTCAAAGTATCTTCCGTTGGATGATATGCAAGGGTCCTATCGTTCAGTCCACTTTTCAAAGCATGTGGAGAAGGCATTTTGTGGAAGCTGCTTTAGCAACCCCTGTACAGCTTGAATAACGTCAGCCTCTGTGTTGAATCTTGCGCAACGGAACTCATCCTTCATTGTTGGTAAAAACCAGAAATCGCACGGAGGGCAAGGTCAGCACTGTAGGCAGGCTGTGGCATGATTTCAATACTGAATTTCGTAAGAAACTGTTGAACACAAGCAGCCACGTGTGGGCCGACGTTATCATGGCGTAGTGTACACTTGCCCACCAGCTCCGGTTACTTAATCGATATGTGTCGCGGAAGACGCAACAAGACTGAAATGTAATTCGCAGCATTGACAGTAATTTGTGGAGGAACGGCATGCTAGCAGACTACATCCTTATGATCAAAGAAAATTATCATCATCACGTTCCCAGATGATTTGGTTTAGCGGACTTTCTTCGGAGGAGGCGAGCCTGTATGTTTCCAGACACTCGTCTTCGCTTCGTGAGTGGGTCGAAATAATGGACCTGTATTACTGTGCTTAGAAAGTTTGGATCCTTTGCAATCATTTGTTTCTACTCATGAGAAACTTGAACTCTGGTTAACAATTGTTCTCTCGTCAGGTGGTGAGGTACCCATCTGGAACACACACGATACAGCCGTAATTTGTCGTGTAGAATCCGAAAGCCGTCATTCGTCGATCTTCTTGCAGGATTGCCCAAACGGTGTTAACAATAAGCTCCGTAACAACACTTTCAAATCGAAAAAGCCTACGAGCGAGTTCTGTCGACAAACGCCGTTTTCTGAAATCATGGTGCCATCTAAAAATCGTTGACTCACCCAAACATTTATCTTTGTAAGCTTTTTTTCATTAAATCGACTGTTTCTGGAGACTATAACGTAAATACACACTATCTACCAACAAGTAATTGGACACCCCTGCAATCGACGATATCTGCGGTCCTGATACACGTCACGGCAGCCGCCGTTAAATATCGTGTAGGAAACAACAACGCAACCAGTCGCATGCAAGATGCCACGCAGTTCGGAGCTCTCTGATTTCGAGAAAGGTGTAATAGTCAGGTATCACAGAAATATCCGATCCACAAGTGACATATCCAGTGAGTTGAAGTACCCAAAATCGACAGTGGCCTACGTGATTGGCAAGTGGAAGATGAGAGGTGACTGTGGGAATGTGCCCCGACCCGGCAGACCCACAAAAATGGGAGTTAGAGGCTGACGGGTGCTGGCCAGAGAAATTCGGAAGAACCGCACCAAATCAATGGGCCACATCCGCGAGGAGTTTCAACAGGCATCCGGGAGTGTTCTTTCCATGAATACCATCCGTAAGGAAGCCCATCTGCTCGGTTATCATGGACGTGCTGCCGCCCACAAGCCTTTTATCACCAAGTCCAATAGCGCTGCTCGGCTAACGTGGTGCAAAGAACGTCGACAGTGGACCGTTGAACAGTGGAAACAGATTCTCTTGAGCGACGAATCAAGGTTCACCTTCTACCGTTCGGACGGCAGGGTCTGGGTTTGGCGTCTGCCTGGAGAACGCCTCCTGCCGGAATGTATTGTGCCAACTGTGAAGTTCGGCGGCGGTGGAATTATGCTATGGGGGTGTTTCTCCTGGTATGGCACGGGACCCTTGGTCGCAATTCCTGGTAGACTCAACGCCGAGACCTACTGCACCATTTTGGATGACCATGCGCTTCCTACGTTGTGGCAGTTTTACGGGATGTACCCTTGTTACTTTCAGGATGACAATGCCACCTGTCATGTTGCGAGGTCCACCATGGCTTGGTATGGTGACAATGGGGTTAATCGAATGGACTGGCCTGCCCAGAGCCCGGACCTTAACCCTATCGAGCACCTCTGGGACGAGTTGGTGCGTCGACTTAAGGGGTGCCCCCACCGTCCGAAATCGGTGAAGGAACTGACCTGTCTTCTTCAAGCCGAGTGGAAGAAAATACTGCTAGCCGTCGTACAACGCCTGGTTGAGAGTATGCGCCGGAGGGTCGCAGCTGTAATCGCCGCTCATGGAGGCTCCATCAACTATTGAAGGTGAATAAATTTCGTTTTCCTTTGCTATCACAGGTGTCCAATTACTTGTTGTTAGATAGTGTATTTTCGTGCTGATTCTTTGTCGCTCTTCTTACGTTATTTTAAAAACATAACCATACGATGAGAGTCCCTAAATTAAACCTTAACGGCCGGACGAAACAGTTAAACAGAAGTCAAACTTACGGAAATTGGCTTTATTTCTCCAGCACAGATTATAGCACTTCAGGATAGTATAGAAAATACATAACACATCTCTAACACAAATCAACACTCCACGCTCCACACAAGCAACTGTTGTCTCGTAGTTTATATCTCTGGTTCTTATCTCATAACAGGCATACGTCACGTTCATTCTACCTCAATTGTGTTGCCAACAGTATTTGTTTGAGAGAGAAGATATCACGTTAAGTGTGAAGTATAACTGAGAGCAAACTCGAGATTTACATAGGGAAAGAAACTAAAAAGAAAAGTTAATTTAGAATATACGTCACAAGTCGTTTTACCCAAACGATAGCAAAATTTTATCGCACAACGCATTTCGCTTCTTATCTCTGAATCACTCACCTCCATAGTTGTACGGCGAAATGCAGACGTACCTTAAACAACTGCGCAATAACAAAACCAGAATCGTCTGTAACTGTTGCCATTGGAACTTCCTTAATTCAGTTAGTGTTTTTCCCCTTCACACTGTTGCCAACTCAAAAAAAAATTAGTCTCAGTTTTTATGGAACGGCCTTTGTACAATAACCTGTGACGTACTAGAGAATTGAATGACGTGTCAAGACAAGAAATCTCCAGTGATGTATTCCGTCGGTGTAGATTAGTCGGTTATAGAAACTCACTCAGGAGAAAGGAGACGCGGGTCGATTTCGTCACTGACAAATTCCTGTCTGTTTATTTTTATTTGCGCCCGAACGTAAAAATTGATCCATTGGACGTTGGGTGCATCGAAAATATGTGTGATGTCTGTTCCACACATCGTCTGGAATTAATGAAAAATTCCTTCTTTGCTTCAAAATAAAAAAAATTAAGAGGGAGATGATGTGACGTACTACAGAAATCAATCACATGTCAAACAACAAATCTGCAGCGATACATTCCATCGGTGTAGCTTAGTCGTTTAGAGCAACTCACTACGGAGCAAAGATAGGAATTTGTCGGTGACAAAATCCCGTATGTTTTCACAAACCGTAATAGCACGGACTTTTATTAAAGGCTCTATAATTTCTGCATCCGTTTCATTTATAGACTATAAGCGATACCCTATATCAAATTTGGGGCCACTAGTTCCATGGTGGGTAGAGAGCACCGCTGTATGGCAAATACACTAGTCATGCTTCATTCGTACTCGAACCTGGTCCCATCTCTGACTGGGTGTTTGCCAACTCCCCGATGTTAATCAAAGTAAATCACAAGGACGACGTCACCCACAATCAGTGATGTATTCAGTCATCTTTTCGGGGGTGCTTAGCCCCCCTCCCCCAATCCATGAATGCTCCGCCGTTGGTTTTTGCGTGATCTCCCTTTATATTTAGTCTAATCATTTTCGTTTACTGCTTAATATTTGGAAAAATTAATTAAAAAAATAAATAAAAAGAAAATGAGGGATAGTACATACACTGGCGGAAAGTGAAAAAAGAACACCAAGAAGGAATTAGCGGACGATCATGAAATTTACATATGTTAATGGCGTCGAGTTTACGTAGGTGTGATGGTAATTTCGGGACCAACCGGTGAGCGCTTATGCCACAGCACGGCATAATATGCAAATTATCGTCGGTGCTGTTTAAGGAGTACGGCGAAGTGAATGTAATCAGTCGTCGGCGTACGGACACGTGCGAAGACCCTGAAGAAGCTGCAATGCCTGGACATGGAAGACGTGTACGATTTCAGCAGCTAACGGACTTTGAGCGAGGTCGTCTAGTCGGACTCCGCGAGGCCGGGTGGTCGTATCGTCGTATTGCGGAGCGAATTGGACGGGAAGTATCGGTGGTGGTACGATGGTGGCGTAGATGGTCCGAGGAACATTCCCACACGAGAAGACGTGGAACCGGGAGTCACAGACGGACTGATGAGCGGACCGATCGACGCATAAGTAGAGCGGCGTTGTCAAGCAGAACATCCACTGCGACGCAAATCCGAGCTGCCGTTGCACCTGAGGTGACTGTGCGAACAATCCGCAACTGTCTACTGGATGCAGGACTACGTGCACGTGGGTCTCTGACTCCAGTCCACCGTCAGGAACGGCTGCAGTAGTGTCGCCAGCGTCTGCACTGGAGAACGCAATGGCGATCTGTCGTGTTCAGCGATGAAAGCAGATTCAGATTGGGAGCCTCTGATGGCCGTATGCGTGTTCGCAGACGCATAAGGGAGCGTCTCCACCCTTCTTGCATCCGCCAGCGACACACAGGGCCTACACCTGGTGTCCTGGTGTAGGGAGCGATCAGCTATCACTCCCGTACACAACTAGTGTTTGTATCGGGTACGTTAAACAGCACCTCCTACATCAACAACATCATTCAGCTCGTTGTTGTGCCATTTGTAAGGTCGGTCCATCGTGGTGTTTTCCAACAAGATAACGCACGCCCACACACGGCACGTGCAACGCAACATGCACTTCAGGATGTGAGACAACTTCCATGGCCTGCACGTTCACCGGATTTGTCCCCCATTGAGCACTGTGGGATTTTATGGGACAACGACTTATCCGGTCTCCACGGCCAGCCACGACCACCTCCGATTTACGCGTCGAAGTTGAGGATGCTTGGAACTCAATACCCCAAACTTACATCCAACATCTGTACGAGAGACTCCATGCCAGAATTGCACAGTGTGACGCAGCTCATGGCGGTTCAACCTCGTACTAACCATGTTACATGGAAATATTATTTTTCAGTTTACCAGCAAATAATGCTTTTATCACGTTATCCTCTGTATTCCGTTATTATGCTGTATAAATTTCGTTGGTATCAAACGTCTCCTTCTTGGTGTTCTTTTTTCACTTTCCGCCAGTGTATTATAATAATAACAAAGAAAAAAAAAACATCCACATCGACATCAATTTGAAATTTCTATCATCCTTCAATAACACAATAAACAGCCCTCGCTGAAGGGGAAATTTTTTAGGCACTGACAACTCTGGCTACTTCAGCAATAAAAGCTGGCATTCAGTTTTATTTCAGTCTTCTATGCCGACTTTTCATGTATACGGTTAAGCTTAAGTGTAGCTAACGTGACGTTAGTTCTTCCACATTCAACGAAATATTTGCTACCTAAATTTTAACAATAGCAAATTATTAGAAATTATTCCCATAAAAAGGTGTGTGGTTTTTTTCTAAAGGTGATTGGTTTACACTCTGTTAAAGAAAACAAAAAGCAATCGGGGCACCTCAAACTGGCATCCAAACGGTTAGTGAGCTTGTTTGTTACTATCATGGGCTAATCTAAATAATCTAAAGGGGCTGAAACCAAACGGTAGGGGAATAATTTGCACCATACGTTTCCAGGTAACACTGTAATGATTCCTTAATAATCAGAAACACGCTTGTAGTAAGGCAAGGATATTTTTACCACTCCTAAATGTACGTTTATGCTGCAGCCTCGCTGCTGGCACATAGATGCTCGCTCAGGCACCTCGCTATTTGCATGTAGCTGCGATGCTCGCCATGGAGCATTTACCTTGCAGCTGTTCACATCGCTTTTATCATTATAGGAATCACGACTGTATCTCTTATTGGCAAACAGACTTTACCAGTGTTATGGCAAGTTTTACAACCACTGCATATGAAGCCACCAACTAAAGAAGAATTCAAAGAAATTGCTGATATGTTTTACAAGAAATGGGGATTCCCTAACTGTCTAAGTTCTATCAGTGGAAAGCACATCCGAATACTTCGCCCTCAATGATCAGAGTCCATGTTCTTTAATTATAGAAGCTACTTTTCAATAGTTCTGCAGGCCGTCAGTGACGCACACTGTAAATTTATTTTCATTGAGATCGGAGCCTATGGAAAACAAAGTGATGGGGGCATTTTTAGAAAGTCTGCCTTGTATGACAGAATGAAAAAGAGTGTGCTTAACATTTCGGAAGGTAACTTTCTACCAAGGACTGACATTCAAGCCCCCTTTGTTTTCATAGGTGATGAAGCCTATCCCTTACTGAGGCACACGATGAAGCCTTATGCTAGGAAATTTTTTGAACAATCTTAGGAGAAGTTCAACAAAAATAAAAGTTCAAACCACAGGAAAACTGCACAAATAAAACTTGCTTCTATAAAAACACAACACGGTTTTTAAAGATACGAGAGAGATGACTGCGGAGTTTCACACTCGGTTGGGAAAGTGGATCAATGGACGGTAAGAGTGGCCTTGAAGGAACCAATCACAGCGTAAGTTTGAGGCGCCCTGGCGATGGTCGAGGCTCGAAAAACAAACCAGTTTGATATCATCGCTATGGCGATGATCGCAGCGAGCAGCGCAGATGGCATCGCTGCTTCACCGTAAATGATCCTGTAAAGATTTATGGTTTTGTTTCATCATCGCCAGGCATCCATGTGCACAGCTCGGCGATGTGCCAGCAGCGAGGCTGCAGCATAAACGTACCCTAATGTTTTTTCAGGGGGAAGGGGAATATTTTCAGCACAGCATTATCTTACTAGGATCCTTAATATTTTACACCACCCCATGGTGAAATCCATGGTGCATTATTGAATTAAAGCAAAGTCAAAACATTTTCACATTTCTAATAACATGTATGTGTAGATTTCTTGAATCTGCATTTGCGATACGAGCACGAAAATTTTTTTATACTGCATTTGAAATTTTTATATATATTAATGTATATAGGTGATGCGTAACATCACAGCCTCTCCTTGACAAATGTCAACCCCGCCTTCTCGTGGTGCATCCTGTTCCCACTAAAGGGGCTCTGACGACCGCCCATAGCGGTATAACTATACCATCGGGATTAGAGGAAATTCTATCCCACACTCACCAACCCGCTTGGCCAGCGCGGTGAGTTATGGCCAAACCCCTCCAAAATGCCTCCACAACTTAAATCTTGGCCCTCAGTCTCCGGCAGCTGGAATGTACCTGGCCAAGGCAGCGGCCAGTGCGACATGAAGGCAGAGGGTGCTAAGATTCCCCGGAGGACCGGACTAGGCTGCCATCTGATGCTGACCTTGGCTACTTACAATGGACGCTCCCTATCTTCTGATTCAAGGCTTCTTGAATTGGAAGAGGAACTACAAAGGATCAAGTGGGACATCGTGGGGCTAAGTGAGGTAAGGAGAAAAGGAGAAGATCTCATCGAACTGAAAAGTGGACATCTCTTCTACTATCGTGGGACAGATACTGGCAGAACTAGTGGTGTTGGATTTATAATAAACAAGAAACTGAAGGATAAAGTTGTAGAAGTTGAAAGTTCCTCTGACAGAGCTGCACGACTTGTTATCCAACTCTCGAAAAGATACCAGGCTCAGATTATTCAAACTTATGCACCCACCACAAGTCATCCTGAAGAAGAAATTGAAGAATTTTATGAGGAAATTTGTCATCTAAATAATAAAGGTAAGCAGCACTTGAAAATAATTATGGGGGATTTCAATGCAAAAATAGGGCAAACGGCAACAGAATGAAACTTCAGTAGGTAAATTCGGTCATGGCAACAGAAACCAGCGTGGAAATACTCTCGTTGAGTTTGCAGAGGCAGAAGGGTTTTCATCTTGAACTCCTTCTTCAAGAAAAAGCCACACAGGAAATGGACATGGAGACATCCAAATGGGACGACAAGTGAAATTGATTTTATTATGTGTAACAAAAAATTCGTCATAGAAGACTGCAGTGTGCTAAACAAGTTCAACACAGGTAGTGACCATAGATTGGTGAGATGTAAGATGCACCTCAACACTAAACTTGAACGTGGCAAGCTCATAAGACAAACAAAATCTATTGACATAACCAACCTTAAAAAACACAATAATACCTTCAAGTTAGAACTGAAGAACAGGTTCTCTGCTTTAGAAGGCCTAACATCGGAAGAAGTGGACATCTCTGAAGTTAACAGAAAAGTAACCAAAGCTCTTATGGAAACAGCAACAAAATTAGCTGGGTCTAAGAACAAGTTGCATGTGAACAAATTATCAGGAAAAACCAAAATGTTGATGCAAAAAAGAAGAGAGATGAGGACAACTAAAGAAGATGTGATTTCCAAAGTGGAATATATAGAGCTATGCAAGACAGTAAGAAAAAGTATCACTGAAGACGTGAGGAAATTCAACTGTAAACTAGTGAGGAAAACAATTGAAAACAATCAAAGCCTAAAGATAGCAAAGGGACATCTCAGTAAGGGAAGAAAACAGATTATGGCACTGAGAAAAGAAGATGGTTCTGTAACAAGAAATAGAGGCGAAATTTTGACAAGAGTGAAAGATTTCTACTCCAAATTATATGAAAGGGATAATACATGCACTCCAGACATCATGAAAGATACCAGTACCAGAGTTCCTCCAGTCCTTCCAGCAGAAGTTGCACATGCAATCAAGAACATGAAGCGAGGAAAAGCTCCAGGAGAAGATGGAATTACTGTAGACATCATACAAGAAGCAAGTGGAGAAATCGAAACAGTACTCGCCCAAATTTTCACTCGATGCCTTAATGAAGGAAAGATTCCTGAGGATTGGAACACCGCTACAATGATCCTGCTACATAAGAAAGGTGACATTGAGGATCTCGGAAACTACAGACCTATCAGCCTCCTATCAGTAGTTTATAAAATCTTCACTAAGTTCTTTCACACCGCTTGAAGGTAACACTGGACATGGCTCAACCGAGAGAACAAGCTGGATTCAGGAGTGGCTACAGCACAATAGATCATATCCACGTGCTGAGAGAACTAATTGAAAGAGCGAGGAATATGAACTTCCATTGTGCATGGCTTTTATCGATTATGAGAAAGCCTTTGATTCGGTGAAACCATCAGCAGTTACAATGGCTCTGAAAACCTGCGGTATTGAAGATGCATACATTAATATTATTAATAACATCTATGAAAATGCAAGTGCAAAGATTAGGCTGTTTGAAAATACAACACACGTAAAAATTGGAAAGGAGTGAGACAAGGTGACACCATATCTCCGAAGCTCTTTAATGCCACATTGGAGGGTGTTTTTCAGTCGCTGAGCTGGGAAAACAAGGGGATAAAGATTAATGGAGATTATCTAACCCACCTTCGTTTTGCTGATGACGTAGTCATTTTTGCAACTACCCCATCAGAGCTGCAAAGTATGATCCAGGAACTTGCTGACAAGAGTAAAGAAGTGGGATTAAAAATGAACTTTCAGAAGACAAAAGTGATGTTCAATGCTTTTACAAGAAATGAAGATTTATCGATTGATGGAGAAAAGCTGGAGATAACAGACACGTACGTTTATCTTGGACAGCAGATATCAAGTGAGGGTCACATTGATGAAGAAATTAATCGGCGTACAAAACTTGCCTGGAGAGCTTTTGGAAGAAACAGCATAATTTTCAAGAGCAATATGCCATTATGTCTTAAAAGAAAAGTGTTTGATCAATGCATACTTCCAGTGCTTACGTATGGTGCAGAGACGTGGACCTTAACTAAAAGAGACATACAAAGGCTGCAGACAACTCAAAGAAGCATGGAGAGGTGCATGCTTGGTGTAACCAGGAGAGATAAGAAGAGGAACTCGTGGATCCGAAAAATGACAAGAGTGGAAGACATCATGATCAGAGTTAAATCCCTGAAATGGCAATGGGCTGGACATACTGCCAGAAGGACAGATCATCGATGGACAGCCGAAATTTTAGATTGGATTCCAAGGGACAGGAAAAGACCCAGAAGAAGACCACATGGGAGATGGGTGGATGAAATTCGAAAGTATGCAGGGGTGACATGGAGGAGACTGGCACAAGACAGACCGTTGTGGAGGAAACTTGGGGAGACCTTCGTCCAGCAGTGGATTGATAATGGTTGACAATGATGATGATGATGATTATATAAGTAACAAAATTGTGATTGAATGTATATAATCAGTCAACAAGTTTCAGCCCCATAAAAATTTGTAATTGACCCCCTCCTACCGGAAAAAGTCTCTGAATGCAACGCTGCCCACAATGTGAGGTATATAATGGGGTGAAATACAATATCAGCTGTCACGTAGCAGTACCACAGTCACAGATGAAACAGCTATTGTGGAGTAACTGCCGATAATGTCAGATCGCCGTGACCTCGAAAAAGAGGCATGATCATTAGTACCAGTCCTGCATGAGTTTCAGTAACTACACTGCCGGAAAGTGAAAAAAGAACACCAACAAGGAGACGTCTGATACCAACGAAATTTATACAACATAATAACGGAATACAGAGGATAACGTGATCAAAACATTATGCCAAAATTCAGCTGTATTTGCTGGTAAACTGAAAAATAACATTTCCATGTAACATGGTTAGTACGAGGTTGAACCGCCATGAACTGCGTCACACTGTGCAATTCTGGCATGGAGTCAGTCGTACAGATGTTGGATGTAAGTTTGAGGTATTGAGTTCCAAGCATCCTCAACTTGGACGCGTAAATCGGGGATGGTCGTGGGGACCGGATAAGTCGTTGTCCCATAAAATCCCACACGTGCTCAATGGGAGAAAAATCCGGTGAACGTGCAGGCCATGGAAGTTGTCTCACACCCTGAAGTGCATGTTGCGTTGCACGTGCCGTGTGTGGGCGTGCGTTATCTTGCTGGAAAACACCACGATGGACCGACCTTACAAATGGCACAACAACGGGCTGAATGATGTTGTTGACGTAGGAGGTGCTGTTTAACGTACCCGGTACAAACACTAGTTGTGTACGGGAGTAATAGTTGATCGCTCCCCACACCAGGAGACCAGGTGTAGGCCTTGTGTTTCGCTGGCGGATGCAAGAAGGGTGGAGACGCTCCACTGTGCGTCTGCGAACACGCATACGGCCATCGGAGGCTCCCAAGCAGAATCTGCTTTCATCGCTGAACACGACAGATCGCCATTGCGTTCTCCAGTGCAGACGTTGGCGACACCACTGCAGCCTTTCCTGACGGTGGGCTGGAATCAGAGGTACACATGCCACAAGCACACGTGCACGTGGTCCTGCATCCAGGAGACGGTTGCGGATTGTTCGCACAGTCACCTCAGGTGCAACGGCAGCTCGAATTTGCGTCGCAGTGGATGTTCTGCTTGACAACGCTGCTCTTCTTATGCGTCGATCAGTCCGTCTGTGACTCCCGGTTCCACGTCTTCTCCTGTGGGAATATTCCTCGGATCATCTACGCCACCATCGTACCACCACCGATACTTCCCGTCCAATTCGCTCCGCAATACGACGATACGACCACCCGGCCTCGCGGAGTCCGACTAGACGACCGCGCTCAAAGTCCGATAACTGCTGAAATCGTACACGTCTTCCATGTCTAGGCATTGCAGCTTCTTCAGGGTCTTCGCACGTGTCCGTACGCCGACGACTGATTACATTCACTTCGTCGTACTCCTTAAATACCACCGACGATAATTTGCATATTATGCCGTGCTGTGGCGTAAGCGCTCACCGGTTGGTCCCGAAATTACCATAACACCTACGTAAACTCGACGCCATTAACATATGTAAATTTCATGATCTTCCGCTAATTCCTTCTTGGTGTTCTTTTTTCACTTTCCGCCAGTGTAAAACGGCAGAAATAGTAGGCTAAACACGAGGAACTATATCGAAAATTATGACTACCTATCAATAAGGGCACGGCACTGCCTTCAAACGTGAAAATTGTGGACGCCAGTGGTGTATCTTGGGTCCGAGACCCGGGCTATCCTCTCCCCCCCCCCCGCCCACCGTACTGCTTTTTTTAAATTGCAAAGTTTAATTTTTAATTGTTAAGTAAAAGGAGTAACTCTTTTTTCTAAATTTTAGGTACATGCCATTGCTAACATGATACCAAATAATTATCAAGATTAGGATTTGAACACTTATTTGGACATGAACTCCATTCTTCTTCTCTTTTTGTATGACCTTGAGTGTTACGTTTTCATAAAATGTTTCTTCCGAGTACTCTTCCATATTTAAGCAGAATATTTTTCTCTATTGACAAAACAGCCAAGTTTTTCAAATGTGCATGTCCTTGTGTAGCTCTAAGATATATCTTGATTCTTTTTAATGCTGAAAAACTTTCGGCAGTTGCAGTTGTTGACGGAAAGTTTAATATGAGGTCTGCTAATTTGTGTACCTCACTAAACACTATGTCCAATTTATTCAACTTTATGTAACACGTAATGTCTCCTACTGATGTGTTTTTGTATTCATCAAGGGAATAAAACACCTTCAGTTCATTTTTTAGTCGAGCTGTATCAAAATTTAAAGCATAGAGTTATTTAAGTTCTGACAGTAGATGTTCAGGGAAGCTTTCACTTAATTTATCAAAACAGTTCGAATTCAACAAAGCCACGAATTTAAGATATAATATCTCTGATTTTAATTCATTGACACTTCACAAAAACTGAAACAACTCTCGCGAAACACTTATGGGCGGGAGTATACGAGTGACTGAGATAGTCTAACTCTTCTTTTTTCTGAGCGAATTGTTTCACAATGCAATGGCTCATTCCTCTCTACCAGCTGCTTCATGTTGTCATGGAAACGCTAGCAGGCGATTGTACGGAAGGTTTTTGCATCAGAACTGCGAAGACTCTGGAAGAGCTGCTTGCGTTATGCAGTTGGTTTTAGCTCGCCAGACTGAGTCAAAGAAGTGAATCCGCACGCGTTTGTTTTCGCAGCGAAAGCATCGACATATTTTAATACCGTTGATAATTGGCTTTTATTTGTGTATATTGAATTCAGGTTTTTTTTGTGTGCATTCTCTGGGCTTCGCTGCTAGCCTAGCTAGCCTCGAATATACGCCACTGGTGGACGCCATACGAAATGTCAGATAGGGATAGGCGAATGTAGGTATGGATAGTACAGCTGAAGCGCAAGACCACAGCACCACAAATAGCAGCAGAGTTGAACACCAGTCGGAATACTTCCGTTTCCGTCGTAACAGTTCGTCGGGAACTCCATCGTGCAGGTATTTATGGCCATGCTGCGTGCGACCCACAAATCTCTGATTACCAGCATCAATGCAACAGAACGTCTAAGTTTATACAAAGCACATAAAAACTGGGATGCTAAAGATTGGAGACATACCATTAAGTCTGATTCACATTGTTATCCACCACCGCTAGAGTGTGCGTCAGGGGAAAACCAACATGCGTACCATCCCGACTGTTTGGTTCCGACTGTTAAGAATGGAGGTGGATACCTGATGCAGCGGCATTCCGTAGGGTGTAATGCTACTTATTGGTTAAATATACCACCACTTAAACATTACCTTCATACCATCAGTCGGTTGTACTCATATCACTGGAACTATGTATTATTAGCCTCGGATAGTTAGTTCATAAGCAATTCTTAATTACATACTGAGCTAAAATTAGGCTGCCTGACGTCCACAGGAGGGGTGTCTTGAAAACACTTACGAGCAAATGGACTTTATTGTCAAAACTCCACGGCACTTCAGGAACACGATTTATCAACAAGCTACCTCATCCTCACAATTCACAATAGTAATTCTACATCAATTTAGTTCCAGGTGTTTACATCAAATATACTAATTACAGAAATTTACTACCGTAACTTATAAGCAGCACTTCACAATTACACTTTGTCTGCTAGATCCAGACATTATACACTCATTGTCATAACAATCCGCGCACTAAAAAGGAGGCGTTGGATTGAAATGAGATTTTAGTAGTGAGATGGTACATACCAAGGACAGAACTGTTTACAATATCACAGCAGGAGGACGATTTCCCGCGGACATACGGTACGCATTCCGGTCAGCGTTAGTACCGCGTCGGACCCCTCGTGCTCAGATATATGCGGTGATACAGTCCGGCATGGAATCAAAGAGACGCCCTATGTTATCCTGGGACAGATTGGCCCACACTTCTTCTAACTGACGCCCCTAAATCACGAACACTGGGACATGGAGAAAGCTGCCGTCCCATCTGGTCTCACACGTGCTCGATGGTCGAGAGATCAGGTGATCTGGTAGGCCACGGAAGCGTCGAAGCATGACGTACATAGTCCTGGGAACCCAAGCCGTGTACGGGCAGGCGTTACCTTGTTGGAAAATGGCTGCGGGCCGCTCCGTAAGGAAGGGCCACACATGGGGCCGCAGGAACCCCTGTACGTATTGCAGGGCTGTCAACGCCCCTCGGATCACGGCGAGGGAAGTCTGGATGCCATAGGCGATGGCTGCCCAGACCATCATGCCTGCAGTTCTGGACGTGTGTCGATGTACAATGAGGTTGGGATTGTAGCGCTCACATGCGGTCGTGCACACTCTGACACGGTGGTCGTCTGTTCCCGTACAGAAACGCGATTCGTCGCTGAACACTTATACTCCACGTTGCTCGCTGCTGACACCACTGCAATCGATACCGACGTTGGTCAGGTGTTAATGGCAGAAAACGTAAGGGTCGTCGAAAGTGCAGATTCGCCTCTGCCAGGCGTCTGGAAATGGATCTGGCGGACACAGGAGTCCCTTGTACAGTCGTCACATGTCTCTGGATATTGGACAAGGACGTCGTTGCATCTGTGCGTGCCGCTCTCACGATCGCACAGTCCTCTCTGCTGATGGTGTGTCTGCGTCGTCCGGAGCCAGTCCGCAGTATCTGAATGCATTCCCGTGTCTACTGCTCCCAACACGATAGCAACGTACTGTCCAACCGGCCCAAATAACGGTTGATTTGGCTCGCCGGCCACCCTGCCCCTCGCACCCCAACGATACGGCCTCGTTCAAATTTCGTCAGTTGTCCGTACGCACGTCTACGGGAACTGCTCGGTATGTCTATCGCTCAGGGATCTCTCCTGACTTTTACCGTGCATTTCAGCACGAATGTGGAGTTCCTTGCGCGGCGCCTTATAAGCCCCAAGGATTGCGATTGCAGCCCCGGTCTCAGACGCGCGGGCATGCGGAATCGCCCGAAACTTTAATCATTTGCATGTCTGCCCACCCCGTAGGTAATCGCAGAGTTTCGCGTTAATCGCACGGTTTTTTTTTAGGTGTGCGGATTTTTTATGACAGTGAGTGTATCTCGTTCTGAGCTGGTCAAAACATGCACACGTCATGTGTTCTTGACCTCCAGAATGCTGCCACAAAACGTTTAGTGAGCGAGAAAAATATAACGTTAAGGTTGAAATCCGTAAAGAGAATGAACACGAAATTTACATAGAGAAAGACAACTACGCTTCTGGCCATTAACCCCTTAACGACCATAACGCCCGAAACGCCCGTCTAGAGTGAGAAGGATTTCCTATCCCCACTTGTTCTTTGAATTTACGCGGCCTCTATGGGTTTCGCAGAAGTAACATTCAGTCCCCATTGTTGTCGCTAAACAAATGAGTAAAAGAGGCAAAGTAGGAGCTGTCTCAAGATTATAGGAACCTGGTCGTTAAAGGGTTAAACGTGCAAACCCAAGAAGATCACATCCTAGGGGCTTGAAAGTTGTCAGAAAGACAGAACACGGGCGTACATGCAAATGATTATCTGGGAAGCAAACATGGAAATCATGTGGAATCATGATTTCATGGTCAAAAATGCCCCCTGGAAGTCGTATAATACGGGTAAACAAGGAGCCGGTGTTAAGTACTTGAAGTGTGTTTGCTCGCCTTTCCTGGATACGGACAGCAGCAGCATGCTCCGTCGAAGACAACTGCAGCCCTACCAGCAGGTTTCCGACTTCGATCGCGGGAGAACTGTGGCATATCGGGATTGCGGATTATCACTCAGAGACATCGGTGATCGTGTGGAACTGCATGCGACTACGGTAGGGAAAATATGGGGTCAGTGGGTAGCAGAAGAACAAAAACACCGACGTGAGGGATCCCAATGACATCGTCACACCCCCGAACGGGTGGACCGACATCTAGGGCACATGGCTCTGACGGATCGCACAGACACATCGACCACCGTAACTCAACAGTTCGGGTGTGTGGCACAACACCCAGTCTCCGCACGGACGATTCGACGTTATCTGCAGCAACGGGGCATTTTTGCACGGCGCCCATTGCTTCGGCTACCTTTGACTGTACAACAACGGAGCCTGCAATGGTGCCAAGAACGTCGCGCATGGAGAAGCGAATGGCAAGGCATCGTGTTTTCCGATGAATCCCGCTTCAGTTTGCATCCCCATGATGAACAGATTCGAGTCTGGCGGTACCCCGGTGACCGACTGAGTGCGTCCTGCATTATGCTGCGCCATGCAGGCCTGGCGTTATGGTATGGGGTGCCATTGGAATCCACTCCCGCATGCGCCTCGTCCGCATTACTGGTAGGTTGAACAGCCATCGTTACATCACTGAGGTGTTGGAGCCTGTTGTTGTGCCATATCTTCATGGAAAATTATTATATCATACATTAATTCATCCACACTGCGATTACTGTTTACTATCCTGGGGTCAAACAACACTTACTAATATTAATCAATTACAAATTCTTCAAAATAAATACTTTCGATTAATAGATTCTAAATACAATTTAAATAGAGACAACTTACTAGGGCAAAATACGTTCAGATATTCCAGAGCCAACCAGAACAAATATAATATTCTAACAACTCAGCAACTTTTCACTTTAACTTAGGCAAAATTATGTACAAACGAATTAAATTGAACCTTGGAAAGGAGCTCATAAAAATTAATACTGCTACGTACGGTTATAATATTCGTGTTGGATGTTAGCGTCCTTTGCTTGTTTCTTTCATTTTCATCGAACACCTGCTGCAAGTTTGTTTACATTTGCGAGTTTCAGTTGCGTGGATGCAGCCAGCAAACGGTGCGTTGCAATGAATTATGGGATCACGACCCTGGACAATTGAGAGGAGAGAGATGATGGCGTCCCTTCGCTGTGTGTGAACACGATATTTGTTGTTCTTACAAAAGTGCTCTAAAAGAGTACATGTTTTATGATGACCTAAAAGGACTATCGCTGGAATAAACTGATTTGTGTGAACTCCCAAAGTGATATATGCAAATATCATGGTAAGACTGTTTAAAACAGATTAAATAGAAAGCAAAGTTCGTTGTTGTTCAATAACTCATTCATTTTATGTTTAAGTATTATCAGTCAACTTACAATAGCGTTTTAGTTGTGTGTTCAGTCAAGAATAAATAACGATAAATTTTAATTTGAGGAGTCTGTCGATTATAAACATAGTTACCGTTGCAAATCACTTCTTAATTTTTTTAAACTTGCACCATCAATTCGTAACCAAGCTTTGCTGGGACTTACTACACCTAGAACACAAACTACTAAACAAAACCTAAATTATTCTGGTCCGGAGTTTTAGAACTCTTTGCCTGCAGAATTAATATCTCAATTTGTTTAAAAAGAAATTAAAACACTACTTACTTAACAACTGACATCTATTTATTAGTACAAGGTGGGAGGTTGATTGACAGGGATTATTCGATTGAGGGGGACTTACCAGGTGAAGATTCAGTGACCAAGGAACGGGGGATCTATACAATTAGGATTGGGTAGGGGGGGCGCCAACTCATGTTTTTCATTACTTTAATATTATTTTTCCCTTGATATGATGTTAATTCAATATTATGATTAGAAGTTTAATCTGATATTTGTTTCCTTTTTTGTCTCTGTTGCTGTTATATCAATGTTCTTGTCTTGACTTAAACCTAGGGAGATCAAGGCTGGTCAAGTCTCCTCGAGGCATTTTCCTTGATCTTCCTTGCTGTTATTATTTTTTTTTTTTTTGTTTATGCTTAACTATTCAGAACTATTAATTTTAATATGTAACAGCAAGATCAATAAACGAAATGAAAACAAATGAAATGACTATCAGGTGCCGTTTACCAACAGGATAATGCTCCACCGCATGTCGCACGCAACGTCCAAGACTTCCTGGAACGCCACCATGTGCCACGTCATTCTTGGCCCGCGCGGTTTCCGGTTATGTCCCCTATTGAAGTCGATGATCGCCGACGACTGGCACGCCAGCGACTATCCCCGGCTACAGCGGGTGAACTGTGGCGTCGTATCAAAGCTGTGACAGCGCCCAAACTCGAGCGCTGCACATTTAGTCGAGAACCCATTCCCTAGTTTATTTATTTATTTAATTATTATTATATTTATTCATTTATTTATTTATTTATTCATTTTTATTAATTCATGTATTTTTTTGAAGAATGAGTACGTTTTATTTTGCCATATACTTCCGGGTGAATCTTTTCTTTTTTTCTCTCTCCGTCCCCCCTCTCCCAGCACAAGGCGTAAGACTAGCTAGACAGCACAAGGCGCCACAGGACGGACCGACACTGTAAGGAGACAACGCTGGCGACAGCCATCGGCGAGCTGGCTTTGTAGTATATTTTATTGGAACAATAGAAGTGTCCACCGTCTGTAGCATCAACATTGCGTGTTGGGCCGACGGTAGACTTGTTGGAACCGGGCCTAACAGTTTAATTGGGGTAAGGATTTATGACCGGTGGTTGTATCACGCGGGAAACGTAAAGAGGGGTTCTCAGAGTTTCACTGGAGCGGGTAGGAATCTTGACCCCTAAGCGAATGGAAGATCAAAATGTTAATTTTCCGACCAGTAAGATCTACACTGGGGAATTTAATTCAGGGAGGCTTGCGTTTGCCAGCTAGTGATTGGATGATGGGATGTTTTGAGGTAGTGTGGGTCTTCTTGGGGGTCGTCGAAAGATTTTACAAGGGAAGAGAAGAACTTCGTCACTTGATTTTTACTCTTTCGTTCAACATGGAACGAAACTTTGTCACTTCACGTTTACAGTTTTTGCACGAAACTTTACCTTGGCTGGTTTCGCGGCGTGCATTGCGTGCGCTGTCCTCCATGACTGTCACCTAGGAAGCGGCAGAAAATTTTCTAAGCTGCCGATGTAAAATCGAAACCGAGGCTTCCGGATGAACGGACCCCCACTAAGGACCATTAGGGCCCATACGACGGTCGCAGCTGCGGATGGAAGCTATAATAACCACCAGACGAGAATTCTCCCGGATCAGGAGTGGTCAGCAGCGCGATATCTAGGCCAGATTCGGATGTTAAGGTAGGAAATCCATCCTTTTTTGTCTTTGGTGTCCCCTCACAAAATCTTTATCGGAGCAGTCCACACATGGAATTAATATTTTTTATAAGCAAATAGCTAATTGAGTACAGGTTCCTGTCAGAGAGTCGTAAATCATTTTTGCTAATATCATGAGCGTATATTTATTATTATGCCAAATCATAAGCAATAAATTGTTTTTCTTACTTAATTTTGTCTAAGTTCTATGATGAGTGTGTCGTTAACTACAATATGTGTGCTCAACCTTAGATTATTTGAAGAATATATATATAACTTTTGGAACCGGAACTTCACTTCACTTATGCTTTTTATTTTAAATCTAGACGTTCACAAAAACATTGCGGCACACAGCGGACCCTTTGACTTCCAAAGGAAAATCTGCTGTCTGAAACACAACACCCCGTCAGTGGATGCTGAAGCTGCGTCAGCCCTAAGTCAGGGAATCGCAGAATCACAATCCACTCGACACCCCCTTGGCTCCCAATATTACGTCGAGTGAACCCAATTAGGAACCAGAGCGATAATAAAGCCGTGTGGAGGGACATTTCCCAAACTCGCATCCAACGTCTCTTCCTCTCGAAGCCGGGCCTTGTAGCAGCTATAATTACCACCAAACCAGATACTGATTGTTATGTGTTCCCCTCGTCTCACCGTGCTGTATTTGTAATCGATTCACCCATGTATCATTTGCTTTCTCCACAATAAATATGGCTGTGGTATCTCCTGTCTTTCGTGGTGTTGCGCTCTTAATAACCCGGAGTATTAAAGTGAATGTTAAATTAGAGTATACGTCGTAAGGGTCACTCGTTATTTGGCAGGGCCGTGTCACATTTGCAGAGTACGAAACCGTTCTTCTGCACCCAGGAACTGTTCCCTAATGACCGCCCCTAGTCCCAATCAGATACTGGACCTTTGCATTGTGAGAAACGTGTCACGTGTCACGTTGGGTTTGCAAACGTGTCACGTTGAGGATAAGGTACAGCAGCTACCCTGCCCACCTCAATCACCAGATCTCAATATTATTGAACATTTGTGGGAATCTCTGGAGAGAAAGGTCAGCTCACGCTTGACTCCTCCAATATCAATGACACATATTTTTCATGAAAAATGGCTCCAAATTCCATTATCGTATGTGTATGACTTGTATAAGACTATCACAAGTCTAATCGCTTCTGTTCTATTTTGACAGATTTTCCATTTCAGAAAAATCCGATTAAGGGTTTTCCGTATTTATACAGAAATTTCGCAAAAACGAAGACCTTGCATTTTTCAGCCCTTACACCACATAATCCGTTCGCTCCGGTTGGATTCGATCCGTGATCAGTTGGATTGGCTCAACAGAAACCCCGGGTCTTAACCACTGAGCCATAAAGACTCCGTTTATTTCAGAAAAATCCGATTAAGGGTTTTCCGTATTTATACAGAAATTTCACAAAATCGAAGACCTTGCATTTTTCAGCCCTTACACCACATAATCCGTTCGCTCCGGTGGGATTCGATCCGTGATCAGTTGGATTGGCTCAACAGAAACCCCGAGTCTTAACCACTGAGCCATAAAGACTCAGAAGTGACAGTCACGTTCAAGGTAAAACTCTAGTTGCACGATGATGAAATTTTTTTGCCATTAATCCTAGTGAACTTTATTTTCTGTTCGCGCTATTTTTTAATAGGTGAGTAATAATTTAAAATTTCCTCTAGTGGGGCTATCACAAATTAAGTATTTCTTCGTCGTGATTTTGCTAAGCAACGAACGCCTTGGAACTTTAGATTTTTTAAGCAACGAACGCCTTGGAACTTCAGATATTTTTAAAAACTAACAATGACTTTCAATTATTTTTAAGAAAAGGTGAAATGTTTTATAGTACACACATTGTCATAAAATTTCGGGCACCTAGAAAAAACCTGGCGATTAAGGCGAAAATCGGCGAATAGCTACGAGGAGGGTAGACATGTCAATGATTAAAGTTTCGTGCGATTCCGCATGCACGCGCGTCCAAGACCGGGGCTGCAATCGCAATCTTTGAGGCTTATAAGGCGCGGCGCAGGGGACTCCACATTCGTGCCGAAATGCACGGTAAGAGTCAGGAGAGATCCCTGAGCGATAGACATGCCGAGGAGCCGCCGTAGACGTAAGTACGGGCAAATGACAGAGTTTAAACGAGGCCGTATCGTCCGGATGATAGAGGCAGGGTGGCCGGCGCCCCGAACCGGCAGCCAAATGGGCCGGTCGGACAGTACGTTGCTATCGTGTTGGGAGCAGTGGACACGGGAAGGCACCCAAACACGGTTGACTGGATCTGGACGACCCAGACACACCACCAGCAGAGGGGATCGTGAAAGCGGCACGCCTAGATGCAACGACGTCCTTGTCCAATATCCAGAGACATCTGACGGCTGCATAAGGGACTCCTGTGTCCGCCAGAACCATTTGCAGACGCCTGGCAGAGGCGAATCTTCACTCTCGATGGCCCTTACATTTTCTGCCATTAACACCTAACCATCGTCGGAGTCGATTGCAGTACTGTCAGCAGCGAGAAACGTGGAATGCTACGGACTGGCGACGTACAGTGTTCATCGACGAATCCCGCTTCAGTATGGGAACGGACAACCACCGTGTCAGACTGTGGATGACCGCATGTGTGCACTACAATCCCAACCTTATTGTACAACGACGCACGTCCCGACCTGCAGGCGTAATGGTCTTTGGAGCCATCGCGCATGACAGCCGGACTTCCCTCGCAATGATCCGAGGAACGTTGACAGATCAGCGCTACGTAAAGGAGATCTTGAGGCCCTATGTGCTGCCTTTCCTGGCGGCGCGGCCCGGAGCCATTTTCCAACAAGATAACGCCCGTCCACGCACGGCTTGTGTTTTAAAGGACTTTCTACTTCATGCTTCGATGTTTACGTGCATGGCCTGCCAGATCGCCTGATCTCTCGCCTTTCGAGCGCACGTGTGGGACCAGATGGGACTTCAGCTTTCTCCATGTCCTTGTGTTCGTGATTTAGAGCGTCAGTTGCAAGACGTGTGGACCAATCTGTCCCATGATAACATACGGCGTTTCTTTGACTCCATGCCGGACCGTATCACCACATACATCCGGGTCCGACGCGGTACGAACGCTGCCCGGAATGTGTTCCGTATGTCAGCGGGAAATAGTCCTGCTGCTGAGGTATTGTAATCAGTTCTGTCCTTGGTATGTACCATCTCACTACTAAAATCTCATTTCAATCCGACGCCACCTTCTTGGCTCCCGCATTTTTTTTTTTTTTTGATTGGAGGTTTAACGACCACCGTGAGCTACTCAATGGGCTATAAGCAGTCGCCCGTCCCTAATTTAGGGTCACTGGTTCCAGGGAAGGGAGAGAGCCAGTGCCGTAAGACAAACACAACATCCATGCCTGACCGGGATTCGAACCCGGACCCCTTACGGACGAATGATCAAGGGCCAGCGCCTTAGACCACTGCGCCACCGGGGCGGCCCGCATGTTTATGTCATATGTATTATTTCACAAAACTCCTAAACATAAAATTTACTCTTGATAGCTTTTATGTTAAGGGGTCAACAGGCTGATACATAGACATTGTACAATCACCTGTGCAATAATTTAAGTCCTGGGTTTCTTAGGATAACACAACATACAATAGCTGGAGCACAAATTAGGGGAGAGGAAAAGAAATATTCTATGCCATTATAACCAAAATTCGCCTCCCCGGTGGCGCAGTGGTCTAAGCAATGGATTCTGATCATTAGTCCGGAATGGGTTCGGGCTCGAATCCCAGTGAGGCATGGATGTTGTGTTTACCTTACGGCGCTGGCTCTCTCCCTTCTATGGAACCAGTGGCCCTAAATTAGGGACGGGCTACTGCTTATAGCCCATTGAGTTGCTCATGGTGGTCGTTAAACCCCCGATGAAAAAAAACAAAAAAAAAAAAAAAAAAAAACGAAATTCCGTACGATCTGCTATGAACAATATCTGATCCCGCTACAGAACTTTAAAATCAGATCCTACGGCAGAGGATTGAAATTTAACAGTTAATCCAAATCTCAAGTATTCCCGGGAGTCGTTCTTGTTACCAGAAAATTTTCGTCATATGGATACGGAAAAAAATAAGAACAGAATATCTCCGTTAAGTAGCGAAAGGAATTACGAAACAGTTTCTGGATATTCAAAACTGTCCAGGTTTTTTTTTTTTTTTTATTGGGGATTTAACGACCACCGTGAGCTGCTCAGTGGGCTATAAACAGTCGCCCGTCCCTAATTTAGGGCCACTGGTTCCAGGGAAGGGGGAGAGCCAGTACCGCAAGACAAACACAACATCCATAACTTTATTTTAAATGCACCAGACATGAATAATAATGAAATGCATTTAGTGTAATATGTACCATAAAACCTGAGACTATCTGTTGTTTCACTTCATTGTTTAGTAAAAACAATGTGACTGAGAGTGACTCCTGTTGATCCCCATAAGTCGTGCAAATTGAAACAATAGGTAAGGGTAGAAAACTCATTCCCTCTAGACACGCGTTTCGGGCGGCTATGGTCGTTTGTATGTACGGGCGTTTTGGGCGTTATAGTCGTTAAAAGGGTTGATAATGCATTCACAGCAAAAAAAAAAAAAAGTTGAAGGCGACATTCTAGTAATACTTGTTGTATCTTACACCTCTAACCTACTAGTTCCTGTCATGTTATCTTGTTGGTTTACTAATGTCACAACTTGTCAGATCCAGATGTGTGTGTGTATTCGGGGTTAGTTGGTGTGTGGGGCTGCTCCGAATTCCTTTGTATCCGGTAGTAAAAAAGCATTAAACATTCTTTCTTTCAGTGTTTCGTAAATAAAGTTGCTCTCAAACTTACCCCAACAGAAATAATACTCGCCCACCCTGATTTCAAAGTCTATCGCCAGGTGGTGTAGTTTCAACAGGGCCCAGCCGTTTGAGGTGGCCCATTGCCGGCTAACGATAAACTACAGAAAGTACGGAAGGTAGCAATGAAAATATGATGACAATACGAGATACTAACTTTATAATTTCTGCGTGGTTGTAGAAATACTTCCTCGTATGGCACGCTCAAAGGCGAAATGCAAAACTGATCCTGCAATTAGCCAACGGAAGCCGCGGTAATATAATTATGGTGCGTCATTAAACAGTCGCCTATCGTCAGGTTGAATCAGTTATTTTTATTATTACGAAAATAGAATGTATGTTTTTCCTTCTCTCTATTTCCCTCGATTGATCCCGTTTTCAATGATATGAGTACTTATGCGCGAAGCTGCGCTTTTAATCTTGTCCACTGTCGGAGACGATGCTTCGTTCTCACGTTCTGTCCCGTCGATCATTTACACACCTCCATACGTAGTACGCAGCTAGGCTAAATAGTCAGTGGGCTGCCGCATTGATAACAAATATCCGTGGAACCGTGCGTTGTTCCGTGTTGAGATAACAAGGGCGAGATCCTTCCTTTTAGTCCAGTCAACGAAAGCTGAAAATGGGCAAATATAAGAAATAAATATGAAAGTTTTAAAACTTGGCACACTTGTTCATAGGTATCTAGTGAAGATTATATGAAAAGTCCTGACGAATCAGAGGTGAACTCTTGCCGCCATCATGAAAAGTCCTGATGAATCAGAGGTGAACTCTAGCCGCCATCTTGAAAAATAGGTTTTTTTGTTTTTGTTTTCGTGAATATCTCAAAAACGGTTGGTCGTAGCCCAAAAATACTATTCACAAAATTGAAGCTTACAAAATTTCCTACAAAAAAAGGTTGAATTTCTTTTTTTTTTTTTTTTTTTTTTTTTTTTTGTATCTCTAATAGTTTCGGAGATAATCGAGTGTCAATGTTGTACTGGTTCGCTGATCGCTACGTTATCACTAGCTTATTTGTATGAAAAACCGTAGTGATAACGTAGCTATCAGCGAAACAGTACACCATTGACACCCGACTATCTCAGAAACTATTAGAGATACAAAAAAAGTAAGTCTAATTTTTTTTGTAGGAAATTTTGTAAGCTTCAATTTTGTAAATAGTATTTTTGAGCTACGACCAACTGTTGTCGAGATATTTACGAAAAACCAAAAAAAGTACTTATTTTTCAAGATGGCGGTTAGAGCTCACCTCTGATTCGTCAGGACTTCTGATATAATCTCACTAGATACCTATAAACAAGTGTGCCAAGTTTCAAAACTTTTATATTTATTTCATCTGAAAATCCTATTTTGACCGGACTATTTAGTGTTGATCCGAATATTGGTGAGTAGACAACCTGATAATCTGCAATCTTTGCTTCCCATTGCATGAGTTACCGGTATTAATTTATACACTCGACGTGGATCAGGAACACCAAACATAAGTCATCGCTCTTTCCACGTTAATAAGTGAGTCACGTAAAAATTCTCATCGGCCGCCACCGGGAATCGAACCCAGTGTCTTCCAGTCACGCGCCGGACATGCTACCATTGCACCACAGCGGCCTCGAATTTTCCAGACTTACGAATGATTAACTGCCAAACCACATGGTAGGTTGATTCATGCAGCCTCGCACAGTGCTGGGGATTCACCAAAGATGGAAAGCAGCAACTGAATAAATAACTAGGAGGCGATTGAATAATTAATTCATACACTCGACGTGGATCAGGAATACCAAACAGAAGTCATTGCTCTTTCCACGTTAATAACTGAGTCACGGAAAAACTATCATCGGCCATCACTAGGAATCGAACCCAGGGTCTTTCTGTTACGCGCCGGACATGCTATCACTGCACTGCAGCGGCCTCGAATTCTCCAGACTCTCACTTATCAACGTGGAAAGAGCGATGACTTCTGTTTGGTGTTCCTGATCCACGTCGAGTGTATGAATTAATTATTCAGTGGCCTCCCAGTTATTTGTTCAGTTGCTGCTTACCATCTTCGGTGAATCCCCAGCATTGTGCGGAGCTCCATGTAGCAACCTGCCATGTGGTTTGGCAATTAATCTCATGTGAGTCTGGAGAATTCGAGGCCACTGTGGTGCAGTGGTAGCATGCCCGGCGCATAACTGGAAGACCCTGGGTTCGATTCCCAGTGGCGGCCGATGAGAATTTTTCCGTGACTCAGTTATTAACGTGGAAAGAGCAATGACTTCTGTTTGATTTTTTTTTTTATTGGAGGTTTAACGACCACCGTGAGCAACTCAATGGGCTATAAGCAGTCGCCCGTCCCTAATTTAGGGTTACTGGTTTCAGGGAAGGGAGAGAACCAGTGCCGCAAGACAAACACAACATCCATGCCTCACCGGGATTCGAACCCGGACCCCGTTCGGACGAATTATCAGAGGCCATCGCTTAGACCACTGCGCCACCGGGGCGGCTGACTTCTGTTTGGAGCTACCGTTATAGTATGTAAGAAAACGCCGTATGTAAAATGAGGCACGTGGTAATACGCCTAGGTATACCTGACGTAACTGCACTTTATTTCTACGGAACAACCGGGCCCACTGCATGATTCTGCAAGTGGGCCCCAACATTACTATCGTAGCTAGCAGAGCACATTTAAGGAGACAGTGGTGTCCGGGGGCTGGACAGTATTTCGGTGCCCCAGTACTAGTGACACATCAAGAATTTCACCACGGGTGGATCAATAAAAATACACAAGAGAAAACATTACAAAAATATGATGAGGACGTCATAAAAATATCTCCGCGGTATTGAAGTGAGTATTCCATGATTCATGGACGAATCAGTGGTAGCAAGAAAATGTAAAAATGCATGGTTAAAAAATGGATACGTGTTCAGTTCTTCTTTAATCCCCCCACCTCCGGGTTCAGCTTATTGCAACCATATCGAAGTAGTGGGCAAAATAATGTGATCGAAATATCAAGATCCAAACGAATTCTTAATGTATGAAAATTTTCCCCGATTACAGATGTGTAACAAAAACAACAACATCTGTAATGCTTTCGAAAAAATTGAGATATGGACTGGGGTCTACTACATTTTTTGAGGACTCTTCCGAAACAAGTTAGTAAAATCATGCAATGCATTGCTTACGATACGCTTTCCAACATACCAGAAATCATTACTCAAGTTATGAGGATAATGGCTGTGGAATAAATCTCGCTCCTGTGCCCTGACCTTTGACCCCATTTCGATGATATTAAACAGAATTGACTCAGTATATCTCCGGAACAAGATACTAAAGTTTTGTTGCAATAGAAACATTTATAGTCAAGTTATGAGGATAATGGCTGTGGAATAAATCTCGTTCCTGTGTCCTGACCTTTGACCCCATTTCGACTACATTAAACAGAATTGGTTCAGTATATCTCCGGAACAACATACTAAAGTTTTATCGCAGTAGAAGCATTTTTACGTAAGTTATGACGCATAAGGACAATTGGAATGGATCCAGCACCTATGTCCTGACCTTTGAGCCCATTTCGCCCAATTTCAAGAGGGTTCGTCCTCATGCGATCCCCCACCACATACTAAAATTTCAGCAAAATTGAACCATTTTTACTCAAGTTATGACGCATAAGGGCAATGGAATGGATCCCGCTCCTATGTCCTGACCTTTGAACCCATTACACCCGTTTTTAATAGGGTTCGTCCTCAGGTAGTCCCGTACAACATATACTAAAATTTGATCGAAATCGAACCATTTTTACACGAGTTATCGTGCGGAAGGACAAAGTTGGATCATATACGCTTCTTCAACCTACGGTTGGAAAGCGTTAACAAGTTAGTAAAATCATGCAATGCATTTACACTGCCGGACAATTGCTAAGGACGGATGACAATAGCAACGATAGCAACCATAAAATGGAAGGCAGGAAAATGTGGAAATTAGCATAAGTGCGGGATACAGTAAGACGTGTTGTGCGTATGCAAATTTTGGATTGCCGAACTTGTTCGTGACGTCATAGCGCTGATAACAGATATAAAGGATTTGACGCGTATTGACCGTTGTTGGTCAAACGCAAAGTTGAAAGGGATAGAATCAATTGACGAACTTGCAATTTTCAGTATGTCTTCCCGACATCACCTAGATGATTTTACGCGTGGCCGTATTATTGGCAAGATTGAAGAAGGGCGAAAAATAACAGATGTTGCCAGGGAGTTCGACGTCAGCCACAGTGTTGTTTCAAGGCTTTGGAAATCATTTCAAACAAATGGAGAGTGTAGCAAACGTCACGGGGAGGTCGTGTTCGCAGTACGACACCTGCAGAAGATCGGTACATAGTGCTATCAACAAAAAGACACCGGCGCAGCACAGCTAGTGAGGTAGCAAATCAGTTTATGGCTGCTACTGGCAAGCGGATCTCCCGAAAAACTGTCGCCAGACGTTTGCATGAAGGAGGACTATACGCCCGCCGTCCTGTTGTGTGCATCCCATTGTCCAGACGTCACCGTACCGCCCGTTTGCAATGGTACCATCAACATCGCAATTGGACTGATAACGACTGGTCTGCTGTCGTCTTCTCAGATGAGAGTAGATACAGGCTATCGTCCGATTGTCGACGATAACTGATCTGGCGTGATAGTGGTACTGCATATTGTCCAACAAACATACAGGAAAGGGACCGATATCCGACATGTAGTGTCATGGTATGGGCTGGCATCATGATCAATGGCCGTACGTCCCTCTATGTGCTTCCAACTGGGACTATGACTGGCCAACGATACATTAATGATGTTCTGCTACCTCATGTTCGCATGTTCCGTGGTGCTGTCAGTGATAGATTAATTTTCATGGACGACAACGCCACATGTCATCGAACAGTCGCTGTCCAGGAGTGTCTTGAGAGCGAGGATATTCAACGCCTCGTATGGCCAGCACGTTCTCCAGATCTGAATCCCATTGAAAATGTGTGGGATGCTTTGGGGAGGAGTCTTGCTGGTCGCCAATGCCCTCCAATAAACAAGGACACCCTCATCCGTGCACTGACAGAGGAATGGGATAAATTACCCCAACAGCTGCTTGATAATGTTGTGCAAAGCATGACACGACGTGTGGAATCTTGCATCGCCCTCCATGGTGGCCATATCCCGTATTGACATCTTACGACGGAGCGCCTACGGACGGTATTTGCATTTTTCACGTTTACGTATTCTGCACAAAATGGCCTGTTTGTCCCTTGAACACGTTCCAAAGCCTTCTGGATTTCAGAGCACAATAAATTGTCTTTCTTGTAATGTCCTGGCATTCTGACATTATTTTATTTCACTTGGCATCCAACCACACTTACTTTTTTATGCGCTATATAGCCGTTTATGATCCGTCCTTAGCAATTGTCCAGCAGTGTATTAGGATACGCTTTCCAACATGCCAGAAATCATTACTCAAGTTATGAAGATAATGGCTGTGGAATAAATCTCGCTCCTGTGCCCTAACCTTTGACCCCATTTCGATTATATCCAACAGAACTAGTTAAGTATATATAACTCCGGAACAACATGATACATTTTTGTCGCAATCGAAGCATTTTTACGTAAGTTATGACGCATAAGGGCTATGGAATGGATCCGGCTCCGATGTCCTGACCTTCGACCCCATTTCTTCCATTTTCAATAGGGTTCGTCACCAGTGGCTCCCTACCACATACTAAAATTTCATCGAAATCGAACCATTTTTACGCAAGTTATAGTGCGGACTGACAGTCAAGCAGACGGACAATGCTGGAGCATATACGCTTCTTTTTTTTTTTTTTTTTTGGTTGGAGGTTTAATGACCACCGTGAGCAACTCAATGGGCTATAAGCAGTCGCCCGTCCCTAATTTAGGGTCACTGGTTCCAGGGAAGGGAGAGAGCCAGTGCCGTAAGACAAACACAACATCCATGCCTGACCGGGATTCGAACCCGGACCCCTTACGGACGAATGATCATAGGCCAGCGCCTTAGACCACTGCGCCACCGGGGCGGCCATATACGCTTCTTCAACCTAAATAGGAATTTTTTTTCACTAGCTAGTTTTTTATAGTTTTTGCTGTGCTATCTGCAAAACAACAAAACAAAAAGAAACTGTAGAACTCTCAATTCTTCAAGCATCCTGCATAATTCTGGGGGCCCTTGAAAACGCTGGGCCTGGGGCTACCCCCCCCCCCCCTAGCCTCCCTCTTAAATATGCTCTGGTAGTAACATTACTAGTTACTAGCTACTCCAGTAAAAAAAATAAAAAAAAAATTAGCCAACCTGGGCCCCAACAACATTACTAGCTACTCTAGTAAAATAGAGTAGCTAGTAATGTTGTTGGGGCCCAGGTTGGCTAATTTTTTTTTTTTTTTTTTATTGGAGGTATAACAATTACCGTGAGCAAAGCAATGGTCTATAAGCAGTCGCCCGTCCCTAATTTAATGATACTGGTTCCAGAGAAGGGAGAGAGCCAGTGCCGTAAGTGAAACACGACATCCATGCCTCACCGGAATTCAAACCCGGACCCGTTTCGGACGAATGATCACAAGCCATCGCTTAGACCACTGCGTCACCGGGGGCGGCAACTAATTTTAGGAAAAACTAGGAATTTCCTAAAATTAGCGACATATTTTTCATGATTCTTTTTTTTTTTTTTTTTTTGACTGGAGGTTTAACGACCACCGTGAGCAACTCAATGGGCTATAAGCAGTCACCCGTCCCTAATTTGGGGTCACTGGTTCCAGGGAAGGGAGAGAGCCAGTGCCGTAAGACAAACACGACATCCATGCCTCACCGGGATTCGAACCCCGACCCCTTTCGGACGAATGATCAGAGGCCATCGCTTAGACCACTGCGCCACCGGGGCGGCAGGACGAATGATCAGAGGCCATCGCTTAGACCACTACGCCACCGGGGCGGCCCCCTCAAGGTTCGTGCTCTTCCAAGCGAAATAAATTCAAGCACTTTTGTAAGACTTTTTAAACCCAAATGATCACATGTGTGTACTGTCGGTTGGTCAGTAGGTAAGTATTTTAGTAAGTTCAGCCCATTGAGCTTACATTAGATGGAAACACCACTGACTCTGCCGCCATAGGTCACAGTTAATCTTTGGCATGACGTCACATAAAGGCAAAAAATAACTAAATTATACAGTAAGCTTGTGTGTAATTGATAAAGATTATTGAATTACTCATTTTACCTGTTTATACGCCTAGAAGCTTTTATTCCATTGGTTTCAAATCAGCTTCTCGTCTACGGCTGCGTCGTGCCCTGATGTGACGTCACTTGCAATACGGATGGTGACTTATGGCGGCCAGTGCTGCGTGGATAAGAATGGTGTCTCCACCTAATATAAACTCAATGGTTCAGACCATTTATCTTAGCTGGGGCGGGCACACATTTATTGATTTGCCGGTTTCCCCTTGCCCCCAGCTGGTTTATGTTATTAACTCTGAATTGACCCATTGTTTTGGCGTTTCTCGTAATCATTTTATTTTGTGGAATATTAAATGCACAGTTGACGTGGACTAGGAACATCAAATAGAAGTCATCGCTCTTTCCACGTTTATAAGTGAGTCACGGAAAAATTCTCATCGGCCGCCACCGTAATCGAACCCAGGGTCTCCCAGTTACGCGCCGACATGCTAACAACCTGCCTGGTGGTTGGCAGTTTGTCGTGTGTGAGTCTGGAGAATTTCGATGCCGCTGTGGTGCAGTGGAAGCATGTCTGACGCGTAACTGGAAGACCTGGGTTCGATTCCCGGTGGCTGCCGATGAGAATTTTTCAGTGACTCACTTATAAACGCGGAAAGAGCGATGACTTCTATTTGATGTTTGTGCAATATTTTGAAAGGGTACATGATTTTCCATATTCATCTGCTGGTATGACACTTATTGTTTGCTTTAACTTTTTATTTTTGACGCATGACTTTGGTGCATTTTTGATGCATTTAGGAAACGAAGGGGTCCGCGCATAAAGCACAAGCAATTCCTGGAAGTTTCACTCTCCGGCAACAACGCGTCGCTAAGCGCAGAAAACAGAAGCCCATCACAATTTGCAAATACACTGAAGAGCAATTGAATTAGAGACAGCTGGCGTTATACAAATATGGCGCTGTGGGCGGCCCTGTAAACGGAAACCACATGACGTATGCAGAGATCCGACAATATAAGGAGTGATGCGACGGGAATCAGTAAGAGTCGGACGCAGTATGGGTAAGACGAAGGATCTAAGCGCATTTGATCGTGGGCAAATTGTCGGGGCCCGACGAATGGGTCACACCATCTCGGAAGTCGTGCAGGCACTGGGATTTTCGCGAGCCACTGTGTCACGGGCACACCATCATCGAATCCGGTAAAACCAGCTCTGCAAGGGCCAACTGCCGTGGACAACAGCGTGTGCATGAGCGGGGTCATCGTCGGCTAGCTCGCATTGTAACAGCGGATAGACGGGCCACAGTGCAAGAAATCACTCGGCAATTTAACGCTGGTGCACAAAAACGTGTAAGCAGCCACACCATCCAGAACCATCTCCTCGCTATGGGGTACAGAAGCCATCGTCCTACGAGCGTACCGCTGCTGACCGCACATCACAGGGTGCAAAAATTAGCATGGGCACGGGAACATCGCCACTGGACCCTAGACATGTGGGAAAATGTTGCATGGACTGATGAGTCGAGATTCACGTTGGTACATGCGGATGGCAGGATATCAGTACGGTGCAAACCACATGAATCGATGGATCCTTCTTGCCAGCAGGGTACTCTTCAAGCTGGTGGGGGTGGCATTCTCGTCTGGGGACTGTTTACGTGGACTGAAATGGGACCCCTGGTACGTGTGAAATCGACCCTCACAGGTCAACGTTACCGGGATATCCTGGATGACCATTTGCTCCCGTTTGTGCATCTTCAACATCCCACTGGGGATCTCATCCTGCAACAAGACAATGCAGCTCCCGAATTGTATCCGAATGGTTGGATGAACAATCCACCGACGTGACCTCGCTTCCTTGGCCAGCTAGGTCACCTGACCTCAATCCCATCGAGCACATCTGGGATGCCATCGAGAGAGATGTTCGAGGCTCTGACCCCCTCCATCAAATCTTCGTGAACTGTGAGAGCGTGTGTTGGGGTCGGGGATCCGTATGGCTTCCCAACGCTTCCGGTATCTTGTCGAGTCCATGCCGAGACGAATTGCCGCCGTCATCAGGGCGAAAGGTGGCTCTACACGTTACTAGACAGGTATCTCTAATTCAATTGCTCTTCAGTGTACATCATACCACTTATTTTACTCCCGTGGTGGACGTTTCACTCTGTAGTGATGTCATAGCAATGATACCAGCTCTCCACGTGCTGCCCTGTGTTGAACGCCAGTTCTGCGCTATTTAATCAGCTTGATGTCTTTATCAAAAATACAGAAATCTCCTGTACAACTTTTTAGCACAAATAATTATTTTACACATGCTCTTTAGTATCATTATTAAAAAACAAAACAAGAACAAAAAATAATAATTTCAAGTACTATTAACAGAGTCATACACTTTTTCAAGTACTTTCAAGGACTTGAAAATGAACTTTTTTGTTTTCAAGGACTTTTCAAGGTTTTCAAAGAGCGCACGAACCATGACCCCTGTTAATCTTTCTCAGGTTATTAACGAAAACTTACCGAGATGTTTTCGGAAAAAATTTGATTTTCGTGGAACCTTTCCGTGGTTCTGTTCATATGTTAACGCAAAAAATTCTGTTCTCAATTTTCTGATCTCCATACGACAAAAAATGACCTGTAATATGGACGGTTTGCGGGAAAACTTCAATTTAAAGAGGTTTAATTAACTATTAAATTACAGTTTTAATCAGAACCGCGTAACATTTACACCATCGGAAGTTGTAACCGCGAAGGCCATGCTTAAATTGCTTTGGTGGCAACAGTCGTACCCTCGCTCGCCTGTTGGCAGACCGCATTTTTAAGTTCTGTAGCGAGACTGGACATGTTGGATAGCATATCGCGTGCTAATAAGGTTATTGTGACAATTGATATTCCCCCTCTCAGTTGGTGGACCTATAAATATTGTGCTATCCGAAGAATGCGAGTACCGGGGCGGCGGGTGGCCTTGTGGTCAACGTTCGTGCCTACCATGGAGAAGACCACGGGTTCGATCCCAGGCAGGTACGAACGCTCGAACCACTAAATAGCTGGTGTGCGTCGGATGGGCGCGTTAAGCCGTCGGGACCCGGGGACTGGACCCAAGTTAATAAATAAGGGCATCTTCCTTCCCTTTCTACCTCACTTCCGTTGCACTTTCCTATCGGGCACTCTAGCCCAAATCCCCTCACTTCCCATTTCTAAGGGTTGTTTAAGACCTGGGGTCAGACACTCCTTTCCTAAAATCCTCTACACATGATCTGATCTGAAAGCGAGTACCAACTGACTGAGTGCAGGATATCTGCGTATCAGCATGTGGACTTCTTAACTCAAAAGCTACTAGGGGTGTTCAAATGAAAAGGTACGAAACGTCATAAGAACGTAACCGTTAACATATTTGCCTATGCCGCTATGGGAGAACGTAGCGACACATCTAGGGATGCGATTGGAGTCGCCGGCTTGGATCGGAGCATGCGCGGGCGCCCGCATGCGCAGGAGAGAGCAGAGGCTCTTATAAAGAGCGCCGTCCAATTGACTACTTGTTGAATTCCTCCAGCACAGACGAACCATTAACTCCGATGTGCACTGTGAGACACTCCGAAGCCTACGCAGGTCCATCAAGAACAAAAGACCGGGGCTGCTCACGGAGGGTGTGGTTCTGCTCCATTATAAGGCGCGTCCACACGTCTCCAGGGTCACACACGCGGAACTGGCCAAGTTCCAGTGGGAGCAGCTTGACCATCCGCCCTACAGCCCGGACATGTCGCCCTACGATTTCCATGTGTTTGGTCCCCTGAAAAAACATCTGAAAGGGAAGCGCTTCCACTCGGACGACGAACTCAAGGACGCTGTGCAGGACTGGGTCTCGTCACAGCCACAGGAATTCTGGGAACAAGGAATCCTTCGGCTCGTTAATCAATGGGATCGTTGTGCTACGGCCTATGGGTATAAATGAAGACTTTATACTTTGAATAAAGTCTTCATTTATACCCACAGTGTCGTTTCGTACCTTTTCATTTGAACACCCCTAGTATTTTATAGCTACTAAGACCGAATTTTATATTTAGGAGTTTTCTGAAATAATACTACGACATAAGTACATTTCCCCTTTTCTTAAACATAATATGTAGTCATTGGCACTTTAAAATATCTCGGGTTCCAAAATGTCCTGTTTTTTTGAAAAATCACGATAAAAAAAATATAATTTGTGATAAACCCTCCGACACAAAAATATAATTGTTATAAACCCATTCAGAAAAATAATAAGCTCCTAGAGATAGCCAAATGACCAAATTCGCCCAATCTGCGTTTGTATCTTAAGCGTGATTGGATGAGAAACGTCTTGTTGTTTCAGCCAGCGACGGTTCATCCTCCCGTGCAAAACCGTCGAGAGTTCTTTTTTTTCTTTTTTCTATTGGAGGTTTAACGACCACCGTGAGCAACTCAATGGGCTATAAGCAGTCGCCCGTCCCTAATTTAGGGTCACTGGTTCCAGGGAAGGGAGAGAACCAGTGCCGTAAGACAAACACAACTTCCATGCCTGACCGGGATTCGAACCCGGACCCCTTACGGACGAATGATCAGAGGCCAACGCCTTAGACCACTGCGCCACAGGGGCGGCCGTCGAGAGTTCAAACTCCACAAGTGGCGAGAAAGAATTTACCTCACTTCGTAACGAAAATCTCTGTCACGACGTACCAAGTCCTGCAAAACGCTTAAGGAGTGACCATGGCTATCCAGTCGTAATGACAACCACACAAGCCCAGGAATTATTTAGTAAATGCGAGTCCCAGGAGATACAAACACACAGCCCCCCCTTTTTTTTTTTTATAATTTAGGTTTTTAACGACCACCGTGAGCAAATCCGTGGCCTATAAGCAGTCGCCCGTCCCAAATTCTTAGGGTCACTGGTTCCAGGAAAGGATGAGAGCCAGTGCCGTAAGACAAACACAACATCCATGCCCAACCGGGATTCGAACTCGGACCCATCTCGGACGAATGATCAGAAGCCGGCGCTATGACCACTCCGCCACCGGTGCGGCCCATACTTCATACAATTATTTGAACACATGTCGACTTCGAGATAACAGATTGACTGTATAAGTTCTCAAGATTCCACAACAGCTAAAGGGCCGCCCCGGTGGCGCAGTGGTCTAAGGCGTTGGCCTCTGATCATTCGTCGGAAGGGGTCCGGGTTCGAATCCCGGTGAGGGATGGATGTTGTGTTTGTCTTACGGCACTGGCTCTCTCCCTTCCCTGGAACCAGTGACTCTAAATTAGGGACGGGCGACTGCTTATGGCCCATTGAGTTGCTCACGGTGGTCGTTAAACCTCAAAAAAAAAAAAAAAAAAAAAAAACAGCTAAAGGAGACCTCACCGTACTTCTAAATATATACGCAGTTGAGTCACATTATTGTGACCACCTCCTACTTTTGACGTTAACTGCGCATAACCAATGAAAGAAGGCACGTGTCGTAAGCTGCCTTGGAGGGTATATAAGGTTTGCTGTAGACATTCTGAAAACGTGTCGCTCGTTGCTGTCATGAATAGAAGAAGCGATTTATCAGATTTGCAAAAAGGGTTGATTATCGGCTTTCGGGCCAAGGGTGGCAGTATTTCTGAAACAGCGCAGTTTGTGAACTGTTTACGTGCTGCTCTGGTTAAAGTGTATCGTGATTGGTGAAATGGCACTAATTGTGAATGCGACGTAGAAACTGCGGAGCACCACGTGCCATTGATATGAGAGGTGAACGTCGGTTTCGAAGGAGCGTGAGGGCCGATCGACACGCCACAGTAGAGCAACTCACTGGTCGAATGAACCAGGAGGCTACCGGAAGTGTGATTAAAACGACAGTTCAGCAAATCCTGCTGAGTATGGGGTTCCAAAGCACCTATGCTTACGACGGTTCATCGACAGGAAAGGCTTACATTTGCACGGCAGTATGGGAATTGGACCTCCGCTGATTGGCAAAGGATTGCCTTCTCCGATGAGTCACGTTTTCTGCTTCATCGAACGGATGGACGTTGGCGTATAAGGCGAGAAACATCGGAGAACAAACACTCTTCAACCATTGCTGAAAGAACACAAGCTGGTGGGGGCAATGGTACGTTCTGGGGAATGTTTTCGTGGCATTCTCTGGGTCCACTCATACATGTGGAAGGCACTATGGACCGAATTCGTTATGAATCCATCCTTGCATACCACGTAGACCCATACATGCTGATTGTCTTCCCTGGGGCGGATGGGATCTTCCAGCACTACAATGCGGCGTGTCACGCAGGTAGAAATGTCCGAGTGTGGTTGGAACAGCACGATGAAGACTTCAAATTAATTCCCTGGCGCCCTAATTGTCCAGACTTAAAACCAATTGAGCATCTGTGGGACCACCTCGATCGTGTTGTTCGCTCTTTATATCCTCCAAAACGCACCCTCCAGCAGCTGTCAGACGCCCTGCAGTCAGCATGGATCCACATACCTGTGAACACCTTCCAGCACCTTATTGAGTCACTCCCAGCCCGTCTAGCCGCTGTATGCGCTGCACACGGCGATTACTCTGGATATTAGCTGGTGGTCACAATAAAGTGATTCAACAGTGTATATGTACAGATAAAGAAGGTCCACAACTCAAACCTCGATCTCCCCGGGCCAACCAGAGTTCGAGCCAAGTCCGTGTAAATTGGTTAACTATCTTAATTCAGAAAGCAAAATGTCTAGCATGTACAAAAATACAGACCAGAAAACAACTCCAGCTTAAAATAGAAAAGCGTATGATTAGCTAGCTAAGAGTCGAGGAAGGCCGAATCGCAGCCTTCGGGTGCACAGAGTAGGTCCTCCCCTGATAACGACTGCTTAAATATTTTTCACTGGATTTCATATTTTCATTTTTATTCTACGTTCAGTTCCATTTGCATGTTAAAAGGTTTTTTTGTCTCATTGTTAGACCTCGATGGTGTTTTTATTTACTTTACACACACACACACACACACACACACACACACACACTATCTACCAACAAGTAATTAGACACCCCTGCAATCAACGATATCTGCGGTCCTGATACACGTCATGGCCGCCGCCGTTAAATATCGTGTGGGAAACAACAACGCAACCAGTCGCATGCAAGATGCCACGCAGTTCGGAGCTCTCTGATTTCGAAAAAGGTGTAATCGTCGGGTATCACAGAAATGGCCACCCCATACGTGACATATCCAGCGAGTTGAAGTACCCAAAATCGGCATTGCCCTACGTGATTGGCAAGTGGAAGATGAGAGGTGACTGTCGGAATGTGCCCCTACTCGGCAGACCCACAAAACTGGGAGTTAGAGACCGACGGGTGCTGTCCAGAGAAATTCGGAAGAACCGCACCAAATCGATGAGCCACATCCGCGAGGAGTTTCAACAGGCATCCGAGAGTGTTCTTTAGATGAATACCATCTGTAAGGAAGCCCATCTGCTCGGTTATCATAGACGTGCTGCAGCCCACAAGCCTTTGATCACCAAGTCCAATAGCGCTGCTCAGGTAACGTGGTGCAAAGAACGTCGATAGTGGACCGTTGAACAGTGGAAACAGGTTCTCTGGAGCGACGAATCAAGGTTCACATTCTACCGTTCGGATGGCAGGGTCTGGGTTTGGCGTCTGCCTGGAGAACGCCTCCTGCCGGAATGTATTGTGCCAACTGTGAAGTTCGGCGACGGTGGAATTATGCTATGGGGGTGTTTCTCCTGGTATGGCACGGGACCCTTGGTCGCAATTCCTGGTAGACTCAACGCCGAGACCTACTGCACCATTTTGGATGACCATGCGCTTCCTACGTTGAGGCAGTTTTACGGGCTAGATCCATGTTACTTTCAGGATGACAATGCCACCTGTCATGTTGCGAGGTCCACCATGGCTTGGTATGGTGACAGTGGGGTTAATCGAATGAACTGGCCTGCGCAGAGCCCGGAGCTTAACCCTATCGAGCACCTCTAGGACGAGTTGGAGCGTCGACTTAAGGGGTGCCCCCACCGTCCGAAATCGGTGAAGGAACTGACCTGTCTTCTCCAAGCCGAGTGGAAAAAAATACCGCTAGCCGTCGTACAACGCCTGATTGAGAGTATGCCCCGGAGGGTCGCAGCTGTAATCGCCGCTCGTGGAGGCTCCACCAACTATTGAAGGTGAATAAACTTCGTTTTTCTTTGCTATCACAGGTATCCAATTACTTGTTGGTAGATAGTGTATATATATATTGACAAAAGTCACCGGACACCTAGAAGAGAAACACAACATAACATTTATTGACATAAATTAGTACGGTGTTGGTCCACCTTTGGCCTCAATGAATGTACTGACCCTTAGAGACATGCTTTCGACAAGGTTTTGGAACACAGCGATAGGTATGCGCTTCCATTCAGTACATAATGCTGCCGCTAACTGTTGCTTAGTAGTAGGCCTTGGTTCCAAACTTCCTATGCCAAGCTGTAATTCATCCCACTGGTGCTCTATGGGATTAAGATCAAAGCTACACAGCTTTGATCTTAATGGCTAGTCCAGACACGATTCGGAATCGGAATTATCGTCACACCACGCCGTACAGTCCTTGCTTTATGGCTCGTTACATTATCCTGCTGGTACCAACAAGGCTCGGTTCCATAGTATTACCACAGATTTGGTTGGGCATAATTGCCCAGAATATCGATGTAGACATGCTGGTTAACAGTTTTGTCCACGATAACCAATGGGCCGGGTCCATACCACGAAAAACACCCCCACACGACGAGTACACTGCCAGCTCCAAACTTGACCGTAAGAACAGTACACTGTGGTAAATAGCGTTCCCAGGCTTCCGCCATACCCACACACGGCCATCAAGCTGATGGATCGTGTATCTGGATTCCTCAGCCCATAGGACCCGTTTCCATTGATCTACGGTCCACGATAAATGTTCTTTAAACCATGCTAAACGACGAGTAGCATTCCGAGTGGAGATGAAAGGCTTATGAGCAATCGTACGACCACGGTAACCCATGGAATGAAGTTCTCTGCGAATGGTACGTGTACATTCCGAGGTTCCAGCATTTTTACTCACCTGTACAGTGAGGTCTTTTGCAGAACTCCGTCGATTGGCTGTAGTGATTCTCCTGAGGCTTCGACGTCTTCTATCACGGATTTTCTTTGGTCTGCCGGTACATTTTGCTGCTTCAGGCACGACATGTGTCTTCCACTTATTCAGTACATCCAAAACAGTTGACTTGGGTATGTTTAAACGCCTCTCGGTTTCTCTTATGGACAACCCACTAATACAACACCCAACAATCTTTCTTTTCTGAAAGTCAGTTCTCTCCCGCGGCGACATTTTCACTGAACCTCACAGTGCTATATGATCGCGGTCAGCTGCCGGCTTGTTTTTATTCCATTTGTAGCTGTACCGCGCATCTTAACAACGTAGTGGATCAGTTCATTTGCTTTTGAAGGGGTGACCGGTGAGTTTTGTCAATATTGTGTGTGTGTGTATATATTTGTACATGAAACAATAATAAATACATTCGAAAGACACAAATAAATAAAACACAAAATCCAATATTCAATAGAAACATATATATAAAGCAATAATCTCAAGTTGCGACACTATGCAGCTAACTCAAGGTAGAAATAATTTAGAAAAATTAAAAAACACTTCAAAACAACGGACCCAGAGGAAAGATGAAAGTAAAAAGCAAATTTATTAGCCTCTGAACTTTAAAAAATATCAATTATACCTCTGTGTTACAAAAATAAATCAATTATCGGTAAGAAAATTAATTTGCATAAAAAACTTAAGCTTGGTAATATTAATTTTCAACTTCCATTTTTTATGCCATTAAGAAATTTCATAAAATCCTGTCGCTTTCATATTCATCACCAATGCAAGAAATTGCTTCAACAGTCAGGCAAACTTGAAATTTGAAAGTTTGCTAAAAATTATTTTACATTACATTACATTTCTGACTACTGGATTATCAAGAATAACTTTGCCGTATTAAATTTTGTCAAAATGGGAGCTCATATCACCAATATGAATACTTTGATTTTACAAATTTATTTACTTCCATTAAGATCTCCAGTTTATATGATATTTGTGACAGAATTTTTGTTACTTATGCTGATAAAGCTCAACGATACTAAGACCTACTGGAATTCTTGACTAATTTCTGTATTTACAGTAACTACTTATGTATGGGTGACAGAATTTTTTTTCAGACAACTGGAATACCTATGGCTATTTCTTTTTCAAGTACTTTAGCAAATTTGTACCTGTACGGTTTTGAAGATGATTACATAAAAAAGACTCATATAGGGAATTGGTCAGATATTTCGGTATATTGATGACTTTTTTTCAACAACAACAACAACTTTATTCTCAAAATAGTATAACTATACTAAAAATCCGAAAATACTTCGCGTAGAATAAAAATAAAACTTTCCAAGCTTTCGCACATCAACCAGATGGCTTTCTCAAGGAATGTAGACAGCTAACTGCAAACTGGATAATAGAACGTTTCAACATTTTGAACGCGGTGACTTGACTAGACAATAAATGATTATGAGCAAACGTGATATTTCGAAGAAACGAGGTCACGCTGGTTGGGCACGCGGTACAATGGTAGAGAATTCAGCATTATTTGAAGAATTGATTCCAAATACGTGGCAACTCCAGAGAAACGCTATCATTGCAAGCCTCGCAGCTGGTCAAGATTTCCAAGGTTTTGCGAATGGCGGTAGATTTGGGTGTGGAGTATGAAGCTAATTTCGTTACATCACTCTATATAGGTTCGGCGGACTTGAACTTGACTTCTCTTGATAGGGTAGTGGTTATTTTCCCGTCTCTTGTATCCCTTTTATGTTCGCTGATTCTAATTCCAAACGAACGTTTGGTCATTCAGATGTAGTATCGCCTGGAGCCGTCCAGATATTTTAGTATATATAATATAGCAAAGATTATCTATCCACCTGAACTCATACTGAACAAAACTAATTCGACTGAAAATGCAGTGCAGTTTCTGGATATTCAGCCCACCTTTGCCAACAGTGGAAATATTACTACGGGAATCTTTGATAAACGCAAGGACTTTAACTTCGATATCAACTATTATGCACACTGGACCTCTAAGATATCTAGGTCTGTTAACAGAAATCTAATTATCTCACAGTTTCTTCGTACTGCTACAGTCTGCAACAGCAACCTCTGTTTTAGAAAGTTCCTCGGGAATTTCTATTTTCAACTCTGTTTTAACGATTTTCCTCCTTTTTTTATTCGTTAATTTTTAAAACATCTATTGAGTCGTCATAAATCAACTAAAAATTCCATCATTTCCTTAATAGATATCGTCAGCTAATTTGTCTTACTCTTACTAACCGCTGCTTCTGGTCACTTACTATTGTTTATTGTTTTTCTCTCTATTCACTTTTAGCTCCTCATTTGTTTACGTACTTCCGGTTTTTCTCAATTCACTTCCTTCTTTGGCCTTTTCACTTTATCAGCTGTTTGGTTTGCATTCCTCGGTGTGTGGCTGCTATCTGTGCTTGGAACTGTTACAATAAATTGGGCGATACTTTCTTTCCTGGTTTATTGTTCGCTAAGCTTGTTCTGACTGGGTGGTCGTCTGATGTTGGATTCATGGTGATTTGTGTTATTTTGTTGCGTTTTATTTTATTTCTTTTCATGGCTAAGCTCAAAGCCTCTCGTGGGAGTACTCACGAGAGGCTTTGAGCATAGCCAGACTTCATCGTGATTAGAAAAATCACTTTGGATATTTAATGGTGCTTCGCTGATTGAATCATTAAATTTGTCTTTCACTTGATATTCTGTTATGTGTTGGCTCCTCAAGATGCTTTTGAATATGGTATGTAATTTTTATTTTTCCTTCGAGTCTGTTGTTTTGAAGTGTTTAAATTTTTAGATATATATATTTATTTATATATATACACTGAAGAGCAATTGAATTAGAGACAGCTGGCGTTATTCAAATATGGCGCTGTGGGCGGCCCAGTAAACAGAAACCACATGACGTATGCAGCAATCCGACAATATAAGAAGTGATGCGACGGGAATCAGTAAGAGTTGGATGCAGTATGGGTAAAACGAAGGATCTAAGGGCATTTGATCGTGGGCAAATTGTCGGTGCCCGAAGCATGGGTCACTCCATCTCGGAAGTCGTGCAGGCACTGGGATTTTCACGAGCCACTGTGTCACGGGTGCACAGTGAGTACATCGAATCCGGTAAAACCATCCCTGCAAGGGCCAACTGCCGTGGACAACAGCGTGTGGATGAGCGGGGTTATCGTTGGCTAGCTCGCATTGTAACAGCGGATAGACGGGCCACAGCGCAAGAAATCACTCGGCAATTTAATGCTGGTGCACAAAAACATGTAAGCAGTCACACCATCCAGAACCATCTCCTCGCTATGGGGTACAGAAGCCATCGTCCCACGAGGGTACCGCTGCTGACCGCACATCACAGGGTGCAAAGATTAGCATGGACACGGGAACACCGTCACTGGACCCTAGACATGTGGAAAAATGTTGCCCGGACCGATGAGTCGAGATTCACGTTGGCGCATGCGGATGGAGGATACGAGTACGGCGCAAACCACATGAAGCAATGGATCCTTCTTGCCAGCAGGGTACTCTTCAAGTTGGTGGGGGTGGCATTCTCGTCTGGGGGCTGTTTACGTGGACTGAAATGGGACCCTTGGTACGTGTGACATCGTCCCTCACAGGTCAACGTTACCGGGATATCCTGGACGACCATTTGCTCCAGTTTGTGCGTCTTCAACATCCCACTGGAGACTTCATCCTGCAACAAAACAATGCACCGTGCCATCGCTCCCGAATTGTATCCGAATGGTTTGATGAACACTCCACCGACGTGACCTCGCTTCCTTGGCCAGCTAGGTCACCTAACTTCAATCCCATCGAGCACATCTGGGATGCAATCGAGAGAGATGCTCGAGGCTCTGACCCCCCTCCATCAAATCTTCGTGAACTGTGGGAGCTTGTTCAGGGGTCGTGGATCCGTATGGCTTCCCAACGCTTCCGGTGTCTTGTAGAGTCCATGCCGAGACGAATCGCCGCCGTCATTTGGGCGAAAGGTGGTGCTACACGTTACTAGACAGGTATCTCTAATTCAATTGCTCTTCAGTGTATATACAATGTACAATATATACTTTGTCTCAGTGGTTTAGAGACAGTTTATAATACTTTTCTTATATAATCTTGTTTTACCTTATTAAAAGATACACTATATTGACAAAAGTCACCGCACACCCCTTCAAAATCAAAGTAATTGGATCCGCTGCGTTGTTAAGATGCGCGGTACATCTGCAAACGGTATAAAAACGAGCCTGCAGCTGACCGCGATCATATCGCACTGTGAGGTTGAATGAAAACGTCGCGGCGGGAGAGAACTGACTTTGGGAAAGGAAAGATTGTTGGGTTTTATATTAGTGGGTTGTCCATAAGAGAAACCGATAGGCGTTGAAACATACCCAAGTCAACTGTTTGGCATGTACTGAATAAGTGGAAGACACATGGCGTGCCTGAAGCAGCAAAACGTACCCGGCAGACCAAAGAAAATCAGTGATAGAGGACGTCGAAGCCTCAGGAGAGTCGTTACAGCTAATCAACGGAGTACTGCACAAGACCTCAGTGTGCAGGTGAGTAAAAATGCTGGAACCTCGGTATGTACCCGTGCCATTCGCAGAGAACTTCATTCCATGGGTTACCGTGGTCGTACGGCTGCTCATAAACTCTTCATCTCCACTCGAACTGCTACTCTTCGTTTAGCATGATGTAAAGAACATTTATCGTGGACCGTAGATCAATGGAAACGAGTCCTATGGACTGACGAATCCACATACATGATCCATCCGTCTGATGGCCGTGTGTGGGTATGGCAGCAGCTGGGGGAACGCTATTTACCACAGTGTACTGTTCCTGCGGTCAAGTTTGGACATGGCAGTGTGCACGTGTAGGGGGTGTTTTTCGTGGTATAGTCCCAGCCCATTAGTTATCGTCGATAAACATGTTAAGCAGCACGTCTTCCTCGATATTCTGAACAATTATGCCCTACGAACTCTGTGGCAATACTATGGAACCGAGCCTGGTTAGTACTAGAAGGATAATGCACCGAGCCATGAAGAAAGGATTATTATGGCGTGGTTTGACGATAATTCCGTATCGTGTGTGGTCTGGCCAGCACAGACCTCTGATCTCAATCCCATAGAACACCTATGGGATGAATTAGAGTGCCGCATAAAAAGTTTGGAACCAAGGCCTACTACTAAACAACAGTTAGCGGCAACCTTTGTGGTGAAGTGAAGCGCACGCCTATCGCTGTGTTCCAAAACCTTGTCGAAAGCATGTCTCGAAGGGTCAGTGCATGCATTAAGGCCAAAAGTTGACCGACACCGTATTAATGTATGCCAATAAATTCTATGTTGTGTTTCTCTTCTAGGTGTCCGGTCACTTTTGTTAATATAGTGTATGTAAAAATTACACACTGGCGATCTTCAAAATCATAGATAGACTAAAGATAACGCATCCGTCCCGGTGGCGCAGTGGTAAGCGATGGTTTCTGACCATTCTTTCGTGATGGGTCCGGTTTCGAATCCCGGTGAGACATAGATGTTGTGTTTGTCTCACGGCACTGGCACTCTCCCTTTCGTGCAACCAGTGGCACTAAATTAGGGATGGGCGACTGCTTATAGCCCATCGAGTTGATCAAGGTGGTCGGTAAACCTTCAGTAAAAAAAAAAAAAAAAAGATAACACATCACAAAGGTATATCAAAAATGGAAATAATACTGATGTCATTCTGCTGTATTGCTTTGAGATAAAAATTTCATGTAAACTTAATGGACAAAACATTAGAGACACCTACTTAATAGCGTGTTGGTCCGCCTCTAGCGCGAATAACAGGTTGCGCACGTCGCGGCATCGACTTCACCAGATGCTGGACAGTTTCCAGAGGAAATTCCAGTCTTGCCTACTCCAGCATTGCCCACAACTCCACCCGAGACGTCGGTCCAGGATCTATGGGTCTGATGTTCAACTCCAGTGAATTCCAGAGAGTTTCAACATGTTTCTAATCAGGGACCTTGGGGGGCACTGGATAGTTCCAAATTCAGATGTGTGTTCCTCGAGAAATTCCTGGGTGGTTGTGGTCCTGTGGGGCGGCGAATTGTTCTAATAGGACAGACCACCGACCGCAGGATGCGCGAAGGTTATGAAAGTGTGTAGATGATCAGCCAGAGCATGGTACTAGCGCGCAGCTCGGTACAGCTGAAACGGGATCCATCGGACCACACAACTCGGTGCTACTCTGCAGAGGTCCAGGTTTGACGTTCTCAGTAGCAGGGAGGTGTAATTTCCGATGACGAGCAGCCAACAGAGTCACACAAGTAGGGCATTGGCTTCCATAGTACAGGGAACGCTGCGAGCGTCCTACCTTTCACTCGCTGACGCTGCTTGGGGCTCCGACATTTAACCTGAATCAGATTTACGCCGCCGTTGTGACGCAGTCGGTCTGTACGTGCCTGGATAGTCTACGTCGACCCCTGTCATCAATGGCGTGTGGTCTGCCACCGCTTGCTCTCTGGGCGCTGGTATTTCCTTCGATGGTATACTCGCGGTACACCCTTGATACTGTTGCCCTCGGGATCCCTAGGGTTCTTACCACTTGGGTGATAGAATGGCCCATCGGTCTTGCGCCGACAGCGCGTCCAAAATCAAACTCGCTCAGAACACCACGTTTACCAATGTTCATCGATTGCGATACATTGTTGGAAAGCCCTGCTGTCCGCTTATTTATCGCCTGCGTTTGGTTTGTGTCTGTTCCACTCTGCGCGGGGAATGCCCATGTCAATACATGTTGTTGTTGAAAGTTTAACGACCACCGTGAGCAACTCAATGGGCTCTAAGCAGTCGCCCATCCCTAATTTAGGGCCACTGGTTCCCGGGAAGGGAAAGAGCCAGCGCCAGGGGTGTCACACATACATGATCCACGTTTCTAAAAGATCTTAAGCTGTTGCACCTACTTCTGTAAATACTTGTAAATATGTCACCTACTTTGTAACGCTTTCCAACCATAGGTTGAAGAAGCGTATATGCTCCAGCTTTGTCCGTCCGTCCGTCCGCACGATAACTTGCGTAAATATGGTTCGATTTTGATTAAATTTTACTATGTGGTAGAGGACCACCTGGACACCAAACCTATCGAAAATGGGCGAAATGGGATCAAAAGTCAGGACATAGGATCGGGATCCATTTCATCGCTTGTATGCGTTATAACTTACGTAAAAATGCTGCGCTTGAGACAAAACTTTATCATGTTGTTCCGGAAGTATACTTTACCGGTTCTGTTGAATATCATCGAAATGAGGTCAAAGGTCAGGTCATATAGGAGCGAGATTTATTCTACAGCCATTATCCTCATAACTTGAGTAATGATTTCTGGTATAGTGGAAAGCGTATCATAATCAATGCATTGCATGATTTTACTAACTTGCTTACGCTTTCCAACCGTAGATTGAAGAAGCGTATATGCTCCAACTTTGTCAGTCAGTCTGTCTGTCTGTCTGTCTGCCCGTCCGTACGATAACTCACGTAAAAATGGTTCGATTTCAAAGAAACTTTAGTATGCGGTAGGGGACAACCTGAAGAGGAACCCTATTGAAAACGGACGAAATTAGGTCAAAGGTCAGGACATAAGAGCGGAATCCATTCCATCGCCCTAATGCGTCATAACTTACGTAAAAATGTTTCGATTGCGACAAAATTTTAGTATGTTGTTCCGGAGGTTTACTAAACCAATTCTGTTTAATATAGTCGAAATGGGGTCAAAGGTCAGCGCACAGGAGCGAGATTTATTCCACAGCCATTATCCTCATAACTTGAGTAATAATTTCTGGTATGTTGGAAAGCGTATCATAAACAATGTAAATAAATAAATACATCGCTCTTAACCACGTTCTAGAAACACACAGCAAACGAAAAATTGTTTTTCAGCCGCCGCTGTGGAATTGAACCAACAGAACTCTCGATATCTAGCCGAGCGCGTTACATTTACGCCACGGTGGCCAACAATGTTATACACATTTCACGGTTTATTTAGAGACGCCAGTTTGTCGCATCTTAGGGTCTGGGCCTTTGTATTTCGTAGTCGCATTGGTATTGTCCAGCTCGTTTGATCTTTTGCTTTCTTAATTTCAAAGCAGCCGACTGTAAGCGCAAGCCTTCTCAGTTTCCCCCTTGAAGTTTTGTGAAGCCGACTCCGGCATTTTCCCAAGGTTGTTTTGTGGAAGTAAGGGGGTGAGGCTGCGTAGGGACAATGGAGGTCTAGGACAGTCGACTAGAGAATTTGAAAGCGAGCGGTTGCAGGGAGAGCAGGCGAGGAAACACCTTAGGTGTTAGGAAGCAGGTCTTAAGCTATCCGGAGGAAATGGAGGTTTTTCTCCACGTGCGCGGGACAGAGAGGAACAGGAAGGAAGAACTGAAAAGCTGAGCACAACCTTCTGCATTAAGCAAAGAAAAGAATAAAGTGTTTTAAGAGATCTAAAAGGATTGTATAAAAATATTGTTTATAGCTATAATTATTATTATTTTATTATCTTCAACCACGCAAGACTATGGAAGTTAACTAAAATCAGTTAACAACTACCTACACACCTGGAAGCCTGTGACCTTTTCGGGGGACGGCAGGACTGTATTTCATATCTGGAAGGGCGAGACTTGAAATCCCGCCCCTTCGAGTTCCACTCAAATAATGCGTGGTATTTACTTCATCACACACTGCCGTTATAGGAAAGTACAGGGTGTCCGAGAATTATTGGACACATTACAAAATTATGTACAAAAAAATCTATGAGCATTGTCTGTTTCTGTATATCACGTATTACTAACACGGTTTCTATATTTTTGTTTTGCAGAATTGTTATTCCCGGAATCCGATAGATGGCGCTACGTGTGGCCTGATGAGGAATGTATGAGAAATGCGCAATCAGTAGTCATGTCATCCGTACAGCAGAGGGAGATGTGTGTGTTATGGCTTCCGGAATTAAAGTCTGTCATTAAAGTTAAAAGACGGAACCGTTGAGAGTACGGTTGTAATCCTCCGTCAACGAATTCAATTAAGCGGTGGATGAAACAGTTTAAAGAAACTGGCAATGTGGAACATCGTGGAGGAGCCGGTAGACCTAGCGTCAGTGGTGAGACGGTTGACCAAGTTAATGAAAGTTTCCGACGAAGCCCCAGGAAATCCGTTCATAAAGCAAGCAGAGAACTGTGCATTCAAAAATCGACAGTTCACGATATCTTGCACAAGAAATTAAAGTTTCATGCTTATAAAATTCAAACAGTGCAAAAGATGCATGTAAATGATCACACTGTGCAATACGATTTCGCTGTGGATATGCTGAATCGAGTGGAAAACGACGAAAACTTTCTCAGTACTGTAATTTTTAGTGATGAATCCACATTTCATGTATCAGGTATTGTGAATCGTCATAACTGTAGGATGTGGGGCAGTGAACCGCCTCATGCTGCTATTGAACTGGAACGTGATTCTCCAAAAATTAATATGTGGTACGCCCTATCAAAAAGAGAAGTGATTGGTCCTTTATTCTTCTGCGAAAAGACCATAAATGGTGACATTTACTTGGATATGCTAGAAAATTTCGCTGTACCCCAGATCAAAAGATATAACGTCGTTTTCCAACAAGACGGCGCGCCTCCGCATTGGTCAATAAGTGTACATAAGTGCATAAATGAACATTCCCCCAACAGATGGATTGGGCGTGGTGGTCCCTTTCCGTGGCCTCCTCGCTCTCCAGATCTAACTCCATTGGATTATTTCATGTGGGGGTTATGTGAAGGATCGTGTCTATCAGACACTTTGTACTGATTTGCAGGAACTGAAGCAGCGTATCACAGCTGCTATTAATTCCATAACTCCTCAGATGCTTGCCAATACATGGCATGAAATCGAGTATCGCTTGGACGTACTACGAGCAACCAAGGGATATCGCATCGAAATTTATTAACTTGTGTAGTTACATTGTAAGTTAGTACAGTCAGTTTCTTTCTATCTGTTTAATATTTTGATTTATATAATTTTGTAATGTGTCCAATAATTCTCGGACATCTTGTATTATGATCGATCAAAAATTGCACTTCAGGTTTCTGACATAATTTTAATAAAAATGTAAAAACTTGGTAAATACCCAACAACCACAGGTTGTAAATACAAAGTAAAGCGTAAATGCTATGTGAACACCGACAATACAATACTCCACAGAAATCCAGAACGAAAAACAAACCAGCGTAGAACGAATGAGTTTCGGATAGTGAACGTAATAATAGAAAGAACCTCTAGGGGTAGGGTTTGGAAAAATTCCTGTCAAGGTTAAACGCTCGGAGAACTTTCTGCGACACAGCACAAATGATTCATTAGCTCTTCATCCCAACGACATGTTCGGAAAGGTCATGAAGGTTAGGCATATCAGCATACTGTTTTCTATGTCTCCACCCACACAGCCCAGAATATTTCGTATATGTTACAAGTACGTAGCACTGAAACATTGAGACTTTTCAGACACGTTGCGCAATGTAACAGTAATGTTTCAGAAACCTTACGGTTACGTCAAAATGTCCTCAAACGTTACATAACTCTGAAACGTAACCGATACGTTTCAGTGAAAGGTCTTTGTAGCTTCAACATACCAACTTCATGTTACTGTTCGGTATTTTGAAAGATATTTTTAAATTCGTTACATTACTGTTACGTATTTGAAAGGTATTTGTGACATCATCATATTACTGTTACGTATTTACTACGTTGAACATTATAGTTTTAATAAACTTTGTAAAATCACAATAAAAAATATTACACTCGACAGCTGTTTCAAAAGCAACAACAATCGTATTACGAGTTGTTTACGTTTTCACAGGTTCAACGCAGTCCGCTGTCTATTGGGAATAGTGGCGGAGTTTATAATATTGATAAAAAAATCGGTCCCAAATCAAAGAATATAAACGCTTCGCGTGAAGAAGCTCAACTCTCGTAGAGATAATGTAAAACAGGCGACAGCAGCGCCACCATGTAATGCGGCAGCAGATGCTCTGCGGGAAAGTTAACATTCAGGCGCAAAAAGCGTAGGAGACACGGGACGGGAAGCCTATTTCACGGAAAGGAAGCTAAGCTTCAGTAGCAAAACAAAGGAATGGGTTCCCACAAAACGTAAACATTAGGTACCCAGCAAAAACAGTCTTGCTGGGCCAGCACTGTCCGCCAATTTCCCAGTAGTAGCCATAATAATAAAAAAGCAAAAAAAAAAAAAAAAGCAAAGACAACCGCAGTTTCCCAAAGCTACAATTTTTTTTTCTACCCTTCCGAAGTTTGTAAATTAAACGCACTGCGCTGGGGAAATTTTCTCAACAGATCTGAAAAACATTCGTTCGTATCTGAGTAGGTTCGAACCTGAGCCGTTGGCGTGATAGCTGAGCTCTCTACCGACCGGACTAATTTGTCACGTTCGAGTATATGCTTAAAGCTGTCTGTTTGGTATGCAATGTGTAATCGAATGCTTCCCTCTTTCATTTTACAATATTACGAGGTATTTTTCATAAAAGTCAGTTTCATATAATTGATAAATTAATTTTTTCAACGTAACGATAGCTTTTTTCAGCAAACGTTGTTTTAATGGTTTTCCAGGATATTTGTTTCAAACGGTTTCAAATTTGTTCTTGTTATTCATCCACTCCATTCCATGAATTGTTATTCATGGGAATGGAGTGGGTGTATTTCATGGCTGTAATATAAACGCAGATCTAGATGAGAACAACAAAACCTTTGAACAAAACGCCAACACAAACAAGCGTTTATATTCTTTAAACACAAACACGCATGCTCAGTCTAACTCAGTCTGCTCGGCATCCTGCGGCATCAGCCTGTAATGTTGGCTTCTGTGTAGTAATTCTTTGCCGCATAATATAGTGGCGCTAGTTACGTCTCGCTGAGCCTTACCTTCTTATAGTTAGATATTCTTTGCCCAAATGTGGGTGCCGAATTTCTGTTATACATGTGGAATAGACTATATTTCAGCGAAAAAAAGAAAGAAAATCAAATTCGTCATTTCTCTAAATACCTACCAATATGAAATTTCTCAGCTTCAAGTAAAAAAAAAAACATGCTGGCATAGTATACTAATACAACAACACAGCCATCTACTTAGATTTTATAAAATGACTTTTAGAATTTAAAAATCATAATAATCAAAACAGTTATTTAATTTCAGATTATCTTGAATCGCACACACATAAAAAAAAAAAATGAAATATTAAATCAACTAGCTAGCTAACTCGAGTACGACAGTATCACCAACGAATATCCCACTACGAGAGTGCTTCGGTGAAATGATATAAATGCGCATGCGCATTCACGCCGTTGCCAAACCAAAAATCTTAAATATCGCGGGAATGTAACATCAAGGTAGCAATTATGTACAATGGAAACTGTAAAACAGTAGTAGTGGTGAATGCTATTTTTAACGTAACCGTAATGTACAAAGAGTTATGTTACAACAGCGGTATGCGGGCAAGCGTTATCTGTTGGAAAACACCCCCTGGAATGCTGTTCATGAATGGCAGCACAACAGGTTGAATCACCAGACCGACGCACAACTGCGCCGTCAGGGTGCGTGGGATAACCACGAGAGTGCTCCTGCTGTCATAGGAAATTGCTCCCCAGACCATAACTCCAGGTGTAGGTCCAGTGTGTCTCGGCCGCAGACAGGTTGTTTGCAGGCGCTCACCTGGCCTCCTTCTAACCAACACACGGCCATCACTGGCACCCAGGCAGAACCGGCTTTCATCAGAAAACACAACAGATCTCCACTCCGTCCTCCAATGAGCTCTATCTTGACACCACTGACGTCGCAAACGGCAGTGGTTTGGAGTAAGTGGAATGCACGTTACAGGGCGTCTGGCTCGGAGCTGTCCTTCAAGTAACCGATTTGTAACAGTTCGTTGTGTCACTGTGGCGGCAACTGCAGCTCGAATTGCTGCCGCAGACGCGGTACGATGCGCCACGGCCACACGCCGTACACAGCGGTCTTCCCTCTCAGTGGTGCCACGTGGCCGGCCGGAACCCGGTCTTCTTGAGGCAATACCTTCCCTTGATCACCGCTGCCAACAATCATGCCAAGTCGTTCTGCAATATTGCGGAAAGAAAATCCACCTTCTCGTAGCCCTATTAGACGACCTCGTTCAAACTCTGTGAGCTGTTGATAATGGCTTCTTCGTCTTCTTAAAGGCATTCTTGACTAACTTCAACACCCTACGTCGAATCTCAACGATAACTTACGCTCACGAACATTACAGCGCGTATTTACAGCAAACCTACTTTGCATGTTCCGATGGGTGCTACTAGCGCCACACGTATGCGCTGAGCGCGAAATTTGCATAGACATCATCTTACAGATGTACTCTCACCGCCTACCAACTGTCGTTTATCTAACACAACCCCTTCTTGGTGTTGGGATTTTTTTCTGTCAGTGTAGATGTTGCTGAAACGTAATTGTAAGATATCTCTGAAAGTGTAACGAGAACGAGAGTTTTTTTTTTTTTTTTTTTGTTGTTTGGAGGTTTAACGACCACCGTGAGCAACTCAATGGGCTATAAGCAGTCGCCCGTCCCTAATTTAGGGTCACTGGTTCCAGGGAAGGGAGAGAGCCAGTGCCGTAAGACAAACACAACATTCATGCCTCACCGGGATTCGAACCCGGACCCCGTTCGGACGAATGATCAGAGGCCATACCACTGCGCCACCGGGGCGGCAAAAATTTCTTTCATGGATATGAGATGTTTACACCTCATAGTGTATGTTACCCTGTACCCTGTTTTGTTTTTGTTTTTTTTTGATTGAAGGTTTAACGACCACCGTGAGCAACTCAATGGGCTATATAAGCAGTCGCCCGTCCCTAATTTAGGGTCACTGGTTCCAGGGAAGGGAGAGAGCCAGTGCCGTAAGACAAACACAACATCCATGTCTGACCGGGATTCGAACCCGGACCCCTTACGGACGAATGATCAGAGGCCAACGCCTTAGACCACTGCGCCACCGCGGCTGTACCCTGGTTAACTACATGGATCTGTATGAGACTAACTAAAGTCTTTAAAAATAAAATAGTGAAGGGTGCAACTTTCGTTTTTAGTTACAATTTCTATTTTTTGCATTCCCCAGAGCATGAAATTACGCCCCTGGAATGACCATTCTGGGAGGGCAAGCCCCTCCCTGCCCTCCCGGTAGCTACGGACCTGGGGGGGGGGGATCCCTACCGCAACCTTTTCTTACCTACAACCCCTTCAGAAAGAGTTCACTGAATCCCTGTTATACCTCCCAGGCGATATATTTGATGATAATCCTCAGTCATGTCAACTGCCCATCATACCTATCTTTAATGTTTTGTCTACTGAGTGTATATAGTTGTGGTGAGATTAAGACGAGAACTTGAGTTTTTTCCTATTTTCTTGTTGTAATGCGCTTTCAGAGTACATCTACCCATCACTCAAAAGAAAAAAATCTTACAGCCGAGAAATTTCTTTATTGTTCTAAAGCCTATTTCATCCGCTCGTAACTCAAAAGAAAAACACATGCAGAAAAACACATGCAGAAAAACAACAAATATTTTTTTTTCTACACTGCACTATCGAATTTCTTCTATTCATAGGTGAAAAGAAAAACACAGGCAGCAAAGGAATTTGTGCTATCTTCTAATTTCATCTCGCCCAGAACTAAGAAAAATAAAAAAAATAAAAACGGTTACAATAAGGAAATTTTCTTGTTGTAATGCGCTATCTAATTTTATCTACCCATAACTCAAAAAGACACCCTCACAACAAATATAGCCAAGAAATTTCCTTACTGTTGTAATGCGCTTTCATCTGCCATTAACACAAAAGAAAAACACATAGATCTAAGAAATTTTCTTATTTCTACATTGCACTAACAAATTTCATCTGCTCATATCTCAAAAGAAAAAAAAATACAGCAAAACAACATATTTAGTTATTGTTATGCGCTATTTAATTCCATCTGCCCAAAACTGAAAAGAAAAAAAAACGGGTAACCAAACAGCAAATAAATTTTTTATTGTTAATACTAATTGATTTTATTTTCCTATCTCTTTTAAATAATTTCTAAGCATGTGTGTGTGTGTGATAAGAGCTATTACATGACGGGGAACGTCGGGGAAATATTTTGACATGAGTGTTTATGTAAACAATTTGTATTTACAATTTTCATTCACTTCCTCCACGAAATAAAGTTGTGGGTGGGCGCTATGTACTTAATTTTGTGCTGTGGATTTGAAGTTAAATGGCATACATCTCGCTTGTATACAAAACGGCCAATCCTTTTCCCTTTCAAATGAGCGCACGAACTCTTAACAGATTTGAAGGTGCAATATAGGTAATTGTGCGTCTTTCTCCCGCTAGATGGTGTTAGGTTGCATTTCTTTTCAGCAAGCTTTAGCGTCGATAGCCTTTTTATGCACTTCCTAGACGGTGATGTATTCAGATGCGTAGGACGACATCTGCGATTTTTTTAATGAAACATGACAGAAAGGAAAACTTTTTATTTCGAGCTTGGTAAAACAGCTCCACAATCATATGGCGCTTTATCAAACGGACAAATATTAGGATATTTCGTGAGCCTGCGCGTTTTTCTTTATCAAAAGTTTGTTCTTTGACGTGTTGCCGTTTCGAATGCGCATTACCTTTGCGTTTAGAACCACAAGAAAACAGTCCACTAACAGGGCTGATTAAGGGGAGGTCTATAGATGCTCGGTGGCGTATCTTGGGTCCGAGTCCTGGCCTATCTCATCTCCCCCCACAGTACTATTTTTTAAAAATTGCGAAGTTTATTTTTTAATTGTTAAGTAATAGAAGTAAAATTTTTTTCTTTCTAAATTTTAGGTACATGTTATTGCTCACATGATACCAAATAATTATGAGGATTAGGATTTGAAGACTTATTTGTACATGAACTCCATTCTTCTTTCCTTTTGTGTGAACTTGAGTGTTATGTTTTCCCAAAAATGTTTCTTCCGAGTACTTTTTCGTATTTAAAACTGTTTTTCTCTATTAACAAAACAGCCAAGTTGCTCGAATGTGCATGTCCTTGTGTGGCTCTAATATATATCTTGATTCTTCTTAATACGGAAAAACTTCTTTCTGCAGTTGAAGTTGTTGATGAACAGTTTAATATTAGATCTGCTAATTCGTACACCTCAATAAACACTTATAACGAAGTAAATTTCTTCGTCATTTCTGTCCACGCCAGGATTCGAACCCGGATCCCCTCATTCCGGAATAAGTCACTCTACCAATTGAGCTACGCGGACGTTTTATTCTGATTCCTATCTGCTTTTATCTCGTGTGCTTCCTTCGGGCAGGTACGTCACATCTCCTGGTACGTTACATCATCTCCCCCTTATTTATTTATTTATTTATTTTTTTTTTCGAAGTGCTGGAGAAGGGACTCTCTTATTTTTCCTATCTCGCGGTGTGGAAATAACATCACACCAATGCGAGATTTTGAACGGTCGGGTCATCCGGATAGTTCGGGCGCCATTATAACGAAGTAAATTTCTCCGTCATTTTTATCCACGCAGGATTCGAACCCGGATCCCCTCATTCCGGAATAAGTTGCTCTACCAATTGAGCTACGCGGACGTTTTATTCTGATTCCTATCTGCCTTTATGTCGTGTGCGTCCTTCTGGCAGGTACGTCACATCTCCTAGTACGTTACACACTATGCCCAATTATTCAACTTTATGTAGCAAGTAATGTTTCTTACTGATTTGTTTTGTATTCATCAAGGGAATAAAACACCTTCAGTTCATTTTTTAATCGAGCTGTATCAAAATTTGAAGCATAGAGTTCTTTAAGCTCTAATAGTAGATGTTCAGGGAAGCTTTCACAAAATTTAGCAAAACAGTTCGAATCCAACAAAGCCACGAATTTGAGATATAATATCACTGATTTTAATTCTTTGACACTTCACACAAACTGAAACAACTGTCGCGAAACACGTGCTGGAAGCATGGAGGGACTGAGGTAGTCCAAAGTATTCGTTTTTTTCGGAGCGAACCCTTGGCCAAAGCAATAGCCACTCACTAGCTCCGTAGCTCATTCATGTTGTCATGGAAACGCTAGCAGAAGATAGTATTGAAGCTCTTCGCATCAGAACAGCGAAGTCTCTCGAAGACCTACTTGCGTTACGTTGATCATCGCTCGCCAGACTGATTCTCATAATCGAAAGAAGCGAATCCGCTCGTGGTTTTTTCGCACCGAAAGCATCGACATATCTTAATACCGTTGATAATTGCCTTTTATTTGTGTATATTTAATTGACTTTAATTTGTGCATTATCTGGGCTTCGCTCCTAGCCCAGCTAGACTCGAATATACGCCACTGTAAATTCTATTATAGCCTTGGGGCCCACCATGACCAAGGGCCCAGCATGTCTGGGCAAATTACATATAGAAGATAGAGAGAGGTTTATAAAATGGTTTTACTTTTTTCTCGTATGATTTCTATTTAGTCAGAAACAGATTCGGGAAGAGGAACAGATTTGAACTAGTGACTCACCAAAAGCAGGGCCGGATTAAGACCGTAGTGGGCCCCTAGGCTAATACATTTGAGTGGGCCCCAAGGCTAAGACATCTGAGTGGGCCGCCAAAGAACTTATGACTAAGAATCATTACTGAAATCCATTAAAACACGAAACTGTAACTACTAAATTATCTGCAGAGTTTTCAGAATAAGTCACTGCGTTTTTCGTTGGTTCTCATAAGAGCATTTGTTAAAATCCTAAGATTCCTAGACTTCGTCGTGGATTTTCTAATGAGTTAGCATTGTATACAATGAATGATTATTATTTCGTGCTATTTACCAGAGGTGTTCGGCTTTGTAGTTGAGGAGCTTTTTTAGTAAACGTTTATTGTTATATTGATCTCATTTTAACTTTGCCTTTAGCCAAGCAAAAACACGGGGACGGTGGTATTTTCAGAAATTAGAGCACAAATAAACAGGATTCCTTACAAATCCCAGGACTCATTGAACAACTATAAGGCGCTTGTAATGTTGTTAATCAAAATTTAAAGAATCAGACTACTTTCATTCGTGTGATACTAATGTTTCGATTAAAAACAGAAGAAGGACAAATGTTATTTTAATCTCCGTAAATCTCGTTCTTCTTTCTTGTTCGTGCTGTTTCTTCTGTTTATATTCTATTACATACATAAACCAAAAATATTGCTAAGCTTCGGATTGCGTATGAAATACTTGTGTAACTATTTTTCGACATTGTGTAAGTCTGTATTTGTGTTATGTTGTACGTGTACATATCTGTACAACCTTGGATAGTCGGCCAGAGAGTACAATACAGATGAAACGGTGTAACTGAGTAAGTATTACATACACCTTATACCAGAAAAACGTTCAACCTTTTTCAATTTGTTGTTTGGGGAGCTTTCTTTTTTTTTTTTCTTTCTTTTTTTTTTTTTTTTTTTTGCTTAGAACAGTTGTTTTGGCACAAAATAAAAACATGTGTAAAAATAACAGGGAGTGGGTGGTCCCCGGGCCTGCAAATAAACTTATTTTAGTCCCATTCATTGCTTTCAGTCATGTGAAGCATTTGCACGAGCTCTTACATTAAAAAAAAAAAAAATACCAAATAAAGACGGCGTGATTTTTAAAGGGATTGCTCTCACTTCGTGCGCACTTTTCTTAGGGCATTGCAGACATCTTTCCAAAGGGACTTTTTACAGTAGTCCTTCCCAATTGGAATGCGGTTGGTTCCGACGAAATAAGAAACTAACGTTTCTCTTACAAATGCCGATGCGAACGCTTAGAGTATAGAAAGATTTCAAGATTCTGAGGTGCCGCTTCAAAAAATAACTGCATCAACTGCTACAATTTTGTTTCGGGTAACACACGGGTTTATCACCACAGTAAAACAGGGTGCTCAGTGGCTGGTTCTTCTAATTACTCTTACGAGAAGGAGGGGCGTAAGTTCTGTTTTCTGCTACGCCGCAGATTGTGTTTCTGCTGTCTTCTTTCCACAGATTGAGACAAGCCTTTTGGATGCTTCAGCTGCAGATATCTCGAGTTTGATATCCAGAAGAGATGCATACTTCAACTGGGGGTTAGTGTGTGAGCTTGCAGCCGAACACTGGCGTCCTGTGACGATTTAAAAAAAAAAAATAGAAAGAAAAATCTGGCATTGTTGTGGCTAACAGGGAGCTAGAGGGTGCTCAACCCCTCTTGCATGAAAATTTGACGTTCTTGTAAAGTCTCTGAACTCTTACTTTCTGCGGTTTACGAAAATTACTCTTGTATTTCTTTATAAACAAATACCTTATTTATTCGTGTATCGCACTTTTTTAAAACAGCAAAATTGAAATGATACTACCCAAACGGTTGATAACTCAAAAGAAATTACTTCTCGAGGTGAATCAGTAAGAACACTTGCGCCAACGATTCTCTGCCACATATGGGCACAGGGCATTTTTTTTTTTTTTGATTGGAAGTTTAATGACCACCGTGAGCGACTCAATGGGCTATAAGCAGTCGCCCGTCCCTAATTTAGGGTCACTGGTTCCAGGGAAGGGAGAGAGCCAGTGCCGTAAGACAAACACAACATCCATGCCTCACGGGATTCGGACCCAGACCCCTTTCGAACGAATGATCAGAGGCCATCGCTTTTAGACCACTGGATCAACGGGGCGGTGCACAGGGCTTGTTGGTGTCAAGGGTCAGGGAACAGAGAAATGTTTTTTTTTTTTTTCGGAGAAACGTAAAATATGGATGAACGTTACAAAAAGAAAAAAAAAGCGAGGGAAAGGGGGGTTAGAGAGAGGCGGAAATACAAGCGTAGTTGCGCAGAAATATAAAACACTGTTCGTCATTCCAGGTACTTAATTGCCTACAGAAAAGTACTGTCGTGCGGACGTTTCCCCTAAATGTGTCTTTCTAGAAGTTTGAAAATAGTGCTAAAGGGAAATCCTTGTGCGAGAGAGTGAGAAAGGGGTTTCAGCTTCTTCCTTTTCATTGTTCAGCCGTCAGCAGGAGTGGTTTTACGATGATTGTGTGGGTAAAGCAGTGATTTGTCGGCGGAAATCTGAGAGCTCTGGGTTTTTGAGGGGGAAAGAGAGGGAGTTTGGCTTACATGTCTTCACGGACGTGCCACAGCCCGGGGGGGGGGGGTTTCTGTTTTTGTTTTAACAGTTAAGTGAAAGATCCCGGACTCGGGTCCAGACGGGCTTGTACTGGAAGGTACAATCCCGTATTTTGTTCCTGGATTAGAGAAAAACTTTTCGCTTCACAAAACTAATACTGACTGGCTAAATAATCAGATGTCGAAGTTCACCGAGTAAAACGAAAGACCCCATCCGCCACCTGATTAATTAATTAGTTTGTGTTGGAGTAACAAGTGCTTACATTCTTTGAAAACTGCGTTACGAATTTGGGAGAGACGTTAGTTTTCTGACTGGCATCGTGTAAAGATATTTCTAGCAGGCGTCCTCATATATACTTCAAGAAAAAAATTATCCTTGTGTATCCGCAAACTTTTAATTATAACAGTGAATGAATTCACTAATTGGAAAAGATGAAATTCTCAATGAAGCTACGCTGTTTCTTTTTCACCTTGAATTTTATAAGTATCTCATTTCAATTTCAAATAAATTTACTTTTCGTTTATTTCTTCTCTATGAAATAAATTCAGGTTTTTACTTACGTTTTATTGGGAGCCACCTCATCAACCGCAGGCAAGATGGCCTGTGAGATCAATAATTCGCTTGAAATGAGTATCAGATAAAATGTTTAGTAGACCGAATCTTTCTCAAAGTCGTGTATTAAGTCATTTCAGCTTGCCGTATTGATGAGGAAATTAATAATTAATCCGCGTGCAAAACTTGGTTGGAAAGCTTTTGGAAAAAACATTACAATTTTTAAGAGCAATGTGCCATTATGTCTTAAAAGAAAAGTGTGTAATCAATGCATCCTTCCAGTGCTTACGTACGAAGCAGAGACATGGACCTTAACTAAAATAGATATACAAAGACTGCAGACAACGGAAGGTAGCAAGGAAAGATGCATGTTTGGTGTAACCGGGAAAGATAAGAAGAGAAACTCGTGGATAAGAAAAATGACAAGAGTGTAAGACATCACGATCAGAGATAAATCCCTGAAATGGCAATGGGCTGGACATATTGCCACGAGAAGGGGCAACCGAAATTTTAGACTGGATTCCAAGGGACAGGTAAACACCCAAAAGAAGACCACGGGGGAGATGAAATTTGAAAGCATGCGGAAGGGAGATGGAGGAGACTGGCCCAAGACAGACCCTTCTGGAAAAAAAACTTGGGGAGACCTTCATCTAGCCGTGGATTGATAATGGTGGACAATGATGATGATCAATATAAATGTTGAAAGTAATTACTAAATTTTTTTCCCGCCTCGTTCCCTTTTATTTTTTATTTTAGTCCCATACAGTGCTTTTTTTTCTGGCGGTACGCAACTGTACGCAGTACCGGCACCTATTTTCTTAAGGTGTTAAAAATTGCGATTTATTGACAGCAAAATGTATTTTAAATATTCCGGCAGATGGTACTGTGTTCACGAATTGAGGCTGATGCAAGACAAACTGGTCACAAATTGAGGCTAATGCAAGAAAAGTTTCCTATAGTGTTCTTTTCTGGCATTCTGCTAGCCATCGTCTTGAATTGTCTATTAGTGACACAGCAGTGAACAACAACATGGCAGGAGTGAATCGCTCTAACAGTTTCATGGACAAACTTTATGTGACTTATCATGCTTCACCTAAGAATGCTAGGGAACTACAGGAATGTGCAGCGACTCTGGAACTTCAATTCCTTATATTTGGCTGAATTTTAAGCACTCGCTGGGTTGCGTCTAGCTTTCGCACTGTTTCTGGAGTGTGGCAAGACTTTGAAGACCTCGTCCATCACTTTCAGGAGACAAAAGAAGACAGCAGAAGAAGCAAAACAGATCTCTGTCTTTATTAGGGCCTTTTAAGAAAAATAACGGCATACGAGTTTGTTCTTGATTTGGGCCTTATCATCATCATTGTCAACCATAATCAATCCACTGCTACACGAAGGCCTCCCCAAGTTTCCTCCACAACGGTCTGTCTTGTGCCAGTCTCCTCCATGTCACTCCCGCATACTTTCGAATTTTATCCACCCATCTTCCATGTGGTCTTCTTCTGGGTCTTTTCCTGTCCCTTGGAATCCAATCTAAAATTCCGGCTGTCCATCGATGATCTGTCCTTCTGGCAGTATGTCCAGCCCATTGCCATTTCAGGGATTTAACTCTGATCATGATGTCTTCCACTCTTGTCATTTTTCGGATCCACGAGTTCCTCTTCTTATCTTTCCTGGTGACACCAAGCATGCACCTCTCCATGCTACTTTGAGTTGTCTGCAGCCTTTGTATGACTCTTTTAGTTAAGGTCCACGTCTCTGCACCATACGTAAGCACTGGAAGGATGCATTGATCAAACACTTTTCTTTTAAGACATAATGGCATATTGCTCTTCAAAACTATGCTGTTTCTTCCAAAAGCTCTCCAGGCAAGTTTTGTACGCCGATTAATTACTTCCTCAATGTGACCCTCACTTGATATCTGCTGTCCAAGGTAAACATATGTCTGTTATCTCCAGCTTTTCTCCATCAATCGATAAATCTTCATTTCTTGTAAAAGCATTGAACATCACTTTTGTCTTCTGAAAGTTCATTTTTAATCCCACTTCTTTACTCTTGTCAGCAAGTTCCTGGATCATACTCTGCAGCTCTGATGGGGCATTTGCAAAAATGACTACGTCATCAGCAAAACGAAGGTGGGATAGATAAACTCCATTAATCTTTATCCCTTTGTTTTCCCAGTTCAGTGATTGAAAGACATTTTCCAATGTGGCATTAAAGAGCTTCGGAGATATGGTGTCACCTTGTCTCACTCCCTTTCCAATTTTTATGTGTGTTGTATTTTCAAACAGCCGAGTCTTTGCACTTGCATTTTCATAGATGTTATTAAGTTTCACTTATATATTGGGCCTTATCATCATCACCATCATTGTCAACCATTATCAATCCACTGCTGGACGAAGGTCTCCCCAAGTTTCCTCCACAACGGTCTGTCTTGTGCCAGTCTCCTCCATGTCACCCCTGCATACTTTCGAATTTCATCCACCCATCTCCCATGTGGTCTTCTTCTGGGTCTTTTCCTGTCCCTTGGAATCCAATCTGAAATTTCAGCTGTCCATCGATGATCTGTCCTTCTGGCAGTATGTCCAGCCCATTGCCATTTCAGGGCTTTAACTCTGATCATGATGTCTTCCACTCTTGTCATTTTTCGGATCCACGTGTTCCTCTTCTTATCTCTCCTGGTTATACCAAGTATGCACCTCTCCATGCTGCTTTGAGTTGTCTGCAGCCTTTGTATGTCTCTTTTAGTTAAGGTCCACGTCTCTGCACCATACGTAAGCACTGGAAGGATGCATTGATCAAACACTTTTCTTTTAAGACATAATGGCATATTGCTCTTGAAAATTATGCTGTTTCTTCCAAAAGCTCTCCAGGCAAGTTTTGTGCGCCGATTAATTTCTTTATCAATGTGACCCTCACTTGATATCTGCTGTCCAAGATAAACGTACGTATCTGTTATCTCCAGTTTTTCTCCATCAATCGATAAATCTTCATTTCTTGTAAAAGCATTGAACATCACTTTTGTCTTCTGAAAGTTCATTTTTAATCCCACTTCTTTACTCTTGTCAGCAAGTTCCTGGATCATACTCTGCAGCTCTGATGGGCCAGTTGCAAAAATGACTACGTCATCAGCAAAACGAAGGTGGGTTAGATAATCTCCATTAATCTTTATCCCTTTGTTTTCCCAGCTCAGCGACTGAAAAACACCCTCCAATGTGGCATTAAAGAGCTTTGGAGATATGGTGTCACCTTGTCTCACTCCCTTTCCAATTTTTATGTGTGTTGTATTTTCAAACAGCCGAATCTTTGCACTTGCATTTTCATAGATGTTATTAATAATATTAATGTATGCATCTTCAATACCGCAGGTTTTCAGAGCCATTGTAACTGCTGATGGTTTCACAGAATCAAAGGCTTTTTCATAATCGATAAAAGCCATGCACAATGGAAGTTCATATTCCCTCGCTCTTTCAATTAGTTCTCTCAGTACGTGGATATAATCTATTTTGCTGTAGCCACTCCTGAATCCAGCTTGTTCTCTCGGTTGAGCCATGTCCAGTGTTACCTTCAAGCGGTGTGAAAGAACTTTAGTGAAGATTTTATAAACTACTGATAGGAGGCTGATAGGTCTGTAGTTTCCGAGATCCTCAATGTCACCTTTCTTATGTAGCAGGATCATTGTAGCGGTGTTCCAATCCTCAGGAATCTTTCCTTCATTAAGGCATCGAGTGAAAATTTGGGCGAGTACTGTTTCGATTTCTCCACTTGCTTCTTGTATGATGTCTACAGTAATTCCATCTTCTCCTGGAGCTTTTCCCCGCTTCATATTCTTGATTGCATGTGCAACTTCTGCTGGAAGGACTGGAGGAACTCTGGTACTGGTATCTTTCATGATGTCTGGAGTGCATGTATCATCCCTTTCATATAATTTGGAGTTGAAATCTTTCACTCTTGTCAAAATTTCGCCTCTATTTCTTGTTACAGAACCATCTTCTTTTCTCAGTGCCATAATCTGTTTCCTTCCCTTACTGAGATGTCCCTTTGCTATCTTTAGGCTTTGGTTGTTTTCAATTGCTTTCCTCACTAGTTCACAGTTGAATTTTCTTACGTCTTCAGTGATACTTTTTCTTACTGTCTTGCATAGCTCTATATATTCCACTTTGGAAGTCACATCTTCTTTAGTTGTCCTCATCTCTCTTCTTTTTGCATCAACATTTTCGTTTTTCCTGATAATTTGTTTACATGCAACTTGTTCTTAGACCCAGCTAATTTTGTTGCTGTTTCCATAAGAGCTTCGGTTACTTTTCTGTTAACTTCAGAGATGTCCACTTCTTCCTATGTTAGGCCTTCCAAAGCAGAGAACCTGTTCTTCAGTTCCAACTTGAAGGTATTATGGTGTTTTTTAAGGTTGGTTATGTCAATAGGTTTTGTTTGTCTTATGAGCTTGCCACGTTCAAGTTTAGTGTTGAGGTGCATCTTACATCTCACCAATCTATGGTCACTACCTGTGTTGAACTTGTTTAGCACACTGCAGTCTTCTATGACGAATTTTTTGTTACACATAATAAAATCAATTTCACTTGTCGTCCCATTTGGATGTCTCCATGTCCATTTCCTGTGTGGCTTTTTCTTGAAGAAGGAGTTCAAGATGAAAAACCCTTCTGCCTCCACAAACTCAACAAGAGTATTTCCACGCTGGTTTCTGTTGCCGTGACCGAATTTACCTACTGAAGTTTCATTCTGTTGCCGTTGTCCTATTTTTGCATTGAAATCTCTCATAATTATTTTCAAGTGCTGCTTACCTTTATTATTTAGATGACAAATTTCCTCATAAAATTCTTCAATTTCTTCTTCAGGATGACTTGTGGTGGGTGCATAAGTTTGAATAATCTGAGCCTGGTATCTTTTCGAGAGTTGGATAACAAGTCGTGCAGCTCTGTCAGAGGAACTTTCAACTTCTACAACTTTATCCTTCAGTTTCTTGTTTATTATAAATCCAACACCACTAGTTCTGCCAGTATCTGTCCCACGATAGTAGAAGAGATGTCCACTTTTCAGTTCGATGAGATCTTCTCCTTTTCTCCTTACCTCACTTAGCCCCACGATGTCCCACTTGATCCTTTGTAATTCCTCTTCCAATTCAAGAAGCCTTGAATCAGAAGATAGGGAGCGTCCATTGTAAGTAGCCAAGGTAAGCATCAGATGGCAGCCTAGTCCGGTCCTCCGGGGATTCTTAGCACCCTCTGCCTTCATGTCGCACTGGCCGCTGCCTTGGCCAGGTACATTCCAGCTGCCGGAGACTGAGGGCCAAGATTTAAGTTGTGGAATCATTTTGGAGGGGTTTGGCCATAACTCACCGCGCTGTCCAAGCGGGTTGGTGAGTGTGGGATAGAATTTCCTCTAATCCCGATGGTATAGTTATACCGCTATTGGCGGTCGTCAGAGCCTCTTTAGTGGGAACAGGATGCACCACGAGAAGGCGGGGTTGACATTTGTCAAGGAGAGGCTGTGATGTTACGCATCACCTGACCTTATATGTGAAACTAAGTCTAAATTTACAAGACAGAAATATTGACTTGCACAAAGCACACAAGAAGATAAAGAATACAGTTCAACTTTTTGAGGAAAGAATTGTAAATCTTGGTCCATACTACAGTATGTCTCTTCAAAGTCAGAAGAACATGAAGTTCAAAGGGATTGAGCTCCACACAAATGAAAGACACAGTCCTGCAATAAGTTCGTCTGCTTTTATTAAAAGTCTGAAAGAGGCTGTTGGAAAGCGTTTGCTTGAAGAAGATGATGTTGATTTGCCTGAGTGTGTCAAGATTTTAGAATGTGTGAAGTATTAGCCACAAAATCCTGGGAAGCATCTGACATTTGGTGAAGTTGAAGTTAGAAAGTGAGTACGCAAATTCCGCTTAAATGAAAAAGAAGCAGTTCGTGGTTTCCGCGAGTATCTTCAAGAAAATAAAGTCCCGGACATACTATTTTCATCTAAAGCACACTTTGAGCAAAATTGCAATATCTCCCAGTGAATGTGAAAGGGGTTTCTCTCAGATTAATCTTATACTAACTTCATCTAGGTCATCTCTACTTCTACGGACAACTTCTGCACTGATGGTCATCAGGATAGTAGGACCTCCTCTCTTTCAGTTCAACCCTAGCAAATATCTGGATTCATGGCTGCTCCGAGGTAGTCATTCTGCAGTTGATACCAAAAGCAAGAAGCGATCTAGAGATGGCGAGGATATATCGGAGGATATGTTAAAAGTGTGGAAGTTCCTGTAATAACAACTTCATGGTGAGTACCGGCACCTTTTTTCCCAGAAAAAAGCACTGGTCCCATAAAAATTACATTGATCTTTAAATATGAGAAACCTGACAAGCCGTGGTCTAAGCGCTCGCTTCTAACCATTCGTCCGAGATGGGTCCAGGTTCGAATCCGGGGTCATGCATTCATCTTACGGCACTGGTTCTCTCCCTTCCCTGGAACCAGTAGCCTTAAATTAGGGACGGGGAAACTGCTTATAGCTCACTGAGCTGCTCACAGTGGTCGTTAATTTTCCAAGTAAAAAAAAAAAAAAAAAAAAGGAACCTGGCAAATCACAAGTAAAGAACTGAAAACAGAACAAAGAAATTTCAAGAAAAAAAAACTTCAATCGAGTACGGAATTTAAACATCAGAAGTGCTTTTACAAAAATTCGTCAAATGTTTCAAACGACAGCTTCAACGGCTTAATATGTTTGCATGCTATTTATTGCCCAAATAGGTATTTACTTTTCAGAACATAAATATAGACAGGGGTTGTAAGGCCTTTTTCTTAGAGTCCAACTGAAATATGATTATAAAGGCATTATTTTGTGTGAATGGAAACATTTGTTTTGTTAAAAATCTATTTTACAAAAAGACAGCCCAAAAACTGACATTTTTTTTCCAACCAAAAACATTACAAACTAAACATTTTTTTTTCACTAACAAAAAAGAAAAGGTATGACCATTTCTTAGCACCCGATCAATATGCCAAATCTAGATTGTAGAAATATATTGGCTGTCTCTCAACTACATGGGCGAAGTCTTTTTTTTTTATTGGATATTTTTTTTAATTATTTATTGGACAGATATACAATGACATATATATATATATATTGAACTTGGTTGACAGGTAAATACAGTTCAGATATATTTTTTTTTTGTTTCAACGCCAGCAATGTACATAGGTGAACAAAAAACTCAGCAAATAAACCCCCGAAAGACAAACTCAAACAACCATGCCTTACCTGGGATTCGAACCCAGACCCCCTCCTCCGTTGGGCGAATGATCAGAAGCCATCGCTGATACCACTGCGCCACCTGGGCGGCAATAGGCGAAGTCTGATTTCTTCTTATAAGAACGGCAGTCTCGTTTAGCTGTTTTGTAATCTTCAGAACTAACACAAACGCAGTCAATTGGTTGTTTCGATGTCGTGTTGAAAGCAGTTATGGCATTCCAGGGCCGTAGCTACCGGAAGGTCAGGGAGGGCGGTTGACCTCCCAGAATGATCATTCCAGGAGCGTAAATTCGTACTGTGGGGGATGTAAAAAATAGAAATGTAACTAAATAACAAAGTTACACCCTTCAGTATTTTTCTTTTAAAGACTTTAGTTAGGATGATGCAGTATTCTATGCAGTTAGCCAGGGTACAGAATAGCATACACTACGAGGTGTGAATATTTCATATCCATGAAGAGAATTTTCCAAAACAGTGAATGGAGGCATAGAAAGCAATATGCTGATATACCTAAATTCCACAACATTTCCCGTTGGGATTAAGAGATAATTAATCATCTATGCTCTGTCGCACAAAGTTCTCCGAGTGTTTAACCTTGAAAGGAATTTTTCCAAGCCCTACCACTAAAGCTTCTTCCTATTGTTACGTTAAATATCCGATACTCATTCGTTCTGCGATGGTTTGTTTTTCGTTCTGCATTTCTATGGAGTGTTGTGCTGTCGTCGTTCATATAACGTTTACACATTACTTGGTATTTATAACCTGTGGTTCTTGGGTATTTACCTAGATTTTTAATAAAATTATGTCAAAAACCTGAAGTGCGATTTTTGAACAATCATAGTACTTTACTATAACGGCAGTGGGTGAGAAAGTAAAAACCACGTATTATTTGAGTGGAACTCGAAGGGGCGTAATTTTGAACTCAAAGGGGCGCAATTTCAAGCCTCGCCCTCCCAAATAAGAAAAGTTTGCTACGGTCCTGGTGGAATCTCCAAACTTATAGGTGTCCTTTAGTAAATCCGGCCATGAGTAAAACAGTATTTCTTCATTTCGGAGGAGAGTTATTAGTTTTCGCATATTTACAAGGATAAAACCTTTTATGGTATTGGTGATTTAATATCTATGTAAATTGTTTGTTTTTGAATTGCCTCTCACAGAAGAAAGCATTTGATTCACGGAAGGGTGTCTTCGAAAGTTGGTTATAGTGTAATCTAAAAGTTTGAAGGAATAGTTGATATTTTCCGCAACTATAAAAAAAAAGTAAAGCGTTATTGTTTTGTTGGAATAAAAAGGGAAATGGTTCGCTAAGTCTTAGTTCGGTTTTAAGGGCCAACATATTCGCCGCACGCTTCTAGACACACACTGGCTGAACCGTAAACCTTCACAGCAAATGAGAAGCGTTGTCGAAATCCCGAGGCTTAAAGCATTGCCGCCCGTTGCCGGGGAGCTTGGACGGGCGAGTTGCATCGCTCACTCGCCGCCGACCCCTCGATGCACTGCCGGGGATTGACCGAGTTCTTGCGCTTACGAACCCTATTCAGCGTCCCTTGCTCGAGAAATAAAACATGAAAAGGTATGTTTGTTTCACTAATCTCGTGTCGGTTTCATTATGCTGGTTCTTGTTTTTAACGCCACACCTTACGAGATTTGATTGTGAAATTTTTCTGCTGTAACAATATGAGCTTTTATTATTGTTGTTGCTCCGAGCAAAAATGTGATACATTTGTTTGACAACACTCCCATGTTTTTTTTATAAAAGAATATATATCTCTACCTTTTCTCCTACAAATTCATCCTACCTTATCGAAATGATGTGGTGTTTGTTCATTTAAGAACACGATTATAATTTATTTGACCTTTGCGTTGTTTTCTTTTCTCTCCCACTTTTTTTATCTTACTGTAATTGCAAAGATCCGCCCAAAATATTACCTACTTTTAATTGCAACCCATTCCACGCGTCGTCGCAAATATGATTCTGCTGTGGTGGAAGTTAAAATGATGTTTTTTGCCTTGAAATACATTTTACTTAATAGATATGAATCTCCTTTTTCAAAATAATATGATGCTTTTAGGAAATATGCTTGTTTGCTGAAATGTTAATCTAGAGTACACCAAATTGAACAAGTTGAAAGCATTTACACACACACACACACACACACACACACACACAGCGTAGTATAAGTCCATTTATCTACTGTTACAATATGGTATGTACAAATCGCAAAGATTTCTGGCTGCAGTGGGAGGTGTTTTCAAGGCAGACGTTAATCAATTCACAAATGCATTCCAATGAGGTAAAAATAATATTAAATCAAATATTATAATACTCGTGACTGCCACGGAAAGGACCTCAGGTTCGATCCCAGCAGGTACGAATACCCGATCCACAAATATCCGCCGTGCATCGGATGGGCACCTTAAGCCGTCGGACCCCGGGTACTGGACCCCAGGTAATAAATAAGGGCGTCTTCTTCCCTCTTTCTACTTCGCTTCCGTGTCCTTTTCCTATCGGGCACTCTAGCCCAAATCTCCTAGCTTCCTATTTCTAAGGGTTGTTTAAGACCTGGGGGTCAGACACTCCCTTCCTAAATTCCTCTACATATGATCTGATCGGATCTGATCTGAATTGAAACATACAAATGCAAATATTCAAATAAAAAAGAAATAATAATGTGTTATACAAAATTTCTAATGTATCCAAAAATTGTTTTTCAATGTGTTTACTTACTACCTCTCCCTGTACTATCTTGTAATTAACCCTAACTATCTTTCTAAAAAAAAATATATTTATTTTATTTTCTCTAAATTTTTACGAAACATTCTATATGAATCTCTCCTTAGAGTCTTCTAAAAGAGCGTTTCCAGAGAAATTGTGTATAACCTGATTCAGGTGGAAATTCCTCGTTGGGCCACCACCCGCAAAGTGGAAGTTCTTTTTGAAAGAATAAAAAGAACGCTTTTTTTTAATAAATTTCGAAAAATGTCTTTTCTTTTTAGGATCCTTAAAAATGCTATGTTATTTCTAATAGGCTTAAAATTATAAAATAGTTAACCTAACTGAATTACAAATAAGTTTTTTAGAATGCAAGTTAATAAATGAATTGAATGAAATGATAGGAAAAAAATCAATGAATCCGTACCAATTCTTTATTAAACCCTCATATTTGGCTTTTTGTAAAGTCCGATATGAGAAATAAAATAAAGAAACTGATAGATATTTTATGTTTAACCTTTGCCTTGAAAATACCTCCCAGTAGAAAGCGAAAGCTTTTTTTAAGGCAGAGGTTCATTAATTAATTAATGCATTTAATTGAGGTTAGATATTTTGTGTTTAATCTCTACCGTAAAAACGATCATTTTGTATATAACCATATTATACCAGAAAATAAATAGACTTAAGCTTCTCTCTAATCACGTTCAACTTGCTTTGTTTGCTGTTGGTTGGTTTCAGATTTTTTAAGCATCTTCGAATGATTTCAAATGTTACAAGCGCTGTAAATTAACCCAGTCGAATATATTTCATGGGTAACAGTGTAGTAAACCAACCAGTTGAATGTTTGTGTTTGCAAAACTTTTCGCATTTGCAAGAGAATGTCGTCAATAGTATTAAACAGAATACTTTGGCCGCATATTCAGATAAGTTTTAAATGCTTGACGAAATATTTAACACCTTTATTTCACGTCTTACAGTGTAGTAAATTAACCAGTTGAATGTACAGACACCAGACAAGAAATTAGTCACCTCCAGAAATTTATTTTTATTACTTAGATCACACGTCAGAGGCGAATTTACATCTTTTGGGGCCCTAGGCGCTAAAAGATTCGGCCCCCTCCCCTCCACCTCTTCGTATCGTCTCAGAAAATTTCACCCGTCAGATTAAAAAATAATAATAAAATCAAGAGAAAAGTGTTTACCTTTTTTAAAATGCCATTCTACCTTTCTATAGTTAGAACGTTTTGTGAGAAACAGTGCTAATGTAATCGCTTTGTCTGTCCGTGCACATCGAATTCATTTTTTGGAGATATTTCGAAAGTTATTTTTGCGGCTACTAGGATATCAAAGGATATTAAGTTTGGCAGTCTAAATATCCCATATACTTCTTGAATTTACCCCTAAGGGCTGCCAAAGTCGGAAATTAAAAAAATTGAGGTTCTGTTGTGAAGAAACTATTCAACCAAAAGGATCGGCAAATGATTTTAACTGTTCCTATCAAAACAACTACATTGATAAAAACTCGAACATTTTGAGTAACAACAACAGCAAAACAAAAAAACAAAAAAAAAACAAAAAAAACAGAACATGCTACTAAATATGAGAAAGCAAAATATCAATTGATAATACAAATAAAGTGGTCACCTTTAAGGATTGATTTGTTTCGGTCCGTGAAAACCAAAACAAAACTGGCAATCCAATTATATGTTTCAGGGGCCCCTCACGCTCTGAAGCCCTAGGCCCGCGCCTAGTTGGAAATCCTCCCCTGCACCACGTGCTGAAATCAAAGCATTAATTCTTGCCAAAAGAGATTCAACAATATGATTTAAGTAACTTGAGTCAATTTTTGGCCATCCTAAGAACAGTTTGTCCCACAATTCATTGAGATTCCTAAGATGCTGAAGTTTGGTTTTTACACTTCGTTCAAGGTGGCCCAATAAATTCTCGATGAGATGTAAATCTGGCGATTTAGCTGGCCAGTCCATGAGTCCCAAAGCTGTATCATGCTCTTCACACCCGAACTTAGACGGGCTGGGCCCGAGCCTGAAAGCCCATAGCAGAGCCCGGGCCCGATTCGGGCCCGTGCTGTAGAATATTTACTACGGTTCGGGCTCGGGCTCTTAGAGAGAGGCAGAGCGAGATAATTTTTTTAATATATAATTGTGATTTTATATGATTTAGCAAATGTGACACTTTATAGTTGGTAAAGGGAATTCTTCAGTAACTGGTTCTGGTTGGGGAGCGGGCATTCGAGATGGCCATTTATTCCGGGTTTGGGTAGAAAACGCCATAGGCCGCGCATGCTTTAGTGTGTTTCTGAAGAGAAGAAAAAGCTCTTTCAAGAACTAAAGATATTGGATAGTTGATATCATGTCGACGATAATTTACCCCCATCTCCAAGCAGTAGCTGCCTGCCAATTCTATTTAGCAACGTACATATTACAGCGCATTATGGGTCGATAATATTAGCATTATTTGAGCAACACAATCGCAGCACCGCCCGATCATTTTGGAATCCCGGCCGCCCGAAGCGCATAAGATGGAAACGAAAGGTAAAAGACAATCGTACAGTTACACTATAAAAACAGATAGAGGTCCCTTCCCCACTCTCCATTTGAGAAATACATCGTGTACTTGCAGGAGGAGGAGGAGGAGAGAGTGGAAGTGTGGAAAAGATGTTTTTTATTAATGGTTGAACACGTTAGCCAGTTTTCGGGCTCGGGCTGTATCTTGCAATATAAAATTCGGGCTCGGGAGTGCTTGTGCTGATATACCACTGGCACGGACGGGCTCAGGCTCCGAAAATTGAGCCCAAACTCTGCTCTACTTCACACCATCCATAATAGTTTTAGCTGTATGAATCCTATAGTTGTCATTCTGGTAAGTCGGATAAGTTACTTGATGAGAATTGTGCAAATATTGTGCAAAAGGAAACACATGATTGTCTAAAATTTCTCTGTGGGCATGCTGATTCATCATATTCTTCACTTCTACTAGTGGGTCTAATTCACAACCTTCAAAAACAACCCCACAGCATAACATACACACCTTCTTTGGAAAGAACTCTTTGAATACACTCAGGATTGAATGTTTATTTAAACCACCTATTAGCCCTACCCTACGCCTTGCGTTATTTGAGTACAAGCCAAATTTGGATTCATCAGACAGTATGATAGCCTTCCACTGATAAAAAGTCCATGTCCTTACATGGCATGAATCTTCTATTAGCTTGGTCCATGTCCTTACATGACATGAGTCTTCGATTAGCTTGGTCCACGTCCTTACACGATATGGGCCAAGCTAATCGAGCTTTTTTGTGAGTTGAAGTTAACATTGGTCTCAATCTTGCAATTCTACTCTAGATATCCATTCGACGTAGTTTTTTACGCAATGTTCACTCAGATATAGACTTGTGAGGTCTATTATCAATAGACTGGAGGAGTTCCTGCCTTGTTTGAAATCTGTTTTCGTTGACCAGGCGAGAAATTCTGAACCGGCCACGACTTGTCAAAATAGTGTTCCGTTCACAGTTTTTCCTTTTATTTTCAGTCGAGTTTGACTTACACTAATTTTTATAAACACACAGAACTGTTCATTTGCAAATACCACAAATTGAGCAACTTTCTTGATGCTGTGGCCTTTTGACTTGCCAAAACCTGCGATACCTCTTTGCCAGGCACTTACAGTTGTCTTTCGACCCATTAATTTTAATTTTTCAAAAATTTCAGCTTAAAATTTTGCCTGTAGCAAGAAATAACAGACATTTTATTATTATATAACCCAAAAATATTTAAATAAAATTCTAATTATAACCTCAGAAATATATCATATATACATATGTTGATGTAGGTGACTAATGTTTTGTTCGGGGTATTTATTTCTTGCTTTTGTGATAGTTTCTCATTTGCAATAGAACGCTATCGACAGTATTAAAAACAAGATGCTTTGGTCGCATGTTAAGATACGTTTTAAACGCTTGATAAAGCATTAACACCTTTATTTCATCTTCCACAGTGTAGTAAATTAACCAGTCGAATATATTTCTTGCTTTTATAACACTTTCTTATTTGCAAGAGAATGCCATCCACTTTCAGGTAAGTTTGTGAAATATTTAGCTCCTTTATTTTGAAAGACAAAATTTTGATGCCTGGTTTCAGGTTCTGTATAACTGTGTCTTAATACTACACTGAAGCGCTTTTGTCACATTAATTGGATTCCCCTTATTCAAATATCAAAATATTTTCGTGCTAGATAGTAACACAATCTAATAGCTGTCGAAGCACGATAAAACGATGTAGGTCTGTAACGTACCAGGAGATGTGACGTACCTGCCAGCAGGACGCACATGACATAAAGGCAGATAGGAATGAGAATACATGTCCGCGTAGCTTAATTGGTAGAGCAACTTATTCCGGAATGAGTGACCCGGCCCGAGCCCCGGCGCGGATAAAAATGACGGAGAAATTTACTTCGTTATAATGGCGCCCGAACTATCCGGATGACCCGACCGTTCAAAATCTCGCATGGGTGTGATGTTATTTCCACACAGCGAGATAGGAAAAATAAGAGAATCCTTTCTCCAGCACTTCGAAAAAAAAAAAAAAAATAAGGGAGAGATGATGTAACGTACCAGGAGATGTGACGTACCTGCGCGAAGGACGCACACGACATAAAGGCAGATAGGAATCAGAATAAGCGTCCGCGTAGCTTAATTGGTAGAGCAACTTATTCCGGAATGAGTGGACCCGGGTTCGAACCCCGGCGCGGATAAAAGTGACGGAGAAATTTACTTCGTTATAGGTCTTAAAGCGTTTAATAAAATCTAAAATGTATACACACTAAAAAACGCTAGATCTTTCGCATGTGCTACACATGCATCATCACACTATGTACTGATCAAGTCCGGTGCATGCAGTTATATATATATATATATCAGAAAACGTATGCGCATAAATCTGCGCAGGGTACAATAAAATAAACATGGAAAGAGGTATATGTATGTAATTTCAAACACTAAATTAAAACTGGATCCCTTGCCAATTGTTTCCATGTAGAAGGTATAATAACTGGGGTTTCATTATTGCAACATTGTTCACCATATGCGATAATAAACATACTTTCAGAAAATAAAGTAAGTCTTTTGGTATGAGTACGCAAGATAATAAATGCGTCGTTCCATAATGGTATCAAAGAGTCTTCTTTCACTAGGCGAGCAAGGGCTGTAGCAGATGAACCAGTTCTTACAGAATACTTCTGCTCCTGGATTCGAGTTGATAAGCTAAGAAGGGTGGATCCGATGTAAGTTATAGTAGTAGTACGTGGGGAGTCGTTACTCACCAAGGGAATTCCGTATACACCACATTGTCTCAGGTTGTCGGGTTTATCTTTATCATTACGAAAGGCACCAAAAAGAAACAGTAAGTAGAATCACCAAAATCAATTTTGTTTTTTCGACATAAATTACGAAGTGGTGGAGTAATAAGTGGGTGATAAGAGAATGAACCGACGCATATTTTTGTTTTATTATCCACAGGTGTAAAAGTGGTAGAGCTTACACGATGATACCTTGAAATAAGCTTGCTGCCCTTCGCAGTTTGGTGGCGCGATCCCATACCCACTCGTCTACTATTGTCTCCCGCGACTTAGAACTTTCTCGGTAGGGTCTTTAGCATTGCTAAACATTTTGGATACCCAGCCTCGCATGTTGAAACCCTTATTTCAAGGTATCGTCGTGTAAGCTCTATGAAAGAAGACTCTTTCATACCATTATGGAACGACGCATTTATTATCTTGCGTACTCATACCAAAAGACTAACTTTATTTTCTGAAAGTATGTTTATTATCGCATATGGTGAACAATGTTGCAATAATGAAACCCCAGGTATTATATCTTCTTCGTGGAAAAAAATTTGCAAGGGATTCAGTTTTAATTTAGTGTTTGAAATTACATGCATATACCTCTTTCCATGTTTATTTATTGTACCCTGCGCAGATTTATGCGCATACATTTTCTGATATATATGTATACTTGCATGCACCGGACTTGATCAGTACATATCCTGATGATGCGTGTGTAGCACATGCGAAAGATCTAACGTTTTTTAGTGTGTATATATTTTAGACTTTATTAAACGCTTTACGACCTACATCGTTTTATCGTGCTTCGACAGCTATTAGATTGTGTTCCCCTTATTCGATAACACGTGCTTTTGTTTTTAACGTCTGACGCGATCGTTTCTATTTTCATAAACATCAGCATTAAATAGAATGTAATTTCTTCGCAGTTTTTCATTCCTTTCAAATAATATTTGGAGAATGTTCCTACATAAATAACGTATCTGAACGTCATTCAGATTCATAGTACTCTGTAACTTAACCTTTGAAACAAAACACGTGCTCAAAGAAACTTTTACAAGGATGCTGTTTAGATTCTAACAGTTTTATTTATTTATTTGTTTTTTGATTGAGGGTTTAAACCTTTCCAGACCAAAATTTTATTTTTGAAATTGGAAACTTTTTTTTTTCGTCGAATTTTTGTGGTGTTTTGAGCTTGTAATAAATGAAAGCAATACTCAAACTTTTCATAACATTTTATTCCTCAAAATACTAAATGTTTGTGAACAAAATCGGAATACAAAAGTTGAAATACCTGATAATTTGACTGCCTTTTCCTTATTTTGTTTCCTTCATGAACATGAAACCACATCGTTCTTTTCAAAAGTAAATTCTGTTTTTTTTTTTTTTTTTTTATTGGAACTTTAACGACCACCGTGAGCAACTCAATGGCCATAAGCAGTCGCCCGTCCCTAATTTAGGGTCACTGGTTCCAGGGAAGGGAGAGAGCCAGTGCCGTAAGACAAACACAACATCCATGCTTGACCGGGATTCGAACCCGGACCCCTTACGGACGAATGATCAGAGGCCAGCGCCACCGGGGCGACAAATTCTGTTTTGATCTCTGAATATAGGAAAATGTTCAATAGAATATTTTTCACTTCACACATGGAAATCAACAAAGCAGTTTCTTTTTTTCTTGGGGGAGGTGGGTGGACGCAAAATTATATCACATTTTTGGCACACAACATAGGAAAATCCAGTCTTGCGATTATAATGTTGTTTTGGATAGTTGTCTTCCAGCTACAACGGGTTTAATAAGAATTTGTTGTATTAAAAGGACTACGAAAATTCAAGAAGTTGTTGTTTCTGAACAACAATGGCCTGGAAAAGGTTAACGACAACCGTGAGCAAGTCAATGGGCTATAAACAGTCGCCCGTCCCTAATTTAGGGCCACTGGTTCCAGGAGAGGGGAAGAGCTATAGTGATGTAAGACAAGCATAACATCCATGCCTCACCGGGATTCGAATCCATGTCGAACGAATGATCAGAAGCCAGCGCTTGCAGCCCTGCGCCACCGGGGCGGCATAGAAGTTTTAATAACCTGCGATTATAGCATTATATGATTGCAATGTGTTAAATAAATGCTCATCTCGTTTCACTAAAAAATACCGTTTTTGTTTTTAGTATCTTTACACAGATTTTAAATTGCTCTTTGCCATCCTGGTGGCGTAGTCTGGACGCTGAATTCTGACCTTTCATGTCCCGGATCAGGCATGGGTAGTGAGTTTGTCCAATGGCGCTGTCTCTGTACGAACCTGCGGTCTTAAACTAGGTACCGGCGACTGCTCATAGCCCCTAAAATGCGCATAGTGGTCGTTAAACCCCGTAACAAAACAGGCAGATGCTCTTCCAAAATAAACTTTCTGTATCTTACTCTAGAAAAAATATAATCATAAATCGAATGGATTTTACAATTCGTACTTGATGAACTGTTTAACTTTTTAAGCGGACGATGTATCTGAAACAACATTTTCTGCGCTCCCGAAAGAGAAATGTTCACATAGCGGCCAGGTTTTACGAAAGCTATCGGAAAATAATTCCCTTCCCACTCAAATCTCAGCAGTACCGACCATAAATCAGCCAATGGTGTTCAGCGGTCGCTTGTAGTTCTTTCCACTTCATGACCTGAGGAATGATTCGGAAGGGCTAGTTCCTTGACACGGACATCATATTAATATATATACAACGTATGATAATTATTATATACACCACCATCACCATGTTATCCCTATGAGAAGAAACATTCAATATCCAGTAACTTTTTAAATACCACTTGAATGAAAATGGTACATGACAGAAATTGTAGAACTCCATAAAGTGTAAGAAATGCATTCACATTTTGTTGCTTAGCAAATTGCAAAGAAAATGGGTGCTGAAAGATATAATGTTTCTTCCCCATTCTACAAATTATTCAACGAAATTTAAATTAAAACAGAAGAAAGAAAGAAACCAACCAGCGCCGTTTCCAGACAATATGACACCGGACAAAAATTCCGATATGGGGCCCCCGGCATTGCTATTTGTTTAAACAGCAACGACTGAAAGAATTTATGTATAAGTAGCCCAGGTGGGCAAACCCCAGTGATAAACATAAGTGCACTTCTTCGTGTGGATAACACAACGACTATTTAAAAGGGAAACAATGATTCTTAAAAAATCACGATTTGTGCTTGGCCCTCATGGCCCTCGAGGCTCAAGCCTCCCCCACACTCGGGATCGGGAGGGAGGACAGCTTTCTTTGTTTCTTATTTTGTCACAAAAGTTCCACCCTAACACCTAAATTTCCTCCTGCCTCATCGGGAAATCGAAGCTACGAGCAAGGATTAAAAAAAAAACAAGTTAGTAAAATCATGCAATGCATTAATTATATTACGCTTTCGAACATACCAGAAATCATTACTCAAGTTATGAGGATAATGGCTGTGGAATAAATCTCGGTCCTGACCTTTGATCCCATTTCGATGATATTCAACAGAACCGGTTCAGTATACCTCCGAAATAACATGATAAAATTTTGTCGCAATCGAAGCATTTTTACGTAAGTTATGATGCATAAAGGCAATGGAATAGATCTCGCTCCTGTGTCCTAACCTTTGACCCTATTTCTCCCGAATTTGTCCCCAGGCAGGCTCCTACAACATACTAAAATTTCATTGAAATCAAACCCTTTTTACGTCAGTTATGACGCATAACAGCAGTGGAATGGATCCCGCTCCTATGTACTGACCTTTCACTCCATTTCGTTCACTTTAAATAAGGTTCCTTCCCAGATGATACCCTACCAGATACTAAAATTTCATCGAAATCGAACGATTGTTACGCGAGTTATCGTGCGGACGGACATACGCACACAACACGTGACGTAATGCAGCAGATGGGAATCGCGACCATATGCTCGCAAGAGTATGACGTCATAAAACTTTAATAGGATCCAAACACAACGCGTGACGTAATGAGACAGATGGCGTGACCGCGCGCCAACATTCTCAAACGCGAGATTGTGACGTCATAAGATTTCTAAGCATTGGAAGCATTAATGGAACGACGCCATGGCACTAAAAACGTTATAAATCGGGGTGATTATTTAACCCACTAAACGAATTCTCCTAAAGTCGAGATCAAGCTAAATCGATTTCTAGTACCAGAAAACGGTAGGTTAACCACTTTCATCAAAATTCTTAGAGCCGTTTCCAAAATAAAATGTACATACATACATACAAGAATTGCTACTTTAAAGTGGACGTCATGTAATTTTGCTTCCTATACTTCCAATGGGAAAACTTCTGTACACATTTTCTTCACAATTAATGCGTTCCCAAGAATGAAAAGTTGAACATCGATTAAAATAGCTTCATTTCATAATTTGGAATACTTAATATTTTCTAAACCATAACCGTAATAATATTTTCTAAACCATAACCTTATTATGCAATCCAACATTTATTTGTCCACTGACGTCATCAAAGTACAGGTCGCGCCATCTTTTTTCTGGTTTCAACACCACCAAAGGAAACGTTATTGTTTTTTAATATAATTATGCTTATGTTTTAGAAAATGTTAAGTATTCCAAGTTATAGTATGAAGTTATTTTAATCGATGTTCAAATTTCCATCCTTGGGAACACACTAATTGTGAAGGAAATGTGTACAAAAGGTTTTGCAATGGAAATATAGGAAGAAAAATTACTTGACGTCCACCTTATTAGTGTGGGATAAAGGCGATGGAATGGATGCCGATCCTATGTCCTGACCTTTGACTCCATTTGGCCCATTTCCGATAGGGTTCCTCTCCAGGTGATCCCCTACCACATACTAAAATTTCATCGAAATCGAACCATTTTTACGCACCTTATGACGCATAAGGGCAATGGAATGCATCCCGCTCCTATGTTCTGACATTTGACTCCAGTTCACCTATTTTCAATATGGTTTGTCTCCAGGTGGTCTCCTACCACATACTAAAATTTTATAGAAATCGAACCATATTTACGCAAGTTATGACGCATAAGGGCAATTGAATGGATCCCGCTCTTATGGCGTGAACTTTGACCCCACTTCACCCATTTTCAATAGGGTTCGTCCTCTGGTGGTCCCCTACCACATACTAAAATTTCATCGAAATCGAACCATTTTTACGTGAGTTATCGTGCCGACAGACGGGCGGACAGACGGACGGAAAAAGCTGGAGCATATACGCTTCTTCAACCTACGGTTCGAAAGGATAAAAAATGCAGAAGAACTTTCATCTTTCTGGATTGATGTTTCTTCTTTTGTTTAAATTAAAAAAACTAATAAATACAGACATTTGACGTAGGAACATCAAACAGAAGCCTTCGCTCTTTCCACGTTTATAAGTGAGTCACGGAAAATTTCTCATTGAAAATCCTTCTAGTTATTTGTTCAGTTGCTGCTTTCCATCTTTGGTGAATTCCCAGCATTGTGCGGGGCTCAAAGAAGCAACCTGCCAAGTGGCTTGGCAGTTAGTGTACGCGAGTCGGGAGGAATTAGAGGCCGCTGTGGTGCAGTGGAAGCATGTCCGGCGCGTAACTAGAAGACCCTGGGTTCGATTCCCGGTGGCGGTCAATGATAATTTTTCCGTGATTCACTTATAAACGTGGAAAGAGCGATGACTTCTGTTTGTTCTAAAAAAAAAAAAAAAAACTGCTGGTGAGTGGTCAGAGAGTTTGATTTTTTGGAAACCCATATGACTCTTGGGGCGTTGGGGCCCCAGTTCAGGTGGGGGCCCTGGGCACCGGCCGTTGGTCCACCCCTTAAGACAACTATGCCCAAGGCATGATTCGGAAGGGCTAGTTCCCCTGACGCAGACTTCATACTACAAGCGACTTAAATATCTTCTCTCTCCTTTCGTTGCCAATGTTGTAGCAATTTTAGCAGGTAATTAGTCAGAAAGTATTAGTGTCTATCACCCTCTAAATTACCAATTTGAATAAAAATGCTAAGCAACGATTCCTGACGCGCAGGTTTACTCGTTCCAGTTGCGTTCGGTACACTTCCTAGACACCGAATATATTAGTTCGAGCTGATTTCAGCCCATTTTATTAACCCCGGGTTAATTCGTTCCAGCTTGCTACAGAGTTAATAGAACAAATTTATCGCACGTGGGTAAAATGTAATGTGAATGCAGTAGAATTTTAAACAAGATCACTGTGAATACAATACAATTCAACGAAACTCCTTGTGAATAAAATACAATTTAAACAAACTGGTCGTGAATACCGTCTTTTTAACGATTAGTTTTATTTACGCTTTCCAACCGTAGGTTGACGAAGCGGATATGCTCCAGCTTTGTCTGTCTGTCCGCACGATAACTCGCGTAAAAATAGTTCGATTTCGATGAAATTTTAGTATGTGGTAGGGGACAACCTGGGGACGAATCCTATTGTTAATGGGAGAAATGGGGTCAAAGGTCAGGACATCGGAGAGGGATTCATTCCATCGCCCTTATGCGTCATAACTTACGTAAAATTGCTTCGATTGCGACAAAACTTTATCATGTTGTTCCGGAGGTATACTGAATTGGTTCCGTTGAATATCATTGAAATGGAGTCAAAGGTCAGGGCACAGAAGCGAGATTTATTCCACAGCCGTTATCCTCATAACTTGACTAAAAATGCTTCTATTGCGACAAAACTTTAGTAAGTTGTTCCGGAGATATACTGAACCAATTCCGTTTAATATCATAGAAAGGGAGTCAATGATCATGGCAGAGAAGCGAGATTTATTCCACATCCATTATCCTCATAACTTGAGTAATAACTTGAGTAATGATTCCTGGTATGTTGGAAAGCGTATCACAATCAATGCATTGCATGATTTTACTAACTTGTGTTATTCTTACTCACACCATTCGCTGAAGTGTCTAAAATACATAACACCTTCAGAATTTTATTGGTGCCGCCCCGGTTGCGCAGTGGTTTAAGGCGTTGGCCTCTGATCATTCGTCCGTAAGGGGTCCGGGTTCGAATCCCGGTCAGGCATGGATGTTGTGTTTGTCTTACGGCACTGGCTCTCTCCCTTCCCTGGAACCAGTGACCCTAAATTAGGGACGGGCGACTGCTTATAGCCCATTGAGTTGCTCACGGTGGTCATTAAGCCTCCAATAAAAAAAACAAATTCTATTGGATAACAAAATCGTTAGAAAAATATACAAGTAATAGCCTTTAAATCGAAATGTTCACTTGTTGAAGAACAGTTACCTAGATCACCAGTGTCTCACGAAGATTTGTGAGTGATGAAACCATAAATACAGATTCAATCGCTTAAATTGTAAATCACTTTACAATATGCATTGCTAAATGATGAACTTTTTCTCTAGCTCATAGGAATGCCTTCTGCAACATACACAGCCAACAAACAACACGCATAAAAAAATAACTCAGCTGAAGCATTTTGCTTCTAAAAAAATTCAGTAAAGATACATTGTTAACTTTTTTGTGGTAGATTGCACCAAAATTGGTGCTACACCAGCTGCACCACTTTCTGAGAAAAGATACACCATCGTGGTTTGCAAACAAAACCCAACAAAGTGGTTCAGCTTTTCACCACGTTATGGTACAAGGCTGCACCATGTTGCTGGGTTTACTTTGCACCAAAGAATGGTGCTTTTCTAAGAAAGGGGTGCAGCTGGTGTAGCACCACTATTTGGTGCAACCTACCACCAAATTTTTAACAGTGTACTGTATTTCTGAAATTCATTTTAAACGTTGGTTCCCTTACGAAAATAGGTCACCAGATATTATACTTTCATTATGGCTTAAAATTCGGTACGTTATTCGGTGGGATAACTTAAATAATTTTCAAAACAGATATCTGCTATACACTATATTGACAAAAGTCACCAGACACCCCTTCAAAAAAGCAAATGAATGGAACTGCTGCGTTGTTAAGATACGCGGTACAGCTGCAAACGGTGTAAAAACAAGCTTGCGGCTGACCGCGATCATATCGCACTGGGAGGTTGAGTGAAAATGTCGCGGCGGGAGAGAACTTACTAGAGAGATGCATGCTTGTTGTAACTAAGAAAGATAAACAAAGGAACTCGTTGATAAGGAAATGACAAGAGTGGAAGACATCGTGAGCAGAATAAATTTCCTGAAATGGCAAAGGGCTGGGCATACTGCCGGGAGAACGGACCACCGATGAACAACCGAAATTTTAGGCTGGATTCCAAGGGGCAGGAAAAGACCCAGAAGACCACGTGGGAGGTGGGTGGATGGATGAGACTGGCCCAAGACAGTCCGTTGTTGAAGAAACTTAGGGTGACCTCCATCCAGCAGTGGAGCAGTAATGATTGAGAATGATGATGATATATTCGAATTTATAGTTCAAAGCAGATTTGTCCGGCTCCAAAATTTTTGACCCGTTTCCAACTCTGATACATATTGGCATTACATATCTTTAATTTTAAAGTAGTGTAACGAAAGCAATTTATTTGTTCCATTTTGATGCAAAACATGTTTACATACAGCAAATTGTAAAACAGTTCAAACATACTGCGTGTGTGTAAAAAAAGTTCTACCCGTTTTTGTAATAGATGCAAATTGCGATTGGAGTAGTTACGTCTCAGATGACGCTGCGATACCTAATTTTCGGGCAATAAAGCGTGGAGCAGTAAAGTATATAGAGGCATTACATTTGTCCGAGTAAGTCATTCGTAACGGAAATCACGGACGGTGTACCATGGCATACGATAAGGAGCACATTAGACATTGTTTACTGTACGAGTTCGATAAAGCCAGTACTGCAGTTCCGGCTTGCCGCAGTATCTCAAGTGTGTGGGGACGATACAGTTGATGATAGCCCATGTCACCGTTGGTTTCGGAAATTCCGGGACGGAGACAGAAGCTGTAAAGATCAACTACGTCCTGGACGTCCATCCGTGATTTCTGACGAGGATGTGGATCAGGCCATAACAAATGACCCACACCCAACCGTTCAGGAATTAGCGAAAACATTGTCGGTACACAGAACAACAGTAGAAAGACGGATGCATGCGCTTGGGTTCATCACCAAGTTCGATAACTGTGTTTCGCACCCATTTTCTGCAAAGCAACGAGAGGAAAGAATCCGTACCTGTGTTTCTTTGCTTTCTGCTCAAAGAAATGAACCGTTTTGGGGACGAATTGTAACGGGTGATGAGAAATGGGTACTGTACCGTAATGTAAAGCGTCGACTGACTGTGTGCCAAGGTGCGGGGCCTGCTCCATCGACCTCAAAAGCTCGACTGTATCCCAAAAAGATTTTGTTGAGTGTTTGGTGGGATGTCCAGGGAATAATCCACTGGAAAGTGTTGGCGCCAAACTGAACGATAAATGCTGACCTCTACTGCCAAAATTTGGACAGATTGCGAGAATAACTAACATCGAAGCGGCCAGCACTCGTTAATCGCAAAGGCGTAATCCTTAATCATGATAACACCAGGCCGCATAATCACTCGACAAAAATTGCTGAACTTTGGTTGGGAAGTATTACCTCACCTGGCGTATTTCCCTGACCTGGCACCTACGGACTACCACCTTTTTCGATCGTTACAGAACGCCTTCGCTCTCCAAACCTTCGATGATGTGAAAACGGCATTGCATGACTTTTTTGCCTCTAAAACACAGGAGTTTTTCCGGCGTGGGATTCACCTACTCATGGACAGATGGCAAGAGGTCATACAGAATGATGGCAATTACGTGAAATCCTTGATACCTTATTTGTTGTGTTCTCCTTTTTTTTTTTTTTTTTTTTTTTTTAATTGTGGCCTACAAAAACGGGTAGAACTTATGCACACACCCAATACCTATTGTGTTTATAAGTACGATGTAGGTACACTCTGTCTTCGTTTTTCCATGGCGTCTTCAATTATAAATGTATTCACAACATTTAGGTAGCCGTTAATTTCTCCAGTATAAAGTATCCTACTTTCTCTAAACATTCAACTGCACTTACTGGAGAAACATCATCAGAATAACAGTCAAGATCTTCCGTCTCATCTTAATTAGGTGAATCCTCATTTTTTTCAGAGAAGGTTTTTTTTTTTTTTTTTTTTTGGCGAAACATGTAGTTACCTTTGTTGGCGTTCCATGGCAGCCAGATCGTTTAAAACTTTAAAGAGAGGGTGAAATTCGCTACGTATAAAATTTTTCTTGAGCGTTCTTCCAAAGAATTTCAGTTTTCTGTTTTTCGTTGTAAAGTATTTCGTTATAACATTTTGTATTTCTTATACATAAATACAATAAACCAAACAGGTTCACGATTTCTTTTTTCGTTGTAACTTTTGTTATACCGTATTTCGTTAAAACGAGTTTTTTTTTGATTGGAGGTTTAACGACCACCGTTAGCAACTCAATGGGCTATAATAAGCAGTCGCCCATACCTAATTTAAGGTCACTGGTTCCAGGGAAGGGAGAGAGCCAGTGCCGTAAGACAAACACAACACCCATGCCTAACAGGGTTTCGAACCCGGACCCAGTGCTTTCAGACGACTGATCAGAGGCCAAGTTTTGAATGTATGCGAGCGGAACCACAGAAAGATTTCCTGAAAATTCAGAATTTTCCGTTAGCACCTTTTCAAAATGGCTACTATCTGCTATTAACCTGAGAAAGATTAACAGGAGTAAATTCACGAATGAAAAACCGGTGAAATTCAGGATTTTGCAGTCATTTCACGGAAAAGGTTGGATCAGGTATATACAAGGTGTGATCAAAAAAGATCCAAACTGCTTGCATAAGTTCGGAATCGCATACACAGCAGGAAGCTGTTTTTTTTTGTTTTTTTTTATTGAAGGTTTAACAACCACCGTGAGCAACTCAATGGGTTATAAGCAGTCACCATTCCTTAATTTAGGGCCACTCGTTCCAGGGAAAGGAGAGAGCCAGTGCCGTAAGACAAACACAACATCCATGCCTCACCGGGATTTCAAACCCGGACCCTTCTCGGACGAATGGTCATGAGCCAGCGCTTAGACCACTGCGCCACCGGGGTTGGGAAGCTATAACGTAATTTCTTTTCGATCTTACGTTATTTCTAAATCATTAGATATGAATACGATGCAATAGTTCCTAATTGAATGATTACGGCCATACGAATCATAATACAGATGTCAACTTACGGGAATTTTTTTATTGGTCCAAGCACAAATTTCAGAAGCACTCCAAAATTTTAAGACAGCAGATATCAGATTACATTATCTAATAATTGAACGTCTACAAACACACATTCACCACATACCCACCACAGCAACTGTTATCGCGTCCTTTTATCTATCGTTCTTATCTCATACATTCATGCGTCACGTTCACTCTGACCTCAAGAGTGTTGCCAACAGTATTCTCGTGAGGGAGAGAAGATGTCACGTTAAGTTGGGAAGTATAACGGAGAACAAACTCAAAATTTACATTGGAAAAGAAATTAAAAATGAAAGTTAATTTAGAATATACGTCACAAAGCTTACAACCAGCAAAAGTGAAAAAAATGTCGAACATGTGCTCACAGCTGTGCGAAAAAAATCTCCCAATTACTGGTGAAAATCCTCCAAATACGTGGCGTCAGTAAATAAATAAATACACCGCTCTTTCCACGTTCCAGAAACATATAGCAACCGAAAACGGCGGCGGCTGGAAACAATTTTTCGGTTGCCATGTGTTTCTGGAACGTGGAAAGAGCGATGTATTTATTTATTTACTGGAGGATTTTTACCTTGGATCTCGCCCTTTGGATTATTTTTTTTTTTTTTTTTTTTTGATTGGAGGTTTAACGACCACCGTGAGCAACTCAATGGGCTATAAGCAGTCGCCCGTCCCTAATTTAGGGTCACTGGTTCCAGGGAAGGGAGAGAGCCAGTGCCGTAAGACAAACACAACATCCATGCCTCACCGGGATTCGAACCCGGACCCCGTTCGGACGAATGATCAGAGGCCATCGCTTAGACCACTGCGCCACCGGGGCGGCCCCTTTGGATTAAGCCGCTATAATATATATAGCCAGTGCCGTTAATGCCCCCCAGATGGAGACGTCTCAGTGGCTGAGCCCATCTTACGGATTTATGATGTCAGAAGTTGACCTAAAAATACACATAGCACTGTGGATTGTTGGCCACCGTGGTGTAAAGCTAACGCGCTCGGCTAGATATCGAGAGATCCGTGGTTCGATTCCACGGCGGCGGCTGAAAACAATTTTTTGGTTGCTATGTGTTTCTGGAACGTGGAAAGAGCAATGTATTTATTTATTTACTGACGCCACGTATTTGGAGGATTTTCACCTTGGATCTCGCCCTTTCGATTTAACCGCCATAATATATATAGCCAGTGCCGTTAATGTCCCCCAGATGGAGACGTCTCAGTGGCTGAGCCCATCTTACGGATTTATGATGTCAGAAGTTGACCTAAAAATACACATAGCAGCACTGTGGATTGTTGTCCACCGTGGTGTAAAGCTAACGCGCTCGGCTAGATATCGAGAGATCCGTGGTTCGATTCCACGGCGGCGGCTGAAAACAATTTTTTGGTTGCTATGTGTTTCTGGAACGTGGAAAGAGTCTGAAGACTTCAACATTAATTTCGGTTCAGGTCAGTCGATTTGTATTTAGGTATGAGACGCGTCACTGCCAAATTTGTGCCAAAATGGCTCTCAGCTGGGCAAAAACAGGCCCGTGATTCCCTGGCCATTCCACTTCCATACGTGCCATTTCCGTACAACTAAATTTTTGTTTCCTATTTCCGTACACATCCAGATCATCTAGTGCCATTGCCGTACACAGATGTGATGATCCGTAAGCAGTGAGATATTTGTGAAGGAAAACAGAAGATCAAGGGTGTACTGATAATCCCCACAACCGTCCGCCTCCCCACTGCGGGTGAGTTCACGGCTGTAAAAGCCTTTAGCCTCAGGAAAAAGGTTTTACAAACTTTTTGTGGAAACTTCACACGAAACTGGTTAAATAACCCGGAATTTTTGACGGCAGCTTTGAACGAAATACGAGTATTAAAAAGAAAATATTCCGCGGTTTTGAAATTGCACATCTGCGACGAAAGCTGAAGACCGTAAATATGGCATCAATGAACAGCCTTTCAGTTTCAGTTTATACTGGCTGCTCCGGCTTACCCTCGCCTATTGGTTGACGAAAGCAATGAATGGTGATCTCTGTGACGTCGGAGGAATTCGATAGGGGATCACTTTCTCCCTTAGCATTGTTATTTTTTTTTTTTTTTTTGAGGGTTAACGACCACCGTGAGCAACTCAACGGGCTATAAGCAGTCGCCCGTCCTTAATTTAGGGCCACTGGTTCCAGGGAAGGGAGAGAGCCAGTGCCGTAAGACAAACACAACATCCATGCCTCACCGGGATTCGAACCCGGACCCCTTTCGGACGAATGGTCAGAGGCCATCGCTTAGACCACTGCGCCACCGGGGCGGCCCTTAGCACTGCGCACGTCTGATACCAGGCGCAGTGACACTGTACGGTAATTTTTTTTTCGATTGCAGGTTTAGCGACCACCGTGAGCAACTCAATGGGCTGTAAGCAGTCGCCTGTCCCTAATTTAGGGCCACCGGTTCAAGGGAAGGGAGAGAGCCAGTGCCTTAAGACAAACACAACATTCCATGCCTCACCGGGATTCGAAACCGGACCCCTCTCCGGACGAATGTTTAGAAGCCATTGCTTAGATCACTGCGCCACCGGGGCGGCGTGCGGTAATGGCACTAACCGATCTGCTATGTACGGAAATGGGACACAATTTATTTTGTACGGAAATGGCACTTACGCAAGTGAGAGACAATCATGTGTTTCAGCTGCTAGTGACCAGCTTGAGTGCGTCGAAAACGACAAAAACGTTTTAAAAACTGTCGCAACCGGTGATGAAACGTGGATTTATGGATATGACCGCGAAAATAAGGCCCAGCTTTTACAGTGGAAGAGTTCAAACTCTCCTAGGCACCAAGAACCATGAAAACAGGCGCAGCAATGTCAAGACGTTGCTGACTGTTCCTTTTTTCAAACATCAGGGAATTGTGCATCATGAATACTCTCCATCAGGCAAGACATTCAACAAGGAGTACTACTATCAAGCTTTGCGGCGTTTGAGAGGCGCAGTTCGTAGCAAAAGGCCGACATTGCACGAGAGCGGTAACTCCACCATGGCAACTCGCCTGGCCATGCATCGCAACTTGTGCAGCAGTTTCTTGCTAAGCAAGGCATTACACAAGTCCGGCCGCCACCTTATTCGCCAGATCTCGCTCCCTGAGACCTTTTTCTCTTTCCAAAAAAAAAAAAAAAAAAAATAAAACTTGAAAGGAAAGATTTCAAGATATCAAGTAGACACAACACAATGTGACGAAGCAGCTATTCGCTATTTCAGAAGATGACTTCAAAAAATGCGTCGAGCAGTGGAAATAGCGTTGGGCTAAATATGTGGATTATAACGTACAAGTTTCTCCGCGCCGGGCATCGAAACCGGGTTCCCTCACTCCGCTCTCCCAACTAAGCTACACAGACATGTGCTCTCACTACTATCTGCCTTTATCTCATGTGCGTCCTGCGGTGAAGGCACGTCACCCCCCTCCCGAAAGAGGACCGCGAGCATGGCCCACGGATCAGCCGGGACCCTGTGTCGCTGTAGGCAGTCATCCCATGAAGAACGTGCATTTGAGAAATCCCAGACAATTTAGTGTGTGGAACGTAACTCACACTTATTTTCATTGCGAGAAACTTAACAGCCGGATTATCCTGTAAGTTCCGGCGCCAATATAACTTAAAAGTTTGTCCGCGCCGGGCATCGAACCCGTGTCCCCCTCACTCCGGAGTAAGTCGCTCTCCCAACTTAGCTACACAGACAGAATGTCTCGCTGCAGATTTGTGGTCTTGACACATGTTTTCACCTCTGTGGTACGTCACAGGCTTCAGAAGATGACAACTTCGAATGCGATTAAGTTTCAAATCTGTAAGTCTTGTACTTTTTCAATAAATCCAGAATGCATACTTTTTGATCACACCTTGTACAATTCCTGAAAGAAATTACGAAAAGTTTCTCGTGAATTTCAGAAGGTTTTTTTTGTACAGTGTATTTCAAATATGCGGTATCCAGAAAGTCTTGTTTTTTACTCATTTTAATGTAAAAATCAATCCGACGGGCATCTGTGATGCGCAATAAGCTGATATTTTTTCTTATTGAAGGTTTAACGACCACCGTGAGCAACTCAATGGGCTATAAGCAGTCGCCCGTCCCTAATTTAGGGTCACTAGTTCCAGGGAAGGGAAAGAGCCAGTGCCGTAAGACAAGCACAACATCCATGCCTCACCGGGATTCGAACCCGGACCCCTTACGGACGAATGGTCAGAAGCCATCGCTTAGACCACTGCGCCACCTGGGCGGCCAAAACGCTGATAAAACGGTATCGATGAAACTCAGATATCAATGCTTTCGTGGTAAATACTTTTCGTCACCAATTGTATAAATTAACAGCGGGTAAAATAGAGGGTAATCACAAATATAGAGGTGTTCAGAGCTCTCTGTAAGAAAAACTATTGGACAAATCTCAACCAAATTTGCTATACATACTTTCCTAAGTATGCGGTTTCAATCTGCGAAACACAAATTTAGTTCAAAATTCAGCCACTAGGGGAGGATTTGGCGCTGCTGTACCCTTAATTTTCATATATTACGTAGGCTATCTAACGAATCTCGGGTGTGGTTCCACGGTATCATTCATCATTGGTTCTTCATTTTATGTAGGAAACCCTGCGTCTGGGCCAATACGTTCTGTTAATGCCTCTAGACACATAGATATGCTCCAAAACGTCTTCATTCCAACACCTCAGCTGAGAGATTATCTGAACACCACAATCTTCATGCAAGATGGTGCACCCCTCATATCAGGTTAGCTGTGCAAGTAACAATATTTTTAAAGAGTGATTAGCCGATCATTTCCAATGTCATGGCCCCCAGGATCACCAGATCTAAACCCCTATGACTTTTGTTTATGGGGGATACTTAAAAGTCACTTATTTATCAAGGCAGTGTTCCTAACTTCAATGTTTTAAATAAAAGACATAATTTCGCATGTGAGACAACTCCACTTAGGTCAGTTGCATTCCGCCGCAGAGTGTGTTGTTCAGCCGCAGAGTGTGTTGTTCAGCGAATGCAGTTTTTACAGCATGGAGACGGAGGACACATAGAACCGTATATGAGATTAATCTTTAAATTTGTTAGTTAACCTAAGTAATATGCAAATTAACGGAACAGCAGCGCCATATTTCACACTCACGGCTGAATTTTAAACATTTTTTTCTTTTGAAAAAACGGAACCGCATACTCAGAAAAGTATTAGTTGTGCAACTTAATTCTCGGCCACAGGCACGACACGCTGACAGCAAATCGAATACGTACCTAATCAGGGAAATAATCCCCGTCGTGTTGGATACATTTGAGCCATCGGTCAGGGAGTTACCGAATGCCACGGCGGAAAAAAGAGGGCTGTTTCGAGTTGATAAAGTCATCAATACTTGTGTAGACCTCCTCGACAGAAGTGAAGTGCGTATCACTCAGGTGATGTCGTAGGGGGCGAAAGAGGTGATAATCCGACGGGACGAAGTCTGGAGAATACGCCGGACAAAATCTCCCATCCCAGGTCGGTGATAGTGCTTAAAGTCGTTTTCGCGGTGTGAGGACGCGCGTTATCCTGAAGCAACAGGACCGACCTTCTGCCCCTGCCGGTGTATGACCTTTTCGCTTCCACTGCGTCACTCACACGAATGAGTTGCTGACAATAACGATCAGCATTGACCGTTTCACCATATCTTAGCAACCTATAGTGTACGACACCGCGCTGATCCCACCATATGCACAGCAACAACTTCCTGGCATGGATATTCGGTTTGGCGGTACTGGTGGTAGGCTGACCTGGATAAACCCACGTTTTGCGCCGCTTAGGATTATCGTAGAGGACCCACTTCTTATCACAGGTCAAAATCTTAGGAAATCCTTCTTCTTGAATCTGGAGAGCAAGGACACAGCAACATCGTAGCGCCTAGACTTGTTCACAGCTGTGAGTTGGTGGATCATCCAACGGCCCTCCTTGTGAATCCGTCCAAGCTTGTGCAGGCACTTTGCAATAGCTTGCAGTGTTACTCCGAGTTCCTGGGCAAGCTCTGACTGTGTGCGACAGGGATCTACGTCCAACTGTTGTTCCAGTTCCTCATCGTCAACTTTCTGTGGCTGTCCCGGACGTTCTGCGTCACGGAGATCGAAATTTCCCTGCTTAAACCACTTCTTACTGGTACTGTAGAATCACCCAAAGCAGCACAGATAATTTTCTGGAATTCCGCGGCACTTTTTTTCAGCTGAAACGCGAACAGGAGGCAGTGCCTCAAATATTGCTTCTCGAACGGCATTGCTTGCACCGTCAACTTTCGTCCTTTCTGTCACTACAGCTGTGAGCGGTTACGGTTACCTGGAAAGCTGTTAGATGGCGCTGCAATTAGCCATTATCGCACACAGCTATTTACATTTGACGATGTTCTATGATCGCTTGCGGTTAGGGGCCGAGAATTAAATTGCACACCTGATATGTTTACTAAATTTGGTTGAGATTTGTCTAATACTTTTTACAGAAAGCTTTTAACACAGCCTCTTTAATTATGATCACTCTGTATTTGTCGAGAAACATTTATAAAATAATTCACAAATTATATCCGTCCTGCACTGAGTTCTTAGATTTACAGAAATGTTCGACTTGGAGAAAAGTCCTTTCCGAAAACTGACCATTGCCTGACCGTGGCGAACGAGATCAGTTGATCAATGTGTCCTGAGGGCGTCTTTCCTTGTATTACTTTAGGACTGTTTCCAGAGAGACGAGATTCGGTCCGTTGGGTCGCACCTGTCTCGTTAACCTTTGCCGCTGCAATTACTCCCTGTTGTATCATCTCTATTCCCACAACTGTGAGCAAATTGGTTCTTGCAGGAGAAAAAGTGTTTTTATTTCTCTGCTCTTTCCAAATCATGGGCTTAGACTTCTCAGGCAAACGCTGGCAAATAGCCGGATATATACGACGCACATTTCCAAAAGCTGAACATTCCTTCAGTATTTTTGCTTTTTCATTTTTATCAGAAAAGAGCGTCTGCAATATACGAAACAGCATACAGCGCTGTATTATTTAAAATGAATCAAAGTACACTGTGAAAAAAATTTCGAACCACTTTCAGTGATTCCTTTCATGAATTAACGAAGCATACAACCTTTTGAAACGGAGAGAAACCTGAATTTCACGGATTTTTCGTACAACCGGAAAATTCTGAATTTTCAAAAACCCTTCGCAACTTCCTTCCTTATATTGACCGTAAATTGCTGTTTTTTTACCTGAAAATTCTTAATTTTTATATTTTTCGGAACCCTCCCCCTTTTTTTATTGGGGGTTTAACGACCACCGTGAGCAACTCAGTGGCCTGTCCCTAATTTATGGCTACTGGTTCCAGGGAAGACAGAAAGCCAGTGCCGTAAGACAAACACACCATCCATGCTTCACCGGGATTCGAACCCGGACCCTTCTCGGACGAATGGTCACATGCCAGCACTTAGACCACTGCGCCATCGGGGCGGCCTGAAACCTTTCCACAATCCCTTTCGTATATTAACGGAAAAACTCCGTTTACACTTTTTCGTATCAATATGAGGAAAAAGCGATGGCCTCTGATCATTCGTCCGAAAGGGGTCCGGGTTCGAATCCCGGTGAGGCATGGATGTTGTGTTTGTCTTACGGCACTGGTTCTCTCCCTTCCCTGGAACCAGTGACCCTAAATTAGGGACGGGCGACTGCTTATAGCCCATTGAGTTACTCACGGTGGTCGTTAAACCTCCAACAAAAAAAAAAAAAAAAAATATGAGGAAAACATTCTGGGCCGCCCCGGTGGCGCATTGGTCTAAGCGATGGCCTCTTTTCGTTCGTCCAAAAGAGGTCCGGGTTCGAATCCCGGTGAGGCATGGATGTTGTTTGTCTTACGGCACTGGCTCTCTCCCTTTCCTGGAACCCGTGACCCTAAATTAGGAACGGGCGACTACGCATAGCCCATTGAGTTGCGCACGGTGGTTGTTAAACCTCCAATAAGAAACAAAACAAAAAAAACATTCCGGCAATGGGAAAGATTCGCGGGAATAATTGAGGCTTGATTAAATGTTAAATTTCAATTGTCTGTCAAAGGAACTGATTTTGAAGTTCTGTAGAGAGTTCGGATATTGTGGATAGCATATCTCATGAACTTTGGGTTTTTTACGCTTTCCAACCGTAGATTGAAGAAGCGTACATGCTCCAGCTTTGTCCGTCTGTCCGTCTGTCCGATAACTTGCGTAAAAATGGTTCGATTTCGATGGAATTTTTGTATGTGGTAGAAGACCACTTGGGGACGAACCCTATTGAAAATGGACGAAATGGGGTCAAAGGTCATGACATAGGAGCGGGATCCATTCTATTGCCCTTATGCGTCATAACTTACGTAAAAACGCTTCGATTTCGACAAACCTTTATCATGTTGCTCCGGGTTAAAGGTCAGGGCACAAGAGCAGGATTTATTCTACAGCCATTATCCTCATAACTTGAGTAATAACTTGAGTAATGATTTCTGGCATGTTGGAAAGCGTATTAGAATCAATGCATTGCATGATTTTACTAACGTGTTTATTTAGGTTCAGGATATTTCTTCTCTCCCGCATTCTGCACACCAGCTATATTCTGTTATCATAAGAAAGCGGGTATTTAAATTATCGTACAGATGATTGTACGATGTCTATGTATCAGTCTGTGGAATTCTTAAAAAAAGAAAGCTATTATAGCTATCAAGAGTAAATTTCATATTTATAAGTTTTGTGAAATAACAGTAGAAAACGGTACATTTAACCTTTTCTTAAAGACCGAAATTAATGTTGAAGTTGGTTTGGGGCGCAATTGGATATGACACCCGCACCCCTCTGGTACGCATCGCCGGTACACTCAACAGCCACCGCTACATCTACGACGTTTTGGAGCCTGTAGTCCTCCCTTACCTGCAGGATCTGCCAGCAGCCACGTTTCAACAGGGCAATGCGCGCCCGCACGTGGCGCGCATCGTGCAACAATTCTTCACGGCCCACCAGGTGTCACAGCTGCCGTGGCCTGCCTGTTTTCCGATATGTCGCCCATCGAACACGTCTGGTCGCTGATCGTCAACCGAGTGGCCCGGCAAGCACCACCCGCGGCTACGCCTGATGAGCTGTGGCAACGTGTGGAAGCAGCCTGGACCGACATACACCAAGCCCACATCCAAAGCCTCTTTCGTTCGATGCCGCGGCTTGTAGCGGCCGTTATTGCCAGCCATGGGGGCCACACGACCTATTGATGTCTGCGTGTTCCGCAAGTCGCACGGGCCTGTAAGCTCAATCGTTTCATCTTTGTATCTGTTGTTATGTGTCCAGTAAATCTGGCTTTGCTATCTCGTGTCCTTCTTGATGTTGCATTTTGGGTAGCCAGCAGTGTATAATACATTTGTTTGATTTCCATAAACCTAAGGCATCCACTATGAGGGATCCATTCAATCGCGCTTATGGGTCATAACTTACGTAAAAATGCTTCGATTACGACATTCCTTCATCACGTTGTTCCGGAGGTGTACTGAACCGGTTCTGTTGAATATAATCAAAATGGAGTCAAAGGTCAGACCTCAGGAGCGAGATTTATTCCACAGCCATTATCCTCATAACTTGAGTAATAGTTTCTGGTATGTTCGAAAGCGTATCATAATCAATGCATTTCATAATTTTAGTAACTTGTTATTTAGCATTCTTAGTATTTACAAAATTTCAACATCTGAAAAAGCTTTGACAGGATGTTGCTGCAACAAAATGAAGTGTTTGGGCTATTAAAGAGATTTTAATTAATATGCATTAATATGCATCTCACCAAGCTAAAGGGATAGCTAGAAATCAAGTATTCTAAAATACAGCTATTATCGAATGGATGTCACAAATGGAATATCGGAATTTTCCGATGACATTTTTCCTATTATCCGAGTCATCCTCAGAGTGTACCATTGTGGAAAGTATGGAGCAGCTACCTCCGCTACGAACAGTACACCAATGAGTCATTACATGATGCCCACCCCCAGCCTAGAGAAATAAGGGCGCCTGGTGACTGAACGGTGGCGCAGGTGAAGTTTACAGGGCAATACATCCCAGCGAACGGATTTCGGTTAGTAGAGTGTTCGTAGTCAGAATGAGAAAAGCTACTGATTTATAGTTTAATAAATGACAAATTGTGATAGCACGGCGCCTAGGAACTACGAACTCAAAAGCGGTTCGTCTTGTGGGTTTTACAAGTGTCGCTGCAGTGAGTACGTATCAAAAGTGGTGCACAGACAGCCAAACGATGAACCGTCGTCCGCAGCTCACTGATGATAGAGGGGTGCGGAGACTGTCGTGCATTGTTCACAGCGACCGCAGGGCCACAGTGCGACAAATCACCCGCAGCTACAACACTGGTGATCAGGGTGTCACAAGACACAGTTCATCACTGGTGATCAGGGTGTCACAACACTGGTGTCACAAGACACAGTTCATCGCAGCCTTCTGCGCATGAGCCTGCGTAGCCGAAGACCCAGCCAGGTACCCATGCTCACTGCACGTCATCGCCAAAAACGCATGAAATGGGCCCAAGATCATCGAGATTGAACCGTGGATGATTGGAAGAAAGTGGCCTGGTCTGACGAATCAAGATTCCTGGTGAATCACGTAGACGGCCGAGCGCGGATACGCTGATTATCAACGGAGGCTATGGCACTTGGATGCACGGTTGGGCGGAAACAGGCTGGTGACGGCTGTGTCATGCTGTGGGCGGTGTTTTCTTGGGGCACTTTAGACTCTAGTATCCCAACAGCACAATCCCTGACAGCTGTCAGGTATCTGGCGTTGCGGATTAAGTTCACACATTCATGGCAACTGTGTTCCCTGCTGGTGATGGCCATTACCAACAGGATAATGCGCCATGCCACACTGCCAGAATCGTCAAGGAGTGTTTCGAGGAACAGGCTGGTGACTTTCTGTTAATTCCCCGACCTCCAAATCCACCTGACTTGAACCCAATCGAACATTTGTAGTTCTACTTGGAAAACCGGGTTCGCGCTAAATCACCACCACCCCGAAATGTACGAGAAGTGGCGGACCTGCTGTTGACCATTATGGTACCAGATACACCAGGATATCTATGGCCAGCTCATCGAATCGATGCCTCGCCGAGTGGCCGCTGTCTTGCGAGCTAAACGGAGTCCTACAGCTTATAAGGTAGTCATAATATAATGGCGCATCGGCGTAATCCCCAGCGTTTGGATCCAAAAGCAACAGAATTGCTGCTGACTATATTCAATCTTGTCTGCTTATCAGTCCATCGGGCAAAATTTCTATCTAAAACAAATTTTCAAAACGTCCGAGTGTTTTTAGAAATGAATTTGATACGAGTAGTTATCCAATCAAGAGTCTCGGTCTTTTCGCCGCTGACTTTGGGAAGACCACTTTGAGCAACTCGATGAGCTATAAGCAGTCGCCCGTCCCTAGTTTAGGGATACTGGTTCCAGGGAAAGGAGAGAGCTAGTGGCATTAGTCAAACACAACATCCATGTCTCACCGGGATTCGAACCCGAACCCATCTCGGGCGAATGGTCAGAAGCCAGCTTATACCACTAGGCCTCCGGGTCAGGGTCGGAAACTCTCCAGCCGGGAAATGCCCGCAACTTGGAGATGGAAGGAGGAGTAGAAGACTTCTCCCAATATTCGGAACGTAGAGACAATAAAGTGGCAATCCAGGAAACTCGAAAGAAGGATGGGGTGCATAAACAACTCTAGGAAATTTTTTTCTCGTAAATTCAAAACGCACCACATCCCCATTCTGTTCCATTCACACTGCTTCACAATTGAAACGTACCACCTGTATAAGAAGGCCCTTTCAGTTTCTTCTGGTGTTAAGATTGAATTCGATGCTCAGCGTAGTTCCCTCTGGGTGATGGTAATCTTGGGGGAGGGGGGAGTAATTGCTTCACAGAGAGGACGCAACAGGAGGGCAGTGTAAACCGTATTAATGTCGTTCTTCCATTACAATGAGAGGCTTTGGCTTCCCTAGCTTTAACAGCAGTACACTCTTAAGGTGGCTTGGAGTATCGGAACAGTTCGTGACGCAAAGGTCAACTTGTTTACATCCTCCAATGTTCCATTTCATCTGTTTGGCTTTGGTAAGTGTAAAACAAGTAATTAGATTTCCTGGAAAAGAATGCAAAATAAGCAAAGTACTTTGCGTTTATATTTAGTGTTTGAATGACTGCTCAAAATCTGTATTAGATATGTGAGATCATTCTAATATGCCCTTCTCCCTCGAGAAATGTTCTGACTTCGGAACCTTCTCATTCCCCCACCACACGAAAGCCGTTTCGTTTTCCGCGGCGTTTGTTAGCAAATCATTAATACTTTGGGGTGATGCAATCGTTTCATGACTTATCAGTGACTATACTCTCTGTGAGGAATGAACTTTTACTGTTCCGTTAGGGAGCGATAAGCTGTCCTCTGTCATTGTCTTGTAGTTGAAAGTTTAGTCTAGAAAACACAAGGCCATGACATTAGACAGATGTGTTCCCTCTCTTAGTGCCGTCACGCAGAAACCAAAGCTTCCGATTGGTTTCCAAGGCTGTCGTGTGTGACGTCAAATACCACACCGACGTATCAGTTGGTGTAACATGAGAATGTCGTCACGAACAGAGGGTTCGTATCTACTATACTGTGCAAATTAATTGGGACAAAATAAAAAAATCACCTTTTTCCCCCAAAACTATGTGTTTATATCATTCTATGCCTTGATATACACTGATAAATACCTGTATTAGTATGAAGTATGTCTTCCTTTAGCAGAAATGACCTCTTGAATTCGTTTTGGCATTGACTCCACTAATTGAGTGCACATATTTTTGACTTCATAATCGTGGAACCACACTTTTATAGCATTCGTTATCATGCGTTCTTTGGTTGTACAGTCCATATTACCTAAACGTCTCTTCAAAATATTCCACAAGTTTTCTATGGGATTTAAGTCTGGTGAATTTCCAGGCCAATCAAGCAAATGAATTTGATTTTCCAGCATTGACCAATTTCGAATTGTGACATGGGGCCAAGTCATGTTGAAATGTCCCGTCAAAAGTTTGCAAGAATGGAACAATCTTACGTTGTAATATTTCTACGTACTTGGCTGAATTCATCATACCTTGAACAGGAACTAAGCTTCCAGTGTCATTTGAGGTGAAAAAACCCCAAAACATCTGTTTCAGAGGGTGTTTTACAGTTTGTTTGCCATGCTCAGGTCTTAAGGGTTCACAGTTGGTTCGTCTAACGACATTTGCTTGGTAACCCTGCACAAATAAATGAGTTTCATCACTGAAAATTACCTTTTTCCAGTCGTCAGCAGTCCATGATTTATATTTTTTTGGCCCATGCTAAACGTTCTACCTTCATTTTCGCATTCAAATATTGTTTTTTCGTTGGTCTTCTTACCTTCCGGCCAACTTCCAGAAGCCTACAGCGTACAGTTGAATCACTAACATCACAACCACTAGCCAATAAATCTCTTTGAAGGTCGGTGCTTGTTTCTTTTAGATTCATTTTACTATTTCTGATTAGATATTTATCGGTTCGTGGAGTTGTTTTTCGTTTTCTTCCACATTTACCTATCCTTTTTGGAGACGATGATCCAGATGCATTGTATCGCGTAAGCAGTCTTGATACACTTGATTTGCCTACACCAACTGAAGAGGCGATATCTCTCACTGTCATAGAAGTATGATCCTTCAGAGCAATTATTTTTGCACGCTTCCTTGGAGAAATATCCATTTTTCAATACACGAAAGCAACACGTACTCACAGAGAGCAAAAACTAACATTCACCTGTCACACACGAATGCTCACAACTGAAGCTGAAGTGCCTATTTCCCGTTTAAAACCGGTCAAACCACATTCTTACTATCAAGTTCTAACAGTCACACCACCTCACAGCTGATAAAACCGGCTTACGTGGGTTTCCGACATCAACTGGCGATCACATTACAATTCTGAAAATAAAATAGCTTGTCCCAATTAATTTGCACGGTATAGTATGTAATGTCATGGCCTTCTGTTTTCTAGGCGGCCTTGGCCATACGGTGTCAAAAATTTTCTGCATTCCCCAAACAGAAAGGTTCCCATAGCGGCCTTGTTTTACGGAAGCTGCGGCCAAACAATTTACTTCCCCATATCATCTCAGCAGTGCTGACCATAAACCTGTCACGAGTGATAAGAACTCGCTTCTAGTCTATTTTTTGCTCCATGATCCAAGGCATGATTTAAAAGAGCTAGTCTCCCCGACACTGACATGATTGATATCACTAGCTACGAACAAGTGACTCAAACATCTCAGTCCTTTCTTACGATTTTTTTATTGGGGGTTTAACGACCACCGTGAGCAACTCAGTGGGCTGTAAGCAGTCGCCCGTCCCTAATTTAAGGCCACTGGCTCCAGGTAAGGGAGAGAGCCAGGGCAGTAAGACAAACACATCATCCATGCCTCACCGGGATTCGAACCCGGACCCATCTCGGACGAATGATCAGAAGCCATCGTTTAGACCATTGCGCCACCGGGGCGTCCCATTCTCAGGTTCGTCGATATTGTTACACATCTTTTAGCAGGAAATCAGCCAGAAAGGATTAGTATGAACCATCAGTACAAAATGACCACTTTGAATAACGCAAGTGAGAGAAAAGCAGTGCTTTCGAATGGAAAGCAATACTTTCGATAGTTATCAAGAGTAAATTTTATATTTAGGAGTTTTGTGAAATAATACTATAAAACAGTTCATTTCACTTATTTTTAAAGATAATTGAAAGTCATTGTCAGTTTAAAAAGATCTCAAATTCGAAGCATTATGTTTGTTTTTTTCCCCTGGAGGTTTATACCCTGAGCAACTTGATGGGCTATGAGCAGTCGCCCGTCCCTACTTTAGGATTACTGGCTCCAGGGAAAGGAGAGAGCCAGTGCCGTAAGACAAACACAATATCCAGGCCGCACCGGGATTGATTCGAATCCGGGCCCATCTCGGACGAATGATCAGAAGACAGCGGCCCCCGTGGCGGCCTATAGCATTCTGTTGCTTTGAAAAATCACAATGAAAAAAATAAAAAAACAATTTGTGCTAAGTTCTCTCCTACAGAAAAGATGAAATTATTACAAATCTATTCAAAAAAAATAATAAAAAGCTCAAACAGAAAATAAATTGACTAATTCACTCGCATTATTGACAAAAAGAAAAAAACAAAAAGTCATAATCGCGTAATTAGGGTTTTACCTTGAACGTCACTGTGTTTTTCTGGCAGTGATCATCAATACACACAGACCTCGGCCTGAATCTCACCGGGGCGGAAAGCTTCTGTGATGTAGGGGCCGAAATATTCCGGTTCTTCGCTTTTACGAATTTTCTGTATAAATACGGAAAAACCCTAAACTGACTTTTCCAAAATAAAGGGATGACTGACTACCGAAAATTTTTAAAAAATACTTAAGTTGGAAAAACCGGAAATTTCGCTAAAAGAGGGACACCTGCCGGCAACTTGGATGCACGTCATTTTCAGGAATTTTCCGTGAAGAATTCACACCACATACAAACCTTAGTAACTAGTTATAGTTTCAGTTAGTAATTACCTAACTGACAGATTTAAATATACTATCATTGATCAATCTGAATCATAATTACTACCGATTACTTGCCGCCCCGGTGGCGAAGTGGTCTAAGCGATGGCCTCTGATCATTCGTCCGAACGGGGTCCGGGTTCGAATCCCGGTGAGGCATGGATGTTGTGTTTGTCTTACGGCACTGGCTCTCTCCCTTCCCTGGAACCAGTGGCCCTAAATTAGGGACGGGCGACTGCCTATAGCCCATTGAGTTGCTCACGGTGGTCGTTAAACCTCCAGTAAAAAAAAAAAAAAAAAAAACTACCGATTACTTCAGGGGTTCCTCAGGGCTGGGTTCTGGATCCCTTACTATTTAATATACGCTATCTACCAACAAGTAATTGGCCACCCCTGCAATCGACGATATCTGCGGTCCTGATACGCTTCACGGCCGCCGCCGTTAAATATCGTGTGGGAAACAACAATGCAACCAATCGCATGCAAGATGCCACGCAGTTCGGAGCTCTCTGATTTCAAGAAAGGTGTAATCGTCGGGTATCACAGAAATGGCCGATCCATACGTGACATATCCAGCGAGTTGAAGTACCCAAAATCGACAGTGGCCTACGTGATTGGCAAGTGGAAGATGAGAGGTGACTTGTCGGAATGTGCCCCGACCCGGCAGACCTACAAAACTGGGAGTTAGAGACCGACGGGTGCTGGCCAGAGAAATTCGGAAGAACCGCACCAAATCGATGGGCCACATCCGCGAAGAGTTTCAACAGGCACCCGGGAGTGTTCTTTCGATGAATACCATCCGTCAGGAATCCCATCTGCTCGGTTATCATGGACGTGCTGCCGCCCACAAGCCTTTGATCACCAAGTCCAATAGCGCTGCTCGGCTAACGTGGTGCAAAGGACGTCGACAGTGGACCGTTGAAAAGTGGAAACAGGTTCTCTGGAGCGACGAATCAAGGTTCACCCTCTACCGCTCGGATGGCAGGGTCTGGGTTTGGCGTCTGCCTGGAGAACGCCTCGTGCCGGAATGTATTGTGCCAACTGTTAAGTTCGGCGGCGGTGGAATTATGCTATGGGGGTGTTTCTCCTGGTATGGCACGGGACCCTTGGTCGCAATTCCTGGTAGACGCAACGCCGAGACCTACTGCACCATTTTGGATGACCATGCGCTTCCTAAGTTGTGGCAGTTTTACGGGGTGGACCCATATTACTTTCAGGATGACAATGCCACCTGTCATGTTGCGAGGTCCACCATGGCTTGGAATGGTGACAATGGGGTTAATCGAATGGACTGGCCTGCGCAGAGCCCGGACCTTAACCCTATCGAGCACCTCTGGGACGAGTTGGAGCGTCGACTTAAGGGGTGCCCCCACCGTCCGAAATCGGTGAAGGAACTGACCTGTCTTCCCCAAGCCGAGTGGAAGAAAATACCGCTAGCCGTCGTACAACGCCTGGTTGAGAGTATGCCCCGGAGGGTCGCAGCTGTAATTGCAGCTCGTGGAGTCTCCACCAACTTTTGGAGGTGAATAAACTTCGTTTTCCTTTGCTATCACAGGTGTCCAATTACTTGTTGGTAGATAGTGTATATATAAATGATATTTTTAGCATAACATCTGACAATGTTATAACCCTTTATGCTGATGATACAACAATATTATTCCATGTCAAAAATCTAAACGAAATGGTCGCTCAGGCAAATTATCAATTACAGATTTATTTGGAATGGTTAACATACAATGAACTTATAATCAATGTTAATAAAACAAAATCTCATTTCTTTACTAGACGAAATATATTACATACACAAGTTCCATATTTACTTTTAAATAATATTCCTATTGATATAGTACGGGACTGTAAGTATCAGGGAATTATTCTAACTTCCGACCTAAGATGGAATAACCATATCGACTCTATTGTAAATCGAATCTCCAAAAATATTGGGATTGTAAGCAAAATTACTTCAAGTTTAACTACTAAAACACTTAAACTTTTGTACTATACACTATTTCAATCACACATTAATTATTGCGTTTCCTCATGGGGACAAACCACTAAAACTAACATCAATAAACTACAAATATTACAGAATAAATACATTAGATTAATAGACTTAAAAATAAATTATTTTTCTCATATCAACTTCCAACCTTTCACCATACCCATGTTAACCCTAACCAGTACGGAATTTTATCTATTAAACAATTATTTGATTTCAAAATAGGTAAACTAATGTTTCAAAGGATTAAACTTAACTTACACACAGATATCATTGAATTGAATTTACATACTTATCACTACAATACGAGACACATTATGACCCATACATCCAAAAACCCTCATGACGAAGCAGAGCCAAAATTATATTGGTCCTGAATATTGAAATACACTTCCAGCTGAGTTAAGCACAATAAATAATCTAAATTTATTCAAAAAAAAAATTAAAAAATATTTGCTAAGATAACTAAACAAATAATAATAACTTTAAGCAAAAATGATTTACAATATAACTAACATGTAACATTACTGCTGTGTTTTATTGAACCTGAGATTGCTTGCCTGTACTTCGTTGGGAAATCAGGGCTTGTCAGGACTATCAGAGGCATTTTCCTTGATTTCACCTGCTCTTTTTATGAAATATTAATTACTTATGTATATTCACAAAGCCTACAATGTAACATCAAAAATAAAAATATTTATTTATTTATTTATTTATTTATTTAAAAATTGAAAATCAGACTGAAAAAGAAACCAAGAAAAAAAAAAAGGGGGTGGTGGTGGGTGGGGTGCTCCAAGAAGACGTTTGGATGAAGGCGGCAGAAACAGACATTGTGTTTTGAGTGTCTTAGCCAAATTCATCATCTAAACGTGACAGTGCTTTTGTTGCAGATCATGGGTTTATCAGTATCTCAGTTCTACATACAGTAGCCAAAAAAAAAAAAAAAAAAAAAAATTGCATACATACATTATTTTGCATAAATAAGCGTGGAAAGCAATTGTAACGAAATATTTTTAACCATTGGATTACTTTTGCAATAAGCACACACGTGTTACTTTTTTTTTTTATTACTAATGAGAAGAAATACAGGGGGATTCAAAACTTTGGTTCAAAAGTAAAATGCGATTAAAAAAGATCTATCGGTCGGAGAGACATGCGGTTTGCAGATTAATATTCACAGAGGTACAGGATTTTGTAGGACATCAAGAAAAAAAATAGTTCAAAATCTCGACAGTAGAGGGTGACGAGAGGTGAGAATTTGCAGAGAAAACAACGAGAGGTGAGAATTGCCAAAATGAGTTCTACGTTAAATTAATGAAACTTCTTTTATTTCAGCATGATCTACAGGTGAAAGCGCTCAATATGTCCACCACCACATTCCAGTACTGCGTACAGTCGTGATATTACGCCTGACACAGCGATGAACAACATGTCAATGAGCATGACCGATACCTCCTGCCTTATGGCGTCTTTCAGCGTTGGTAAGATCTGGGGATCCCCTCTAGAGACACGGGATTTCAAGTAGCCTCACAACCAGAAATCAACGGGTGTGAGATCTGGAGATCTAGGAGGCCATTCGTGTGCGTTATGCTTGCTCAATAGGCGATCGGCGTTAAACGTGCATGCCTAATTCGGTGCACGCCTGATTTCACGTTATATGTAAATTATTAGCTTAAAAAACCCGTGTGGTTTTGCAATCAGAATAACAGCACGAACCTTTATTATTTTCACACATCGAAAATGTGACTGCATTTCTCCGTAATGTATAAAAGAGAAATCAAAAACAAATGCAGATATCACCTTAATACTGAAAGCTGGATAAACTGATTCGGAGAAGGTAAAAGAATAGACCAAATACCCACAGGGAGAAAAAAAGAGGGATATAGAACTATGGCAAGCTGTTATCTATGGCTTCTTCAAGGGCCAGGCACAGATAACACCTCTCATACCTCTATAGAGACCAAAAAGTTTGGGTTTCTGCACCATCCAGTCTGCTACAAGACAGCAAAAAAGCTAGCCGAAAAAAACAAAAGCAAAGGAAAAACAATTAAATAAAATAAATTTAACCCACCCCAAACAAATAACCAACATGCCCCGATCTCCCAAACTACCGAAACATCCGCAAAAATTAAAAATTCTTTTTTTGGGGTGGTTTTCTTTTTCTCCAAAATAATGTTTTTCTGTTATTTTATTTTTTGGGGATGGTTTGGTGGTTTGGGGGATCAGGGCGTGTTAGTTATTTGTTTGGGGTGGGTTAATTTTTTTTTTTATTGTTTTTTTTTTTTTTTTTTTTTCGGTTAGATTTTTGCTGTCTGGTAGCAGCAGACTGGATGGTGCAGAAACCCACACTTTTTTTTATCTCTATAGAGGTATGAGAGGTGTTATCTGTGCCTGGCCCTTGAAGAAGCCATAGATGACAGCTTGCCATTTCTATATTCCTCTTTCTTTTTTCCATGTGGATATTTGGTCTATTATTTTATTTTCTCCCAATCAGTTCAGCCAGCTTTCAGTATTAAGGTGATATTTGTATAAATATATTTATACGAGTATATGTCATCATCATCATCATTGTCAACCATTATCAATCCACTGCTGGACGAAGGTCTCCCAAGTTTCTTCCACAACGCTCTGTCTTGTGCCAGACTCTTCCATGTTACTATAATACTTTCTAATTTCATCCGCCCATCTCCCATGTGGCCTTCTTCTGGGTCTTTTCCTGTCCCTTGGAATCCAGTCCAAAATTTCAGCTGTCCATCGATGGTCTGTCCTTCTGGCAATATGTCCAGCCTATTGCCATTTCAGGGATTTTACTCTGGTCTTGATGTCTTCCACTCTTGTCATTTTTCTGATCCACGAGTTCCTCTTCTTATCTCTCCTGGTTACACCAAACATGCACCTCTCCATGCTACTTTGAGTGTCTCGTTTAGTTAAGGTCTACGTCTCTGCACCATATGTAAGCACTAGAAGGATGCATTGATCAAAAGATTGTTTTATATATTGTATATATACATATACATTCTTAGCACCCGCTGCCTTGGCCAGGTACATTCCAGCTGCCGGAGACTGAGGGCCAAGATTTAAGTTGTAGATTAATTTTGGAGGGGTTTGGCCATAACTCCCCTCGCTGGCCAAGCGGGTTGGTGAGTGTGGGATAGCTTTCCCTCTAATCCCGATGGTAAATTTATACCGCTATTGGCGGTCTGTGAGATGGGTGGATGAAATTCGAAAGTATGCGGGAGTAACATGGAGGAGACTGGCACAAGACAGACGGTTGTGGAAGAAACTTTCAGAGACCTTCTTTTTTTTTTTTTTTTTTTTTTTATTGATTGGAGGTTTAACGACCACCGTGAGCAACTCAATGGGCTATAAGCAGTCGTCCGTCCCTAATTTAGGGTCACTGTTTCCAGTGAAGGGAGAGAGCCAGTGCCGTAAGACAAACACAACATCCATGCCTGACCGGGATTCGAACCCGGACCCCTTACGGACGAATGATCAGAGGCCAGCGCCTTAGACCACTGCGCCACCGGGGCGGCATTCGGAGACCTTCGTCCAGCAGTGGATTGATAATGGTTGACAATGATGATGAATGGTGATATATATACCAGGAAACAAATGAAAATGTTGATTGATCATGCCAAATAAAAGGATCTACACACATAACGGCATTCTGTTTTAAAGCAGTTAAACATTACATTGTGCGAATCGACAACAAATGCAAGTCCCGCACTGTTTAACAGACACGTTATAAGATCTTTGGAGGGCAATTGAGTTTGTTTTAGCTATCCTGCAGAGGCGTAACTTTAGCGGGGCAGACGGGGAGGCCGCCCCGGGCGCAGTTCAAGGAAGGGCGCGAAATTCAGTGCTAAAAAATCTGCTTAAAAAAATGATATTGAAACTTTTGCACCAGTTTCTGGAACAGATGTTTCGGACCTTTCTTTGCCATTTGTCTATTTACAAATTTTGCTCATGCAAGGGGCATCCTGAAAGTAATGCCTCCTCCTTAACAACTTTTGAAAGTTTGAAGTGATTTTAATGAAACTGCACTGACATGTACTATGATATGTTACCAATGTCAGAATTTTTTTTTCAAAATCAGAAATAAAGATCATGAATGACAGAGAAAAGCAGTAAGCCGTAATTGAATTCCTGGAAAAAGAGTGATGTGAGGCTCCAGAAATCCACAGAAGACTCCAGGTGGTGTATGGAATTGCCACAATCGAAATCAGTGATGTCCGAAGATGGATGAAGAGGTTTCGACAGGGAGAAAGTTCAGTGTGGGACAAACAACGGAGTGGAAGACCTGCAACTGCAGTGACAGATGCCAACAGGCAACGAGTGAAAGACCTCCTCACAGCTGGTCGTCGTGTCACCATCCAGGAGTTGCAACAATAAGCAGAGCTCACTATGTGCAGACATTGAAAAAGCTAAAGGAAGCTATCAGAAGGAAAAGATGTGACATTCCACTTCATAGTGTTACTTTACACCATGATACCGTACGTCCCCACACCTCAACGGAGACTTCACAGCCTATTGCCAAAATGGAGTCGACGGTGATGCACCCCCCCCCCCCTACAGTCCTAATTTGGCTCCCTCGGACTTTTTCTTGTTCGCCCCTTTGAAAAAAACACTTCGTGGGAAACGTTTTCGACGATGTGACAGACGTTAAACTGGCTGTGAACTCATGCGTGAAACGACAGCTTCAGGAATTCTTCCAAAATGGATTTTACCATTGGGTTCAAAAATGGCGGAAATGTATAACAAGAATAATGACACCGAATTTTCGGGTGTAATAAGCACGTCTTTTGAATCCGTTCTGATGCTAATTAAATTTATCAAAGCTATTCAAGCCGCACCGGTGGCGCAGTGGTCTAAGGCGTTGGCCTCTGATCATTCGTCCGTAAGGGGTCCGGGTTCGAATCCCGGTGAGGCATGGATGTTGTGTTTGTATTACGGCCCTGGCTCTCTCCCTTCCCTGGAAACAGTGACCCTAAATTAGGGACGGGCGACTGCTTATAGCCCATTGAGTTGCTCACGGTGGTCGTTAAACCTCCAATCAAAAAAAAAAAAAAGCTATTCAAAGTTAATGGAACCGGTATGGAAAACAATAGATCTGACGAAAGAAAGAAGATTTTCAATCGGGTTTTTAATCCCTCAGATATTGCTGTAAACGGAATCGTGAGCTTACGAACTCAGATATCGACAAAAATAAGATGTGACTTTACGTCCCCTGGTGGGAAAACCATGCGTTATTTTAAGAAGAAAGCATTCTCAAAAGGTTTATCCATATAAGCGGTATCGGTAGAAGAAAAAATAATTTGTGGAGTTTTCAGGAGCCCAGATTTTGCAACAAATACTTCAGAAGCAGAAATTAACAATTATGACCCCTGGTGACTAAACCATTCTTTGCCAAACATTAGAAATTATGGGAAAAATATTTTCCATCAGGTCATGTATGCGATATATGAAGAATTTTTCAAATCAGAGCTTTAGGAGCACAAATAACGCAGAAAACGCAATTTACCTTTGTGCCCGCTAGCGGAAAGTCTGTGATTTACTTGAAGTTTTTGAACTTATAGGAAAAACATTTCGCATCGGAAACACTATCCAACAAAGAAGGAATTTTTCAAATCGTACTCTTAGAAGTAGAGATATTGACAAAAATAGGATATACATCTACGCCCCCTGGCGTAGAAACCATGCACTATTTTAAAAGGAAATTTTCCTAAAAGGTTTGTCGACATGAGTAGTATCGGTCAACAAACGACTTTTTCAATCTAGATTTTAGAAGCTCATATTTTGCTGCAAATACAACAGAAGCGGAAATTAAGACTTACGCCACCTGGTGGCCAAAACATTTCTTACAAACATTAGAAAATATGTGCAAACGATTTCCCATCAGGAGCTGTATGCGGTGCAGAAAGAATTTTTCAAATCGGAGATTTAGAAGCAGGGATATAGGGGGAAACGCAATTTACTGCTACGCCCCTAGCGGAAAGCCTATGAATTACTTGAAAATTTTGAAATTATATGAAAAACATGTCATACGGAAAACACTATTCAACAAAGAAGGAATTTTTCATTTCGGACTCTTAGAAATAGAGATATTGACAAAAATGAGATGTACATTTACGCCCCTGGCGGAGAAACTATGGAATATTTTAAAAAGAAAATATTCCGAAAAGGTTTATCGATGTGAGTGGCATCAGTCCACGGAAGAATTTTTTCAATCGATATTTTAGAAGCTCCGATTTTATGGCAAATACATCAAAAGCAAAAATTGACACTTACGCCCCCTGGTGGGCAAAGTATTCTTTACCAAAAATTTAAAATTATATGCAAAAGATTTTCCATCAGGAGATGTATCCGCTGAAGAAAAAAATTTCAAATCGGAGTTTTAGAAGAAGAGTTATCGGGGAAAATGTAATTTATTTTACGCCCCCTAGCGGAAAATCTATGCGTAATTTGAAAAAAGTAACTATATCTAAAATACTCTTCGACATAAATGGAATCGAAAGACAGAAAATTGTTTTCAATCGGATGTTTAGAAGCAAATATGTGGAATAAAACGTATTTTTGAATTTGACATCATCTGCATTTACGCCCTCTACCGGCAAAATTGTACATCGTAAAAAAAACGAAATAAAGGATCATCATTTGCATATTTCAAGCCTCCCAATGCAAAAAGAAATTTTTCAAATCGGACTAATAGTTGCAGAGATATCGTGGGGACGGACGGACGGACGGACGGACGGACAAACCGATAACAGAAGCACGATCTTTTTTTACAAAAGACGTGCTAATAAAAAGGGATGGGCAGTACTTTGAATATGCAAGCATTATTGTTCAAGTATTTTGCCAAGTTTCACATTTGTGCTGCTACAAATAAAAATCTTATGAGGGACGAGGCATTACTTCCAGGATGCCATTTGCAATATGTTTTGGAAGCTCAAAATTCACATTTCTTCCCTTAAACGTTCGGGGGATGTTAGCTGCTCACATTGAGATATTAAGACGCGGTTTTACGTACTTTGCAAGATAAGATGTGGTACATATTGTTGAAGGTTCTCTGGGGTCTATTCGATCATTACTGCGGTTGCGAGCCATGACAGCCAGGCTACGTTCGTTCCGGTATCGAAGGTCGTAACTCCGAAGCAGTTTAGAAAAGCTATACAAATGGTCACAGTTTGTGATTGTACCATCCGTATAGAGATAACGCTGGGTGTTTAATTAATTATTGAGGGTTTAACGACCACCGTGAGCAACTCGATGGGCTATAAGCAGTCGCTAGTCTCTAATTTAAGGCCACTGGCTACAGGGAAGGGAGAAAGCCAGTACTGTAAGAAAAACACAGTATCCATGCCTGACGGGATTCGAACCCGGACCCATCTCGGACAAATGGTCAGTAGCCAGCGCTTAGGTTACTGCACTACCGAGGTGGCATTAATTTTGTTTCGTCTAGTAGTGTATATTTATGTAGATATCATCACTGTCAAACATTATCAATCCACTGCTGGACGAAGGTCTACCCAAGTTTCCTCCACAACGGTCTGTCTTGTGCCAGTCTCCTCCATGTCACTCCCGCATATTTTCGAATTTCATCCACCCATCTTCCATGTGGTCTTCTTCTGGGTCTTTTCCTGTCCCTTGGAATCCAATCTAAAATTTCGGCTGTCCATCGATGGTCTGTTCTTCTGGCAGTATGTCCAGCCCATTGCCATTTCAGGGATTTAACTCTGATCATGATGTCTTCCACTCTTGTCATTTTTCGGATCCACGTGTTCCTCTTCTTATCTCTCCTGGTTACACCAAGCATGCACCTCTCCATGCTGCTTTGAGTTGTTTGCAGCCTTTGTATGTCTCTTTTAGCTAAGGTCCACGTCTCTGCACCATACCTAAGCACTGGAAGGATGCATTGATCAAACACTTTTCTTTTAAGACATAATGGCATATTGCTCTTGAAAATTATGCTGTTTCTTCCAAAAGCTCTCCAGGCAAGTTTTGTACGTCGATTAATTTCTTCACCAATGTGACCCTCACTTGATATCTGCTGTCCAAGATAAACGTACGTGTCTGTTATCTCCAGCTTTTCCCCATCAATCGATAAATCTTCATTTCTTGTAAAAGCATTGTACATCACTTTTGTCTTCTGAAAGTTCATTTTTAATTACACTTCTTTACTCTTGTCAGCAAGTTCCTCGATCATACTCTGTAGCTCTGATGGGGTAGTTGCAAAAATGACTATGTCATCAGCAAAACGAAGGTGGGTTAGATAATCTCCATTAATCTTTATCCCTTTGTTTTCCCAGTTCAGTGATTGAAAGACATTTTCCAATGTGGCATTAAAGAGCTTCGTAGATATGGTGACACCTTGTCACACTCCTTTTCCAATTTTTATGTGGGTTGTATTTTCAAACAGCCGAATCTTTGCACTTGCATTTTCATAGATGTTATTAATAATATTAATGTATGCATCTTCAATACCGCAGGATTTCAGAGCCATTGCAACTGCTGATGGTTTCACCGAATCAAAGCCTTTTTCATAATCGATAAAAGCCATGCACAATGGAAGCTCATATTCCCTCGCTCTTTCAATTAGTTCTCTCAGTACGTAGATATGATCTATTGTGCTGTAGCCACTCCTGAATCCAGCTTGTTCTCTCATTTGAGCCATGTCCAGTGTCACCTTAAAGCGGTGTGAAAGAACTTTAGTGAAGATTTTATAAACCACTGATAGGAGGCTGATAGGTCTGTAGTTCCTGAGATCCTCAATGTCACCTTTTTTATGTAGCAAGATCATTGTAGCGTTGTTCCAATCCTCAGGAATTTTCCCTTCATTAAGGCATCGAGTGAAAATTTGGGCGAGTACTGTTTCGATTACTCCACTTGCTTCTTGTATGATGTCTACAGTAATTCCATCTTCTCCTGGAGCTTTTCCCCGCTTCATGCTCTTGATTGCATGTGCAACTTCTGCTGGAAGGACTGGAAGAACTCTGGTACTGGTACCTTTCATGATGTCTGGAGTACATGTATCATCCCTTTCATATAATTTGGAGTAGAAATCTTTCACTCTTGTCAAAATTTCGCCTCTATTTCTTGTTACAGAACCATCTTCTTTTCTCAGTGCCATAATCTGTTTTTTCCCCTTACTGAGATGTCCCTTTGCTATCTTTAGGCTTTGGTTGTTTTCAATTGCTTTCCTTACTAGTTCACAGTTGAATTTCCTTACGTCTTCAGTGATACTTTTTCGTACTGTCTTGCATAGCTCTATATATTCCACTTTGAAAGTCACATCTTCTTTAGTTGTCCTCATCACTCTTCTTTTTTGCATCAACATTTTGGTTTTTCCTGATAATTTGTTTACCTGCAACTTGTTCTTAGACCCAGCTAATTTTGTTGCTGTTTCCATAAGAGCTTTGGTTACTTTTCTGTTAACTTCAGAAATATCCACTTCTTCCGATGTTAGGCCTTCTAAAGCAGAGAATCTGTTCTTCAGTTCCAATTTGAAGGTATTATGGTGTTTTTTAAGGTTGGCTATGTCAATACATTTTGTTTGTCTTATGAGCTTGCTACGTTCGAGTTTAGTGTTGAGGTGCATCTTACATCTCACCAATCTATGGTCACTGCCTGTGTTGAACTTGTTTAGCACACTGCTGTCTTCTATGACGAATTTTTTGTTACACATAATAAAATCAATTTCACTTGTCGTCCCATTTGGATGTCTCCATGTCCATTTCCTGTGTGGCTTTTTCTTGAAAAAGGAGTTCAAGATGAAAAACCCTTCTGCCTCTGCAAACTCTACGAGAGTATTTCCACGCTGGTTTCTGTTGCCGTGACCGAATTTACCTACTGAAGTTTCATTCTGTTGCCATTGCCCTATTTTTGCATTGAAATCTCCCATAATTATCTTCAAGTGCTGCTTACCTTTATTATTTAGATCACGAATTTCCTCATAAAATTCTTCAATTTCTTCTTCAGGATGACTTGTGGTGGGTGCATAAGTTTGAATAATCTGAGCCTGGTATCTTCGCGAGAGTTGGATAACGAGTCGTGCAGCTCTGTCAGAGGAACTTTCAACTTCTACAACTTTATCCTTCAGTTTCTTGTTTATTATAAATCCAACACCACTAGTTCTGCCAGTATCTGTCCCACGATAGTAGAAGAAATGTCCACTTTTCAGTTCAATGAGATCTTCTCCTTTTCTCCTTACCTCACTTAGCCCGACGATGTCCCACTTGATCCTTTGTAGTTCCTCTTCCAATTCAAGAAGCCTTGAATCAGAAGATAGGGAGCGTCCGTTGTACGTAGCCAAGGTCAGCATCAGATGGCAGCCTAGTCCGGTCCTCCGGGGATTCTTAGCACCCTCTGCCTTCATGTCGCACAGGCCGCTGCCTTGGCCAGGTACATTCCAGCTGCCGGAGACTGAGGGCCAAGATTTAAGTTGTGGAGTCATTTTGGAGGGGTTTGGCCATAACTCACCACGCTGGCCAAGCGGGTTGGTGAGTGTGGGATAGCATTTCCTCTAATCCCGATGGTATAGTTATACCGCTATTGGCGGTCGTCAGAGCCCCTTTAGTGGGAACAGGATGTACCACGAGAAGGCGGGTATGACATTTGTCAAGGAGAGGCTGTGATGTTACGCATCACCTGACAGATACTAATATGCACCATTAAATTAGCAATGTACGTATATACACATACGAGTCCCAATATTGTGGCCACTTCCTACTTTTGACGTCAACAGCGCGTAGCCAATGAAAGAAGGCACGTGTCGTGAGCTGGCTTGGAGTGTATATAGGGTGTGCTATAGGCAATCTGAAAACATATCACTCGTTGCTGTCATGGATAAAAGAAACGATTTACCAGATTTGAGAAAAGGGATGACTATCGGCTTTCGGGCCAAGGGTGGCAGTATTTCTGAAACAGCGCAGTTTGTGAACTGTTCGCGTGCTGCTGTGGTTAAAGTGTGTCGGGATTGGAGAAATTGCGCCATTGCGATTAAGCGACGTGGAAACTGCGGAGCACCACGAGCCATTGATGTGAGAGGTGAACGTTGGCTTCGAAGGTGCGTGAGGGCCGCCGATCGACACGCTACAGTGGAGCAACTCACTGGCCGAATGTACCAGGGGGCTACCAGAAGTGTGTCTAAAACTACAGTTCAGCGAACCCTGCTGCGTATGATGCTCCGATGCGGACGGATGGTCACTGCACCTATGCAAACGAAAGTGCATCGGCAGAAAAGGTTTAGATTTACACGGCAGTATCGGAATTGGACCTTCTCCGATGAGTTGCTGCTTCGTCGAACAGATGGACGTTGGCGTATAAGCGAGAAACGTCCGAGAACAAAAACACTGTTCAACCATTGTTGGAAGAACACAAGCTGGTGGGGTGCAGCGTTATGGTCTGGGGAATGTTTTCGTGGCATTCTCTGAATCCACTCATATCTGTGGAAGGCACTATGGACCGAACTCGTTATGAATTCATCCCCGCAGACCACGTTCACCCATGCATGCTGATTGTCTTCACTGCGACGGAGGGGATCTTCCAGCACGACAATGTGACATATCACACAGCTAGAAATGTCCGAGTGGTTGGAAGAGCACGATGAACACTTCAAAGTGCTTCCCTGGCACCCTAATTGACCATACTTAAAACCCAATCGAGCATCTGTGGGATCACCTCGATCGTGTTGTTCACTCAATGGATCCTCAACCACGCACACTCTAGCAGCTGTCAGATGCAATGCGGTCAGCAATGCTCCACATACCTGTGAACACCTTCCAGCACCTCATTGACTCACTCTCGGCCCGTATAGTTGCTGTCCGCGCTGCACACGGTGGTTACTCTGGATATTAGCTGGTGGTCACAATAATGGGAATCGACCGGGTATATCATATAGAAAGAGAGAGAGATGGACGCCTCAATGTATTGTGGTTTGCCACGGGCGCAAAAATGTGTTTCTACGCCTTTGCTGTCTCGGCTGCGAAGAAGTGCAAGTTTTCCATTGCAATGCGAGAGAGTATTATAGCACTTCATGACTGCAGTTTTAGTGTACCATGAAATTGGTAATGAAGTTAAAAGTTGAATTTTTCAAGTGTTCGGTACCTTTTTACGTAACATTAGGGGCACAAATAAGTTTTAAAGCGTTTGTTGTGTGACGTATACCGCTAATTTACATATCCGACATTCGCCCGCGTTGTTGTCATGTGACCGTAACTGGTCCAGAGTATAAAATATGACACGGAAGTTTGCCCAACAGTCAAACGCACTTGCACATCGGTAGGTGAAAGATGGCAAGCGATACTGCATTTATTCGACGCTGCATTCGTTACGAATCTCATCAAGGAAAAAGTGCTGCAAAAGCATGTGTATCGATCTGCTCTGTTCTGGGGGAGAGTATTGTATAGAAAAGCGCGAGTGAGTTTTGGTATAGACGGTTTAAAGCAGGTGATTTTGATGTTAGCGATCGCAAAAGTAGCGGCGCCCCGCAGAAGGCTGCACATGAGGAACTGCAAGCATTGCTGGAGGAATATTCGTCTCAAACACAAAAGGAACTAGCTAAACAATTGGGGGTAACTCAACAAACAATTTCGAATCATTTACGCGCAATGGGAAAGATTCAGAAGGAAGGAAAATGGGTGCCACATGATCTGAGCCAAAGGAACAAGCATGAGCGTGTCATGAAGTGTTTGAATCTGTTGAATAAGCAACACAGAAAGTCTTTCCTGAGGAAAGTTGTTACGGGTGATGAAAAGTAGGTATGGTACGATAATCCCAAACGCAAAAAACACTGGATAAACCCCGGTGAAGCAACGACTTCGACACCGAAACGCAATATTCACTCCAAGAAAGTTCTGCTGTGTATCTGGTGGGATAATGAAGGGTGTGCTCTATTATGAACTATTGGAACAGGGTTAAACTCTTACTGCTGATCGCCACAAGCAACAATTGCTGCGATTGAACCAGGAAATCTGCCGGAAACGTCCATTCACAGGCAAAGCATTGCGTTTCGTGAAATTACTGCATGGCAACGCTATGCCGCATGTCGCGAAATCGGTCAAGGAAACGTTATTGACGCTTGGCTGGGAAGTTTTGGAGCACCCGGCGTCTAGTTCCGACATAGCCCCTTCAGACTATCATTTGTTCCGATCGATGCAACATGGTTTGTCTGCTGTACGGTTCCGGACATGTGACGAAGTGCAAAAATGGGTTGACGACTTCATCGCATCACATGACGAAGTATTCTTCATGGCTGGAATCCGTCAGCGGCCCGACCGATGGCGGAAGGTGATAGATCGACGCATATTTTGATTCGTAAAGGTATTGTTTTTTTCTCTCAAATTACATGTTGCGTTGTCTTAAAACGCTTTAAAACTTATTTGTACGCCCAATAAAAAAGAGAAGAGGAAGTGGTGGTACAGAGAATAATCTTCGATCTGAGCATCCGGAGAAACTAAACGCAAGGCAGGGGAGGGGCATCATGCGGAAAGTATCAGAAAACCCCTCGATAAGTGTTCCATAATTGGCTACTGATGTCGCTTCAACATCGGGGACCACATTATGTTCTCAAACTACACTGCTTGCCACCCGAAATGCAACACCAAGAAAGCATTCGATTGGCCTGAAATTCGCAGCATGCGTCGCCCGCGAGAGGACATGCAAACGATTAGCATTGCAGAGCATATGCAAATCATGTGCGCCCGGCACGCCACCAAGAAGCGCTATAAGAAGAGTGCACAGAAGGCAGTGTGTGAGTTATAGTGGAAGTGTGTTGTGCTGCCGGACTTGTGCGTGGGAAGCTTCCTGATGCCTCGTCGTAGAATACGGCAGTCATTCCAGCACGTTTCGGAGTTCGACAGAGGACGAATAGTGGTTTATCGCGACAGAGGTTTATCGTACCGAGACATCGTCGCCCGTGTGGGACGACATCCAGCCACAGTGAGGCGAGTATGGATTCGGTGGGCGCAAGAGGGACGGACGGACCGACGTGAACGATTGCCGCAGCCGCGGCACACCTCCGAACGAGAGTACCGGCAGGTTGTGCGGCGGGCATTGACGGCTCGCACCGCCACATCACGAACGTTAGCGCAGGAATTAGGGTGTGTTGCGCTGCAACCTATGTCAGCAGGTACCGTTCGACGTCGTCTGCAGGAACGGGGACTTGTTGCACGGCGCCCATTGCTCCGATTACAATTGATATTACACCATCGGCGAGTGCGGCGGCCATGGACCGTTGAACGCCGCACCTGGACTACGGAATGGCAATACATTGTCTTCTCCGACGAATCCCGCTTCTGCCTGCAACACCACGATGGCCGGATCCACGTGTGGCGGAACCACGGCGAGAGACTCTATGACGCCTGCATTATGCATCGCCATACCGGTCCGTCGCCTGGCGTTATGGTTTGGGGCGCAATTGGATATGTCACCCGCACCCCTCTGATACGCATCGCCGGCACACTCAACAGCCACCGCACCATCTCTGGCGTTTTGGAGCCTATAGTCCTCCCTTACCTTCAGGTCCTGCCAGCGGCCACGTTTCGACAGGACAATGCGCACCCGCACGTGGCACGCATCGTACAACAATTCTTCACGGCCCACCAGGTGTCACTGATGCTGTGGCCTGCCTGTTCTCCCATTATATGTCGCCCATCGAACACGTCTGGTTGCTGATCGGCAACCACCACCCGCGGCTACGCCTGATGAACTGTGGCAACGTGTGGAAGCAGCCTGGACCAACATACCCAAAGCCCACATCCAAAGCCTCTTTCGTTCGATGCCGCGGCGTGTACCGGCCGTTATTGCCAGCCATGGGGGCCACACGAACTATTCATGTCTGCGTGTTCCGCAGGTAGCACGGGCCTGTAAGCTCAATCGTTTCATCTTTGTATCTGTTGTTATGCGTCCAGTAAATCTCGCTTTGCTATCAAGTGTCCTTCTTGGTGTTGCATTTTTGGTGGCCAGCAGTGTATTTGTATTATTCATCCCGATTCATATATTCGTGGCAGGACACACAATAAAAAATATTTTATCAATGAAACAAATAAACAGAAAAGAAAGCTCATGTCAGCAAACCAGCATGGTTTTGGTAAAATGTGATATTTTCTGACGAAAGCAAGTTTAATATTTTCAATTCGGATGGAAAGAAGTACACTCACGGACAATGAAATTTGTGCACCAAGAAGGAAGCATCGGATTGAACTGAAATTTTATGCACGTAATGATACAGATGAATAATACACATGATGGCAAAAACAGAGCTGCAGGTCAATTACAGAGGGATCTGTGGCACGCAGTCCGGTCATTTTCAATATTGAAAATGTGTGTACGCATTCCGGTCATTTTCAGACTATTGAAATTTAATAGTTAATCAGTCATCAGGAATATTCCCGCAAATCGCTCCCAATACCTGACATGTTTCGTTATATGGACACGGAAAAAGGTGAGATCGGAGTTTTTCCGTTAATCATCATCATAATCATCATTGTCAACCATTATCAATCCACTGCTGGGCGAAGGTCTCACCAAGTTTTCTCCACAACGGTCTGTTTTGTGCCAGTCTCCTCCATGTCACTCCGGCATACTTTCGAATTCCATCCATACATCTTCCATGTGGTCTTCTGCTCGGTCTTTTCCTGTCCCTTGGAATCCAATCTAAAATTTCGGCTGTCCATCGATGGTCTGTTCTTCTGGCAGTATGTCCAGCCCATTGCCATTTCAGGGATTTAACTCTGATCATGATGTCTTCCACTCCTGTCATTTTTCGGATCCACGAGTTCCTCTTCTTATCTCTCCTGGTTACACCAAGCATGCAGCTCTCCATGCATCTTTGAGTTGTCTGCAGCCTTTGTATGTCTCTTTTAGTTAAGGTCCACGTCTCTGCACCATACGTAAGCACTGGAAGGATGCATTGATCAAACACTTTTCTTTTAAGACATAATTGCATATTGCTCTTGAAAATTATGCTGTTTCTTCCAAAAGCTCTCCAGGCAAGTTTTGTACGCCGTATAATTTCTTCACCAATGTGACCCTCACTTGATATCTGCTGTCCAAGATAAACGTACGTGTCTGTTATCTCCAGCTTTTCTCCATCAATCGATAAATCTTCATTTCTTGTAAAAGCATTGAACATCACTTTTGTCTTCTGAAAGTTCATTTTTATTCCCACTTCCTTACTCCTGTCAGCAAGCTCCTGGATCATATTCTACAGCTCTGATGGGGTAGTTGCAAAAATGACTATGTCATCAGCAAAACGAAGGTGGGTTAGATAATCTCCATTAATCTTTATCCCTTTGTTTTCCCAGTTCAGTGATTGAAAGACATTTTCCAATGTGGCATTAAAGAGCTTCGGAGATATGGTGTCACCTTGTCTCACTCCCTTTCCAATTTTTATGTGTGTTGTATTCTCAAATAGCCTAATCTTTGCACTTGCATTTTCATAGATGTTATACATAACATCTTCAATAACGCAGGACTTCAAAGCCATTGTAACTGCTGATGGTTTCACCGAATCACAGGCCTTTTCATAATCGATAAAAGCCATGCATAATGGAAGTTCATATTCCCTCGCTTTTTTAATTAGTTCTCTCAGTACGTGGATATGATCTGTTGTGCTGTAGCCACTCCTGAATCCAGCTTGTTCTCTCGGTTGAGCCATGTCCAGTGTCACCTTCAAGCGGTGTGAAAGAACTTTAGTGAAGATAGGAAAGGAATTGCGGAAAGACTTCTGAATATTAAGAATTTTCGGTTAACACATCTTAAAAACGGCAATTTATCGTTAAAATAATAAAGCAATTTCGGAAAGGTTTCTGAGAAACTAGAATTTCCTTGGCATACCGGAATTCTATGGAATTCGGGTTTCTTTCCGTCATTTCACGGAAAAGGTTTTATCAGAAATATACTTCGTTAATTCACAAAAGGAATCAGGGAAAGAGGCTCGTTAATTTGATATATATATATATATATATATATTTTTTTTTTTTTTTTTACAGTGTGCTCTTACTTGTTCCTTTTTTTTTTTTTTTATCCCTGCGAAGGCCTTCTGGACTTTAATTTTGGACACCAGTGTATATAAGATACGATAAAAGATACGTTGCTCCAAAAACCTGCAGCTGTACATTTGAAAAAATAAAACTGTATAATAATTAAATTCATAATGACGATAAGGAGTCTCCGCTACAAAGAATATCGAAAATTTATATATCTTAGAGTGATGCAATAAAACGTGATTAAAACACAACACATTCTAAACGATATCTTCGGATGATGAGTAAAAAAATGGAAAGATAGGCTGATTCCTTTTTCCTCATCTTTTTCCTTTATTTTTTTCTCCTCGTTTTTCATCTTCATAAATAACTAGAGTTTTTAACTGTGCTTTTCCGGAATGTGTGGACGGTTAATCTGAAGCTTTTCATCTTCTGTTTTAGGCCTCCATGTCCCTTTATTAGGCTAAAAACGTAATTAAATCCAGCGGAGAGATTGGAAATTGCGCCAAGCTTTGTTTTTGCATCGTCTTTGATTCCTTCTTTGTCTTTCTCTGGTCTGCGACGCATCGCAAATTAACCGACATCTTTTTCTCTCGCGCTTATGCACTAAAGATCCATCACAAAGGAAAAAAAAAATTGTAATTCAACAGAGTGAACATAAAATGAAAAAAAAAAAAAAATCACGAGATTAAAGCAAGGGATTTTGTCATTTACGAAAGTAACTCAAAAATTTTAAAGAAGAAAAAATGCGCTCTAGATTTCTGTGGAGAATAATTTCTTTATATACTTAAGGAAAAAATCGTAATTATGTGCACAATCATCAAGCACATTTCGTCCGGATATTCGAAGGGTTTTTTTTTCTTTTTTTGCCAGCGCTAGGGGAATAATTTATATTTTCTCTTTTCCTACAATGAAGACAGAATTCGCTGATATGATTTTACAGAGAGTAGTCTGAGAAATCGACATATGACCGTTTCAGAATCGTGCTAAGAATTTTATCTGAGATTAGCGTAGTAACCAGCGCTTCGAAAATAACACGTATTAAGCGTTGATATATTATTTTATCACTGAAACTTCTTATGCAGCAAAATTTTTATCATAACGTCTATATACCTTCGAAGCAAAATAATCCCTTTCTTTCTTTGATATATGATAAGAAAAGAAAAACATAAATAAAAGCTTCAGATGCAAAAGTGAGGGGTTAATTTGACCTTTTAACAAAAAAAAAAAAAAAAAAAAAAAAAAAAAAAAGCTTAAATGTTTCATTATCTTTGCACGATTTTCATTGGCTGTTCAAAGCAAGTTATCATAATCACGTTCTTTCATATCTAAACCACGTATCTACGGAATATCTTATGGAAGTGCAATCATTTTTAAAAACAGAATTTCCAGAAATATGCCGAGAAAAATATGAAGAGTAAAATTCGGGTAGTTATTAAAGTACACTCATCGTCAAAAAAATAGTTGCACCCAGAAGGACCTGTCGGATTGCAATGCTATTCGGGAGGAAGGTAAAGGTCACCAGGAACAATGAATGATTAAACATTGAGACTAATATGGGCAATATTTATTGAGCTACACGCCAATATGCAGTGTCTCTCAGTATAGCGTCGGGCCGTCATGTTTGCTCAAACAGCGTGCCAGACGTCTCGGCATCGAGTTTTACATGATCCTAATGGTGTCCTGTGTGACGTGCCTGCCCCGAAGAACGCACACGACATAAAGGCAGATTGCAGCGAGAACGAACGTCTGCGTAGCTCAGTTGGTAGAGCGACTTGTTGCGGAATAAGAGGAGTCGGGTTCGATCCCCGGCGTGGACCAAATTGACGGAGAAATTTACTTCGTTATAATGGCGCCCGAACTTTCCGGATGACCCGGCCGTTAAAGATCTCGCAATGGTGTGATGTTCTTTCCACACCGCCAGACAGGAAAATTAAGAGAATCCCTTCTACAGCGCTTCGAAAAATAAATGTGTGTGACGTTGTATTCCACACACCAGATTGACTGGAAGTTCTGAAGTGCACGTTCTACAGCGGATGGCTGCCTACAACGATACATGGTCCTGGTTGACCTAGCTCAGTTGGTAGAGCGACTTGTTCCGGAATAAGAGGACTCGGGTTCGATCCCCGGCGTGGACCAAAAATGACGGAAAAATTTACTTCGTTATACCTGCGATAAGCCATCCCATGCAGCTTAAATCTTCTAACACAGTTCCTGCAGACTGTGCAGTAGGGGTGGGATATGGATAGCTCGTCCAATAGTATCCCACACATTTTCAATCGGCGATAGGTCTAGCGATACGGCTGGCCATGGCAGAGTGTCCGTGCCTTGAAGGCAAGCTCTCGAGACAACAGCAGTATGCGGACGAGCGATGTCCTGTTGGAAAATCGCACTGGGGTGAGCGTTCAGAAAAGGTTGGGTCACTGGTTGCAGGACCTCATTAACGTAACGTTTGGGCTGTCAAAGTGCTTGTAAGGAGCACCAAAAGTGATCTGGCATCTTGGGCAATTGCACCTCACACCACGACACCAGGCCTTCTGGACGTGTGACGCTCGACAACAAACTGTTCATCTTGGCGCTGACCATGGTGCCTCAACACACGGATTCGGTGGTCGACTCCTCCAAGACAAAAGCGGGACCCGTCACTGAAGATCCCCCGCGGCCATTCTGAGTGGCACGACACCATTGCAGTGTTTGGCGACGATGCAATGGTGCTAAAGGCAGTCGTCGTAACGGTCTAAGTGGGAGTCCTATGTCGTGCAGCCGTCTGCCAATGGTGCTGGCACTAGTCGGACGATACATGGGGGTACCACTGCTCGCTGAATATCCGCAACCGCGACTGTTGGGTCACCCCGCACTTGTCGGACAACCCGTCGATCCTCTCTCTCCGTGGTTCGTCTAGGTATCCCAGACCATTCCTGTCGCTGATGCGTGTCTTGTTCTATCCAATGCCGCCAACAGCGCGCTATGGTGATATCCGCACAACCCGTATGGCGCTCAATAAGGAGATAAGTCCATCCCGCTTCCCGGAGCCCCACGATGCGGCGACTCTCGAACTCCTCCAACTGCTCGAATTGCTTCCGAGCTTTTCTCCGAAGCATACTTCACTTGCAAAGGATGCAACCAACAAAACAGCGCGAGTTAGAATGGCAAGCACGCGCAACGGGACGGGCTTATATAACATGTCAGGCACAGCGCTACGAGTCCTTCTTACTTACGTTACTTGCATGGCCGAGCATGATACTTGAATCATTTGCATATCTCACGTTGTCAAACCCACCCAACAAGTTCATTTCTTTCTTTCGGTTGCTTCCTTTTGGGTGCAACTATTTTTTGACGATATGTTGCGTGGGCTAGTTTAGAAAATAGTTTTTTTTTTTTTTTTTTTTTTATGGGAAAGGAATAATTATTTTTAATTTGCGACGTAAGCTTGCATCAGCCTAATGAACTGGTTTGTTCGACCTCGTAAGGAAAACAAGAAAGATGACACCGGATTCTCGGGGGGGGGCAATGTCAACGTCTTTCGAATTTCCTCCGACCAGGAGCGATTTTAGCATTGGGTCAACCGGGCCATGACCCAGGACGCCGCATATTGAAGTGCGTCAAATTTCGGGTAATACATGTAATCAAATTGCTTTACCTTGTTGCGAAATAAAAACAAGTTAGCAAAATCATGCAATGCATTGATTATGATACGCTTTCCAACACACCAGAAATCATTACTCAAGTTATGAGGATAATGGCTGTGGAATAAATCTCGCCCTGTGCCCTGACCTTTGACCCCATTTCGGTGATATTAAACGAAACTGGTTCAGTATACCTCTGGAACAACATACTAAAGTTTTGTCGCAGTAGAATCATGCTTACGTAAGTTACGACGCATAAGGGCGATGGAATGGATTCCGCTCCTATGACCCGAACTTTGACCCAATTTCGTCCATTTTCAATAGGTTTCGTTCCCATGTTGTCCTCTACCACATACTAAAATTTGATCGAAATCGAACCATTTTTACGTGAGTTATCGTGCGGACAGACAGACAGACAGACAGACGGACAAAGCTGGTGCATATACGCTTCTTCAACCTACGGTTAAACAGCGTAAATCAAAAGGCAATGAAATAGCATTTTGCTTTTTTACTGATAAAACTGAGTAGTACAATACAGTTAACATTTAATATTGCAGTTGTATTACTACTCTTTCAATTTATTGAATTATTAAAAATGCCAATTCATAATGAAACAAGTTAGTAAAATCATGCAATGCATTGATTATGATACGCTTTCCAACATACCAGAAATCATTACTCAAGTTATGAGGATAATGGTTGTGGAATAAATCTCGCTCCTGTGTCCTGACCTTTGACCCCATTTCGACGATATTAAACAGAATTGGTTCAGCATACCTCCGAAACAACATACTAACGTTTTGTCGGAATAGAAACATATTTAGTCAAGTAATGAGGATAATGGCTGTGGAATAAATATCACTCTTGTGTCCTGATCTTTGACCCCATTTCGATGATATTCAACAGGACCAGTTCAGTATACCCCCGGACCAACATCATAAAGTTTTGTCGCAATAGAAGCATTTTTAGTCAAGTAATGAGGATAATGGCTGTGGAATAAATCTCGCTCCTGTGTCCTGACATTTAATTCCATTTCTACGATATTCAACACAACCAGTTCAGTATACCTCTGGAACAACATATTAAAGTTTTGTCGCAATAGAAAAATTTTTAGTCAAGTTATGAGCAGTGGAATACATATCGCTCTCGTGTCCTCACCTTTGACCCTATTTCAATGATATTCAACAGGACCGATTCAGTATACCTGCGGACCAACATGATAAGGTTTTGTCGCAATCGAAGCATTTTTACGTAAGTCGTGACGCGTAAGGGCGATGGAATGGATCCCTGACCTTTGGCCCCATTTCGCCCATTTTCAATAGGGTTCGTTCCTCGGTTGTCCCCTACCACATACTAAAATTTCATCGAAATCGAACCATTTTTACGCGAGTTATCGTGCAGACAGGCGGGCAAACCCGGAGCATATGCTCTTCGTCAACCTACGGTTGGAAAACGCAAACAAGTTTGTAGAATCATGCAATGCATTGATTATGATACGCTTTCCAACATAGCAGAAATCATTACTCAAGTTATGAGGATAATGGCTGTGGAATAAATCTCGCTCCTGTGTCCTGACCTTTGACCCCATTTTATGATATTTAATAGAACCGGTTCAGTATACTTCCGAAACAACATACTAACGTTTTATCGCAATAGAAGCATTTTTAGTCAAGTTATTAGGATAATGGCTGTGGAATAAATCTTGTTCCTGTGACCTGACCTTTGACCCCATTTCGATGAAATTCAACAGAACCGGTTCAGTGTACCTCTGGAACAACAAAGTTTTGTCGCAATCGAAACATTTTTACGTAAGTTATGACGCATAAGGGCAATGGAATGGATCCCGCTCCTATGTCCTGACCTTTGATCTTATTTTGCCCATTTTCAACAGATTTCGTCTCCAGGTGGTACCCTACCACATACTAAAATTTCATCGAAATCGAATCATTTTTACGCGAGTTATGAACTATAAGGACAATGGAATGGATCCCGCTCCTATGTCGTCCCCAGGTGGTTCCCTACCACATACGAAAATTTCATCGAAAGCGAACCATTTTTACGCGAGTTATCGTACGGACAGACAAACGGACAAAGCTGGAGCATATACGCTTCTTCAACCTACGGTTGGAAAGCGTAAAAAGCAAAAAAATAAAAGGCCCGAGCTCGACTTCTAGCTTTCAGGCTCGGGAGTCTCAGCACTGCTGGCGTGCAGTTCCAGTTGGATTATTTATCAGAATTCGAACAAGAATGTCTGCATTTTCAGATATTTTGGCATAATTTAGATAGGTAAGTGACAGATTCAAGTGTTCTTGTTGCGGCTATGTTGCCGCATTATTAGACAAAAAGAAGCGGTTCAACATTTCCAAACATGATGTCATCCTAATTACATACATATGCATACCCATTAGTAGTGCTTTTGGAGAATGAAGTTTTTCTCTTTTGAAAACCATCCATAATTACACTCACGGACAATGAAATTTGCGCACCAAGAAGGAAGCATCGGCTTGAACCGAAATTTTGTGGACGTAATGATACAGATGAATGATACACATGATGGCAAAGACAGAGCTGCAGGACAATTACAGGGGGATCTTTGGCACGCAGTCCGGTAATTTTCAATAGCGCGTCGCGCCGCCTCGTGCGGCGATACATACTGCAATATGGTCCGGCATGGAGGCGAACAGACTCCTGATGTTGTTCTGCTGCAGACTGGCCCACACCTGTTGCACGGTGTGCTCCAAATCCCGGATAGTGAGACATGGCGGAAGCCGGCGTTTTAACTAATCCCACACATGCTCGATAGCGGAAATGTCCGGGGAGCGGGCAGGCCATGGAAGTGTCCGGACATGACGTAGGCAGTCTTGGGCAACCCGAGCCGTGTGCGGGCGGGCATTATCCTGCTGGTATAGTGCACCTGGAATCCCGGCCAGGAATGGGAGCACATGGGGCCGTAGGATCTCATCCACATACCGCTGGCCCTTCAATGATCCACGTACCACTACTACAGCTGATCGGCTATCGTAGGCAATGGCTCCCCAGACTGTAATGCCTGCAGTGGGGGAAGTTAGGTGCTCGATAGCGAGGTTGGGATTGTGCTGTTGACCCGGGGTTCTCCACACCCGGACACGATGATCATCTGTCCCCAAAACGAAGCGGCACTCGTCGCTAAACACCACACGACGCCAGTCTGTGGCGTTCCACGTCGCTCTGGCCTGCCACCACTGCACAAGGAACCAGCGACGTTCCGGCTCCAGCACACATAAGGAGCTGGGATCGCAGATTCGCTTCCGCGAGGTGTCGGGATATGGTTCGTGGGCACACAGGAGCTGCTACATCTGCCTTTATAGTAGACCGGATCCACGTGGGATCCGTACATGCCTGACGCACGATCCGTCGATTCTCTATTCCGGTGGTCTTCCTGGTCCGTCCGGAGCCGCTCCGCCGGGTGGCAGTGCCGTCACGTGTCCACTGCTCTAAACACAGTCGGACGGTATAGTCAGAACAATCCACATGGCGGGCTATACAGCGCCCTGACCACCCTGCGGTTTTTAGCCCAATGATCAGGCCTCTTTCGAAGTCCTTAAGTTGCGTAAATCGATGTCTCTGGCATCTATCCGGCATTCTTGTCACTCTGTACTCTTGCTTACGTCGGCCGGTGCTTTTTGCTTTCATGAGGCATCGACTACACGCCGGTTTACGATGCTGCCGGTTCGTGCTTGCAGCGCACCACAGGATGTGCGGTCATGCGCACTCGCACCAAACGTGGATCATTTGCATGCCAGCACGCACTCTAGCTATTTGCAAAGTTTCGCGTTTGCTGCAAGTTTTCTTCTAGGTGCGCAAATTTCATTGTCCGTGAGTGCACTTGAAGACATCTATAGTCCGGGCACACCTAACCTAATAACAGGAGATACGTTACGGCGACCTATTTACACCCACTACACGAGTATCTCTCTACGCCACTTCAAATGAATTGGCGAAAATCCAGACAGCAAAACCGGTTTACCAGAATTCCGCTGAACTCCAGCAGTAGTCCCACGAAGAGAGAGAAGCCGTGGGATTGGTCAGATCATTGTATGACGCCATACTATCGCTCGCTCGCTGTAGTTGATATGCGTTTTTTTTATTTTTATTTATTTTTTTTATTGGAGGTTTAACGACCACCGTGAGCAACTCAATGGGCTATAAGCAGTCGCCCGTTCCTTATTTAGGGTCACTGGTTCCAGGGTAGGGAGAGAGCCAGTGCCGTAAGACAAACACAACATCCATGCCTCACCGGGATTCGAACCCGGACCCCTTACGGACGAATGATCAGAGGCCAGCGCCTTAGACCACTGCGCCACCGGGGCGGCTGATATGCGTTGGTAAATACATTACAGACCACGTTTTAATTGCACAAATATCTCTACGTTTTATCAGTTCAACCATTATTTTAATGTTTTATGTCTGAAATGTATCTTTTATTAACTCTGTTAATAAGGGAAAGTGCGAAATATATTGCAATGGCGGAATTATCCTGCTCTAGGCTTTCCACCATTATAAAGTTCGGTGTGCCCGGAGTGTAGTTCCCATGAATATCGAATGCATTTGCAGTTTTCTTACTCAATTCAAGCACTGAAGAAGCATTGATATTTAATGAGATACAGTAAAAGATTTTGTCCCAAAGAAATCGCGAAAAAAGAAATATTTTAGTTGTAAATAATATTACTAATTTATATTTATTCATTTCCTATTCCCCTCAGTCACTTAGTCGATTTATAATGAAGATTGGTATCAGCAGTTTATTAAATAAAAATAATGTTGTGATCGCGATCCCGCCGCGGACCACCAATGTTGTAACCGTGGTCCCACCGCGGACCACCCATTGATACGTTAATGAATTCCGAGCGGTAATTCTTCAAAATAAAAGGATTGGGTACGTTTTCTCGCGAAGACTGCTGTAATGGGGCGTGCACTTACTTAAACTATTACAAGAGTATCCATGAATCAACTGCTGGGATTGCCAGCACACAAATACACTTTGATTTAGACAGTCATATTTGCAAAATTTATACACTGAAGAGCAATTGAAATACAGATACCTGTCTAGTAACGTGTAGGACCACCTTCCGCCCTGGTGACAGCGGCGATTCGTCTCGGCATGGACTCGACAAGACACCGGAAGCATTGGGAAGCCATACGGATCCACGACCCCTGAACAAGCTCCCACAGTTCACGAAGATTTGATGCAGGGAGCTCAGAGCCTCGAGCATCTCTCTCGATGGCATCCCAGATGGGCTCGATGGGATTGAGGTCATGTGACCTAGCTGGCCAAGGAAGCGAGGTCACGTCGGTGGAGTGTTCATCCAACCATTCGGATACGATTCGGGAGCGATGGCACGGTGCATTGTTTGTTGCAGGATGAGGTCAGGTCCCCAGTGGGATGTTGAAGACTCACAAACGGGAGCAAATGGTCTCCCAGGATATCCGGTAACGTTTACCTGTAAGGGACGATGTCATACGTACCAGGGGTTCCATTTCAGTCCACGTAAACAGTCTCCAGACGAGAATGCTACACCCCACCAGCTTCAAGAGTACCCTGCTGGCAAGAAGGATCCATCGCTTCATGTGGTTTGCGCCGTACTCGTATCCTGCCATCCGCATGTACCAACGTGAATCTCGACTCATCAGTCCAGGCAGCATTTTCCCAAGGTCCAGTGGCAATGTTTCCCGCGCCCATGCTAATCTTCGCACCCTGTGATGTGCGGTCAGCAGCGGTACCTTCGTGGGACGATGGCTTCTGTGCCCCATAGCGAGGAGATGGTTCTGGATGGTGTGGCTGCTTACACGTTTTTGTGCACCGACGTTAAATTGCTGAGTGATTTCTTGCAATGTGGCCCGTCTATCCGCTGTTACAATGCCAGCTAGCCGACGATGACCCCGCTCATCCACACGCTGTTGTCCACGACAGTTGGCCCTTGCAGGGATGGTTTTACCGGATTCGATGTACTCACGGTGCACCCGTGACACAGTGGCTCGTGAAAATCCCAGTGCCTGCACGATTTCCGAGATGGAGTGACCCATTCGTCGGGCCCCGACAATTTGCCCACAATGAAATGCGCTTAGTTCCTTCGTCTTATTCATACTGCGCCCGACTCTTACTGATTCCCGGCGCATCACTCCTTATATTGTCGGATCGCTGCATACGTCATGTCGTTTCCGTTTACAGGGCCGCCCACAGCGCCACATTGGCATAACGCCAGCTGTCTCTAGTTCAATTGCTTTTCAGTGTATATGCTGGCGAATTACGCCGAATCATGGCTATTGACAGATCACCACGACCAAACTTGACAAATGTTTAATATATTGCACTGTTCATCGAGCGATTTCGGGACAGTCACTCAAACGCCTTGTTTCAGGTCTATTGTATATCAGTTTCTATCTTGGTAGAACAAAGTTCCGCTCGACAAATAAACTGCGTGTAAAAATCAAAGAACTGTTACGTATTAGTCTTCTTCTGATAATAATTCGTGCGGGCTAGTTTAATAGCCGACACCACAAACTTGATATCAAACGGTTTTATGCCGTCTTTAAACACACAAAGACGCACATGGTGTTTCACTGATCCGGCTGCTGAAGCGTGGGGTCACTAAAGACCCCCGTGAGATGTTCTCCTCGAAAGGAACTAAGCTTCGGTCAACGTCGGCGTGACCTGATACTCGCCGAATCATGGAACTTTCAGATGCAACGGGGAAAGATTTTTGTCTCCTGGTCACTTGTCGCTCCATTATAACATGGACACTAGCAAATCGTTTGTACTTCTTGCAGACGAGGAGCTGGAATCACTGTTGCAAGAGGATGTCACACCATCGACTACACAACTGTGGTGAAACGTTTGAAAGTGGCTCAATCGACTGTGGTACGGCGTCTACATGCCTTGGGGAAGATCCAGAAGATTGGTAAGTGGGTTCCGCATACTTTAACGGAGCGCAATATTAGTCAGCGGTTGAAGATCTGCATGTCGTTGTTGAAGAAGTTTCAGGGAAGAATTTCTTGTGGAAGGTAGTAACCGGGGATGAAAAATGGGTCTATTGCGACCACCCAGTACGCAAGTGATCCTGGGTCGACCCAGGCAAGCCATCAACATCCGCTGCAAAACAGGATATCCATGGGGGGTGCTGTTGTGTGAGCGGTGGGATATGCACGGAGTGCTGAACTTCGAACTGTTGAAACCGGGCGAAACAATCACTGCACAACGATATAGTGATCGATTGATGAAAATGAAAGCCGCAATGGAGCAGAAATGCCCATGGACAGGTAAAGGACGCCGCCCAGTCATCTTGTTACATGACAATGCCAGACCACATGTGGGAGGTTTTAAAGCACACGGCTTACTCCCCGGATATTGCACCTTCAGACTTTCATCTGTTTCGCTCTATGCAACATGCCCTATAGTCCAACGGCGGTTCACCACAGTTCCAGAGGTGGAAAATTTCGTCACTGTGTTCTTCAGCTCAAAACCCGAGTCCTCCTATCACAGGGGCATTCATTTGTTGCCTGAAAAATATCTGAAGGTCATTGATGCTAACGGCCAATATTTCGTTGAATAAATGTGTACTGGTTTCCTGATTGTTCCTGTCTCCTTTCACCTTAAAACGGCGGAAACTTTTGCATACCCCTAATAAATAGCTGGCGAACAAAATAGGGGAGCAGAGAAGAAATATCCTGTTCCACAATAAACAAAATTCATGCGATATGCTATTCACAATATCCGATCTCGCTACGGAACTTCAAAATTCGACAAGACCCTTGAAATTTAGAAGTTAATCAAACCTCAAGTATTCTCACCAATCGGTCCTATTACCGGTAATTTCTCGTCATAGGGTATACCCAAAAAGTGAGAACAGAGTTTTCCGTTAACATACGAAAGGGATTGCGGAAAAGATTTCTGAAAATTCAGAATTTCCCGTTAGCACAACGCTGAAACGGTAATTTACCGTCAATATAAGGAAGAAACTGCGGAAAGGTTTCTGAGATTTCGGAATTTTCCTGGCATACCAGGATTCCATGAAATTTGTTTTGTTTTTTTCCAGTCATTTCACGGAAAAGGTTCTATCAGAAATATGCTCCGTTAATTCACGAAAGAAATGGCAGAAAGTGACTAGTGAATTTCAGATTTTTTTTTACAGTGTTTCAATGCAAAATTTACAGGAAAATGTTTCGTAAGTATGTTAGAATCAAGGAATTTCATCTGTAAATATAAAAGTTTACAGTTAAATGAAGTTAGGAACCTGTGAAAATTACACTCGGGCGAAAACGATATGGAATTTTTTTTATTTCAACGCCCATCTTTAAATAATACCTGTATTGAAAATTCTGCAGAGTTGTTCTTGAGAATATGCTGGGATTTTTTGCCTCAAAAAAATCTATACACTGTAAAAAAAAATTTTCTGAAATGTACGAGCCACTTTCCGTGATTCCCTTCGTGAATTAACGAAACATATTTCTGATACAAGCTTTTCAGTGAAATGACAAAAAGAAACCTGAATTTCACGGATTTTTCGTACGACAGGAAAATTCGGAATTTTCAGAAACCTTTCAGGAATCCCTTTCTTATATCGACAGTAAATTTCCCTTTTTAAGATGTGTTAACGAAAAACTCTGAATTTTCAGAATCCTTTCCTCAATTCCTTTCGTATATTAACGAAAAAAATCCGTTCTCACATATTCCGTATCCACATGACGAAAACATTCTGTTAACAGGAGAGATTCGGGAGAATAGCAGTGATTACGCAGGAGCAATTGGCGCGAACTTACCGAAATATAGAGTCTCGTGTTCAAGCCTCTCTCGATGGACAGGGCGGAAACTTTCAACATCTCTTATCATATGGTTGTTTTCCATGGATGAAGATATGTTCTTACCAAATATCATTCAATTATTCTTATTATTCACGATATTATTGAGATTATTATACTAAACCCTAACGAAGTTTTTGCGTTTAAAGTAGCGAAGATCGTAAATGATTAACTTTGCATATTTTGTTTTCAGTTTTTCTAAAAAAAATTAACAATTAAACTTAGTACGGAGGATTTAAAATACTTATTACATTGATTTAGATTCAGTAAAAAAAGAAACAGAAGGGGATAGAATAAAAACAGAGAGAGAGCGCGCAAAAGATAAAGGAAAAACAAGGACAGCGGGGATAAAAAAAAACATGGGGATATTAGTTTTTAGTTCTTTGCTATTGTCAAGCATCTGTAACGTCTCGAAACAGGGTAAGGCAGAGCTTGATACTGAAATAAGAGTAGGTGGGAGAAATTGTGAATAACCGTCTGATCTACGTACTTATCTTAATTGGGTCATAAAGAAAATTCGTAAAAATGCCCCCACCGCTTCCTCCCAGATGGTCTTATTAGGACTTTTCTTTTTCTTATTTTTCCTGCTCCCTCACGCCTCACGAGCGCTTCCCGTTGTTCCACCCACTCCGAAATCATATACACTGCTGGACAATTGCTAAGGACGGATCATAAACGGCTATATAGCGCATAAAAAAGTAAGTGTGGTTGGATGCCAAGTGAAATAAAATAATGTCAGAATGCCAGGACATTACAAGAAAGACAATTTATTGTGCTCTGAAATCCAGAAGGCTTTGGAACGTGTTCAAGGGACAAACAGGCCATTTTGTGCAGAATACGTAAACGTGAAAAAAATGCAATTACCGTCCGCAGGCGTTCCGGCGTCAGATGTCAATACGGGATATGGTCACCATGGAGGGCGATGCTAGATTCCACACGTCGTGTCATGCTTTGCACAACATTATCAAGCAGCTGTTGGGGTAACTTATCCCATTCTTCTGTCAGTGCACGGATGAGGGTGTCCTTGTTTATTGGAGGGCATTGGCGACCAGCAAGACTCCTCCCCAAATCATCCCACACATTTTCAATGGGATTCAGATCTGGAGAACGTGCTGGCCATACGAGGCGTTGAATATCCTCGCTCTCAAGACACTCCTGGACAGCGACTGTTCGATGACATGTTGCGCTGTCGTCCATGAAAATGAATCTATCACCGACAGCACCACGGAACATGCGAACATGAGGTAGCAGAACATCATTAATGTATCGTTGGCCAGTCATAGTCCCAGTTGGAAGCACATAGAGGGACGTACGGCCATTGAACATGATGCCAGCCCATACCATGACACTACATGTCGGATATCGGTCCCTTTCCTGTATGTTTGCTGGACAATATGCAGTACCACTATCACGCCAGATCAGTTGTCGTCGACAATCAGACGATAGACTGTATCTACTCTCATCTGAGAAGAGGACAGCAGACCAGTCGTTATTAGTCCAATTGCGATGTTGATGGCACCATTGCAAACGGGCGGTACGGTGACGTCTGGACAATGGGATGCACACAACAGGACGGCGGGCGTATAGTCCTCCTTCATGCAAACGTCTGGCGACAGTTTTTCGGGAGATCCGCTTGCCAGTAGCAGCCATAAACTGATTTGCTACCTCACTAGCTGTGCTGCGCCGGTGTCTTTTTCTTGATAGCACTATGTACCGATCTTCTGCAGGTGTCGTACTGCGAACACGACCTCCCCGTGACGATTTGCTACACTCTCCATTTGTTTGAAATGATTTCCAATGCCTTGAAACAACACTGTGGCTGACGTCGAACTCCCTGGCAACATCTGTTATTTTTCGCCCTTCTTCAATCTTGCCAATAATACGGCCACGCGTAAAATCATCTAGGTGATGTCGGGAAGACATGCTGAAAATTGCAAGTTCGTCAATTGATTCTTTCCCTTTCAACTTTGCGTTTGAACAACAACGGTCAATACGCGTCAAATCCTTTATATCTCTTATCAGCGCTATGACGTCACGAACAAGTTCGGCAATCCAAAATCTGCATACGCACAACACGTCTTACTGTATCCCGCACTTATGCTAATTTCCACATTTTCCTGCCTTCCATTTTATGGTTTCTATCGTTTCTATTGTCATCCGTCCTTAGCAATTGTCCGGCAGTGTATATATGACTTCGGAGTGGGTGAAACAACGTGGGGACATTTTTACGAATTTTCTTTAGATCAGATTGTTATTCACAGCTTCTCCCACCTACTCTGATTTCAGTATCAAGCTCTGCCTTACGTTGTTCCACCCACTCCGAGGTCATATATATACGTATATATATATATATGACAAGGTGACACCATATCTCCCAAGCTTTTTAATGCCACATTGCAAAATGTCTTTCAATCATTGAACCGGGAAAACAAAGGGATAAAGATTAATGGAGATTACTTAACCCACCTGCGTTTTGCTGATGACGTATAATCTTTGCAACTACCCCTTCAGAGCTGCAGAGTATGATCCAAGAACTTGTTGACAAAAGTAAATACGTGGGATTAAAAATGAACTTTCAGAAGACAAAACTGATGTACAATGCTTTTACAAGAAACGAAGATTTATCGATTGATGGAGAAAAATTTGAGACAACCGATTCTTACATTTATCTTAGGCAGCAGATATCAAGTGAGGGTCACATTGATGAAGAAATTAATCGGTGTATAAAACTTGGCTGGAGAGCTTTTGCAAGAAACAGTACAATTTTTAAGAGCAGTATGCCATTATGTCTTAAACGAAAAGTGTTTAATCAATGCATCCTATCAGTTCTTACGTACGGAGCAGAGACGTGGACCTTAACATTATAATAAGACATACAAGGACTGCAGACAACTCAAAAAAGCATGTAGTGATGCATGTGTGGTGTAATCAGGAAAGATAAGAAGAGGAACTTGTGGATAAGGGAAATGACAGGAGTGGACGGCATCATGACCAGAGTGAAATCACTGAAATGGCAATGGGCTGGACATGTTATGTTGCGAGAAGAACGGATCACCGATGGACAACCGAAATTTTAGACTGGATTCCGAGGGACAGGAAAAGACCCAGAAGAAAACCCCATGGGAGATGGATGGATGAAATTTGAAAGTTTGCCGGAGTGACATGGAGGAGACTGGTTTGAAACAGACAATTGTGGAAGAAACTTGGGGAGACCTTCATCTAGCAGTGGACTGATAATAGTTGTTCATGATGATGATGGTGATGATATATATGCGGGAATAACATGGAGGAGACTGGCGCAAGACAGACCGTTGTGGAAAAAACTTGGGGAGACCTTCATCCAGCTGTGGATTGATAATGGTTGACAATGATGATGATATGTATACTGACGTTACATATTAAAAAAAAAACATTTCATAATGGCTTCTGCGTCCCATTTTGTACCCCCTCCCCCTTCCCCGTAGAGTAAAGTTCTGGATCCGCCACTGGGGACACCCTGTATACAATTTTCTATCATGAGCAATTCTCTTCCATGTTACTCCAGCATTCTTTAAGCCCGTCTCCTTCGTGGTTTTCTTTTTGGGTCTTTTCCTGCGCGCTGTTATCCAGTCTAGTATGTACTTAATAGTCTAACGGTGAGAAGTCCTAACAATTGTAATCTTTATTTTGCAGATTACTTGTCGAAACAACAGTCGCCTTGACACGTATTAAGCTCTTCAACAAGAAGAATACGGCCAGGTTTCGTTATATTCAGAACACTTATGAGTAAACCCACGTAGTCTTTTTTCTTCGCCACTATACAGCTAGAAGAGACAAACAAAATTCCTCTTTGAAAAATTAAAACAACATCGTATAGACTGAATCACATTATCAACCCCTCAAGTAAAACGCATTCTACTGGTAGATCAGTTGCGTATCTTGGGTCCGAGACCTGGGCTATCTCCCTCCCCCAGTACTGTTTTTTTTATTTAAATTGCAAAGTTTAATTTTTAATTGTTAAGTAACAGAAGTAACTTGTTTTCTAAATCTTAGGTACATGTCATTGCTAACATGATACCAAATAATTATGTAGATTAGGATTTGAACTCTTATTTGTACATGAACTCCATTCTTCTTCTCCTTTTGTGTGAACTTGAGTGCTATGTTTTCATGAAATGTTTCTTCCGAGTACTTTTTCATATTTAAAAAGAATGTTTTTCTCTATTGAAAAAACAGCTAATTTTTTCGAATGTGCATGTTCTTGTGTGGCTCTAAAATATATCTTGATTCTTTTTAATGCTGAAAAACTTTCGGCAGGTGCAGTTGTTCATGGAAAGTTTAATATGAGGTCTGCTAATTTGTACACCTCACTAAACACTATGTCCAATTTATTCAACTTTATGTAACACGTAATGTCTCTTACTGATATGTTTTTGTATTCATCAAAGGAATAAAATACCTTCAGCTCATTTTTTAGTCGAGCTGTATCAAAATTTAAAGCATAGAGTTCTTTAAGTTCTGACAGTAGATGTTCAGGGAAGCTTTCACAAAATTTATCAAAACAGTTCGAATCCAACAAAGCCCCGAATTTAAGATTTGATATCTCTGATTTTAATTCATTGACACTTCACAAAAACTGAAACAACTCTCGCGAAACACTTATGGGCGGGATTATGCGAGTGACTGAGATAGTCTAAGTCTTCTTTTTTCTGAGCGAACCGTTTCCCAAAGCAATGGGCCCATTCCCCTCTACCAGCTGATTCATGTTGTCATGGAAACGCTAGCAGGCGATTGTACGGAAGGTTTTCGCATCAGAACTGCGAAGACTCTGGAAGTGCTGCTTGCGTTATGCCGTTGGATTTCGCTCGCCAGAATGAGTCAAAGAAGCGAATCTTCACGCGTTTTTTTTTTCCGCACCGAAAGCATCGACATATTTTAATACCGTTGATAATTGACTTTTATTTGTGTATATTTAATTCAGTTTTATTTGTGCATTCTCTGGGCTTCGCAGCTAGCCTAGAATATATACGCCACTCATCTAGATAATATGCGGTAGTACTTCAAGGAGCATATCACCTAACGTGCACGCTCGCTTCTTTACACTAAGCGTAGCTCTTTATTTACCTCTGGCCCACTGTCTGCCGTTGCCAAAAAGTACAGTGCTGTTCAAAAGTATTGCATCCCCTGTAAAAACCGTGATTTTTCAAGTTTACTCTTTTTTTAACTAACTAATTTTCATAGTTATTTAATGGAGATTTTAAAAATATCTAGTTTTTCTTCTAGCTGCTTCTGTTCTTATGATACATTACAAAAATCATGACCTAGTCGAACTTATTATGAAAAGGATCATTTCTCCAATACTTAGGTTTGCAACAATAAATAGTTTTTGTAATTAAAATAACATTGAAATACAGAAATATAATGAAGCAAAATTATAAATTACACCTAATATTTTGTAGCCCAGCGTTTAGCTTTAATCACAGCTTTGCATCTTGATGGCTTACTGTAAACAAGGTTTTGTAAAAGATTGGGCTGAACAATAAGATTCCAAATTTGAATTACATCTTCAATGAGTTTAATTTTGGTTGTTGACTTCTTTTTTGATAGTTCATACTGCGCTTTGAACCACAAATTTCCGATCGGGTGACTGTGGTAGCCACTCAAGATACTGAACATTTGACAATTTTTTCCTGAAACCACTTTTTCACTACTTTAGCACGATGACAGGGAGCATTGCCATCTTGAAAACTAAAATTGCCGTCATAAAGTCTTCTAGATGATGGTAGCACCTTGTTCTTTAATATCCAGATGTATTTCTGGGCATTCACCGCACCATCGACAATATGGAGGTTCCCGACGTCATGTGCACTATGCAGCTCCAAACCATGACCATCACCGGATGCTTAACAGTAGTCACTAAGCAACTGGGTTGGAATTCTTCATGCTTGAATCTCCTTACATAATCACTACTCTGATAACCATTAAGGCAAAATTCTGATTCATCACTGAAAGGAATATTTTTCCATTACTTGGCTGACCATGAAACATGGTGTTTTGCTCATTGAAGTCTACGCTGTCTTTGATTTGTAGTTAACAGTGGTTTACGCCTGCCTTTGCAGCCAGAGTCAGAGGGAAACAGCCTCCTCCTAACAGTAGATGTACTAACAGTAACATCAGTCACTTTAGACCACCTTTGTAGCAATAAAGGTGAATTGAGCCTCCTGTCGGCCAAGCGTAGCTTTCTGAGCACTGTGTCCTGCCTGGTTGTAGTGGATATGGTCCTTTCACTGAAACGCATATTTTTAATATCATCAGTGTCTTTTACTTTCTTCAGTAGTCTAATAACTGTAGATTGATTAAAGCCCACTCTTTCAGCGATTTGCCTTGAAGAATATCTCTCTTCAAGCAGAACAATAATTTTTACTCTGTCCACTGTGGACAATTCAACAGTTTTAACCATTATTGAGAATGTACACAAATTATACCCTAATCACAACAAGAAGCGACCACTACAATGTTCTAGTAGCTCTGCTTCAACCCTTACGAAGACTGGAGTAGGATTAGGATAGAAGTAGGAAGCAACCAATCAGGTAAAAGAATGTCTATGATTAGCTCAAACAACTGATACGCAGCTAATGTGAATTTCAATGTGTTTGTCAAACTCCATATTTTATGTCATATAGCTACAGGAAAAACTACGACATTTCTGAAATCTCCATTAAATTTCGCATTTAAGAACATATAAACGATGAAATAACTATGAAAATTAGTTAGTTAAAAAAAGAGTTAAACTTAAAAATTCAGGGTTTCTGCAGGCGATGCTATATTTTTGCACATCACCATGTAAGGAATTTCTGATGATTTTAGGAGCAGTTCAGAAAGAAAATAACGGAGAAGTAACATAGTTTACATAACAAAAACTCAAAAAGGAAAGTTCATCTAGAGCTATATGTCACACAATGTGTCCAGCACGTTACACATAAAGAGTCTCTCCTATGCTCCTGGTACCAACTCTTGTCATTTTCTTGGTCCACAGGAGTTCGTTTCCCTATTTTTCTTGGGCATACCATGCATCATTTCTTGCAAAGATTATTCCATAATATATCCTTTCCTTATCTTTCTTGGCTACATTAAGTATGCATCTCTCCATGCTTCTTTCAGCTGCCTGCAGTCTCCGTATGTCTTTTTCACTTAAGCTCCATGTCTCTGCTCCATACGTAAGAACCGGAAGAATGCATTGATTCAACACTTTTCTTTTTAAAAAAGACGTATGGAGACTGCAGGAAGCTGAACTGTTTCTTGTACTGTTTCTTCCAATGCTCTCCAACCAAGTTTTATACGCCGATTAATTTCTTCGTGAATGCTGCCCTTACTTGGTATCTGTTGCTCAAGGTAAAAGTAGGAATCGGTTACGTCCAGATTTCCTCCATCATTCATTTAATCTTCATTTCTCGTAAAAGCATCATTGGATCATATGGGGGAGGGAGTTGATCACAACTCACCAAGCTGGCTGGCTAAGGGGGTTGGTCATAGCTCACTAAGCTGGCTGGCTAAGGGAGTTGCTCGTAGCTCACCAAGCTGGCTGGCTAAGGGGGTTGGTCTAGCTCACCAAGCTGGCTGGCTAAGGGGGTTGGTCATAGCTCACCAAGATGGCTGGTTAAGGGGGTTGGTCATAACTCACCAAGCTGGCTGGCTAAGGGGGTTGGTCATAACTCACCAAGCTGGCTGGCTAAGGGGGTTGGTCATAACTCACCAAGCTGGCTGGCTAAGGGGTTGGTCATAACTCACCAAGCTGGCTGGCTAAGGGGGTTGGTCATAACTCACCAAGCTGGCTGGCTAAGGGGTTGTTCATAACTCACCAAGCTGGCTTGCTAAGGGGGTTGTTCATAACTCACCAAGCTGGCTGGCTAAGGGGGTTCGTGAGTGTGGGACAGCATTTCCTCTAATCTTGGTGGTTTAGCTCTTCCGTTATATGGAGGTCGTCAGAGACCCTTCAGGGGAAACATGATGCACCATGAGAAGGAGGGGTTGACATTTCTCAAGGAAAAGCTGTACTATACAGTATATCCTATTATGAATTTTTATTGAATTAAATGTATATATGTGAATTAAATTCAATAAACATAATTTAAGCTCAGATATATAAATATGTACAAATGCTGAAAACATCAAGACTGCAAATTTCTTCAATAAATACTGAACAGCAAGACCAAACATTACTGGCCACTGGGATAAGAGAGGGATATAGAGCACTGGTAAGCCGTACTCCATGGCTTTGTCAAGGGCCAGGCACGAACAACACCTAACCAGGCTCTACAGAGATAAATCACACACACACACACACACACACACACACACACACACACACACACACCATCATCATCACCATTGTCATAAATCATTATCAGTCCACGGCTGGATGAAGATCTTCCCAAGTTTCTTCTACAAAGGTCTACCTTGCGCCAGTGTCCTCCACGTCACTCCGCATGCTTTCGGATTTCATCCACTCATCTCCCATGTGGTCTTCCTCTGGGTCTTTTCCTGTCCCTTGGAATCCAGTCTAAAATTTCGATTGTCCATTGGTGGTCCGTCCTTCTGGCAATATGTCGAGTCAATTGCCATTTCAGTGATTTCACTCTGGTCATGATGTCTTCCACTCTTGTCATTTTCCTTATCCACGAGGTCCTCTTCTTATCTCTCCTGGTTACAGCAAGCATGCATCTCTGCATGCTTCTTTCAGTTGTTCGAGTCTCTGAACGTCTTTTTTAGTTAAGGTCCATGTCTCTGCTCCATATGTAAGAGCCCGATGGATGCACTGATTAAACACTTTCTTTTTAAGACGTAATGGTACATTGCTCTTGAAAATTGTACTGTTTCTTCAGAAAACTCACCATCCAAGTTTTATACGTAGATTAATTTCTTCATCAGTGTGACCTTTGCTTGATGTCTTCTGACCAAGATAAATGTAGGTATCCGTTATCTCCAGTTTTACCCCATCAATCGATAAATCTTCATTTCTTGTAAAAGCACTGTACATCACTTTTGTCTTCTGAGAGTTCATTTTTGATACTACTTCTTTATTCTTGTCAGCAAGTTCCTGCATCAAACCCCGCGTCTCTGAAATGGTAGTTACAAAAATGACATCAGCAAACCGAAGGTGAGTTAAATAATCTCCATTAATCTTTAGTCCTTTGTATTCCCAGTTCAATGGTTGAAGGGCATTTTGCAATGTGGCATTGAAAAATTTGGGAGATATGATATCACCTGGTTTCGCTCCCTTTCCAATTTTTATTGTTGCGATATCGTCAAATAGACGAACCTTTGCCCTTTGCACTTGCATTTTCATAGTTGTTATCAATAAAGCTGATGATATATACTATATTGACAAAAATCACCGGACACTATTTCAAAAACAAATCAACTGATCCGCTGCGTTGTTAAGATGCGTAGTACAGCTGCAAACGGTATAAAAACAAACATGCAGCTGACCACGATCATATCGCACTGTGAGGTTCAGTGAAAATGTCGCTGAACTGACTTTGAGAAAGGAACGATTGTTGGGTGTTATATTAGTGGGTTGACCATAAGAGAAACCGAGAGGCGTTTAAACATACCCAAGTCAACTGTTTTGGATGTACTGAATAAGTGGAAGACACATGGCGTGCCTGAAGCAGCAAAACGTACCGGAAGACCAAAGAAAATCAGTGATAGAGGACGTCGAAGCCTCAAAAGAGACGTTACAGCTAATCGACGGAGTACTGCACAAGACCTCAGTGTACAGGTGAGTAAAAATGCTGGAACCTCGGTATGTACACGTACCATTCGCAGAGAACTTCATTCCGTGGGTTACCGTGGTCGTACGGCTGCTCACGAGCCTTTCATCTCCACTCGTAATGCTACTCGTCGTTTAACATGGTGTAAAGAACATTTATCATGGACCGTAGATCAATGGAAACGGGCCCTATTAACTGATGAATCCAGATACACGATCAATCAGTCTGATGGCCGTGTGTGGGTATGGTGGCAGCCGGGGGAACGCTATTTACCTCAGTGTACTGTTCCTACGGTCAAGTTTGGAGCTGGCAGTGTACTCGTGTGGGGGTGTTCTTCGTGGTATGGTCCCAGCCCATTGGTTATCGTGACAAACCTGTTAACCAGCACGTCTACCTCGATATTCTGGACAATTATGCCTTACCAACACAGTGGCAACACCGAGACTTGTTGGTACCAGTAGAAAAATGCACCGAGCCATAAAGCAAGGACTGTTACGGCGTGGTTTGACGATAATTCCGTATTGTATGTAAACTGGCCAACACAGAGCCGCGATCTTAATCTCATAGAGCACCTATGGGATGAATTAGAGAGCCGCATAAGAAGTTTGGAACCAAGGCCTACTACGAAGCAACAGTTAGCGGCAGCATTATGTGCTGAATGGAAGCGCATACCTATCGCTGTGTTTCAAAACCTTGTCGAAAGCTTGTCTGGAAGGAAGGGTCAGTGCATGCATTAAGGCCAAAGGTGGACCGACACCGTACTAATGTACGTTAATAAGTGCTCTGATGTGTTTCTCTTCTAGGTGTCCGGTGACTTTTGTCTACATAGTGTATATATATTTGGCTCGGTGCATCATAAGTGAAAAGATATGATGAGTGAAAATTGTGTGTGTATATATATATATATATCATCATCATCATCATCATCATTGTCAACCATTATCAATCCACTGCTGGACGAAGGTCTCCCCAAGTTTCCTCCACAACGGTCTGTCTTGTGCCAGTCTCCTACATGTCACCCCTGCATACTTTCGAATTTCATCCACCCATCTCCCATGTGGTCTTCTTCTGGGTCTTTTCCTGTCCCTTGGAATCCAATCTAAAATTTCGGCTGTCCATCGATGATCTGTCCTTCTGGCAGTATGTCCAGCCCATTGCCATTTCAGGGATTTAACTCTGATCATGATGTCTTCCACTCTTGTCATTTTTCGGATCCACGAGTTCCTCTTCTTATCTCTCCTGGTTACACCAAGTATGCACCTCTCCATGCTACTTTGAGTTGTCTGCAGCCTTTGTATGTCTCTTTTAGTTAAGGTCCACGTCTCTGCACCATATGTAAGCACTGGAAGGATGCATTGATCAAACACTTTTCTTTTAAGACATAATGGCATATTGCTCTTGAAAATTATGCTGTTTCTTCCAAAAGCTCTCCAGGCAAGTTTTGTACGACGATTAATTTCTTCACCAATGTGACCCTCACTTGATATCTGCTGTCCAAGATAAACGTACGTGTCTGTTATCTCCAGCTTTTCTCCATCAATCGATAAATCTTCATTTCTTGTAAAAGCATTGAACATCACTTTTGTCTTCTGAAAGTTCATTTTTAATCCCACTTCTTTACTCTTGTCAGCAAGTTCCTGGATCATACTCTGCAGCTCTGATGGGGTAGTTGCAAAAATGACTACATCATCAGCAAAACGAAGGTGGGTTAGATAATCTCCATTAATCTTTATCCCCTTGTTTTCCCAGCTCAGCGACTGAAAAACACCCTCCAATGTGGCATTAAAGAGCTTCGGAGATATGGTGTCACCTTGTCTCACTCCTTTCCAATTTTTACGTGTGTTGTATTTTCAGACAGCCGAATCTTTGCACTTGCATTTTCATAGATGTTATTAATAATATTAATGTATGCATCTTCAATACCGCAGGTTTTCAGAGCCATTGTAACTGCTGATGGTTTCACCGAATCAAAGGCTTTTTCATAATCGATAAAAGCCATGCACAATGGAAGTTCATATTCCCTCGCTCTTTCAATTAGTTCTCTCAGCACGTGGATATGATCTATTGTGCTGTAGCCACTCCTGAATCCAGCTTGTTCTCTCGGTTGAGCCATGTCCAGTGTTACCTTCAAGCGGTGTGAAAGAACTTTAGTGAAGATTTTATAAACTACTGATAGGAGGCTGATAGGTCTGTAGTTTCCGAGATCCTCAATGTCACCTTTCTTATGTAGCAGAATCATTGTAGCGGTGTTCCAATCCTCAGGAATCTTTCCTTCATTAAGGCATCGAGTGAAAATTTGGGCGAGTACTGTTTCGATTTCTCCACTTGCTTCTTGTATGATGTCTACAGTAATTCCATCTTCTCCTGGAGCTTTTCCCCGCTTCATGTTCTTGATTGCATGTGCAACTTCTGCTGGAAGGACTGGAGGAACTCTGGTACTGGTATCTTTCATGATGTCTGGAGTGCATGTATCATCCCTTTCATATAATTTGGAGTAGAAATCTTTCACTCTTGTCAAAATTTCGCCTCTATTTCTTGTTACAGAACCATCTTCTTTTCTCAGTGCCATAATCTGTTTTCTTCCCTTACTGAGATGTCCCTTTGCTATCTTTAGGCTTTGGTTGTTTTCAATTGCTTTCCTCACTAGTTCACAGTTGAATTTTCTTACGTCTTCAGTGATACTTTATATATATATATATATATATATATATATATATATATATATGGATGTAAGGTCAGGTGATGCGTAACATCACAGCCTCTCCTTGACAAATGTCAACCCCGCCTTCTCGTGGTGCATCCTGTTCCCACTAAAGGGGCTCTGACGACCGCCAATAGCGGTATAACTATACCATCGGGATCAGAGGAAATTCTATCCCACACTCACCAACCCGCTTGGCCAGCGTGGTGAGTTATGGCCAAACCCCTCCAAAATGACTCCACAACTTAAATCTTGGCCCTCAGTCTTCGGCAGCTGGAATGTACCTGGCCAAGGCAGCGGCCAGTGCGACATGAAGGCAGAGGGTGCTAAGAATCCCAGGAGGACCGGACTAGGCAGCCATCTGATGCTGACCTTGGCAACGTACAATGGACGCTCCCTATCTTCTGATTCTGATTCAAGGCTTCTTGAATTGGAAGAGGAACTACAAAGGATCAAGTGGGACATCGTGGGGCTAAGTGAGGTAAGGAGAAAAGGAGAAGATCTCATCGAACTGAAAAGTGGACATCTCTTCTACTATCGTGGGACAGATACTGGCAGAACTAGTGGTGTTGTATTTATAATAAACAAGAAACTGAAGGATAAAGTGGTAGAAGTTGAAAGTTCCTCTGACAGAGCTGCACGACTCGTTATCCAACTATCGAGAAGATACCAGGCTCAGATTATTCAAACTTATGCACCCACCACAAGTCATAATGAAGAAGAAATTGAAGAATTTTATGAGGAAATTTGTCATCTAAATAATAAAGGTAAGCAGCACTTGAAAATAATTATGGGAGATTTCAATGCAAAAATAGGGCAACGGCAACAGAATGAAACTTCAGTAGGTAAATTCGGTCACGGCTACAGAAACCAGCGTGGAAATACTCTCGTTGAGTTTGCAGAGGCAGAAGGGTTTTTCATCTTGAACTCCTTTTTCAAGAAAAAGCCACACAGGAAATGGACATGGAGACATCCAAATGGGACGACAAGTGAAATTGATTTTATTATGTGTAACAAAAAATTCGTCATAGAAGACTGCAGTGTGCTAAACAAGTTCAACACAGGTAGTGACCATAGATTGGTGAGATGTAAGATGCACCTCAACACTAAACTTGAACGTGGCAAGCTCATAAGACAAACAAAACTTATTGACATAACCAACCTTAAAAAACACCATAATACCTTCAAGTTGGAACTGAAGAACAGGTTCTCTGCTTTAGAAGGCCTAACATCGGAAGAAGTGGACATCTCTGAAGTTAACAGAAAAGTAACCAAAGCTCTTATGGAAACAGCAACAAAATTAGTTGGGTCTAAGAACAAGTTGCATGTAAATAAATTATCAGGAAAAACGAAAATGTTGATGCAAAAAAGAAGAGAGATGAGGACAACTAAAGAAGATGTGACTTCCAAAGTGGAATATATAGAGCTATGCAAGACAGTACGAAAAAGTATCACTGAAGACGTAAGAAAATTCAACTGTGAACTAGTGAGGAAAGCAATTGAAAACAACCAAAGCCTAAAGATAGCAAAGGGACATCTCAGTAAAGGAAGAAAACAGATTATGGCACTGAGAAAAGAAGATGGTTCTGTAACAAGAAATAGAGGCGAAATTTTGACAAGAGTGAAAGATTTCTACTCCAAATTATATGAAAGGGATGATACATGCACTCCAGACATCATGAAAGATACCAGTACCAGAGTTCCTCCAGTCCTTCCAGCAGAAGTTGCACATGCAATCAAGAACATGAAGCGGGGAAAAGCTCCAGGAGAAGATGGAATTACTGTAGACATCATACAAGAAGCAAGTGGAGAAATCGAAACAGTACTCGCCCAAATTTTCACTCGATGCCTTAATGAAGGAAAGATTCCTGAGGATTGGAACACCGCTACAATGATCCTGCTACATAAGAAAGGTGACATTGAGGATCTCGGAAACTACAGACCTATCAGCCTCCTATCAGTAGTTTATAAAATCTTCACTAAAGTTCTTTCACACCGCTTGAAGGTAACACTGGACATGGCTCAACCGAGAGAACAAGCTGGATTCAGGAGTGGCTACAGCACAATAGATCATATCCATGTGCTGAGAGAACTAATTGAAAGAGCGAGTTAATATGAACTTGCATTGTGCATGGCTTTTATCGATTATGAAAAAGCCTTTGATTCGGTGAAACCATCAGCAGTTACAATGGCTCTGAAAACCTGCAGTATTGAAGATGCATACATTAATATTATTAATAACATCTATGAAAATGCAAGTGCAAAGATTAGGCTGTTTGAAAATACAACACACATAAAAATTGGAAAGGGTGTGAGACAAGGTGACACAATATCTCCGAAGCTCTTTAATGCCACATTGGAGGGTGTTTTTCAGTCACTGAGCTGGGAAAACAAGGGGATAAAGATTAATGGAGATTATCTAACCCACCTTCGTTTTGCTGATGACGTAGTCATTTTTGCAACTAGCCCATCAGGGCTGCAGAGTATGATCCAGGAACTTGCTGACAAGAGTAAAGAAGTGGGATTAAAAATGAACTTTCAGAAGACAAAAGTGATGTTCAATGCTTTTACAAGAAATGAAGATTTATCGATTGATGGAGAAAAGCTGGAGATAACAGATACGTACGTTTATCTTGGACAGCAGATATCAAGTGAGGGTCACATTGATGAAGAAATTAATCGGCGTACAAAACTTGCCTGGAGAGCTTTTGGAAGAAACAGCCTAATTTTCAAGAGCAATATGCCATTATGTCTTAAAAGAAAAGTGTTTGATCAATGCATCCTTCCAGTGCTTACGTATGGTGCAGAGACGTGAACCTTAACTAAAAGAGACATACAAAGGCTGCAGACAACTTAAAGCTGCATGGAGAGGTGCATACTTGGTGTAACCAGGAGAGATAAGAAGAGGAACTCGTGGATCCGAAAAATGACAAGAGTGGAAGACATCATGATCAGAGTTAAATCCCTGAAATGGCAATGGGCTGGACATACTGCCAGAAGGACAGATCATCGATGGACAGCCGAAATTTTAGATTGGATTCCAAGGGACAGGAAAAGACCCAGAAGAAGACCACATGGGAGATGTGTGGATGAAATTCGAAAGTATGCAGGGGTGACATGGAGGAGACTGGCACAAGACAGACCGTTGTGGAGGAAACTTGGGGAGACCTTCGTCCAGCAGTGGATTGATAATGGTTGACAATGATGAATGATGATATATATATATATACACTATCTACCAACAAGTAATTGGACACCTGTGATAGCAAAGGAAAACAAAGTTTATACTTCTTCAATAGTTGGTGGAGCCTCTACGAGCGGCGATTACAGCTGCGACTCTCCGGGGCATACTCTCAACCAGGCGTTGTACAATGGCTAGCGGTATTTTCTTCCACTCGGCTTGGAGAAGACAGGTCAGTTCCTTCACCGATTTCGGACGGTGGGGGCACTCCTTAAGTCGACGCTCCAACTCGTTCCAGAGGTGCTCGATAGGGTTAAGGTCCGGGCTCTGCGCAGGCCAGTCCATTCGATTAACCCCATTGTCACCATACCAAGCCATGGTGGACCTCGCAACATGACAGGTGGAATTGTCATCCTGAAAGTAATATGGGTCCACCCCGTAAAACTGCCGCAACGTACGAAGGGCATGGTCATCCAAAATGGTGCAGTAGGTCTCGGCGTTGAGTCTACCTGGAATTGCGACTAAGGATCCCGTGCCATAACAGGAGTAACACCCCCATAGCATAATTCCATCGCCGCCGAACTTTACAGTTGGCACAATACATTCCGGCAGGAGACGTTCTCCAGGCAGACGCCAAACTCAGACCCTGCCCGAACGGTAGAGGGTGAACCTTGATTCGTCGCTCTAGTGAACCTGTTTCCACTGTTCAACGGTCCACTGTCGACGTTCTTTGCACCACGTTAGCCGAGCAGTGCTATTGGACTTGGTGATCAATGGCTTGTGGGTGGCAGCACGTCCATGATAACCGAGCAGATGGGCTTCCTTACGGATGGTATTCATCGAAAGAACACTCCCGGATTACTTTTGAAACTCCTCGCGGATGTGGCCCATCGAATTGGTGCGGTTCTTCCGAATTTCTCTGGCCAGCATCCTTCGGTCTCTAACTCCCAGTTTTGTGGGTCTGTCGGGTCGGGGCACATTCCGACAGTCACCTCTCATCTTCCACTTGCCAATCACGTAGGCCACTGTCGATTTTGGGTACTTCAACTCGCTGGATATGTCACGTATGGATCGGCCATTTCTGTGATACCCGACGATTACACCTTTCTCGAAATCAGAGAGCTCCGAACTGCGTGGCATCTTGCATGCGACTGGTTGCGTTGTTGTTTCCCACACGATATTTAACGGCGGCGGCCGTGACGTGTATCAGGACCGCAGATATCGTCGATTGCAGGGGTGTCTAATTACTTGTTGGTAGATAGTGTATATATATATATATATATATGCCAACATGCTTCCGAATTTCATTCCCCTATCTCTCACTAGGTCATTTTCTAGATCTTTTCTTGTCCCTTGGAATCTAGCCCAGTATTTCATTTGCATTTATCCAACCAGTCAGTTATAGCAATATGTCCAGCTCATTGACATTTCAGGTATTTTACCTAGATCATGATGTCATCAACTCCAGTCATTTCCCTGATCCATAAGTTCCTCTTTCCTATCATTCATGGTTATAACACGCATGCTCCTCTCTATGCTACTTTCAGTAGTTTGTAGCCCCAGGATGTCCTTTGTGGTTAACGTCCGTGTCTCTGATCATTTAATAAGAACATACATACATACATTTCATCTAATATGATGATTTGATAATTTAATATTGCTGATTTTTTTAATCACTAGTTTCCAGTGAGATGTTTTTGAGATACTATCAGCTGCCTTTTCCTGTCCCACTTTGGCTTCAATTTACATGCAAGGCGATGAAAGAATGTGATACGAAGCAGCATAGGAAACAGTTGTATTTTTCAAAAACGTTTGTTATTAGCTTAGTCTTAATGGCGACGGTTTGTCCTGGAGTTGTCTTTGTTATGCAATTAATATACAGTGCAGTTTGCTTGTTTTCTTGCCAAACGATTATTCCTTCATGGTTTCTCCTTTTCGGCACTTCCAATACTTTCCGGCGTCCGACTCCGGGAGCAGCCAAATCCTGCTCCTCTCGCTCTCGCGCTCTCTCTCTCTCTTTCAACCGTTCTCCCTCTCTTCTATATTCTGGTCTGCCCTGTAGCTGTTGCACCATTTCCTAGTCTGTTCTTTCTTCGGGCATTTTACTCAAAGCGTTTCTCAGCTTCTTTGTCATAGTAAAAGTTGCAAAATCATTAAGTAGAGTCTGGGATCCTTTCACTTTCCGTGTGGTCTTAACTAGATGCACTGGTAATTGACTTCTGATTATTGGCGCTTTAAAAACATTGTAGCTGTAAGCACTGCACTATGCTCTTATTATAAAAGAAAATACGCTCTTAATGTAAAAGAAAACAATTAACATCGCCTTGAACTTGCCTTGTCGTGTTTTTTTTTTTTTATTTATTTTTTTTTTCATCTTGGTGACAATATGCTCTTAATGTCAATGAAAGCAATTAACATGGCTTTGAGCTTGAACTTGCTTTGTCGTGTTTTCTTCATCCATGGTGACTGTGGAATGGACAAGTGCTTTTCCAATGCATGGACTGTTTTTTCGCTTCAGGGTCGCATAGGAAGATCCAGGTTTCATATCAAGTGATAACGCGTTTTAAAACTTTCTTCCAATGCATAGACTGTTTTTTCGTTTCAGGATTGTATTGTATGTTCCAGGTTTCATCACTTTCATCGCATTGATAACACTTTCTACACTTTCTTCCAATGCATCGATTATTTTTTTATTTTTTTCAGGGTCATATTGGAAGATCCAGGTTTCATCACAAGTGATAACACTTTCTAAAAGGTAGGGTTCGCCAGAATTTCCCATTTATGCCTCACCGTGACTTCAGCTAAATTAAACCAAATTCCCTAGCGAATTTCTTTGAGTTTAGGCGTGATAAGTTTAGGGAACATCTTGGAACAAATATTTTTCGTATTCAGATTTTCAAGTAAAATTTTCCTAACAGTCACTATATCATTGTGCGCCATTTCTGCTATTTTTCTAATACTTAGTCGTCCATCATTTCGACAATTACATCAATATGATCTCTGTTTTTGTCCACATTATCTTCTGGTTTCGAAGCGCTTGGGCATCCTGAACCTTCGTCGTCTTCAATGTTTTCTCGGCCTTCACTGAAACTCTTATGCCACTCATAAACACGTACGCATTCTTCCTTGTACGCCTCACTTACACACGAAAAGATTCGATACAAATTCCCTTGCGAATTTCTTTGAGTTTAGGCGTGATAAGTTTAGAGACCATCTTGGAACAAATCTTTTTCGTGTTCAGATTTTCAAGTAAAATTTTCCTAACAGTCACTATATCATTGTGCGCCATTTCTGCTATTTTTCTAATACTTAGTCGTCCATCATTTCGACAATTACATCATTATGATCTCTGTTTTTGTCCACATTATCTTCTGGTTTCGAAGCGCTTGGGCATCCTGAACCTTCGTCGTCTTCAATGTTTTCTCGGCCTTCACTGAAACTCTTATGCCACTCAAAAACACGCATGCATTCTTCCTTGTACGCCTCACTTACACACGAAAAGATTCGATACGTGTTTCCTTTAATTTCATAAGAAATGTCACGTTTATCCGTTGTTCAAACCTTGAACTCAGCACTTTCCGGAAGTGCGGCAAGCAACACGTCTGCTTTTATTTTCACGTGACAGCGAACTAATGCAGAGAGTAACGTGAACCCTGCATTTCCGATTACGGACAATTCAAAGTCGATGGTATTGCACACACTTTCGACTTCAACTGCGCGTTTTATTCGCCTCAAGCACGATCTCGTTAATTCATAGCAGTAACTTCTACTCAAAGCCTTTGAGAATCGCTCCGAAACGTTCCGCTCAATGTCGATATTGTAGTGCTCTTAATGGTCGTTAGACTTCTCTGGTTCTCCAAATTCTTGAAAGCAGCAGGTTTGCTTCGAGATGGTCAAATAGCTCTGTCCTATACCGATTGAGGTTGCTAAATTGTATTAACATAAAGGTGTTTTTTTTTATTGGGGTTTTAACGACCACCATGAGCAACTCAATGGGCTATAAGCAGTCGCCCGTCCCTAATTTAGTGCCACTGGTTCCAGGGAAAGGAGAGAGAGCCAGTGCCGTAAGGCAAACACAACATCCATGCCTCACCGGGATTCGAACCCGGATCCATCTAGGACGAATGGTCATAATAAGCCAGCGCTTAGACCACTACGTAACGTTGACGGCACATAAAGGCATTTCCACTGAATTAAAATTTTAAAGGAACATTTTTATTAATTTTGTAACTGGGGCTTCCAGATTTATCAGAAGCGAAATTCTGAAGCCATTTTTAGAAATAGCGAATCGTATTCATTTTCTTTCATTTCCCGCCATTTGAATGAGAATTGCAACAACAGGCATAATTTCCTTTCCCACGCGTCGCAGCAGAGGGAACAACAGCAAAGTAATTAAGAACATAAGAGTTTTTGAGAGTGAAGGCGTGGCTGCGCTTTCTTGGAAGTCGGACGAGGGGGCAGTTTTTTGGATGGGGTTTCTGACTCCGGGCATGAGAAGGACACGGTGGCAAAAAGTCGAGAGAGAGGAGGATATATTTTTAGGAGGCTCAAAAAACCTCGGGGGTTTTGGTGAGAACGGACGAAGCAAGAGAGCTTTAACGGCGGGTGCAAGATTTCTTCGGGACAAAAGGGAAGGAGGACGGAATTGAGGCCGATGATAGAGGAAACGGAAGGAGAGTTTTGGATGGCCGGGAAGAGATAGGCAGATTTCGGCGGTGTAGAATACCAAGGGAGAACTAAAAGAATGAAAGCACGAAAATGACGGACAAAAGCTTGATGACATTCCCCGTAACATCTGAATAAACGTTTTCTTCACTGCAAAATTTAGCCTCATTTGATTCACTTTTCTATGCTTTGTATTGTTTTTATCTGCTCCAGTTTGGAGAATTACGGATTAAACCACCGATACCGAAACTTACTGCGAAGGAAGCATCACCGAACCCTCTACACAGAGCGCTGTAATAAAACTCAGCACAAAGCCCTGTAACAATTTCTCCTTAATACTTTACTCAAATTTTCCGTTCTGATTTTAAAAAATGGTATGTTTTATATGAATTTTCAAGCGATATCTGACAACAAATGCATAAAATTACTTTGTACATGCTGTTTTTCTTCTTCCTACGATAAAAACAGCATCGCGCTACTCAAGTTTGTTCCCCAGAATGCTTCCTTTCCAGTATTCCTTCCTCTTTTAAGCATTGAGAAAGTAATATCTATGGCAGTTCATGCGAATGACTTAATTTAGCTGAAGTCACAGCGAAGAATAAATTCTGTTCTTTAAATGATTGATTAGATGACACTGCTTGAAAGAAATGTTTCGCTATTTTGTACAAATGCTAGACAGTCGTTTACGAGCCTTGAAGAGGAGAATTTTAATGAATATTACCCAAAGAGAGAGCATTAGAAAATCGCACAATTTAGGAACCGGGAGGACCCGCAATCGGTCATCTATTCTCCTACCAATAGCATTTCACTTAGTCATTAAAATGTAAATATCGGAGCTGGGCGCTTCAAGAGGGAAGGAAAATAGGGTCAGCCTCGTCTGGCCACCTGCTGTAATCCCACATCCCGCGCCCGTCCAGAGGTCTGTGGAGCCGGGGGGGGTGGTGATAATTTATGGTGCAGAGGGGATTATAGACAACGTGAGGAGGCCGAGTTGCTATGGAATCCCCACCCAGCCTCCTCTCGCTGTTGGCAGCCTCGCATGGAAACTTCGCCCTGAAGCCGGCGTGCATGAATAGGCAATGGGCTCTAAGAGCTTCCTTCGCTTTAGCCGTAAAGAAAGAGAAGGCTCTCGGATGATCCCTTCGCATCAGAGATGCAGGGATGCTCAGATGGGGAAGTATGCGATATTTTTCCATTGGTATGCAGAGCTTTTCAAGTTTTGCTGATGTCTACTAGAGGTGCCATTTGTCACTGTCTTTCTTTCCCTTCAGTCTTCGCTTCTGATTTTCCTCTTTTTCAGCTCCTCCTACGTTGTGTCCCCTGTTTCGAAGACTTGTCCACAGAACTCGAAGCTTCTCTACGCGCTTGACAGCCACGGGTCTTCGACGGCAAGTCGGGATTTCCACAAGGATGAGCTTCCGTGAAATTATGGATGTTAATGTGTCGGGTTCTATTTAGTTCTTGTATCCATCCGCACTTTTATTTTCATTTTATTTACTCCCCCCCCCCTTTTTTATTTCAACTTTTCTATTCTTCCTTTCTCATAGGACTGTAAAGGGATTGAGATTTCCACTTCATCACCGTCCTGGTGGTTTTGTTCCCAAAGTCTGAATAATCTGGATCATCGGAGAAGATATTTTCTCAACACCCGAGAAATCTGTCGCCTTGGGCAGGAAGTAGGTTTAAAGTATAAGTCTTGTTTCCCAATGTCTTTTGATCGTGCTGCGACAGAAGGTTTTAGAAATGCATTATTTAGTTCGGAATTTTTTTCCTTCTTAAATTTCTGGTTTTAAAGACGACAGCGATTACCAGGTCTTTATAGAGATTGGAGGATTTTCGAGACTCTTCAAAATCCTTTTTTATGAGTGGTCCCTTTTCCACATGAAAGAAGTTTGCTTGGTCTGAGGGGGTAGGTTTTATTTTCTTTACGCTGGTCTTTAAATTTTGACATCTTTTTGAAGCCAAAATACCTGTCCGAAGAGTTAGCAATGATTGGTGGAACATCTTGTGCTTCGTTTTCTTCAAGGATAGAATAACAGCATCTGAATTAATGAAGATGGGGAAATAAATTTCCTGTGGTGTTAAAAGAACGCTTCGATTTATTATTTCGAAAATAAAACTAGTTTAAACAGCCAAGACCCTCATTTTTCTTTCGATGGTCTCAAAAGAGTTAATGATGCAAAAATCTCCAAATTTTTTTAAAATGATTGTCTGAAATTTGAATATCTTGCATTTGCTTTATCTCTCTTTATGGCGCTCGGTTTATTTTAATGAGAAAATAAAAATACGTTTTTCACCAATCACGTGATAAGTATACTCCACTGAAGTGCGTGGGTTTTCCAGTGCAAAAGATGTTTCGTAAAATAAGGCAACACAGTGTGCATTGCTGCTTTACATTAAGAAATACTCTCTAACTGTGTGGCCATTTATAAAAAAAAGAAATAAAAAAAAGAGAGAGAGAGAGATCAGACATCACTTACAGCTGATGACGTCGTCGTAAATGCAAATGCATTGAATGATTCACTGAAATTGCTTATTCTTTATCTTGATACGTATTGGTACGGTAATGAAGTTGATTAAAATGGCAATCATAGTATGTATGAATGTTTCAATGTCACATAGGTTTTTAATTTTTTAACACATTGTACTGTCTTCCTCTTTAAAGGCTATTCGTGGATAAAATACCTCGGATGAAAAAAATACATGAACTATAAACAGATTAATGACAATCGGTATTTCCAAAACTAAATTGCTGTTCGTTCAGGATTTTGTAATTTTTTTTTTTAGCACCTCTTTTCTAAAAAAAGATCGTGCTTATGTTATGGGTTTATCCGTCCGTCTGTGGGCCCCATAATTCTGCAACATCAGTCCGATTCAAAAATTATTTTTCCATTAGGAAGCTTGAAATGTGAGAATGATGATCCTTGCATTCCGGTTTTTACCGATGCACAACTTTGCCACTAGAGGGCGTAGATGCTATCGAATTCAAAGTACATTTAATTCCATATATGCATTTGCTTCTAAATATTCGATTGAAAAAATTCCTTCTTCCTTTCGACGCCATTTATAACGAAAAGATTATTTGAGGCACAGTTTCTTTTTCAAGTAAAGCATAGATTTTCCGCTAGAGGGCGTAAAGGTAAATTGTGTTTTCCCCTATATCTCTGTTTCTAGAACTCCTATCTGAAAAATTCTTCCTGCATCAGAAATAGCGCTTTATGGGAAATGTTCTGCATGTGATATATAATTTTGGTAAAGAATGGTTAGGCCACCAGGAATCATAAATGTCTATCTCAGCTTCTGATGTATTTGGAGCAAAATCTAAGTTCCAAAAACCCGATAGAAAAAAAAAATGTTTCCTGGACCGATGCCGCTCACTCTGGAAAACCTTTTTAAATATCTCCTGCTTAAAATAGTGCATTGTTTTCCTGCCACAAGGGCGTATTTTGTCGTTATCTCTGCTTCTAAGGGTCCGATTTGAAAAATTATTTCTTTGCTGGAGAGCATTTCCGCTGCAAAACGTTTCTCATGTAATTTCAAAATTTTCAAGTAATTCTGAAATTTTCCGCTAGCGGGCGTAAAGTTAAATTGCGTTTTCCCCGATATCTCTGCTTCTGAAACCTCCTATCTGGAAAATTCTTCCTGCATCGCATAATGGCAAATGCTGCTGAGACATTTTTAAAAACATTTCCCATCCTCTTGATGGGAAAAGTTTCTTATTATAATTCCTAATTTTTGATTTTAAAAAAATGGTTCAGTCACAAGGCTGCGTAAGCTTTTATTTCTGCTTCTGGTGTATTTGCAGTAAAATCTAAGCTTCCGAAAAGTCGATTGAAAGAAAGACTTTCTAGGACCAATACTGCTCACATCGGAAAATCATTTCAGAATACCTTATTTTTAAAATAATGCATAGTTTTTCCGTCAGGGGGCGTTGATGTACATCTTGTTTTTGTAGATATCTTTTCTTGTAAGAATCCGATTTGTAAAATTCTTTCTTTTTTCGAGAGCGGATTTGCAGGGAAATGTTTCTCGTATAATTCCAAATTTTCTTAACGCAAAGGTTTGCCACTAGAGGGCGTAAGATCACGTTTCCGTTTACAGCAATATCTGCGGGACTAAAAGCCTGATATAAAAAATCCTTTTTTGGTCAAAAACTACTAAGAAAATTCTCTGGGTATATTTTTTCAAAATAATGAAAAATTTCGCCGCTAGGGGGCGCCAATATTTTATCTGCTTTTTTTTTTTTTTTTTTTTTTTTTTTTATTATTAAATATCTCTGTTCCTAAAGGTGCGATTTAAAAAATTATTTCAACACCGGATGCCATTAACCTTGTGGAACATTTTAGGTTAGCATTTGAAGAGTTCTGTAGTTCACAGTTCTGTCGCCCGCAAGGTGGTGTTTGTATACTTCTGTTTTCAGCTGTATCTCCGCATTTACAAATCCTATTGAAAAGTTTCTTTTTTCACTATATGCGATTCGCTGCAATAGAGATGTGGAGCACTATCCTCTTTAAATAATGCACAGATTACCCGCTAGGGAACGTAAAGGTCGAAATCTTTTTCTCGCTATATCCTTTTCTTTTTTTTTCCTTTTTAATCTGGGGTTTTAACAACCAAAATAGAAGATGTTCAAAGAATTGAAACTGGCAACAGCGTGTTAGATGAACACGAAAGAAATATCTGCTGCAGTTAAATATCGTCTGCTAAGAAAATGGCGTGCGTAAACAACAAGCTGTGGATGGAAGGTTATGTTTTTGCTCGTTGCGAAGAGAAATATCCGCGTTCTGTGATTAAAAAACGTTGTGAAAATAATACAATCAACATTTCTAAAGGTAGCATAAGCAATATTATTAATAATTGAGTGAAAAAGTCGTCAAGCATTACTTTTTTTTGATTGGATGTTTAACGACCACCGTGAGCAACTCAGTGGTTTATAAGCAGTCACCCGCCCTTAATTTAGTGCCACTGGTTCCAGGGAAGGGAGAGAGCCAGGGCCGTAAGACAAACAAAACATCCATGCCTCACCGGGATTCGAACCCGGACCCTTTCCGGACGAATGATCAGAGGCCCTCGCTTAGACCACTGCACCACCGGGGTGGCAAAGCAAGCACTGCTTTTAACAGGAAAAGAACACCAAACGAATATTCAAAAAAGGTACGTATTTTTACGATTCTTACAAAACTAAGGTCTCTGGGCTTAAAAGAAAATTCACCGACCCAAAGAGCAATCACTAGGTCGTTAAAAATCTCCGTATGAACTGTAAGCAAGGTAATAAACAAAAGGTTTGAATCTCAAAAAAAAAAAAAAAAAAAAGAGCCAAAAAGAAAAAATCTTGTTCACCGCCTTGCCTTTGCACGTGGCTGAACGCAAAAAACTGCGTAGTTATAAAAATTACTTACATTAGCCGGACGGAGACAGATGGAAATTTATTGTGTCTATTGATGAAGCATGGATTTATGTAAACAACGACTGCACACACACACACACACACACACACAAAATGCCGATTTACTATCGCAAAAGAGCAGAAAAAGACTTTTTATTTTTTGTAGGAGGTTTAACGACCACCGTGAACAACTCAACGGGCTATAAGCAGTCACCCGTCCCTAATTTAGGGTCACTGGTTTCAGGGAATGGAGAGAGCAAGTGCCGTAAGGCAAACACAACATCCATGCCTCACCGGGATTCGAATTCGGACTCCTTTCAGACGAATGATCAGCAAGCAAAGGCCATCGCTTAGACCACTGCGTCACCGGGGCTGCCAGAAAAAGACTTACAAACTTGGTTCTAAGAATCCAAAGAGAGCTTCAGTGAAGGATTCATCATGTTCATTAAAGCAACAATCAGACATCTCTGAACTGATTGTATTTACTGTTCTTCACTTAATATCAGTCACATCAGAAAACTTGAAAATTTTATAACCCCGGAGCGGTATTCGAACCCGCATTTCCCGATTACCGTTCGAGTATGCTAACCGTTTATCAAGGATTCATGATTATTGCTGGTTTCTCGTACAACGGAAAATTAAAGTAAAGGAAATTTGAAAAAAATGTTAAAATCTCAATTCTACGTTTCGCAAAAACAATGTTTTAGCTCCTATATTTAAAAAGGAAATACCATTCCTTCATCCACAGAGTTTTCAAAGAGTAGAACTCAATCAGAATAAGGTTACTAGTCATACATCCAAATCTACCACTCTATCTTTTGAAAAATGGAAAAAAGATATGGATATCAAGTCTATTACAGAAAATTAAAGTTCAAAGAATTGAAACTGGCAACAGCATGTAAGATGAACACGAAAGAGACACCTGCTTCATTTAAACATCTTCTGCTAAGAAAATGGTGCAAGTAAATAAGCTGTGGATATAAGGTTATGTTTTTGCTCTTTACGAAAAGAAATATTCGTTTTCTATAATTAAAAAATGTTGTGAAAATCATGGGCCGCCCCCCGGTGGCGCAGTGGTCTAAGGCGCTGGCCTCTGATCATTCGTCCGTAAGGGGTCCGGGTTCGAATCCCGGTCAGGCATGGATGTTGTGTTTGTCTTACGGCACTGGCTCTCTCCCTTCCCTGGAACCAGTGACCCTAAATTAGGGACGGGCGACTGCTTACAGCCCATTTGAGTTGCTCATGGTGGTCGTTAAACCTCCAATCAAAAAAAAAAAAAAAAAAAAAGAAAATCATGGAATTAGCATTTCGAAATGTGAAATAAGCAATATTATTAACACTAGAGAGGGAAATATTCAAACATCGCTTTTGAAAGGAAAACGCACACCAAACGAATATCCAAACAAGTTAGTAAAATCATGCAATGCATTGATTATTATACGCTTTCCAACATACCAGAAATCTTTACTCAAGTTATGAGAATAATGGCTGTGGAATAAATCTCGCTCCTCTGCCCTGACCTTTGACCCCATTTCGATTATATTAAACAGAATTGGTTCAGTATATCTCCGAAACAACATACTAAAGTTGTGTTGCAATAGAAGCATTTTATTCAGGTTATGAGGATAATGGCTGTGGAACAAATCTCGCACCTGTGCCCTGACCTTTGACCCCATTTCGGTGATATTCAAAAGAACCGATTCAGTATACCTTCGGAACAACATACTAAAGTTTTGTCGCTATAGAAGGATTTTTACGTACGTTATGACGCATAAGGGCGATGGAATGGATAACGCTCCTATGTCCTGACCTCTGACCCCATTTCGCCAATTTTCAATAGGGTCGGTCTCCAGGTTGTCCACTACCACATGCTAAAATTTCATTGAAATCGAACCATTTTTACGCGAATTGTCGTGGAGGCAGCTAGGCAGACGAACGGAAAAAGCTGAAGCATATACGCTTCTTCATCCTACGGTTGGAAAGCGTAAAAAAAAGGTACGTACTTTTACGACTATTTTAAAAGCAAGGTCTTTGATCTTAAAAGAGAATCCACCAACGCAAAAAGCAATCGCTAAGTTGTTAAAAATCTCTATATCAATTGTAAACAAAGTAATAAACAAAGATTTGATACTAAAACAAACAAAAAACATAATGTTCATAATATTTTGCTTAGGCACGTGGCTGAGCGCACAGCACGGTGTAGACTTCTTTTTAAAAATCACTTTGCCAGTGACATATGGAAATTTATTGTGACTATTGATGAAGCCTGTATCTACCTAAATGACTATAACAAAAAGAGGTCGATTTGTTAACGCAAAAGAGCTGAAAAAGACTTACAAACTTGGTTCCAAGAATCCAAAGAAAGTTTCAGTAAGGGATTCATGATTATTGCTGGTTTCTGGTACAATGGGAAATTAAAGTTAAGAAAAGTTGAAAAGAATGTTTAAACATTATTTTGGTAATATGTAGAATTGAGTTTAACTCCTATATTTCAAGAGGGAATACCTTTCAATTTGTCCACAGAGCCTTCAAAGAGTAGAACTCCACCAGGATAAGGTTACCAGTCGTACATCCAAATCTACCTCTTTATTTCTTGAAAAAAAAATGCAAAAATAGACTGGTATCAAGTCTAGACCTTTTGCTCATATTCCTTCAAAGTCCCCTGATGTGTTTACCAATGAACTGTTGTGTCTTTGAACTGCTAAAAATAGCGCTTTCTAAACGCAGACCTGAAACACTGATTGGACTATGAAAAGCAGTGAAAGAGGAGGGGAATAAAATACAACTACCAGTTTTAAGAAATGCCCTGTTATCATGGAAATCTAGATGTAAGTTCATAATCCAGAGAAAGAGCTATCAGAATGAACATCTAAGGAAGAAATAATTTTATTTTAAATATTAGTTATATTGCTGGAAAATCGTTCAAAAATGAGCGACCATCCTCTGAACGCCCGATGGTGGCTGGTTTTTTTTTTTTTTGATTGGAGGTTTAACGACCACCGTGAGCAACTCAATGGACTATAAGCAGTCGCCCGTCCCTAATTTAGGGTCACTGGTTCCAGGGAAGGGAGAGCGCCAGTGCCGTAAGACAAACACAACATCCATGCCTTACCGGGATTCGAACCCGGACCCCGTTCGGAGGAATGATCAGAGGCCATCGCTTAGACCACTGCGCCACCAGGGCGGCGGCTGGTTTGATAGTGGACATGAAAGTCAAAGAGCTGACGAGAGCGTTAGAAATATCTAGAGTTGAAAAAATCTGTATTGTAATTTATTATCAAAACGCAGTTCCCTTCTGTTCAATGCAATCCTTAGAGTAAATTTAATTCACATTTATGAGTAAGCTTAACAGATATTATAATTTCACCATGTGCTGTGTGTTGTAAAACTGTTAAGGAAGATGGTGGTTTTTTTATATAATAATTCAATATGATATGAGCATGTAAATTACTGTTTTACCTTTTTTACTATGATAGTAATGAAGCTTAAGGAACAACGTTCAAGAAATTAATTTGCTTTCTGTTGTAGGTCCACCCTTCCCCTTTTACAACATGTGTTTAAGAGTTTCGACACCTTTATATGCAGAAAAAAAAGCACTGTGTAAATATCTCACAAGTTCGCAACCTTAATCGACTAATAGCTCTAGAACAAAAAAAAAAAAAAAAAGTTTGAATAAACTGTCTGAAAAAAAAATCCTTGTCAGCTAAGTAAAAGTGAAATGACAAAATAACAGTAGCGATTGATTGTAAATTTGATTTGATAATGACTTTGTAATTTCCCTATTAAGCATCTAACACTGAAATTTATTATAAGAGAGCGTTCTGAAAAAAACAAGGTCAAGTAAGATTAAAGCCGAATTCTCAGAAAACAAAACTCATGTTTGGTGCTTTCACAGTAAAGAATGTTTTACAAGAATGAAAGTTTTAATACCTAAATCTATTATGGCAGAAGATATGAGGTAAAGGGTTGCAGCGAGAAACTTATCTGAGGTGCATTTAGAAGGAATAACGCAGTTTTGAAAATTGAGTAAACGTTATGTCACAGAAGAGAAGTAATGCATCCTGCCAGTATTCACTTTTAAAACAGGGATGTGGGAAGTACTATAATTAAAACGTCACACGTATTTTGGTTATCATTCGTCATATTTTCCGTACTAAACGTCATGTCTGAACTCCCAAGAGTTTCTGTTCCATGTGGCATCACTGACAGTCAGCTAGATCGAGCATCTGAGGCAAAAACAAAGCGTGTGACGTTTTAGAATGTTAGGTGCATTCGATGCTCGATTGGTCAGCTATTTGCTACTTAAACGACAATATTTTGTTCGCTTCTAGTTCCGTTGTGACGTATACCTGTAATTTAACCTTCCTTTTGAGTTTGTGTTCTTATGTAAATTTGATTTCTCCTCGTTTAATAATTTATGACTTAACGCCACAAATTCTTTCCGACGAGCTGGTAAAAGTTGGCAACCTGGCAGCGGGTCAAAGGACAATCAACGTAAATAAAGTAAGATAAGAATTCTGTGAGAAGCGTGCAATGCTGATATGAGCAGAGAAAAGAGCGATTCTTGTAACAGCAGTTTCGGAGATATTATTCGATGAGCAAACTGCTCTCAGATAAACACACATAGTGCCGTGAATTGTTGGCACCGTAGCGCAAGGCAAACGCACTCGGCTAGTTATCGAAAGATCTGGGGTTCGATCCCAGCGGTGTCGAAATACAATTTTTCGGTTGCTGTGTGTTAATTAAAAAAAAAACTTGGAAAGAGCGATGACTTTGTCTATTTGCATTGTCTCCACGTATTTGGAAGATTTTCACCATTTCTCGCGCCCTTTGGATTTATTAGCTATAATTAAATACTGTAGCTTGTGCCGTTTAAACCCCACCAGATGGAGACGTCTCAGTTGCTGAGCCCATCCCTACGGATTTGTGAAATCAGATGCTGAGAGATAAACACACATAGCGTAAGGCGAACGCACTAGTTATCGAGAGATCTGGGGTTCGATCCCAGCTGTGTTGAAATACAATTTTTCGGTTGCTGTGTGTTAATTAAACAAAATCGTGGAAAGAGCATTGACTTTGTCTATTTACATTGTCTCCACGTATTTGGACGATTTCCAACAAGCTGCATTCATGTTGTAAGACCGATACGAATTGAGAACGATATTGTAAAAGCAATCTACTGAGTGATTTTATGCAAGCCGTGTCCTAAGTACGTTCTATTATTTGACATGTAAAGTCGTAACGAACGAAGTGAGATATGTGACGTACTAAATATTTCAACGTACGTGAATTTGGTTTATGACTAAAATTCTGTAATCATTGAACTCTACGCGTTAGCTTGAAAGTCATACATGCCTAATTAAGATATCATCTACGAGCGCGTAAGTTGAAATCATCTGGGAAAGTGACAAAAGTCACCAGGTTAGAGTAACTATTGTTGCATCACTTCATGCGACAGCTTTCAAAAATAAGATTTCAACAATGGTTTTGACAACTTCCGTTATCCATTTTCGTTACATCGAATTTTTTTACTTGGGAATTACTACTGTCGGTAAACATGCATAGCACCGAAAAACAAAACAAAACAGAAAAACTCTAGGAATGACTACTTGGTTGGAAAATTGTACTGCAAAAACTAAAAGGCAAGTTAAAGAACGATGATATTCTTACGGAGATTTAATACAAGAATTTTAGGCAGAAATATTAACTCTCATTCGCAACTTTCCTTTCGCCTCGTGTTCAATTTTTATTTGTACTACAAGTCTGGGAAGGTTGCACCTTTTTCACGTTGTCAGGAAGTAGGGATTTTCAGAGAGCGGCAAGCTATCGCATCTTCAGATTTGTTATACAAAGGTGTCACAATTGATAGGCCATTTCAAAGTTTTGGCTTTGTGTTTCGTAGCCGCATTGGTATTGTCAAATGCAATTGGCACTTTTCGGCATGTACACTATAGTGACAAAATTCACCGGGCACCTAGAAGAGAAACACAACATAGCATTTATTGGCATACATTAGTACGGTGTCGGTCCACCTTTGGCCTTAATGCATGCACTGACCCTTCGAGACATGCTTTCGACAAGGTTTTGGAACACAGCGATAGGTATGCGTTTCCATTCAGTACAAAACGCTGCCGCTAACTGTTGCTTAGTAATAGGCCTTGATTACAAACTTCTTATGCGGCGCTCTAATTCATCACATAAGTGTTCTATGGGATCAAGATCAGGGCCCTGTGCTGGCCAGCCCACACACGATACAGAATTATCGTCAAACCACGCCGTAACAGTCCTTGCTTTATGGGTCGGTACATTATCCTGCTGGTACCAACAAGGCTCGGTTCCATAGTATTGCCACAGTTGGTAGGGCATAATTGTCCATAATATCGAGGTAGACGTGCTGGATAACAGGGTTGTGCACGATAACCAATGGATCGGGACCATACTACGAAAAACACTCCCACACGAGTACACTTCCAGCTCCAAACGTCACCGTTGGAACAGTACACTGTAGTAAATAGCGTACCTCCAGCTGCCGCCATACCCACACACGGCCATCAGACTGATGGATCGTGTATCTGGATTCATCAGTCCACAGGACTCGTTTCCATTGATCTACGGTCCACGGTAAATGTTCTTTACACCATGCTAAACGAGGAGTAGCATTCCGAGTGGAGATGAAAGGCTTATGATTAGCCGCACGACCACGGTAACCCATAGAATGAAGTTCTCTGCGAATGTTACGTGTACATACCGAGGTTCCAGCATTTTTACTCACCTGTACACTGAGGTCTTGTGCAGTACTCCGTCGATTAGCTGTAACGACTATCCTGAGGCTTCGACGTCCTCTATCACTGATTTTCTTTGGTCTGCCGGGTACGTTTTGCTGCTTCAGGCACGCCATGTGTCTTCCACTTATTCAGTACATACAAAACAGTTGACTGGGGTATGTTTAAACGCCTCTCGGTTTCTCTTATGGACAACCCACCAATACAACAGCCAGCAATATTTCCTTTCTCAAAGTCAGTTTTCTCCCGCCGCTACATTTTCACTGAACCTTACATTGCGATACGATCGCGGTCAACTGCAGGCTTGTTTTTATGCCATTTGCAGCTGTGCGGTGCATCTTAACAACGCAACGGATCCGTTCATTTGCTTTTGAATGGGTGTGCGGTGATTTTTGTCAATATAGTGTATGTTCAAAGGTAACCGAAGGGCACGCGAGGAGCGGCTGTTCTCAGCTTTGAGGCTTTTGTTTTGGGACGCCGCCTTTTTGATAGAGAGTGGAGTTTTTCTTTTTTTTTATTGCAGGTTTACGATCACCATGAGCAACTCAGTGGGCTATAAGCAGTCGCCCGTCCCTAATTTAGGGTCACTGGTTCCAGGGAAGGGAGAGAGCCAGTGCCGTAAGAAAAACACAACATCCATGCCTCAACGGGATTCGAACCCGGACCCCTTACGGACGAATGATCAGAGGGCAGTGCCTTAGACCACTGCACCACCGGGGCGGCCGAGAGTGGAGTATCGCTGTGTGTATTGGAAGGCTAGAGTCACTTTTCGCCAAGGCGCGAGATGGCGAATGGAAAGGCAGTCAGCTCAGCGAGATTGGAGGTGTCAGTCGTGAAGGAAGCCAAGGGGGCTTTGTTCTCAGGCACGTGGTTCTTAACCACGGGGAGAAAAGGGTGTTTCCCGAGAGCCGCGGATGGCTTAGTGGTTAGCGAGTCAGACTATCGATGCAAGGTGCTCAGGTTCGAACCTGGGCTGATCTTTCAGAGATGGTGAGATTTACTAACAATCGCTGAATATCCGCCGTGAATCGGACGAGCACGTTAAGTGACGGCCCCCAGGCTGGACCCACTGGTTAAATGGGTATCCTTTCCTATGCCCACCCTGATATTCTCTCACCCCTCTGTGTGCAACATCGTACTTGTACGGTGGCGCCATCTACTGTACTTTAATCTCACTGCAAACTGTTCTGTCAAAGTAGCTAGACTTGCTCTCATTCCTTCCGTTTCTGTGTCCTGCTCATAAGGCGATCCAGCTGTAGGTTGCTGGGACCTAAACTCTACTCACTGTGGACGGAAGTCCTACAAGAAAATGACAAATACTATGTGGGTGTTTCCCGATGGCGCGAAAGAAAGGCGTAGAAAGTTATCGGTAACAAGTATCCATAGATGATGGAAATGTCTTATATTGCTCGCAACATACGGGTTAAAAAGAGCTTACGGACAACCGTCGCTGAGTAGATGAGAGAAATAGTTTTTAAAAGGTACAGAAGTAAGAAGAAGAATTAGAGAATAGAAATCCATTTATTTGGTGTAAAGAATATACATAACTAGGCAAAAAACGCTAGCTTTCACCGTCACGAATGGCTTCATCAGGCTAAAGTAACGTATAAGATACCTGACGAAGCCATTCGTGATGGTGAAAGCTAGAATTTTTTGCCTAACTAGCAATCATGCCCGTTCTCCGAACGGTGAATCTGTAAAATCATTTTTTGAACGTAAAATTAAAGAAAGGGAAAAGTAATTAAGGGAAAGAAAAGTGATTTGAAATCCGTAACTGTTTTACGATTTAGAACAGCGCCGTGACGTCAATGCATACGGTTTGACGTAAAACTTGGGTAGCCTTTGGCGCCCCGTAATTTTAAATTAAAATTTGTAAAGCATTTCACTGAATCTGACAAAATTATTTTTACAGCTATCAGTATTTTGAGACAATAAAGCTAAGCCATCCTTTTTATTTTTTTGGATTTCAGACTTTTTTCTAGGTGTTTTTTTTTTTTTTTTTTTTTTTTTGATTGGAGGTTTAACGACCACCGTGAGCAACTCAATGGGCTATAAGCAGTCGCCCGTCCCTAATTTAGGGTCACTGGTTCCAGGGAAGGGAGAGATCCAGTGCCGTAAGACAAACACAACATCCATGCCTCACCGGGATTCGAACCCGGACCCCTTCGGACGAATGATCAGAGGCCAACGCCTTAGACCACTGCGCCACCGGGGCGGCTTTTTCTAGGTGTAGAAGTGGTAGAAAAATTCACGCAGACAATGTTTCAAAGCGTTGTTTTATTTTCTTTTTTTCCGTTTTTTTCTTGGATTTCGTGCATTTGCAGGTATCCGGACTTTAAGACCTACCAGCATGCCAAATTTTAGACCTCTGAGTTATTTACAAGTGGTCTAACAATTCGCGAAAAGTTCAAGCAGACCTTTTTTTTTTTTTTTAATCGTACTTTTCTAGGTATACGGACTTTAAAACCTATCAGCATGCCAATTTTCAGATCTCCAGGTCATTTAGAAGTGGTCGAATCACGGACGAACACACTCGCATTTTCCCTCTTTATGTAGGAGGTGAAAGTCTTTATTTACATAGGTATTCACGTATGCCGGCGGAAAACGTCGAACCTCAAAAGCGTCGCTACGTCATTAAGCCTTGCGTCATCACCAGTTTGGGTTTGATTGCAGCCTGTCCTTTCACCCAAGGAGAAGAGAGTGCTAAAAATACCTGCGTCACCGTGGCAGCAGGTCACGGGACCAAAACTTTCCTGTGTGGTTACGCTGAAGACAGAGTAAGCCTCTCGTTCCTTTCCTTTGAATCTTTAAACAATGCTTAAAAATCAGAAAATGACTTTTCCTTAAAAAAAAAAAAGTTTTGTAAAAGAGGGATGATAGTAGTGAGTTTATGCTGTAAAAATTGCAATGCGTTATGATTTATAATTTGCCATATATCCGTTTTTTAAAATGGATCCCAACGCAAAATAGAGAATTTTGTGAAATTTGAAAATTTCGTTTCTCGTAAACTAAATCGAAATTCAAAAAAAGGACGACGAGCTGTCCGGAACGCGATCTGGTAGCACTTTTTTGCTTACCTTAGCTTTGAAATACATTAGCTCTTGAAGTATCGCCACAATCGAAGAACGGTTTATTTCAGCGTGTTCTCCAAGCAATTCTCTACAAACTATGTAAATTTCATATTTTGTGCTCAATATTTTTTGCGCTGCGAGCTAGAAATGCGCGAGTGTCGCGAAATTTCTAAAACTGAGGCGGCAGTGGCAGTTACTTTTTTAGAATAGAAAGATTATGTATATTCGTCACACCAAATAAACGGATTTCTAATTCTTCTTGGAGTGCTGGAGTAAACTACCCAACTTCAACCCTTACGTACAGAAGTATTTCATGAAATAGTGTAGCGTCCTGCTTATTATTGTTAGCTCTTCGATTGTTTCCTTCAGGTTGCTGTTTGCGTGCCGAAACTACGAACTCCGAGCTGAAAAATGAGTCTATTATTGTCAACTACTTAGCACTGTGATCGTTATCTACAACGTTAACCTGGAAGAAGGAAACCAAGATAACAATATAACGTTGGGTTGTTTTGCCTTCTTTTTGTAACATTGTTGCGTCTTCGCCATGTTTTGACGAAACTATTACATACATCACTTCCTAAACTCGTGACTAAGCAGCTGTTAGTTAGCCTGTGAAGCGTCTCTGTATACTGTATATTGTTGTCTCATTTTATTTCATGATAATGTTACGTTATTTTTCTTAAGTTTGTTTTCTACATTGGTTTTACTACGGACGCCAATACTTAAAATGTCTCTTTTTCTTACTAATATTTTTTATGTAATACATAACATTTCAGGTAAGATTTTAATCTTAACTGACTGTTTTGTCGCAAAGATGCAACGGTTATACGTTTTTCTAGAGGATGGCTTTAAAAAAAGTATAAAAGATATTTCAGAATATTAAATGCTATTGTAAAATCTAAAATGCCTCCAAAAAGAAAGCAAAAAGACGGGGGGACCACATAATTTCTGATTGCTGTAATTTATAATTTAAGGCATACATACTTTGCTTGCTACCTTAAGTTTATGTCTATATATTTTGACTATTAATTTTTCTATTCAACTTTTATTACAAAAACTAGGTCAAGAAATTCTGGACGATGACGATTTCATATATTTTTAGTGCATGCAAAAAATAAATAAATAAACAATTTCGAAATGCGGGGTAGTAAATCCGAATAGTTTCGTTTTATATTCAATACCCCTATTACACATTTTTTACTTAGAATTATCGCGCCCTTTTTTCCCCTCTTTTTTTTTTTTTTTTAGATTGAAGGTTTTAACGACCACCGTGAGCAACTCGATGGGCTATAAGCAGTTTCCCGTCCCTAATTTAAGGCCACTGGTGCCAGGGCAGGGAGAGAGCCAGTGCCGTAAGACAAACACAACATCTATGCCTTCCCCGGGATTCGAACCCGGACCCATCACAGACGATTAGTCAGAAGCTAGCGTTTAGACTACTACGCCACCGGGGCGGCGTCGTTCTTTTTAAAGCAGTTTATCCACTAGTTGCGTTAAAGGGACTTTTGTTCCCGTTATGATTCCGTATGTATGCTTAGTTGCAACTCATTGCGAATGCTATACGAAAGAATTGTCCTTCACGAAAAGTATCTAGATCATTTGCGATATTAAGCCAGTTCTTTATTGCTATCTAACTTCAGTATTCATCATCACTGACAACCATTATCAATTCACTGGTGGATGAAGATCTCCCCAAGTTTCTTCCACAATTACTTGTCTTCAGCCTGTCTCCTCCATATCACTCCGGCCTTCTGGGTCTTTTTTCTGTCCCTAGGAATCCAATCTGAAATTTCGGTTGTCCATCGGTGGTCCGTTCTTCTGGCAACATGTCCAGCCCATTGCCATTTCAGTGATTTCAGTTTGGTCATGATGTCGTCCGCTCCTGTCATTTTTCGTATCCACAAGTTCCTCTTCTTATCTTTCCTGGTTACACCAATCGTGCATCTCTCCGCGCTTTTTTCAGTTATCTTCAGTCTTTGGATGCTCCATGCGTAAGCACTGGCAGGATGCATTGATTAAAAACTTTTCTTTTAAGTCATAATGGCATACTACTCTTAAAAATTGTAGTTTCTTCCAAAAGCTCTCCATCCAAGTTTTATACGCCGATTAATTTCTTCATCAATGTGACCCTCCCTTGATATCTGCTGTCCAAGATAAATGTAGATATTGGATATCTATCTCCAGGTTTTCTCCATCAATCGATAGTTCTTCGTTTCTTGTAAAAGCATTGTACATCACTTTTGTCTTCTGAAAGTTCATTTTTAATCCCACTTCTTTACTCTTGTCAGCAAATTCCTGTATCATACTCTGCAGCTCTGAAGAGGTAGTTGCAAAAATGACTACGCCGCCCAGGTGGCGCAGTGGTCTAAGCCCTGGCTTATGCCATTCTTCCGAGAAGGGTCCGGGTTAGAATCCCGGTCAGGCATGGATGTTGTGTTTGGTTTACGGTACTGGCTCTCTTCCTTCCCTGGAACCCGTGACCCTAAATTAGGGATGGGCGACTGCTTTTAGCTCACCGAGTTACTCACGGTGGTCGTTAAACCTCCTCCATTATCTTTATCCCTTTAATCTCCATTAATCTTTATCCCTTTGTTTTCTCACTTCAATCATTGAAAGACATTTTGCAATGTGGCGCTAAAGAGCTTGGGAGATATGGTGTCACCTTGTCTCACTCCCTTTCCAGTTCTTATTTGTGCTCTATCATCAAATATCTGAACTTTTGCAGTTGCAATTTAATAGATGTTACTAATAATACTAGTGTATGCATCTTCAATACCGCGCAGGATTTTAAAGCCATTGTAACTGCTGATGGTTTAACGGAATCGAAGGCCTTTTCATAATCGATAAAAGCCATGCATAATGGGAGTTCACATTCTCATGTTCTTTCAATTAGTTCTCTCAGTACATGGATATGATCTACAGTGCTGTGGCCACTACTGAATCCAGCTTGTTTTCTTGGTTGAGCCATGTCTAGTGTTACTTTCGAGCGATGTGAAAGAACCTTATTGAGGATTTTATAAACCACTGATAGAAGGCTGATGGGCCTGTAGTTCCTGAGATCTTCAAAGCCACCTTTTTTATGAAGCAGGATCATTGTAGCATTGTTCCAGTTCTCGGGAATCTTCCCTTCATGGAGACATCTGGTGAAAACTTGGGCGAGTGTAGTTTCAATTTCTCCACTTGCTTCTTGTATAATGTCGACGGTAATTCCACATTCTCCTGGAGCTCTTCCCCGTTTCATGTTCTTAATTGCATGTGTAATTTCTGAAGGGAGGACTGGAGGGACTTTGGTACTGGTACATGTCGTAATGTCTGGAATAGACGTATCATCCCTTTCATACAGTTTGGAATAGAAATCTTTCACCCTTGTCAAAATTTCGCTACTATTTCTTGTTACATACAGTACCAACTTCTTTTCTCAGTGCCATAATCTGTTTTCTTTCCTTACCGAGAAGCCCTTTTGCTCTCTTCAGGCTTTGGTTGTTCTCAATTGCTTTTCTCACTTGTTCACAATTGAATATCCTTATGTCTTCAGTGATACTTTGACGTACTGTCTTGCATAGCTCTATATATTTATATATTCCACTTTAGAAGCTATGTCTTTATTTGTCCTCATCTCCCTTCTCTTTTGCATCAACATTCTTGTTTTTTCTAAGATTTTCTTTATATGTAACTTGTTCTTAGTACCACCTATTTTTGTTGCTGTTTCCATGAAAGCCTTGGTGAATTCTCTGTTAACTTCATATATAGATATATAAAGAGAACGTGAGAGGGAGAGTTAACAATTTTAATATAAAATCAGATGATTATTTACTTGATACATCAATTTTTTAAATTAAATTATGGCACTTACTCTGTAGCAAATTGAATTGTGACATTTACTTCGTTCTTTTCCGTCGAAATACTGCTAAAAAAATAAAAACATAAATAAAATGGGCGTGGGTACCGTTGCAGTTCAGCTGCTAATACTTACGGTGTTGACCATGTTCATTTTCAGGTGCCACAAGCGAGTAGTAAAATTTCTTTCCAAAAGGAACAAGTATTTCTGTAGTTGCAGTTGTGTTAGCTTTACAATGCACTGAGTAAGATATTCATCACTGCAGATATCAACAATGAACAAGGTGTTTCAATTTGAGATGCGATTCAAGAAAAATGATTTTTCTTTAAAAAAAATCCAATGATATGAAGATTAAATCCTTTTACTATCTACTGAATGCAAGAGCAGTTGAAAAAGGAATAATCGTAATGAATACGGGGAAATAAACGGAAATGCAGTTTACCATTATAGCAGTAAGTCAGATGGACAAATTAGTCTAAAAACTGTATTACTGTGTTTCTAACAAGCTTCTGTAAAAATATTTCAGTGTTTTAAAACTACCAATTTCTATACTAATGGCTCGATGGACATGATCTTGAATCACTTGGCTTACGCCCTTTCTCTCTCAGCCTGATCGATAGATAATGCTTTATAAGTATAATGTTCAATTCCCTTTCGTTCAGTTTTTTCAAAAATGGCATGTTTTAATTTTTACTATGTTCCTGGAATTTCTCAGGGGATGCTCAGCCTTCCCTGGAGGCCCCCAAGCTGCCGCCCTGCATGTAACTGAGATTGCACTGTACATTTGTTTCGATTAGAGTGCTTTAATTTTAAACGTAATTTTGGAATCAAATCATTCCTTGTTTGCACATTTTCGAAGCCATGTGTTATTAATTTGACAAAAATGGCATATATATTTCTCTAGATGAGTTCAGTTGGTTATGTTAACAAGTACGGAGATTATGGCCATTTTCAAGACGGATTCACTCTTCTTCGGAAAGAAATAGAATTCGCAGTCTCTGCAATCAGAATTCGAGTGCTGCGTCGTTAGAACAATCCCGCTTCCCTTGGCAAGGTTTCCTGGTCGATTGGAGTCTTTGGCAATCCAAGATGGCGCCTGAAGGGATTAAGTGGAGGTCCCTGAGCTCCCATGATGGTTGCGTTCCTCTGATGAAGTTATTAGGATGGCGACCGCCGAAGCCCAGACTAGCCTTCCGACGGACGGCGGGGGCTTCGCTAGCTCTGCCGCTTCCAGCACAGCTGAACCTCGCTGAACCATCTCATCCGCAAAGAAGCTTTTCGATGAACAATACATGTTTCGCCCAGAACAAATAAAAAAATAAATAAATACGTTTTTCCTCCCGTAAAATTAAATTTCTGTGTCTCTCGGATTTATTTTATTATATGGAAATTGTTTCAGAACATAACGTTATAATTAGGTCTAGTACTTGAAGCGAATTTAAACAAAGGGTTGTTCTTACGAAAGACAGTATCGTCCGATTGCGTTTCTCAGTGATACAGAATCTTGATTTTATTTAGCAGGATGATGTGGCAAATTAGGTGTGGCCTCCACTTTACGAATGAAAACTTGAACCTAGAACACTCCTGATTAAAAACATTATACTTGTATCCGGAAAAAAATAATTTCTTCGGTTTTGATTCAGACATTCGTGCCTTTTAAAGATAGAAGAATTCAAGACGAAATCCTGCTTTTCAAAGTAAAACATTCTTCCCTAAAAATTTGTTCTAGGAAATGAACTCTCAAGAAGATACTGGCTCATATCTAAAGTGACGTTTTGCAACCCACCTAGGGGCGGATTGGGTCCAGGGGCGCCGACTTCTCCAAATTATTGAAAGGGGGGCAGGCATGAAGAGATCAGACGTGGGAGGGGTTTGTCTCTTCCTTTGTCTGGAGGAAAATAAAGGGGGGGGGGCTAAAAGATAAACTACGAGATTCGACGTATATTTTAAAATGTAATTGTTCATCAGCAAATGAACAAGGAAACAAATATTCTTTTGCGGAATATTAATATTTTTAAAAAGAATATTCAGCCTGTAATTTTATAAAAATATCCAGAGAGATTTTATTTCCAAAATTTAGTAAAAAATATGAGAAATTAGCTGGGTTACTCAAACAAAGAACATGACGCGCAAAAAATAAATAGATAAATAAAGGCGCTAGAGATTATACGTTTCTGTATTTTATTTATTTTACTTTTGATAATTGTTTTAAGCGTTTACCACATATCATGAGTTCATGTCAAACATTATTAATAAGGGGCTGGCAATCTAGTTTCTTATCATACGAGCAATGCTGAGAATGGGAAAAAGGTTTTTATTTAATTTGTCATTTATTAATTTTTTGAAAATAAATCGCTTTAGCCTCATAAGGTTGACCAAGCTCCACCTTATGAGGTTAAAGCGATTAATTAAACAGGATGAAAAATATTGGGTGGGCAATGCCCCCCCCCCAGTAAAATTATTGGAGGGGCAAGATTCATTTTGCCCCCCCCCCCAGTAAAATTATTGGAGGGGCAAGATTCACCTTGCCCCCCCCCCCCCAGTAAAATTATTGGAGGGGTAAGATTTACCTTGGCCGCCTCCCCCTATAGTCGGCGCCTATGATTGGGTCGACGAAACCAGGCTGGGAATTTTAGTTTTACGATCCACTACAGAAACACGCGTACCCACAGCAGAACACCTCATAAATTCCCACGTGAAAAACATTATGCTAACTCCTGGATGAAAGAAAACCGTTGAAATATGCATTGAAAAAATAATTCAACCGTGAACAAATTTTAGCAGCAATTCAAGGGTGAATTTTAGAAATCCACGTATGAATGATTGTAACATATCAAACTATGCTCAAAACGAGATGTTGTATCAGATATTATAGGTTTTTATTTGGTCATTGATAGTCTACCGCGCAACGGTATTCGTACTATCTCCGTGAATAGACGCCTTTTTTTAAGTCCACCCATAATTTTAACTCATGAGATACCATTTGATCCACGAACCGCTGCCGGTAAATCGTTGTTTCTTTTAAAAAGACAGTGTGGGTGGGCACTGATTTCCGAACATCTCTGCCGAAAAATCGCTTCGTTCTGTAAGTCTGTACGTGGAAAAGGGTGTGGGGCTCATGGCCCATAAAAATTGTTATTAGTACATCCTTCTAGATTAGAAAAGGAGGGTGCACCTACCAATCTCCCTTTAAGCTCCAAAGCCAACGACTTACGCTTAACGGTAGTCAGTTTAATTTATTTATAACAGCGTGCTTGATTCAGTGGCAAATTTCTCACTAAAAAAGATAGAATTTTGCTTTGACATTTTAGAACAAACACCCAACAAATACACATAATAGAACAAAACGCTGATTTTTTTAAAAAGACAATAACATTTTAGACATAAAACCTATATAATAGGCTAGGTCTGTCCATAACGCTCTGACGTCATTCAGTACTTGCATCGCCATCTGCTTTTATCCGGTGGCCGTAATAAGAGCTAAGCTCACCGCTATAGCACAATACGTAAAATCAAGAAGAAATACCGGAAAATAAAATAAAGTTAGTAAGACAAACGACTTCATCTGCGGCATCACGCACGAGCTCGAACAACTGTCTGCGACTTTTGTCTTATTACGTAGGTGTTATGTCGTGTTTCATTTCCTTTTCTTTGTATTACAGAATAATCTCATAAAAAGGAATCAGCGTTATTTTATTTCATAAAAAGAAATAAGTAAAATTGCAAGAAAGTAACTGCATGCGTAGTTTTGATTCAGCGTGATGGAAATTTAAATATTATTGGTTCCGTGGAATTTTTTCTTTGTAGTACAAGATGGAAGAAGATAAAGCTGAAAGAAACCGTCGCTTAAATAGAGAACGACAACGGCGATGGCGTGCAAACCAATCTTCTAATACTTTGCATAACTTGAACGAAGGTAGAGGTAATCGCAGACGAAATGAAACTTTTGAAGAAACACAAGCCAGACATATTACTGATGCTCTTGCACATGCTAAACGCCGACAGCAAGAAACTCCTGAAAGACTACCAGCTCGACGTAATGAAGTCATTATTATGCTATTACGTAATCTGAATTCAACAAGTTAGTATAATCACGCAATGTATTGATTATGATACGCTCTCCAACATACCAGAAATCATTACTCAAGTTATGAGGATAATGGCGGTAGAATAAATCTCGCTCCTATGACCTGACCTTTGACCCCATTTCGATTATATTAAACAGAAACGGTGTTTCTTGCTGTCGGCGTTTAGCATGTGCAGGAAAAACATGATAAAGTTTTGTCTCAATCGAAGCATTTTTACGTAAGTTATAACGCATAAGGGCGATGGAATGGATCCCGCTCCTATGTCCTGACCTTTAACCCCATTTCGCCCATTTTAAATAGGGTTCGTCTCCAGGTGGTCTCCTATCACATACTAAAAGTTCATCGAAATCGAACCGTTTTTACTCAATTTATGATGCATAAATGCAATGGAATGGATCCCGCTCCTATGTCCTGACCTTTAACCCCATTTCGCCCATTTTCAATAGGGTTTGTCCACAGGTGATCCCCTATCATATACCAAAATTTCATCGAAATCGAACTATTTTTACGCGAGTTATCGTGCGGACGGACAGACAGACAGACTGACGGACAAAGCTGGAACATATACGCTTCTTCAACCTACGGTTGGAAAGCGTAAAAAAGGGGTCTTTGCAATGGTATACTCTTGGTAAGAATAATAATAAGTCATCTATCCTGTACCGCCAAAATGCTGGCATACCACGGTTATGCTGAACTCTCTCTGGGAAATCTATAGCGGCGCCAGTTCTCTAAGATTCCGGCCTATACAATGACTATATCAATAAGGCACAAGGTCAATTCTTTGATCATGTTGGTGTGACCTAACAGATCTTGTTTTTGCTTGTGGTCAACTCTATGTTGCGCTATCAAGATCAAGAAATCCACAGCACGTGAAAGTTTTTGTCAAACACAATGAACTGCAAGGAAATCTTTTGAACAATCAAATGACAATAACACAAAACATTGTATATCAAGAAGTTTTTCATGACCTTTAACATCATTTTTATTACCTAAATTTTTACATTATATGATTTTAACGTACTGTGACCGTCATATGACAGGTTAAAATCTATTAACCTATATAATGGGCTCCTGTCATGGGAATATTACGAAAATTGTGTTGTTGGTGACCTATCTTATAGACTTTCCATTAATAATTCAACCGTTTATTATAGTTAGGTATATGTATTTTACGATTCGTGTTATAAAAAACTCAGTCACAGCTTTTGCACCCGTGTTGGCACGGGCTACGAGATAGTATAATATAATAAAGCTCAAATTAAATTAACGATTCCTATTAAAAGTGCCAAAATATTATTTCTTTCCAAACAATACAGGCAAGGAGGATACAAGAAATAATGTGCCACTTCTCGAGTAGTTCACTGAGAAATATCCAAGTGGATCAATACTCCCCTGCCCTTCCCACCAATCGGATTATTTCTGTTAAATGAAATCAGAATATATAAATTCTGATTTCAGTGAATCTGTATTTATTTTGCTCTCAATGTGTTATTTACTATTTCCAAATATGCAAACCTATTTTATGTTGCTCATGCGTTCTTTAATACATTTTATTTATTCATTTATTTTATAAAATTTCTGCTGTACAATATTACAGAAAAGCAATATAATACTCAGTAAAAATACAACATGTGCCACAATCATAAACTAATTGTACAAATAAAGTAAACAAATTCACCAATAAAACTCACAAAATCGCCAAAACTTTCACAATAAATATAAATTCTGCACAACAACAAAACTCATTCCATTAAAAATTAATATCGATTAAATAGACTAATTATCAATTGTCAATACGAAATAAGTGTTAATATTAAAAATAATTAAATGTACAGCAGGGGAAAAGGCTGAAATACTGCCTGACCAGCACCTGATCCCCTCTAAATAAAAATAAATTATTCCAGTCCAGTCAAGACAACGAAAGCAATTTTACAATGCGTTTATTTTACAAATCATAAAGCAATAAATTTCAATATTCAATTTCCCGTCAAAAAAACTCCTTAGCACTCGCTTAAATACCGGATAACGTACCTCTGATCTAATAATCAACGATAATCTATTCCACTCACTCAATCCCAACACACTGATATTGTTATACATTAAATCTGTACGAGTCCACGGAACAGAAAAACCCGACCCACCAAGAGTATCATAGGAGTGAGTGGTACGCAGTAATGCAATCCAGTAGGAGTATCTTCCTGTAAAAACACGTTCATGGACCATCAGCAGCAATCTGTATTTATGTAGTTGCTTAATATAGTTAATATCTGAAAATGACGAAAAGAACCTCCGATCTAACCGAAAAATTTAATAATCGGACGAACTTCCTCTGCAACACAGATAAACGAACTATGTTACGCCTTGTAGTCGCACCCCATATTAAAATGCAGTACTACAATACAGGAAACATAAAAGAATTGTATAAAATTAACAGAATTCTACCTACCAGAAATCCGCGAAATCATATACCAATGCGAGATCTCAAACATAATGCAAACTGATCCACCTGAGAATCCCATCTAAGAGATTCATGCAGAATTACTCCCAAAAATTCCACTGTGGTCTGGAACTGTAATGCCGTATCATTTAAGTAAACGCAACTTAAGTCACAAGGACGAGGCCTGATGTTGGAAAACAACGCGCACCCCGTCTTAGTAGCATTTAACGTTAAAAAATTACATGCAAACCAACGAAGGTACTCCCTAATTTCGAGATTTACTCGAGGAATCAACTCGCTCAGATTATTCCCCCTAAAAACTATAGGCTTACATCATCAGCAAACAATACCAAATGAGCACCAGATGGAACCCGAAAAATATCATTTATATATATCAAAAGCAAAATAGGACCCAACACTGAACCCTGATGAACTCCAAATGAAACAGACTCAACTCTAGAACAGTGATCATGAATCTGAACAAACTGCTCCCTGCCCAGTAAATAATTCTGAAACATGTTAAGTGCAACTCCTCTAATCCCAATCCTCTCTAACTTAGTTAAATAATATGTCATGGCATACAGTATCAAATGCTCTAGAGCAGTGATGGGCAAAGTACGACCCGCGGGCCAGATGCGGCCCTCAGATAGGTTCAATGAGGCCCGCGACAGGATTCTAAACGCTATAATTTTTGTAATGTCTTTAATCGCCGCCCCGGTGGCGCAGTGGTCTAAGGCGTTGGCCTCTGATCATTCGTCGGAAGGGGTCCGGGTTCGAATCCCGGTGAGGCATGGATGTTGTGTTTGTCTTACGGCACTGGCTCTCTCCCTTCCCTGGAACCAGTGACTCTAAATTAGGGACGGGCGACTGCTTATAGCCCATTGAGTTGCTCACGGTGGTCGTTAAACCTCAAAAAAAAAAAAAATGTCTTTAATCAGGAAAAACATGTTGGCCCGCCTCATGTATTTGCTCTTTTCTTTTGGCCCGCTCCCATATAAGTTTGCCCACCACTGCTCTAGAGAGATCGCAAGAGTCCAACAACCCTATTTCCAGAATCTAATCGGTCCTGTAAGTAATTTATAACATCTAGAAGAGCAGTCTCAGTTAAAAATCCCAAAACTTGAGGTGCATTTCCGAAAAGCGCTGATAACGATAAAACCCCTTTAACAGCTAATGTCACACATAGTTCATCTTTTTCGATCTTGCATGCTGTTTAGCACTCCAATATAGTGGAACCTCGGCTATACGTTTCTCAGTCAAACGTTTTTCACTTTCATACGTCATTCTGCGTTACTCCCCATATTTTACTATAGTTTGTATCACTTTTTTAATTCGGTAATACGTAATTCATTTATACGTAGTTTTTTTTTTTTTTTTGCGATTATGCGTTAAAATGTGAATTTCAGATTATCAAAAATAAACGATTCTTTGATTCTTTTATACGTAAACCTGTATGTTACACCACTAAGGGAATCGAGACACGGTTGCTGTGTTTCTTCTTGGTGCAGCGAAAGTTGAACTTTGATCCCATCAGAGAGGGATACTTGGATGAAAAATGGCTTCGCATTTCACGACTCTCTCTCTCTCTCTCTCTCTCTCTCACACACACACACACACACACACACACACATGATGTGCACTATTTAAAAATTGCTTAATCTCTTGGACGTAACTTTGTGGCTCCTCCATTTCATTCCGAATAGAATCCTAGATGTATATTCTCAATATTCACAAATGGATGCACCAAGGATATGAAGAAAAAGTGCTGTTAATTCTTGTGTTGCACATAGAAGCACTGGTCTCAGATTCTTAATTGTGAGGATCTCACTTAATTTGGAATCAGAAAATTTGTGGACGGATACCATTATCGAAAGAGAAGTTTGATTTTCATGGGCTTTATGATTTTTGCAATGAATTAAAACATACAGGATAATTCAAAATGATTAATCGGATTTCATTAGATCATAGTTCCGTAAAATATCAAGGTAATAATAACATACCACACATTAAATGAAGAGAAATGCAGTGAGTTTACGAATGTAACCGCTAGATGGCGCAATGTGACCCGTGTATCTGCACCTGGGCGAAAGACTGTCACTGTGAAAAATGCCATGCAGGGGACGATGGAGGACGACGAATTTGCTTCACACCTGGTGATTTTAATGACCAAGCAACATTCCATTTAAGTGACAAGGTCAACCATCACAAGATTCGCATATGGAGTACAAAAACCCCACGTGCAGTAATTGATACTGAGCGTGACCATAACGAACAGCGGTTAGAAAGCCACCATTACCTTAACGAACAGCTTCCTATCCGCTGGATTAGTCGCTGTGGACACGACGACAAGGCGCTGTACAGGTGGCCTGCCAGGTCTCTGGAACCTGACTCCTTGCAACTTTTTCTTATGGTGGTATGTTAAGGATGTGTATGTGACACCATTACTCACAACGCTAGATGAACTCAAAGTTTGCATTCGTAGTGCTCTGCAGTCGTTGACAAAAGACATGCTTGATTACGTATGGCAGGAATTTCTTTATCGCCTCAACGTGGTGTGCGTGACCAACTGAAGTCACATAGAACATTCATAAGGTATGAAAACAAAAATTGGACAGTTTTTTCTTATCGCACGTACATTTAATCGCTACTGTGGCCTGATCACAGTTCATCTCAGTGGCCAATTCGCGTGTGGCTTGAAGCGGATCCAAGTGGAGGAGATGACTCAAACGATCCTCATCAAAGTGAGATGGACAACCTGAGCGTGGAAAGTCGTTGAGGTCAAAATCGCCACCACGGAACCGCTCAAACCATTTGCGCGCTGTCCTCGGAGCAATAGTGTGACAGTGCTGTTTCAATTCGTTCTTTAATTACCGAAGTATGTTATAATCAGAAATTTTCCAGGTTCCTTGAGCACTGTAAACATCAATAGAGAAGTACTAGGTAATGCAACAGAAGCGATTTGGTGTCTGATAAAATCCTTTATTATCGAGTAATTGCTTAATTAATGATTACTCCGGGTCACCCGCTATTTTTATGTGATTTTTCAGCTGGCCTCTAGCTCTTGCGTTAACTGCTCGTTTTCTTACCGCTCGTACGTGCAGACAAGCTCCTCTTCTCGAAATTATTCCTTCTCCAAAATCTCTCAACCTCTATCTACTTCTCTCAGTCGTATTCTGCCTAAAATACACGTCACCATCCTTCCTTCAGAAGACCCGTTCTCCTATTGTTTTCTGCACTACTTCCAAAACACGCGCGTCAAGCCTCCGGATGACCACTCCGAAGGACGGAAGTCCTGCCTAATGAGTGGCTTTAAAACTCAAAAAAAAAAAAAGTCCTTCTATTGTAGCTATAATATCTACACACGAAAGTCCTGTGTGTTGTCCATATCCAGGAAGTTAGTAGATAAACTAATCGTTTCCGGTGACTTACTGGCTCTACCAAATAGAACTCAATAAATATATTCTTAAGAAGTTTCCCACGATTATTTTTCCAACATTCTAAAATTGCGAGGGTTCTTAATTATTTACATATTCATTAAAATTCAACAATTAAAAGATTCTAAGTATTTACATGACATTATATTTCATAAAAGAAACATTGCCGTTCCATTACGTTATTATTAAAGATTATTTACATTTACCACTATTACAATAGCATCCTCCCCATACACAGCACAGTTGGCGCAGTGGTCTAAGCGATGGCTTCTGATCATTCGTCCGAAAGGGGTCCGGGTTCGAATCCCGGTGAGGCGTGGATGTTGTGTTTGTCTTACGGCACTGGCTCTCTCCCTTCCCTGGAACCAGTGGCCCTAAATTAGGGACGGGTGACTGCTTATAGCCCATTGAGTTGCTCACGGTGGTCGTTAAACCTCCAATCAAAAAAAAAAAATACACAGCACAAATTTGTTGAGTAGCCTCGGCGGCTGAGAATCTCTTGTTAAACTCGTAGAGGAGCAAGTGTCGGAAATGTTCATTCTTCTCTACTTGACACTCCATACTTCCTTCCGGCCCTGAAAACCAGAAAAAAAAAACCATTAGCCACAATTGCACAACGCAATATGATTTAGATGCACGATGTTACTGGCTACATTTTGGCATACAACTGGCCATCTGCGCAATCACTACTGACCTGTGAAACACTCGTGAAATAAAACGGCATGAACGCATGCATCATCCCAATAAAAGTATACAATTTCTTATGGGACTTTTCACATGGGGGCTGAGACATTCTGTAAACCAGTCTTAACACAGAGGAGTTCTTGCGATTCTTGCCTTATTTGCTTGCTGACCTATTATTTTATTACTGTTCGCCTAGTATGCAGTTCCCCTTCTCAGGCTGAGAAAGTGAAATGCTTGGTTACCAGCGCAACAGGTCCCATTTACTATAGCTCTGGATTTCACAGTCTGTATGCGAAATCTAGCTCTGATGGAATGTACAAAAAACTGTGAGTCTGACCATCACTTTTTTTTTTTTTTTTACATTCCTTCTTTTCGTGTTTAATGGCCCTTCACGAGTCACCCATCCCTAATTTGGGGTCACCGGATCCAGGGAAGAGACCGAACCAGTTCTATTAATCAAATGCAACGCCCATGCACCAATCTGGATTCGGACCCGCGTCTGAATCGGGCGATTACCCAGGAGCCAGCGCTCTCTGCAACCTTCACAAGCGTCAGCTTAGTTCATATCTAATAGAATCTTTGTAGAATGCAGACCAGGTGACGACTTGAGAGAGATAGAGTTGCCATTTAGCCGCCCCGGTGGCGCAGTGGTCTAAGCGATGGCCTCTGATCATTCGTCCGAAAGGGGTCCGGGTTCGAATCCCGGTGAGGCATGGATGTTGTGTTTGTCTTACGGCACTGGCTCTCTCCCTTCCCTGGAACCAGTGACCCTAAATTAGGGACGGGCGACTGCTTATAGCCCATTGAGTTGCTCACGGTGGTCGTTAAACCTCCAATCAAAAAAAAAAAAAAAGAGTTGCCATTTACCGGAAGAAATTAAACTTAATTTACCAACAGGACACGTTTCTTACCAGTATGACGGAATTCGCCCTGTTCAGGTGTCGTTTTACTTCGATATCTCTGCTTCTGATTGTTTTTTTTTTTTTTGCTTCGAATATCTGCTATGAGAACATTTTGCGTAAAATTTGAAATTGTCCGTGTGTCATATTTCTACCAACAGAGGTGAAAGGCCGCCCATTCTCTTTGGAAATGCTTTGTCGATTTTGGGAATCCTATCGAAATAGTTCCTTTCGTAAGTACTTCTACTCACTCTGAAGAAAACTGCGCATATTTTGAATTTTTAAATAATGTGCAGTTTCTCCCCTAGTGTTCGTAAATGAATTCCTTTTTCGGATTTTCTCCCTTTTCAAGAATCCGCTTAGAAACATTATTTTTGTGGAGGAAAGCTTTCAAAAGGAGGGCGCATTACATCCTAGAATTTGGTATCGCCTATCTTGTTCTTTTTAACAAATATTTCTTTCTTTCTTTCTTTCTTTCTTTTCTTTTCTTTTCTTTTTTTATTCATATATTCTTTTCCCAGTTGTCACTGTTAGACAAGAGCCTTTCTTTCTTTTCACTGATTTTCTCTCCCTTCAACTATTGATCCACATTCTCTGCCTGCAGTTATTTTCATTTCATCTGAACAATATATGTTTTCTGCTTTCTCGGTGTTACAGCAGAGTGAGCTTACTAGATTCATTTCATCAGTTTCGACGAGCATAAATTTATCTACTGTTTCGGTGCTTGTTGCATTACGCAGCTATTCACACACCAGCCACTGAATTAAAAACCTTCATGTAGATGTACGTTAATATCGGGTATCGTTCACTCGATCGAAAGGTCATTTGACCGAAAATCACTCAGCCGAAAATCACTTGATCGAAAGGTACATTTCACCGAAGGGTCACTTGACCGAAAAGTTCATTTCACCGAAAGGTCACTTCACCTAAAAGTTCATTTCATCGAAAGGACATTTGATCGAAAAGTTCATTTCACCGAAGGATTACTTTACCTAAAAGTTCATTATATCGAAAGATCATTTCACTGAATGGTCAGTTTATCGAAAACTTAGAATTTTGTTGTTAGAGATGTGTTGGAGTGTAGTGCGGGTTTTTGAAAAACTGGCCACCTAAACATTATCGGATTGTATAAAAAATACACTTTTAATTTCTATGAAACACCTCTACATGAGTAGGTTTTTCGAAATATTAACATTAATTATAAGGCCTAGATTTGTGCTGTTATGTCAAATTTTAATTCTCCGAGGTCATATTCATAAGGGTTACATAGTAAATCAAGTAAATAATGTTCCACTTTTACTCAACCACAAAACATTAATTTTTTGACCGTAGGCCTAGATACAGGCCATTTTAACAGATTTTAACTCTACTCATATTCATAAGCATTACATAAAATGTCAAGAAACTTTTTATGTAAACCTTATGAACATGAGCACAGACACTTAAAATTTGCTAAAAAGACCTCAGCCGAAGCCTAGAGCCCTAAACTTGATTCTTTTTGCCTGAAAAAATGTGCAACATTATTAACTTGACTTTTTATGTAAACCTTATGAACATGAGCGCTGAACATGACTTTTATGTAAACCTTATGAACATGATTGAAATTTGCTAAAAAGATCTAAGCCGAGGCCCAGGGTCTTAAAATTAATTATTTTTGTCTTAAAACTAAATCTTTGCGTTCTCTGTGACACGGAGAAATCAAAACTACAATTTGAGTATGATCCCCTTACGTTTCGGTGGTCTGCCGAACTTGCACCATGCTTCAACAGATCCTGTAATGAAATCCAAAGTTTTCAATCAAGTGACCCTACGGTGAAATGACCTTTCGATGAAATGAACTTTTAGGTAAAGACCTTTCGATGAAATGAACTTTTAGGTAAAGACCTTTCGGTGAAATGAACTTTTCGATCAAGTGACTCTTCGGTGAAATGTACCTTTCGATAAAGTGACCCTTCGGTGAAATGAACGTTTCGATCAAGTGACCCTTCGATGAAGTAAACGTCGGGCAAATGAATCAGACCCTTTAATATCACTTGTGCAGCGTATGTGTAAAATACCTAGTCACGTGCAGTCACCAAGAGATCTAGAAAACCATTTAAGGCTGCTGGTCATTAGTAAGCGTCAGTAGTGTTGATTCCATTGGGAAAAGCAAAGGATCTTTCGGAGTTCGATAAAGGGCTTATTGTGGGTGTCCGACATTATTATGGGTGTTAGGCTCATTTCTCAAAAGGAGAGATACCCCTGGTCTTTAATCAGTGGAAAAATATGCCATATTGCTTGCAAAAGAGACTTAACTGTGACGCAACAACAATCTGTCAGGAACAAGACTGCTGTCATCTGAGAAAACTTGCACAGAGAAAGGACTTCCTATGTGGAGCAATTGACATAAGCATTCAATAAAGGTTGCTCTGGACCCATATCTCAACGAACTGCGCACAGAAAAGACTGAATGACAGCAGTCACTCAGTCTTGCAACTGCAATATCGTAAGCGCTGTTCGTAATTTTTGTTTTGCTCGCAACCAGTTTGAAACTGCAAGTACGATGGCACCGAATTTTCGGCTGTAATGAGCACGTCTTTTGAATCCTTTCCGACGCGAATAATTTCTTTCAAAGTTATTCATAGTCAATGGAACCGGTTAGAAGAAGAAAATCAATCGGATTTCTACAACTAGTGGTGTAGTCGGGCCGGAGCGGCGTTCCGGTAATTTTCTCTTTTTTTTTTTTTTTTTTTTTCAGCCGCCACGCGTTCTTGTAAACCCTATCATCATCATCATTGTCAACCATTATCAATCCACTGCTGGACGAAGGTCTCCCCAAGTTTCCTCCACAACGGTCTGTCTTGTGCCAGTCTCCTCCATGTCACTCCCGCATACTTTCGAATTTCATCCACCCATCTTCCATGTGGTCTTCTTCTGGGTCTTTTCCTGTCCCTTGGAATCCAATCCAAAATTTCGGCTGTCCATCGATGGTCTGTCCTTCTGGCAATATGTTCAGCCCATTGCCATTTCAGGGATTTAACTCTGATCATGATGTCTTCCACTCTTGTCATTTTTCGGATCCACGAGTTCCTCTTCTTATCTCTCCTGGTTATACCAAGCATGCACCTCTCCATGCAGCTTTGAGTTGACTGCAGCCTTTGTATGTCTCTTTTAGTTAAGGTCCACGTCTCTGCACCATACGTAAGCACTGGAAGGATGCATTGATCAAACACTTTTCTTTTAAGACATAATGGCATATTGCTCTTGAAAATTATGCTGTTTCTTCCAAAAGCTCTCCAGGCAAGTTTTGTACGCCGATTAATTTCTTCATCAATGTGACCCTCACTTGATATCTGCTGCCCAAGATAAACGTACGTGTCGGTTATCTCCAGCTTTTCTCCATCAATCGATAAATCTTCATTTCTTGTAAAAGCATTGAACATCACTTTTGTCTTCGGAAAGTTCATTTTTAATCTCACTTCTTTACTCTTGTCAGCAAGTTCCTGGATCATACTCTGCAGCTCGGATGGGGTAGTTGCAAAAATGACTACGCCATCAGCAAAACGAAGGTGGGTTAGATAGTCTCCAATAACCTATATCCCTTTGTTTCCCAGCTCAGTGACTGAAAAACACCCTCCAATGTGGCATTAAAGAGCTTCGGAGATATGGTGTCACCTTGTCTCACTCCCTTTCCAATTTTTATGTGTGTTGTATTTTCAAACAGCCGAATCTTTAAACTTGCATGTTATTAATAATATTAATGTATGCATCTTCAATACCGCAGGATTTCAGAGCGATTGCAACTGCTGATGGTTTCACCGGATCAAAGGCTTTTTCATAATCGATAAAAGCCATGCACAATGGAAGTTCATATTCCCTCGCTCTTTCAATTAGTTTTCTTTTTCAAATTCGGATTCCCTATATTTTCCAATAAACAAATGCAACTGAGAAACTGCGCAGTTAATGAAATTAACGTCCCATGTTTATTTGAAGGTACAGTTAGTCTCTAAATCAATCCTCACTTGGCGGTCCCTTGAAACTTCATTTTCTACGGTAGTTAAGAGCACTCAGGTGGGTATATTGCAGTGGAAAAATTATTGTAATTGGAACTTTAATTAATCTAGTCATTATTGAGGTATATAGTTGAGTCTCAGTTGATTTAGTCCAGTTACGCCGCCCCGGTGGCGCAGTGGTCTAAGCGATGGCCTCTGATCGTTCGTCCGAACGGGGTCCGGGTTCGAATCCCGGTGAGGCATGGATGTTGTGTTTGTCTTTCGGCGCTGGCTCTCTCCCTTCCCTGGAACCAGTGACCCTAAATTAGGGACGGGCGACTGCTTATAGCCCATTGAGTTGCTCACGGTGGTCGTTAAACCTAAAAAAAAATAGTCCAGTTACGAGTGCCCTTTAATCATGCTGGACTAATTTCAAAGACAGCCAACATCCCCCGATACATATTCACGTGACTTACCTATTTCTCAACATTTACCAAAAATATCTTCAGAACTAAGACTCTGTGCAATGCAAGATTTCCATCCTTGCTATCTCCATAAAATGCTGTTTAAAACGAAATCTAACTAGACAATTTTTACTTAAATTTGTTTTGTGCTGTACCCAAACTGCCCCTATCCAAATATCTCGAAAATTAAAACTCCCAGTAATAAAAATGGCTTTCACCATTGCAATCTAAATTAGTTTCCGCTTCCAACGACTTCTTACTCGATAATGTGGGGCTGATTTTAGTTTTTTTCACCCAAAAAAGGCCGCAATTCGGGCCCTGACATTTCAGTGTTTTCTTATCAAAGTGGTGAAATCTTATTTCTTGAATGGCAAAACGTGTAAATCTCGAAGTCGGACTTCGACCGATCATTATATACTTTCTTATGCTATAAATATAAGTAAGTAAAAAGGTGTTACAGGGCTTGGTGCTGAGTTCGCGCCCTGTGTGGAGGGTTCGTTTGATGCCTCCTATGCAGTAAGTTCGGCATCGGTGGTATAATCCGTAATTCTCCCAACTGGAGCAGATAAATACAATACAAAGCATAGAAAAGTGAATCGACTGAGGCTAAATTTTGCAGTGACGAAAACTTTTATTCAGATGTTACGGGGAATGTCTTTAAGCCTTGTCCTGATCTCCGTTCTTTCTACATACTAACCCCTCATAATCTACTTCCGTCTCTCTCATCATCGGCCTCATTCCTTCCTCTTTCCCTTTGTCCCGAAGATACTGGCACCCTAGCTAAAGATCTTCTGCTTCGTCGACCTTCTGCCACCGAGTTCTCTCTGCTCTTCCTTTCTCCGATAGCCGACCCCCGAACGAAAACTCTCCCCCGTGTGAAGTCCGACGAATTCCTCCTAAGCAAAGCCACACCCTAAAAGATGCCTCGTCTCCGAAAAACGCAAGATTCATTAATTGGCTCGCTGGACCCCTCTACTCGCTTTGCTTGGGACAGCTGAAAAGCAATAATATCCAGTTTCATTCTTCTCACATCGACGAAACTATAAATCTAACACCCCCTCTGCTGCGACGCGTGGGATAAACAGTACTTTGCCTGTTCGCTGCCCATCCTATCACGGGAATTGAAAGAAAATTACTGCAATTCCTCTCTCTCTAAAAATGGCTACTGAATTTCGCTTCTGATAAATATGGAAGCCCCGGTTACAAAGGGAAGACGCAGAATTGGGGGGGGGTAAAGAAGGAAAAAAGTATTGAAGATGTAAAGGCACCCCGCGTCCTGTATTTTTTTTACTTAGCACTACGCCACTGTCTACAATCGATAAAGCATCCAGAAATACACAGTCGAGTCACATTATTGTGACCACCTCCTACTTTTGACGTCAACAGCACGTAGACAATGAAAGAAGGGGTTTATCGTGAGCCGGTTTGAGGGTATATAAGGTGTGCTGTATAGGCATTCTGAAAACATATCACTCGTTGCTGTCATGGATAAAAGCAGCGATTTATCAGATTTGCAAAAAAGGATGATTATCGGCTTTCGGGCCAAGGGTGGCAGTATTTCTGAAACAGCACAGTTTGTGAACTCTTTGAGTGCTGCTGTGGTTAAAATGTATCGTGATTGGAGAAATGCCACCATTGCGAATAAGCGACGTGAAAACAGCGGACCACCACGTGCCATTAATGTGAGAGGTGAACGGCGGCTTCAAGGGTACGTGAGGGCCGATCGACACGCTACAGTGGAGCAACTCACTGGCCGTATGAACCATGGGGCTACCGGTAGTGTGTCTAAAACGACAGTTCAGCGAACCCTGCTGCGTATGGGGCTCCGATGCAGACGGATGGTCACTGTACCTATATGCTAACGAAGGTGCATCAGCAGAAAAGGCTTACATTTGCACGGCAATATCGGAATCGGACCTCCGCTGATCGGCAAAGGATTGCCTTCTCGAATGAGACACGTTTTTTTTGCTTCATCGAACGGATGGAAGTTGGCGTATATGGCGAGAAACATCGGAGAACAAGCACTCTTCAACCATCGCTGGAAGAACATAAACTGGTAGGGGCAGCGTTATGGTCTGGGGAATGTTTTCGTGGCATTCTCTGGTTCTTATACCTGTGGAAGACACTGTGGACCGAATTCGTTATGAATCCATCCTTCTGACCACGTACACCCATACATGTTCATTGTCTTCCCTGGGAAGTACAGAATCGTCCAACACGACGTGTCACACAGCTAGAAATGTCCAAGAGTGGTTGGAAGAGCACGATGAAGACTTCAAAGTACTTTCCAGGCCCCCTAATTCCCCAGCCTTAAACCCAATTGAGCATCTGTGAGACAACCTCGATCGTGTAGTGCGTAGTGGATCCTCCACTACGCACCCTCCAGCAGCCGTCAGATGCACTACAGTCAGCATGGCTCAACATACCTGTGAACACCTTCCAGCACCTTACTGAGTCACTCCCAGCCCGTCTAGCCGCTGTCTGCGCTGCACACGGCGGTTACTCGGGATATTAGCTAATCGACCGTGTAGAAACAGCTACTTACTTCCACCAGCGGCAAAAAAGTACGAATATGTTACGAAAATGAACAAATGGGGCACAAAAAAAAAAAAAAAAAAAAAAAAAAAGTTTCTCATAGCAAAAGGAAAGTATCAGAGACAAAGGGATTTCCAAAGCGTACAGTTATATACGACGTATATCATCAATCCACAGAGGGATGATCTCCCTTCTTCTGTCCCTTGGAATCCAGTCTAAATGTTTGGTTGTCCATCGGTGGTCCTGCAAACTATAATGTTCAACGTAGTAAATGTGTAGCAGTAATATGATGATGTCACAAATATCTTTCAAATAAGTAACAGTAATGCAACGAAGTTACAAATATCTTTCAAATACGTAACAGTAACATGAAGTTGGTATATTGAAGTTACAAAGACCTTTCACTGTAACGTATTGGTTACGATTCAAAGTTATGTAACGTTTGAGGACATTTTGACGTAACCGTAAGGTTTCTGAAACATTACTGTTACATTGCGCAACATATCTGAAAAGTCTCAATGTTTCAGTGCTACGTACTTGTAACATATACGAAATATTCTGTGATGTGTGGGTTGTGGAAAAATCTTGGGGAGACATTTATCCAGCAGTGGATTGATAATGGTTGACAATGATGATATATATACACAGTGTGGCAAAGAATTTTTAAGACTGGGTCTGTGAAATGAAATAGAAACAAGAAATTACAATTCGTTTTGGTTTGCTATTCAAAATAAGTCCCTCCTGCTTCAATATACTTGTTACAGCGATTTAATAATGATTCGAATGCCTGTTCCAGTTCACTTTGCGGAATTGCCTCCAAAGCACGCATCGAATCTGTTTGTATGGTCGAAATATCATCAAAATAACACCCTTTTCACGTCATTTTTGGTTTTGGGAATTAAAAAAAGTCGCAGGGTGCTAAATCAGGCGAATACGGTGGGTGATTCAACACACAGACGTTATTTTTCGCCAAAAATCTACGAACAAGAAGTGAGGTGTGACTGGGTGCATTATCGTACAACATACACCAACTGTTTTCATCCCGATATTCTGGACGAATGCGACGAATTCTGCCCATCAAGCGCCTCAAAACATTTAAATAAAACTTACCAGTAATTGTTTGTCCACTTGGAACAAATTCTTTGTAAATAATACCCTTACTATCGAAGAATGTAATGAGCATTGTTTTGAATTTCGATGGAACTTTTCTTGTTTTGTTGGCTTTTGGTGAGTTTTTTGACTTCCATTCGGCACTTTGTCGTTTTGTTTTAGGATCGTATTGAAAACACCATGTTTCATCACCTGTAACAATCGATTTTAAGAAGTTTGGATCATTTTCAGTGGCTGAAATGATGTCTCTGCAATGTGCACTTCTCCTTGATTTTTGTTCATTGGTTAACGTGTGTGAAACAAATTTAGCACAGACTTTTGTTTTGCCCAAATCTTCATGCAGGATGGTTCGAATCGTTTCTTTGTTAATATTTAAAGACTCTTCCATCATTCTTAGTAACGCACATCGATTGTTTGCCACAAAATCACGCACTTTTTCAATAATCTCAGGTGTCCTAGATGAACTTGGTCTTTCGGTATGCTTATCATCTTCTAGCGTCTCTCTTCCGTCCAAAAAACGTTTGCGGCACAGGAAAACATTTGTTCTACTTAAACAAACTCAACGTAAACTTGTTTTATCATTTGGTACGTTTCCGAGGCACTTTTACCAAGTTTTGCGTTAAATTTAATAACGGCCCTTTGTTCCATCTTAATAATTCAACATGAAAAAAATTGTACTTCTCTAATGAACGGCCGTTTCGTTTGAGTAACTTTAACAACTACACAGTACTTTTGGCAGAAAGCAAGCAGATGGTCACGGTTTATAACGCTTTCGCAATTACACTGGTGGCGTCACCGTAGGCTGAAATCTAGCGCCAGTCTTAAAAATTCTTTGACGCACTGTGTATATATATATATATACTAACGTTGAGCCTGGACATGATTCAACCGAGAGAAAAGGCTGGATTCAGGAGTGGCTACAGCACAATAGATCATATCCACGTACTGAGAGAACTAATTAAAAGAGCGAGGGAATATGAACTTCCATTATGCATGGCTTTTATCGATTATGAAAAGGCCTGTGATTCGGTGAAACCATCAGCAGTTACAATGGCTTTGAAGTCCTGCGTTATTGAAGATGCATACATTAATATTATTTATGACATCTATGAAAATGCAAGTGCTAAGATTAGGCTATTTGAGAATACAACACACATAAAAATTGGAAAGGGAGTGAGACAAGGTGACACCATATCTCCGAAGCTCTTTAATGCCTCATTGGAAAATGTCTTTCAATCACTGAACTGGGAAAACAAAGGGATAAAGATTAATGGAGATTATCTAAATCACCTTCGTTTTGCTCATGACGTAGTCATTTTTGCAACTACCCCATCAGAGCTGCAGAGTATGACACAGGAACTTGCTGACAAGAGTAAAGAAGTGGGATTAAAAATGAACTTTCAGAAGACAAAAGTGATGTACAATACTTTTACAAAAAATGAAGATTTATCGATTGATGGGGAAAAGCTGGAGATAATCAATACCTACATTTATCTTGGACAGCAGATGTCAAGTGAGGGTCACATTGATGAAGAAATTACTTGGCGTATAAAACTTACCTGGAGAGCTTTTGGAAGAAACAGTATAATTTTCAAGAGCAATATGCCATTATGTCTTAAAAGAAAAGTGTTTGATTAATGCATCCTTCCAGTGCTTACGTATGGTGCAGAGACGTGGACCTTAACTAAAAGGGACATGCAAAGACTACAGACAACTCAAAGCAGTATGGAGAGGTGCATGCTTGGTGTAACCAGGAGAGATAAGAAGAGGAACATGTGGATCCGAAAAATGACAAGAGTGGAAGACATCATGATCAGAGTAACATCCCTGAAATGGCAATGGGCTGGACATATTGCCAGAAGGACAGACCATCGATGGACAGCCGAAATTTTGGACTGGATTCCAAGGGACAGGAAAAGACCCAGAAGAAGACCACATGGGAGATGGGTGGATGAAATTCGAAAGGATGCGGGAGTAACATGGAGGGGACTGGCACAAGACAGACCATTTTGGAAGAAACTTGGGGAGACCTTCGTCCAGCAGTGGATTGATAATGGTTGACAATGATGATGATACTAACGTAATGTAAAAAAAAACATTTCATAATGACTTTTGCTCCCCTTTTTGTACCCGAACCCCCCCCCCCCCCCCTCCTAGAGTAAATTTCTGGATCCGCCGCTGATTAAGAGAAAAAACTTTTCAAATACGTCTGCCGGAAGCAGAGATACCGAGAAAAAAATTTGACCTTTACGCCCCCTTAGCGGGAAAGCTGTTCATTTTTTAAAGAAGGTAATGCTCCCCGTCTGTACTGTATTGAATGGAGTACAGTAAAAAAAGATATTTCTGAATACGATTTTTAAAAGCGGAGATACCACCTAGCAACAGAACTGTGAACTACAAAAAATTCCTCAAGTGCAAACCTAAAGGGTTCCCACAAGGTAAATGATACCCGATGTTAAAATATGTTTTTAAATCGTACATTCAGAAGCAGAGATATTGAGGAAAAACAGATTAAGCATTTACGCACTCTAGCAGCGAAATTGTGCATTATTATTATTTATTTATTTTTTATTGGAGGTTTAACGACAACCGTGAGCAACTCAATGGGATATAAGCAGTCGCCCGTCCTTAATTTAGAGCCACTGGTTCCAGGGAAGGGGAAGAGCCAGTGCCATAAGACAAACACAACATCCATGCCTCACCGGGATTCGAACCCGGACCCCTTTCGGACGAATGATCAGAGGCCATCGCCTTAGACCACTGCGCCACCGGGGCGGCTGAAATTACATGCAAAACATTTCGATTTAGAAACGCTCTCCAACGAAGAAAGAATTTTTCTAATCGGACTTTCAGAAGCAGAGATGAGGACAAAAATAAGATATACATCTACGGCCCTGGCGGGAAAGCTATGCAATATTTTAAGCAGATGATATTCTACAAAGGTTTTTCAAGGTGAGCAGTATCGGTCCACGAAATATTTTTTTCCGTTGAGTTTTCAGAGGCGCAGATTTTTCTGCAAGTGTTTCAGAAACAGAAATAAATGCTGACGCCCTCTGGTAGCCAAATTATCCTCTACCAAAAAAAAAAAAAAAAAAAATGTATGTAGGACACTGGGTACAAGGAGATATATCCGATCCAAAAGAATTTTTCAAATGGGTCTTTCAGAAGCAGAGATATCGGAGAAATCGCAATTTACCTTTACGCCCCCTAACGGAAAATCTATGCATTGCTTGAAAAAGAAACTACATCCAAAAAAAACTTCGTTACAAATGGCACTGAAAGGAAGAAATATTTTTCAATCGGAGACTTAGAAGCAAATATATGGACATACAAAGGCTGCAGACAACTCAAAATAGCATGGAGATGTGCATGCTTGGTGTAACCAGGAGAGATAAGAGAAACTCGTGGATCCGAAAAATGACAAGAGGGAAGACATCATTATCAGAGTTAAATCCCTGAAATGGCAATGGGCTGGACATACTGCCAGAAGGACAGACCATCGATGGACTGCCGAAATTTTAGATTGGATTCCAAGGAACAGGAAAAGACCCAGAAGAAGACCACATGGGAGATGGGTGGATGAAATTCGAAAGTATGCGGGATTGACATGGAGGAGACTGGCATAAGACAGACCGTTGTGGAGGAAACTTGGGGAGATCTTCATCCAGCAGTGGATTGATAATTATGATGATGATGATATGGAATAAAATGTATTTTGAATTCAAGAGCACCTTCATTTACGCCCTCTAGAGACGGAGTTGTTCATCGCAAAGAACCGGAATGCAATGTCAAACTTTCCTACGCAAAAAGCAATTTTTCTGTCAAACTAATAGTTTTTTTTTTTTGTTTTTTCTTTTTTAAAGACGTACCAAAAAAAGTATAGTTATTTACATAACAGAGCGAATCAAAAGTTCGTCCCTTTTTAAGCCACACATAATGGACTTCGGTTACTGCGCGAAACACGTGCCAGCGTCGACGGGGTGGCGCGATAACGTGGAACACACGAGGCTGATAATGTGCATTTCGCACGGAGTTTTTGTTATTATTATATATTATTCATATTTAGATGAACGTAAGAAACGACCATGACACCGAATAAAGGCGATGGCTACGGAAGCTCATCTGCGCAAGCTAAAATCTGACCTCAAATAGAAAGAAAAACTGAATCGCAAGAGTGTTAGTGAGGAGCACTGTAACTTTTGGTCTAGGATATCTACAGGGCCCCCATCGTGTTATACATCATTTTAAAGCTCTCGTCAATAGCAAGTAACCACCATTCCTCCTTAGGAGCTCGAGCGGAAGCCAAATTTCTCTACAACGCACTGTTTTCATCGCATCTAAAATGCATTTTTGTAATGGCTTTTATCACATTTAGCATCAGGTTCTCGTAATTTATGCAAATTGCAATGAGGTATTTTTACGTTTATGTAAAACGTGATGAAAAAAATGTTCGGCGATAGTTTAGTAAGATATATTGTTGAGTAACAATGAAGTTAACTGTTGTTGCGTCACTTCGTAGGACAGCATGCGTCACGATCAGATTTCAACAATGGTTTTCACAATGACGCACTGTGACCCATTTTCGTTACATCGAATTTTTTTCACTCGAGATTTACTTTACTCCTGTAGGAAAAGATGCGTAGCATCAAAATTGCCCACTGCTTGCGTGTTGCATCAAAACAACGCAAAAAATATGCTACACAAATCTGAAATTATACGGCAACTCGGTGAAATCGCATCGCATTTTGCGAAGCGATACCGGTAAAAATTTCACCTTGCATAGCATCAGTTTTGGAAAGGTAGAATTTGCAAAAACTCTGGAAAGGACAGAGGTATTTCTCATCCCCGTCTCCCAATGATCAATCAGTATTCAGTAGTAACTCATGTAGCACAAATTGGTTGTTTCAACGTTCATGGTTAACGGGTTGGTTGCAGAAACGTTAAAAAGAATACGTTTAAAAAACACCAGGATGCCTGGTTGATAAATGGTTATATCAACCATTCGAAAAACCAATTTTTAACTTATGAAACGTTGAAAAGCTTTTTTCTAACGTATTTAAAGTAACTCCGAAAGGTAGAATTTTGGTTAAAGAGGAGTTAATACAGCGTTTTCATTGTACCTCATGGCTTCTGCATTCATATAATATTGAACAAAGAAAAATTCCTGCAATGAAAATGATCATTGCATGCGCTTCTACAGTACATGGCAGATCGTCAATAAAGTCACTCGGTATACTATACCTGGCATCCTTTAAATACCCCAGTACTTATTTTGAAGAAGATTCAAGCCTCTTCGTCAATCTTTACAAGACGAAGTTTTCAAGTAGCGGAGGCCAAAATAATTTAGAACTGTCGTTTCGTCCTAGAGAGAAATAATTAATAACATTCCTCGTAGAAAAATACTGCTCAGGTACAAAGCTATTTAAGCAAGACTCACATACATTTTATGCAATGCAAAAGGCAGTAGAAAATCTTGTGCCAATTTGAAGTTCTGCCACGTGGTTTCCACTAAACGGTTTTTTATATAGACCAAAAGAGGGCGCTGGATTATGCTTTATGAAAGGAACCGGAAATAGACTCCAGAAAGAAAATATGATGTCTGACGAAAAATTGAGGGGTTTTCAACAGATAATAAATAGTTCATGTCCTTTAGAAATTTAGTACTTATGTAAAAAAGTTACCATTTTCTATTAAAATGAGGTGCGTTTATCACTAGTTTTGAAGTTTTGTTGATAGATGGCGTTGAGATCTGAGCCTGATTTTCAACGTTTTAAAAATTCCACGATTTCAACACAAATATATAAACTTTACTAAAACGTTTCATAAACGTTCTAAAACGTCCACTGTTTCAACGTTCCGCTGATAACCACATGTCAACGTTTTAAAAAGGTTTAAAACCAACCAGAAACCAACTGTCAACTACTAAACCCAAATTTGAACCTTCAAACAACGTCACTGTGCTGCATGGGAATAGGTTCCAATGAATTTAACAGAATATCCTCAAAATGATATAACTATACTAACGATCCGAATTTCTTGGCGTGGTATAGAAATAAAAGTTTCCAAGCTTTCGCACATCAAGCAGATGATTTTTTCAAGGAAGTAAGACATCAAACTGAATAATAGAACACTTCAACAATTTGAACGCGGTGACATGACTAGACAAGAAATGAATGAGTACAAATGTGATTATTCATTCACAGAAATGAGGAGTCATGTTGGTTGGGCACGCGGTACCGTGGGGGAAAACGCAGTGTTATTTGACGAACTAGCACCAAACTCGCGGCAATTCTAGAGAGACGCTATCATTGCAAGCCTCACTGTTGGCAATGATCTCTAAAGGTTTTGCGATTGCAGTAGATTTAGGCGTGGAGTAGAAATTCCACGAAATCTTAGAGATCATTACCAACAGTGAGGCTTGCAAAGACAGCGTCTCTCTAGAGTTGCCACGATACCAGTACATCAAATAATGCGGCGTTTTCTCCCACGATACCGTGCAACCCAACCAACATGACTTCTCGTTTCTTCGAATGAATAATCACATTTGCACCTATTCATTTATTGTCTAGTCAAGTCACCGCGTTTCAAATTGTTGAAGTGTTCTATTATTTAGTTTGCTGTCTACCTTCCTTGAAAAAGCCATCTGGTTGATATGCGAAAGCTTGGAAACTTCGATTTCTATTCTACGCCACGAAATTCGGATCAATACACTGTAAAAAAAAAAAAAAATCTGAAATTCACGGACAAGTTTCCGTTATTTCTTTCGTGAATTAACGAAGCGTGTTTCTGATACAACCTTTTCCGTGAAATGACGGGAAAAAACCTGAATTTAACGGACTTTTCCAGAATTGCACTAAAAACTGTTGCAAACAGTTTTCTAATGCGATCATGTGTTGCTTGGACAACCATGGTTGGTCATGTGTTGTGGGACAACCATCGGACAACCGTTAAGTGGTCATTTGTGGTTGGAAAAACTGTTGGCCAATCTTCGAAAAACAACACAACCTTCGCCCAACGCTGCCGACGCAAAAATATCATTGGGCCAACCGTTGGCCAATGTCAGTGTGCTACATGGGCCCATGTTGCCATTCGTCGGATACGCTGTATTAGATACTTTTCTTAATTAAACCTGGCCGGCACCATCTATGTTTCACTAATTCTACCATTTTTTTTTATAAAAAAATTTTAAACTTCTCCCCCCCCCTCCTGTCAAATGGTCGTTGATGTCGTCTTTCCGTATTCTTCTTCTTTTCATTTCCTATTCCTATTCCCTTGTCTTTTTTGTCGGTTTTTCTTTTGTTGTTCTTTTTCTGGTCTTATTAGCTCTTTACAAAGGCTAGATAATGTATTAGGGTCATTCTGGTTGCACACCCTTGTTTTATTTTTATAAATTAGGATCGATTCCTCCATTCTCATTTGTCTCTCTGATTTTTTATTCCTTTTTAGCATTTTAATTTCTTCGAATTTTGGGAATGTTCGGTGGTCAATACAGAATTGCACTAATGCAGTCTTTGCTTCTGTTTTTTGCCAGTTAGATATGTGTTGTTTTAGCCTTTTTTTTAACATGTTTTTAGTACTCCATATGTACGATATTGGGGGTATGTGTGCAATCGGAATTTCGTAAGACCCTGATTCCTCTAATATTTTGCTCTCAGTTTTTTTGTTAATAGTCAGATTTTTCAAGGTGTTCACAGATTTTTCAAGTTCAAATGAACGGGAAAATTCTGAATTTTCAGAAACCTTTCCGCAGTTTCTTTCTTATATCGACGGTAAATTACCGTTTTAGAGATGTGTTAACGAAAAATTCTGAATTTTCAGAAACCCTTCCGCATTTTCTTTCGTATATTAACGGAAATTCTCCTTTCTCACTTTTTCCATATCCGTATGACGAGAAATTTCCGCTATTAGTGATTCGTGGAAATACTTGAGGTTTGATTAACTTTCAAATTTCAATCGTCTGTCGAATTTTGAAGTTCCGTAGCAAGATCGGACATTGTGGATAGCATATCGTATAGATTATTTTTGTTTTTTGTGGCACAGGATATTCCTTCTCCTTTCCCCTATTTTGGTGCACCAACTATTTAATATATACTGCAAGGAACCGGGTACTTATTGTACCGATGATTATACGATGTCTTTGCACAACTTAAACTTAAGACAAAAACTATTATAGCTATCAAGAGTAAATTTTATATTTATTTATTTTTTTGTTGTGTGAAATAATACTATAAAAGTACATTTCACCTTTTCTAAAGATAAATGAATGTCATTGTCAGTTTAAAAAAATCATGTTGCAAAGTATTTTGTTGCTTCGAAAAACCACGATGAAAAATGCTTAATTTTTGAAAAGTCCTTCTATACGGGAAAAAAAAAAAAAATTATCCAACAGAAAATAAAATGTCTAAATCACTCACATTGACAAAAAAACAAAATTTCCTTGTCGCGGAATTCGTTTTATGAGGTACGTGAGTCAGACTGCTGAGAGTTTGTGGCTCAGTTGGTTAAGGCGCAAGTTACCTGTTGGGTCGCGAGTGGGTTTAGTTGGGGTTAAGGCGCAAATTACCTATAACGCCGGATGTTCGATCCTGACCTCACCGGAAGGATTATCTTGGGGTTTAGTGCTGTACAGGGTTGTTGATTTTGCGGAATTTCAGTTTAAATACGGAAAAATCAGAAATGGACTTTTCTGAAATAAACAGAATTTCTGTCTACGGAAAATTTCTGTGAAAATACGGAAGTTAAAATGAACGGGTACTTTTAAAAACGGAAATTTCTGAAAGAGACTCATACCTAACGGCAACTTTGGTGCACGTTATTTTCAGAAAATTTCCGAGAATTCACACCACTTATTTTTTACAGTGCAGTATATTAGCACTATTTTTGAGTATAACTGGTGTACAATTCCTATTTATTAATTAACAGAATGTCTTTGACTTCAGTGGTAAATCAACATAGCTTTCTCTTAAGCCTGAGTCTTCCAAGATTTTGCCTGATGGTTAGTAGAGTTTTTGTGGAATACGCGTTGCTCTGCTGCCTTCACTCCCAAGATTCTGCGAGCCTTTTCTCCTTTCGGTTGCTTCGTTTCTTCTTGGAAGCGTTTGTCCAATAGCTTACGTGTTCGTCAGTATCTGTTTTGAAAAGGCACAAAATAGGAATCCGTAAAAAAATTTGGGAAGCGAGAAATATTCAACAGTGTATAGATTTTATATTTTTGGAATCAAATAGTAGCTTTTGATAATGGATGATACGGTGAAGAATTTGTTAATTATTTTTTTACGTTGCCTTGAAAGCTGTTAATGATGTATGTCCCCAAATTAAATTGCTTTAATTCTGAGTAATTCTCTTAAAATTAAATTGCACCTAAGTATCTCAGCAACTGTGAAAACAGCCTTCGCATTACAAAGAATCATCGGAATCGTGGCTCTTTTTAAACTATCGTTGGAAAAAAAGGAGAAAAAGAATATATGTCTAAGAAACCGCAATTGCGGATCAATATGCTCTTGGCTGATCCATTAACCATACACGAGTTGCTATTTCACCGCAAGAAAAACCTTAACAGCAATTCCAGCTCATTTCCAAAAATAATCTACGGTAATTAACGACCAAGGTAGATTCGACGGTCTCTCTATCAACTATTAAACACCAACCAAACGTGGGAAAAGGCTGGCGCTCAATGTACTTGTAATTGTAAAGCTTTCACGATGCAGAAACCTTATGGAGTTACTCCCAGGACTACTAAGCCTTTTAGGTTCCGAAGGATTTAACAGAATATCTTTGACTTTAGTGGCAAATCAAGATAATCCTCTCTTAAGCCTCAGTGTCCTTTTTGCGCTTGTGTTCATGCTGAGAGTGCCTCTAAGCTCCCAAGTCTCACCTAAGCTACATATAATCGCGTTAGGCCTACGCGCTGCGCTGCTCGGAGTTGCACAAGCGAATCCGCCTCCCCCTTATGCCACGTCTCTCTCTCTCTCTCTCTCTCTCTCTCTCTCTCTCTCTGTGTCTTCAACCCCCCCACCCACTCACACACAAAACTCCGGTCGCCATGCCATCATATTTCAAAGTTAAGTGACAGAATGGTCACACCTGCCTGCACCAATCGGTGGCAAGGTTTTCCAGGAGGACGGCCCCGAGTGATTCTGAAAGGCGGTGTTTGGAATCGACCCGGACAAGCACATCGCCGGGATTTGTGCAGTTGTGCCGCCGAAGCGCAGCCATTTTCGCCGGTTTTCCGAAACGCTTCACTGCCGAAACCACGAATTTACACTTGGACAAAGAAGGCCCAAAGAGAATGTTTTCACTCTATCCCGAACATTTCTCTCTGGCGAATTTTTCTTATTTGTCTACCTTCTTCTTAAGCCCTGTTCTTTTTTTTTTTTTTTTTTTTTTCTTCTCCACATCTAGACACTCGGAGGAATACGAAGAGAATGTTTTCCTTTCTTACTTTTTCTTTCTTTCGGTTTCAAGGAATTAAGTAGTGAAGAAATTTCATTGAGGAAAACGTGAGTTCAGCGATCCTTTCATGATATTTTTAAAATAGCACCGCAGCTGGAAGAATGCTACGGAAATACAACAGCTCTCTTTTTTTTAAAGCGTTGCAAAATTAATTACGCAAACATTCACTCAAAAGAATTAAATTTATTCAGAATGAGAGAAAAATTGGAGAATGAGCATAAAACGAATTCATTACGTTTTACTTAAATACGTTTCATGATGCATGAGTTAGGGCGTAAAGATCGTAAAAATGCTGAAACAAAACGCAAAAGAGATGTTTCTGGAGCCTGCTAGCCTTGAGGATATAAATCATAGGCGCAGTTTTGTAAACCTCACTGCATGCTGAAAAAAAAAAAATCTTGCGAGGGTGTTTACGCAAAATTTTTCTTTAAAATGAATAAGAAAACAAATAAAAATGTGTTGTTTTTAATCGCTATCAACTTTTAATATAGTTCCCGATTTTGATTCAACACTCATGCTTGTGAGTAAATTTAATGTATTACCAGCAAAATATTTTCTTACTTTGCTTCACATTTTTCTTAATTAGTGTTTCATTTCCCAGATGATTTGAAAAATGTTTGTCATACTGCTTCTCCGGTGATGGAACAATTCTTTACATGTTATAGAATGAAAGACAGTAAGCAAGCTTTTCTTATCTGGGAGGTCGAGACTTGAAATTAGTTAAAATACGCCCCTCTCGAGTTCAAAATTATGCCCCTTTCGAGTTCAAAATCACGCCCCTTCGAGTTCCACTCAAATTATACGTGGTTTTTACTTCATCACACGCCACCGTTACAGGAAAGTATTATAATCGTTCAAAAATCGCATTTCAGGTTTTTGACATAATTTTATTAAAAATGTAGAAACTATACTTTTTTTGATTGGAGGTTTAACGCCCACCGTGAGCAACTCAATAGGCTATAGGCAGTCGCCCGTCCCTAATTTACGGCCACTGGTTCCAGGGAAGAGAGAGAGCCAGTGCCGTAAGACAAACACAACATCCATGCCTCACCGGGATTCGAACCCGGACCCCTTCCGGACGAATGATCAGAGGCCATCGTTTAGACCACTGCGCCACCGGGGCGGCCCAAACACATTTGCGAGACGCAAAAGTCCCTGCGTAGTAATTTTAAAGGCTATTCCACCTAATTTCGATGGCTATACAGTCAATTTTTTTGAATTAAGCAACTTGTTTTATCATGAATGGAATACGGGATTACACCATACAATACAAATTTTGAAGATGGCAATCCGTTTTTTGGTGAAAATATTCTTTCCAAAAAACAAAACAAAAAAAACCCCTTGTTAACTTGAAACTTAACTTTGTTTTAAAACTTGAAAATATTCAAATTAATCGGAAACTTGAAACTTAGTCGTTCTGAGTGGTGTGGTGGTTATCATACTCGGGCGCTATATGCAAAGACGCGGGTTCGATTCCAGCTCCAGGACAACGAAATTTTCAAGTTTTCGGATATTATCTGACTTACCATCCTTATCATATTTACACGAAAAAACGGATTGTCATCTTCAAAATTTATATTGTATGGTGTACTCCCGTATTTCATTTCTGATTTCCCATGTTTATTGCGGAACAATACCATCCTAGAACATTGTTTCAGATCTTTTCAAAAATGTGTGGAACAATTGTCGGAATTTCTTGTATAACGTTTTGAAGAATGTAAAGGCACCTAAGCTGCCATTTTTTTTTTTTATTTGCTTACTTTTCCGCAGTGTAAGAGCAGATAAAAATAACAATATTTGATATTTTTAGTCATCATCCAGTTTCTAATTTCTAATTATCTTTGGGGAAAAAAATCGTAAAATAATAAACTGTCGAAGTACGCCTTTTCGCTTTTCCTTACCCCAATATTTTTGTTTTTAGAGCAGAATATATCCCAGATTTGATAATTTAACAGGATTTCAGTTCCTACACTTTTGACTATAGGAACCAGCAGAGCGTTTAAGGTCTAGTGATTTTGCTTTTTTTTTTTATTTATTGGAAGTTTAACAACCACCGTGATCAACTCAATGGGCATTAAGCAGTCGCCCGTCCCTAATTTAGGGTCACTGGTTACAGGGAAGGGAGAGAGCCAGTGCCGTAAGACAAACACAGCATCCATGCCTCACCGGGATTCGAACCCGGACCCCTTTCATGTCGAATGGTTATAAGCCAGCGCTTAGACCACTGCGCCACCGGCTGATTTTGCTTCCTATACTTCGAATGGGCAAACTTCTGTACACATTTTCTTCACAATTAATGCGTTCCTAAGGATGAAAATTTGAACATCGATTAAAATAAATTCATATTATAACTTGTAATACTTAATATTTACTAAAACATAACCATAATTATATTAAAAATCAATAACTTTTTCTTTGGTGGTGTGCAGACCAAAAAAAGGATGGCGCGACATGTACATTGATGACGTCAGTAGACAAACGAATGTTGGATTACTTAATTAAGGTTATGTTTTAGAAAATATTAAGTATTCCAAGTTATAATATGAAGTTATTTTAATCGATGTTCAAATTTTCATCCTTGGGAACGCATTAATTGTGAAGAAAATGTGTACAGAAGTTTGCCCATTTGAAGTACAGGAAGCGAAATTACTAGACGTCCACCTTAACTAATGTATATCTAAAAATCTTCTTTGACTAATGTAAATCTAAAACACGTTTCTTTATGCATGAACTTATTGCGGCCCTAATCCCCAAAGCTGTACAATGACATTTACAAATAAGCATATGATAGGCAGCGTTGGGTGAATTTTAGATTACAGATGCGTGCGTGTGTATGTGTGTGTGCGCGCGCGTGTGTGTAATTTATTTATTCATATGTACATATTTACGAGTATGGAAAGGGAGTGAGACAAGGTGACACCATATCTCCGAAGCTCTTTAATGCCACATTGGAGGGTGTTTTTCAGTCACTGAGCTGGGAAAACAAGGGGATAAAGATTAATGGAGATTATCTAACCCATCTTCGTTTTGCTGATGACGTAGTCATTTTTGCAACTACCCCATCAGAGCTGCAGAGTATGATCCAGGAACTTGCTGACAAGAGTAAAGAAGTGGGATTAAAAATGAACTTTCAGAAGACAAAAGTGATGTTCAATGCTTTTACAAGAAATGAAGATTTATCGATTGATGGAGAAAAGCTGGAGATAACAGACACGTACGTTTATCTTGGACAGCAGATATCAAGTGAGGGTCACATTGATGAAGAAATTAATCGGCGTACAAAACTTGCCTGGAGAGCTTTTGGTAAGAAACAGCATAATTTTCAAGAGCAATATGCCATTATGTCTTAAAAGAAAAGTGTTTGATCAATGCATCCTTCCAGTGCTTACGTATGGTGCAGAGACGTGGACCTTAACTAAAAGAGACATACAAAGGCTGCAGACAACTCAAAGAAGCATGGAGAGGTGCATGCTTGATGTAACCAGGAGAGATAAAAAGAGGAACTCGTGGATCCGAAAAATGACAAGAGTGGAAGACATCATGATCAGAGTTAAATCCCTGAAATGGCAATGGGCTGGACATACTGCCAGAAGGACAGATCATCGATGGACAGCCGAAATTTTAGATTGGATTCCAAGGGACAGGAAAAGACCCAGAAGAAGACCACATAGGAGATGGGTGGATGAAATTCGAAAGTATGCAGGGGTGACATGGAGGAGACTGGCACAAGACAGACCGTTGTGGAGGAAACTTGGGGAGACCTTCGTCCAGCAGTGGATTGATAATGGTTGACAATGATGATGATGATGACATAGGAGGGATGTAAGGTCAGGTGATGCGTAACATCACAGCCTCTCCTTGACAAATGTCAACCCCGCCTTCTCGTGGTGCATCCTGTTCCCACTAAAGGGGCTCTGACGACCGCCAATAGCGGTATAACTATACCATCGGGATTAGAGGAAATGCTATCCCACACTCACCAAACCGCTTGGCCAGCGTGGTGAGTTATGGCCAAATCCCTCCAAAATGACTCCACAACTTAAATCTTGGCCCTCAGTCTCCGGCAGCTGGAATGTACCTGTCCAAGGCAGCGGCCAGTGCGACATGAAGGCAGAGGGTACTAAGAAATTCGAAAGTATGCAGGAGTGACATGGAGAAGACTGGCACAAGACTGTGGAGGAAACTTGGGGAGACCTTCGTCCAGCAGTGGATTGATAATGGTTGACAATGATGATGATACATAGGAACTTAAATTATTTTTATTGAATTTAAAAATGTATTTATATATAAAGTTCATATTTTCAATAACTTATAGGCATTTTTTAAATTCAGTTTCCTGTCATTTAGGTAAAAGTATGTTACTCAAATTTGATTGAAAATTGATATTTTAAAGGTTAAGAACCATGCACGATTTTCAGCAAAAAATGCGATTACAGGGGCTGTGCGGAGTTCGCAACTGCATGCATTGCATTAAATTATAATCAGTCTTTGCTTAGAGCCGTTGAAGTTCACCAAGGCAGGGGTTAAGACAGTGCTGTCAACACACACAGTGGGAAACATATAAATCACTAACTACTACAATAAAGAATGAAAAAAGTTATGACGTGCCGTTTCTTTTTTTCCTTTCTTTTCTTGTTTTCGAGAAACCTCACCTTAAATATAACCGATAAGGTTACCCACAGGAAAATTTCCCACATTTCGTAATTCCCTTCTCCTGGAAAAAAAAGCCCCCACTTTCGGGTGAGCGACAGTGCACAAATTGCATTTTACACGAAATATCCAGCATGGAGATTTCCGAGTCACAATTTCCATTTTTACATCGGTTTATGATAAGGGCAGTCTGTAACAGAAGGATGAGGGCAAAGTTTCCGGGATCACCATTTCCCCTTTTACAGTAATTTTTAAACGTGTGTTACAACCCAGGTAGCAATATTATGTTGGACCAACCGTGGGCTTTCAACGGTCGGCCCAACGACGAGGCGACTCGGCGGCCAACAATTGGATATGTGTTGGTTCAACGGTTGGACCCACATTGGAAAACTGTTGCAAACAGTTTTCCAATGTGATCATATGTGTTCTTGGACAACCATGGTTGGTCATGTGTTGTTGGACAACCGTTAACTGGTCATTTGTTGATAAATGGTTGGTCATGTGTGGTTGGAAAAACCGTTGGCCAATCTTCGATAAACAACGCAACCTTCGCCCAACGCTGCCGACGCAAAAATATCATTGGGCCAACCGTTGGCCAATGTCAGTGTGCTACTTGGGTAGTAGCATATAAGGATGTGCTGTAGATGTCAAAGTGTGTAATAATTGACTGGTTAGTTTTAAAAACTCTCGTAGAACAACTGTGGAACAAATCTGCGTTGAATCAAAATATGTTAGAGATGATAAATTAGCCACACGACAGAAAAACGAAAAAAAAAAAAAAAACTGGACACATTCGATTTGAGAGCTATGAAGCTGCTCTGTAGGGAAAAAAATAGATCGTTGCTATATTTTTCTTACTTTAGTAATTGTTGTGCACTAAACTGTTTTTTTTTCATAACTTTTTATCATTAAGACAAGGCGGACGATTGATCACCGGACAACTTTCGGTGGCAATGGAAATGCTGACCCCAGAAATCCCCACCCCCCCATCCTTCTGCTACTTGTAAAACACGTATAAGTTGCCATAAAAGTGGAAATGGTGACTCCAGAAATTTACCCCACATGCTTCTGATGCTTGCAAGACTGCCCCTTGTCATAAACTGCGGTAAAAATTAAAATGGTGACCAAGGAAATCTCCCCACATTAGATAGTTTGTCTAAAATGGAGTCTGTGCACGGGCACTCACTCAAAAAGGTAAGGAAATTTTCCGTGGGGGAGTTTTCTTGTGTGAGAAATTTCCAATGTGGGGGACGCTTCCGGTGGGGGACATCAGCATGAATCATGAATCCACCTTAAGAAAAAAATTATCGCAGAAAACCTTTGGAGGCAGATAATGCTCTATGTAGCACGGGACAAAAAAACTGTGAAACTATATAATTGCACTAACTATGTAAAAAGTTTTGTAGTAGGTTCGGAGAAAAAGTGGTGCTACATCAGCTACACCATTTTTCGAGCAAAGGTAAAACACTGTGTGATGCATGAAATACATAGAAACGTGATGCAATTATGCACCATGCTATGGTACCCAACCTAAATGGTGCGAAGTTGCACCCATTGCAACAAGTTTATATACACTATATTAACAAAAGTCACCAGACACCTAGAAGAGAAACAACATAGCATTTATTGACATACATTAGTACAGAATCGGTCCACCTTTGGCCTTAATGCATGCACTGACCCTTCGAGACATACTTTCGACAAGGTTTTGGAACTCAGCGATAGGTATGCGCTTCCATTCAGTACATGATGCTACCGCTAACTGTTGCTTAGTAGTAGGCCTTGGATCCAAATTTCTTATGCGGCGCTCTAATTCATCCCATTGGTGCTCTCTGGAATTAAGATCAGGGTTCTGTGCTGGCCAGTTCACACACGATACGGAATTATCGTCAAAACATGCCTTAACAGTCCTTGTTTAATGGCTCTGTGCATTATCCCGGTGGTACCAACAAGGCACGTTTCCATAGTCTTGCCACAGAGTTGATAGGGCATAATTGCTCAGAATATCGAGGTAGACGTGCTGGTTAACAGGTCTGTCCACGATAACCAATGGGCCGGGACCATACCACGAAAAACACCCCCACACAAGTACACTGCCAGCTCCAAACTTGACCGTAGGAACAGTGCACTGTGGTAAATAGCGTTCCCTCGGCAGTCTCCATACCCAACACGCCCATCAGATTGGTCGATCGTGTATCTGGATTCATCAGTCCATAAGACCCGTTTCCATTGATCTACGCTCCACGATAAATGTTCTTTACACCATGCTAAACGACGAGTAGCATTCCGAGCGGAGATGAAAGGCTTATGAGCAGCCGCACGACCACGGTAAATGATGGAATGAAGTTCTCTGAGAATGGTACGTGTACATACAGAAGTTCCAGCATTTTTACTCACCTGTTTACTGAGGTCATGTGCAGTAGTATTCCGTCGATTAGCTGTAACGACTCTCCTGAGGATTCGACGTCCTCTATCACTGATTTTCTTTGGTCTGCCGGTACGTTTGCTGCTTCAGGCACGCCATGTATCTTCCACTTATTTAGTACACCCAAAACAGTTAACTTGGGTATGTTTAAACGCCTCTCTGTTTTTCTTCTGGAGAACCCACTAATATAACACCCAACAATCTTTCCTTTCTCAAAGTCAGTTCTCTCCCGCCGCGACATTTTCACTCAACCTCACAGTGCGATATGATCGCGGTCAGCTGCAGGCTTATTTTTATACCGTTTGCAGCTGTACCGCGCATCTTAACAACGCAGCGGATCCGTTCATTTGTTTTTGAAGGGATGTCCGGTGACTTTTGTCAATATAGTGTACGTTTCGTGAATCACAAATGGTTTACTTTTGCCCCAAAAGTGGTGCAACTGATGCAGCACTACTTTTTGGTGCAACCTTTCAGATGTTCCTGCTCAATAAGGTTCCTTCTCTCCTCAATCCTAAGGTTTGTGGGGCAGCATTGGTCATCATCCACAAAGGAATTTTTTCTTGAGCCATAAGCTTGATGTTGCCGTAGGGTCTTCCTCTTGTTATTTGACTCGTATATTGAATTCTTGGTCATCCTCTTCCAGCTTTTCCTTCCATTCTACCTTCAGTCAAGTTGGCACACCACTCCAAGTGTTTTGTGAGGTGGCCTATCATGTTGTCTATTCTTCTTTCTGTAGTCCATAATATTTCTGGTTTTGACGTGGATACGTCTTTAAAATCGGTACCATGGGGATACCATCTAGGACAGTGGTCTCAAATTCGACACCCACATGCGGCCCTATGCCAACTGTTTTGCAGCGCGCATGAGAATTTACAAAATTAAAATAAATCACCCTTTTTTCAAGTATATTCATCATCATCATCATTGTCAACCATTACCAATCCACTGCTGGACGAAGGTCTCCCCAAGTTTCCTCCACAACTGTCTGTCTTGTGCCAGTCTCCTCCATGTCACTCCCGCATACTTTCGAATTTCATCCACCCATCTTCCATGTGGTCTTCTTCTGGGTCTTTTCCTGTCCCTTGGAATCCAATCTAAAATTTCGGCGCCGCCCCGGTGGCGCAGTGGTCTAAGGCGTTGGCCTCTGATCATTCGTCCGTAAGGGGTCCGGGTTCGAATCCCGTCAGGCATGGATGTTGTGTTTGTCTTACGGCACTGGCTCTCTCCCTTCCCTGGAACTAGTGACCCTAAATTAGGGACGGGCGACTGCTTATAGCCCATTGAGTTGCTTACGGTGGTCGTTAAACCTCCAATCAAAAAAAAAAAAAAAAAAAAAAAATTTCGGCTGTCCATCGATGGTCTGTCCTTCTGGCAGTATGTCCAGCCCATTGCCATTTCAGGGATTTAACTCTGATCATGATGTCTTGTCATTTTTCGGATCCACGAGTTCTTCTTATCTCTCCTGGTTACACTAAGCATGCACCTCTCCATGCTGCTTTGAGTTGTCTGCAGCCTTTGTATGTCTCTTTTAGTTAAGGTCCACGTCTCTGCACCATACGCAAGCACTGGAAGGATGCATTGATCAAACACTTTTCTTTTAAGACATAATGGCATGTCGCTCTTGAAAATTATGCTGTTTCTTCCAAAAGCTCTCCAGGTAAGTTTTGTACGCCGATTGATTTCTTCATCAATGTGACCCTCACTTGATATCTGCTGTCCAAGATAAACGTACGTGTCTGTTATCTCCAGCTTTTCTCCATCAATCGATAAATCTTCATTTCTTGTAAAAGCATTGAACATCACTTTTGTTTTCTGAAAGTTCATTTTTAATCCCACTTCTTTACTCTTGTCAGCAAGTTCCTGGATCATACACTGCAGCTCTGATGGGGTAGGGTAAAAAATGACTACGTCATCAGCAAAACGAAGGTGGGTTAGATAATCTCCATTAATCTTTATCCCTTTGTTTTGCCAGTTCAGTGATTGAAAGACATTTTCCAATGTGGCATTAAAGAGCTTCGGAGATATGGTGTCACCTTGTCAAGTATATTATAACATATTAAATAAAATATAAACATAGTAATGCTTAGCAAAGCCATCCTCTTTTTAAGTAGCAAGTTAATTTACGAAGAATATAACTGTATTAAGCAAAATATGTTCAATATATTCAAGTCTCAATTTTTCTATAATGCTGACAGCGCACATGAAGAACTTCAGCTTGAAATAATAGACCTTCAGTGAGATTCTTTCCTAAAAAGAAAAATTCAACTGCTGCAACCTAACACAGTTTTATCAGTTTGTTTCAAAGGACCAGCACGTAAACATTAATAACCTAGCTGCTCGGGTTCTGTCTATGTTCAGAATAACATACTCATTGTTTTCAAGAACGAACCAAGTGATCGTGTGCAGTTGGTAAAATGTGATTGTTTTAAGATTTAAATTAAAATAATTGTTACATAAAAGTGACTGTTTTCAGTGATTGATGAAGCATTTCTTTTTGCTATTTACCGATATAAAATAATATTTCACTCTAGTGCCAAGCTATTATTGTAGTTTTGTAATGTTCATATTTACTCATAAGAAATTGTTTAATATTCACGCGGCCCCCTAAATTCCGTCAAAACAGGAAAGTGGCCCTTCCAAGTGTCTGAGTTTGAGATCACTGCTCTAGGAAAACTCGACCGACATAATTTCTTACGATTGGTCAAATGTTTGTAGTTTCAGAATTATAACAAATAGCTAAAATCTAATAACTGACATACAAAGAGTAATAACCAATGATTCTAAAAATATCAACTTCATGCGCTGGGATAGGGGAGGGCGTCCACCAGTTTGGGGTCGAATACGCTGAGTCAAGCGCCTTGAAATCAGTATAACTCGAGATCGCGTAGTGGTCGGATCGTGATATTGGCCTCAAACGATTTGTCTGGTTGAGATCTATCTAAAAAGGAATAATTCATAAACTTTTAACAAGTACTTTACTAGTTAGAAGTGATAAACGAAAAAATATTTGTGAGAAAATAAAGATGTCTAAATATTTGAAGAAAAGTCTGACTCAAAATACTACAAACGTATATAAGAAGAGAGGAGAACTCAAAAGGAATCGAATAAGTCCAAAACGACTAATGCAGAACGACGTAGCGTTTACATACTGGTAAAAATTTAGCGGTGTGTTGCATAAAAACGTGGTGCTATGCCAGCGGCGCCATTTTCTAAGAAAAGATACACCGTTGTGTGGTGCAAACAAAACCCAAAAGCATGGTGAAAATTTGCACCACAATGTGATGCACCTTTGTATAATAACGTGGTGCAAAGTAGCACCATGTTCTTGGGTTTTGTTTGCACCATACAACGGTGTATCTTTTCTCAGAAAGTGGTGCAGCTCGAGTAGCACCAATTTTTGGTGCAACCTACCAGAAAAGTTTTAACAGTGTAGACAGAAGAAGAAAGCCGAAGAGGCGCAACGCGTTGAGCCTCAACCAAGCACTTCTACAGCTAGTACATGTGAACCAATGGACTACTTGGCCGTGATTGAAACTTGGATGGATGATTCTAGTCCCATTCATTTACCCGGTTTCAAATTGAAGGCGAAAAGAAATAGGGTAATAGCCCAACACAAAGCATCCACTTCCAAACGTACTACTTCGTCCACAAAACGAACTGCTGGAGGAGTTGCCATTTGCAGAAACATTAATAGTCTAACAGATTGCCAACCCGTAAATGTCTCAGCCAACAACAGATTGAGAATTGAAGGTGACTATGTGGGTGAAATGTGTCTAGTTGATGTGACAGTGTCTGCTCAAACTTGCATCATATTTGGTTCGGTTTACGTTCATCCCACCGTTTCATAAACATCACTAGAGGTATTCATGTTCAGGATGCTATGCGATTACTCTGAAAACAACAAGATAATCATACCAAGTATGGTACCGGATACCCAAGTGCCTATCATTCTCACTGGTGACTTTAGCATTGATGTGCACCAAAACACCAACTTAATCAAGTTCATGAAAGACAATTTCGGTTTGACTTATATAAATTCTCTACAAACTACCTTAGGCACTACTTGTATCGACTTACCTTTGTACGAGACATTAGAGATGTGAACTGTATGCCATATGTTTGTTACTTCTCACATCATTGCTCTTTTTTTTCTTTTTTTTTTTTTTTTTTTTGATTGGAGGTTTAACGACCACTGTGAGCAACTCAATGGGCTATAAGTAGTCGCTCGTCCCTAATTTAGGGTCACTGGTTCCAGGGAAAGGAGAGAGCCAATGCCGTAAGACAAACACAACATCCATGCCTCACCGGGATTCCCCTTGCGGACGAATGATCAGAGGCCATCGCTTAGACCACTGCGCCACCGGGGAGGCTCATCGCTCTTTAATAAATAAAACTAGACGAAACCTGTCGGAATCGATCGTTAGTTTTTTTATTTATTTATTTTATTTTTTTTGAAAAGAATAAACTCGTATGAAACTGTTATTTCTAGTCTTTTGCGCCCTCTCGTGAGATACCCCGGGCGCATCTCACAAGAGGGGGCAAAAGTCAAAGTATTTAAACTGATAAAAATTTTAATTTAGACTTTTGCACCAATTTCTGATACAGTTTTGTTTTCTTTTTTTTTTTTTTTTTGATTGGCGGTTTAACGACCACGGTGAGCAATTCAATGGGCTATAAGCAGTCGCCCGTCCCTAATTTAGAGTCACTAGTTCCAGGGAAGGGAGAGAGCCAGTGCCGTAAGACAAACACGACATACATGCCTCAACGGGATTCGAACCGGGCCTCTTTCGGACGAATGATCAGAGGCCATCGCTTAGACCACTGCGCCACCGGGGCGGCTTTTTTATTCGGCGTTTAACGACCACCGTGAGTAACTCAGTGGACTGTAAGCAGTCGCCCGTCCCTAATTTAGGGCCACTGGTTCCAGGAAAGGGAGAGAGGCAGTGCCGTAAGACAAACATAACATCCATGCCTCACCGGAATTCGAACCCGGAACCCTTTCGGACGAATGATCAGAGGCCATCGCTTAGAACACTGCGCCACCGGGGCGGCCAGTTTTTTTCGCGCCATACTTTGTCATTTGTCCATTTACAAAATTTGCTTATAATATTGATACGGAAATTGGGTCTAATTTAATTACTATTAAAATGGGGGACGGACTCGATAGGCGTGGTTAAATTAGGGGGATGATTAAATTAAATATTTGGCCTATTGCAAACTAATTGGATAATAAACTCCTTTTTAATTGGGGAGGTCTTGTAATTCTCTTTGTCTGGGTGGAAACAAAGGAATAAGGAGAGCGCCTTTAAGGACCCACTCAGCAACAAGGAGACCACGCAGTCGGCGACTGAGAGGCATCCACACCCTCATAAATACGACTTCAAGTGTACCATTAGTGACAAAAATCTGTAGGAAACGATGAAAATTACGATTATGAGGGGTGAGGGTCAGTTGCAGAACTATTCTTGCAGAAGCGACGGCGCTCTGTACGAAAGACAAAGGGATAAATCTCAAGTGTTGACAGAAAAGAGGCAGATGAAGCCACGTGACAGGGGATAGCCGAAAAGAGGCAGACGAAAAGAGAGAATTAGTTATCTCGGTACGCTGCCGTAAGACGCACGGAGAAAAACCGTCACAAAAAGAATGCACAAGAAGGGTCGACGCTGCGGTAAGACGTACAAACCCGCGATGTGCGAAGCCTGATGTCCGGCGAGACCTAAGATAGCCCACTCTACCTGTGGAGCGCAGCTGTTAGAAGCCGGGGTACGAGGGAAAAGTAAGGCTTAAACTATACTTGGTGGCTGGGGTAAGCCATCACCCCCTAATAGCTTTTAGAGGGGTGATGGGTAAGCCCGCCAGGTATGTCCGACTGAGAACTGTAGAGGAGTGATTCAACCGACGTTGAAAGGGAGCCGCTATATTTATTGACAGAAGCCATCAGCCGTTGACCAAGCGATGCCCATAGACAGTGTCGATCTTCTCATAAACCTGCATCCAACCAAGAAATCACGACGAATCTCCAGCTTGAAATCGGACGCCAAGCAAAGATTATATTTTTCTCTTACGGAAGTTCTCCCCTGGCAAACGTCCTCTTCCTCCGAAGAGGCGTAAGGTCGCTGACCTGCGTGAAACCACACGAGAGCGTCCGCTTCAAGCCGACGACGAAGTTTTACGACGGGGACAGAAAGCGACAACCCCCCGTTCTTCCTGCAGTCAACCGCACCCACAACAAAAATCTCGGCTCATCAGAGAAAAGTGGGACGGAGAGAGCAATAATCTTCCTACGCTTAACACACAGGTGAAAGGCTAAACCAGCCAAATAAAGTGCTCATCCGGGTGTGTGCGTGTAGAGAAAATCTTGCAGTACATAATTTACGTCATTCTTCTAGCCTGGATTACTTAAACCGGCAAGCAATAAGTGAGTACTTTTTTTTGTTTATTGTTATCCCTTCGCTGAGTGGACGAACTGAATACATCAGCTGAACCCAGACTTTAGCTCAGAACTCTGATACGCCTATCGGCGCAAAACTGTTTTCAGAATCTAGGGTCAGCTCATACCAGTTCCGAATTAGGAGAATAACTTGTGCTTGTATCACCGTGGGCAATGCCATTGGATAGAGTGCTCTGCTAAAAATAAAGATGCTTAAGTGTTAATCTTACTCTATGTATTATATAGGCTCTGGTGTTGTAATGAATTCCTGTGTTTCAGCAAGCCGCTAACGTTCTCGCTAAAATATACCAGCTCCCGAATTAAAAGAACCCACAAGTCTCGTATCCAAATAGCGGATTAATTGCCAACTGCGGCGAGATCGAGACCACGAACGTATGATTTGGTGACGAGTGTTAATAAATTATATCGCTCGGCACGTTTGTATCAACATGTTTCGCCAGTTGGGGTAAACTTGGCAAATTAAAAATTCACATTTCTTCCTCGAAATATTTAGGATATACCAGTTGCTCATATTGGAAAATGAAGGCACAGTTGGACATACGTTTCAAGAAAAGAAAGTTGTTCACAATGTTAAAGATTCTCTGGGGGCTATTTGATCATTCCTGTGATTGGGAGCCACGATTTCCAGCTGCATTCGGGATGTTTATTCTGGTACCAAATGTCCGAAACGATTGAGAAAAGTCGTACAACCAGTCCCATTGAGCCCCTCCCATAGAGATCAAATAAACGTCACACCGCATTGTTGTTGTGCCAAGTAGCGTACATATTTATGTACCGGGTGTTAAAAAAAAAATGGCCGAACATTTAGTTTGGGAATAACTTTTGAAATACGCACGAGAGGGCAGCACTATCAGTTTTTCGTCGACCAAGTGCTTATAGGTAATTGATTCAATGTTGGTTCGACTGTGTTTTAGTGCAAGTTACAAATGGCGTATTCAACCGAACAACGCGTTTTTATTGTGAAAAATTGGTATGAAACAAACAAAAGTCTTTCTGAAACACTGAGAAAGTGGTCAACAGCTTGCAAGAATGTTCGAAAGCCATCAAAGTCAACAGTTCTGGACCTGGGTCTGGGAATGGTCGATGGTTTCTGGTTCATGCAAGATGGTGCACCTCCGCATCGCACTCTAGATGTTTTTAGGACCATAAGCCTCTACTTTGGACACAACGTGCTCGCTCTCAACTACCCCAATCATTATCCTGGAGCTGCCGCCCCGGTGGCGCAGTGGTCTAAGCGATGGCCTCTGATCATTCGTCCGTAAGGGGTCCGGGTTCGAATCCCGGTGAGGCATGGATGTTGTGTTTGTCTTACGGCACTGGCTTTTTACCTTCCCTGGAACCAGAGACCCAAAATTAGGGACGGGCGACTGCTTATAGCCCATTGAGTTGCTCACGGTGGTCGTTAAACCTCCAATCCAAAAAAAAAAAAAAAAAATATCCTGGAGTTATCGAATGGTCTCCTTATTCTCCCGACGCAAATTCTTGCGACTTCTTCCTTTGGGGATACATCAGAGATTTGGTCTACAAATCACGCCCTAACACCGTATATTTCCCCGCTGTAACTTGATATACTCTAGGTCGAGATATAGAGAACTTTGAAGACCGAATGCGCCATCTTGTGGAAACGGGAGGCAAACACTTTGAAAATGTTATCACTTAATTACCTTTTGAGCCTACTTCAAAGAAACACTGTTTACTTAAATTACATCTTTTGTATTACTTAAATTATATCTCTTGTGTTACTTAAATTATATATTTTGTTAAAAGATATAATTTAAGTATAACACTGTTTACTTAAATTACACATATTAATTAAAACTTTTTCTACAAACTAAGTGTTCGGTCATTTATTAAACACCCTGTATATAAATGCTAATACACACTATAAAATTAGCAATATGTATAAGATCGAAAGACAGATGGTGGTGGTGGTGGGGGGGGGGGCGCAATACACTGATAAAAAATGTTTGTTTGAAACAACAAAATAGTTTTGTTGAGCTGTTTTGTCGATTTATTTTGTTTCTTTAGCCAAACTCCATCGGAATTGTTTTGTTGTTAACACAAATTTATTTCGTTGGCTACATTTCTTAATTCAACTAAAAGTTTTATCACGATAACAATACATATTGTTGGAACAAAGAAATTCATAAAAATCGACCTAGGCATTTTGTTAAATGAACAAAACGTTTTGTCATGATAACAATAAATTTTGTTGAACCAAAAATAATTTCCAGCAAAATACATTTGTAAATTCTCTATTCTATTCTATTTGTCTATTTCTATTTGGAGGTTTAACGGCCACCGTGAGCAACTCAATGGGCTATAAGCAGTCGCTCGTCCCTAATTTAGGGCAACTGGTTTTAGGGAAGGGAGAGAGCCAGTGCCGTAAGACAAACACAACATCCATGACTCACCGGGATTCGAACCCGGACCCCTTTCTGACGAATGATCAGAAGCAATCGCTATTTGTAAATTCAACAAACATTTTTGTTGACTGCATATCGACAAAATGTTTTGGTTATTTCAACAATATTTTTGATGAATTAACAAAATGTTTTTTTCAGTGTAATTTGTGATTTGCCCAGGGAGTAGAAACGCCTAGTTACGCCTCTGCTTATAAATTATCGCCATTACTTTTCTCAATGGAAATTTGTTTCCGAACTCATGAGGGCTGAAAGCAAATTTACATGCTGCGACTTGACTCTTAAAAATTTCAGTTCAACGTTGCACCACAATATCGTGCAGCATCTGACACTTACACCATGATCTCGTGCGATTTTCACTTGCACCATGAAGTGGTGCATGAAAACGTTTGACTTGCACCAAGTTTTCGTACAAATTACCAAATGCAGCCTGAGTGGCGTTACCTTGCACCGCATTTTAAGGCGGCGCATGCGTCAAATCATCCGACGGAAACAGATATTGTGTCGTGCCGCCGGGTTGGTTTTGTCGTCACAGTGAGTGCGAGTTTGGAAAATTTTAAAGAAGTGTTCACTCAACTGAATAAGGTAAGTGACGAAAATAACCTTTGTGGCACATATACACTTAAGAGCAATTGAATTAAAGATACCTGTCTAGTAACGTGTAGCACCACCTTTCGTCCTGATGACGGCGGCGATTCGTCTCGGCATGGACTCGACAAGACACCGGAAGTGTTGGGAAGCCATACGGATCCACGACCCCTGAACAAGCTCCCACAGTTCACGAAGATTTGACGGAGGGGGTCAGAACCTCGAACATCTCTCTCGATGACATCAGAGATGTGCTCGATGTGATTGAGGTCAGATGCCCTAGCTGGCCAAGGACGCGAGGTCACGTCGGTGGGGTGTTCATCCAACCATTCGGATACAATTCGGGATCGATGGCACTGTGCATTGTCTTGTTGCAGGATGAGGTCCCCAGTGGGATGTTGAAGACACACAAACGGGAGCAAAAGGTCATCCAGGAGATCCCGGCAACGTTGACCTGTGAGGGACGATGTCACACTTACCAGGGGTCCTATTTCAGTCCACGTAAACAGTCCCCAGACGAGAATGCCACTCCCACCAGCTTGAAGAGTACCCTGCTGGCAAGAAGGATCCATCGCTTCATGTGGTTTGCGCCGTACTCGTATCCCGCCATCCGAATGTACCAACGTGAATCTCGACTCATCAGTTCAGGCAACATTTTCCCACATGTCTAGGGTCCAGTGGCAATGTTCCCGCGCCCATGCTAATCTTTGCACCCTGTGATGTGTGGTCAGCAGCGGTACCTTCGTGGGACGATGGCTTCTGTACCCCATAGCGAGGAGATGGTTCTGGATGGTGTCTCTGCTTACACGTTTTTGTGCACCAGCGTTAAGTTGGCGAGTGATTTCTTGCACTGTGGCCCGTCTATCCGCTGTTACAATGCGAGCTAGCCGACGATGACCCCAGTCATCCACACGCTGTTGTCCACGGCAGTTGGCCCTTGCAGGGATGGTTTTACCGGGTTCGATGTACTCACGGAGCACCCGTGACACAGTGGCTCGTGAAAATCCCAGTGACTGCGCGACTTCCGAGATGGAGTGACTTATTTGTCGGGCCCCGACAATTTGCCCACGATCAAATGCGCTTAGATCCTTCGTCTTACCCATACTGCGTCCGACTCTTACTTATTCCCGTCGCATCACTCCTTATATTGTCGGATCGCTGCGTACGTCATGTCGTTTCCGTTTACAGGGCCACCTACAACGCTACATTTGCATGTCTCTAATTCAATTGCTCTTCAGTGTATTTATGGTGTCCCTGACATTATTATTTTCACGTTGAACTTTCTTATGTTACATATGTGCCGCGCCACGTGTAGGAGAATACAATTTTAGTTTTCTGAGGAGGCTGTTCACATCGAAGTAGTTTCTAATGTAGTATAAGAAGCTCGAATTACGGCATTAATTATCACAATGTATTGATCTTGAAATTGAGACTACATGTGCTAACATAAAAGATGAGGATTAAAATCTTCCGAATATGCGAGAAAAATTTTAAAAGAAAAAAAAAAGGAGCCTTTTATTCCTAAATTGATGAAGTAAACACAAACTTTTTGGAACTGTACATAGAAACCCTGATTTCAGAATATTTTATCCATAAAGCAGTACTGTAAAGAGACACTTAATTTTGGTGATATGTTGCACCAATAAGTGGAACTACACCAGCTGCCAACAACATTTTGGAAAATTTACACCAATAAGTGGTGCAACTTTGCACCATATTATGGAGTAAGGTTCCACTATAAAACGGTGCATCCTTACATTTGATGGTGTAAGATTGCACCATATAATGGTGCAACCATACACCATATTCTGGTGTAACCTTACTCCATAAAGTAGTGTATTCTTGCACCACATTGTTGGGTTTCGTTTGCACCACCTAATGGTGCATCTTTTCTCAGAAAGTGGTGCAGCTAGTGTAGCACCACTTTTTGGTGCAACCTATCCCCAAATTTTTAACAGTGTTCAGACCATGCCACAGTAATGGCGCATTGAATGATTATTTACGGTGAAGAGTCATTCGTTTTGAACGAACCGTTCACGAATGGCGCCCACCACTGCACTGTTAAAAAATGTATACTAAGTTGCACCAAAAAGTGGTGTTACACCTGCTGCGCCACTTTTGGGACAAAGGTAAACCATTGCTTGATGCAGGTAACATGCAAAAATATTGCGCAATGGGTGCAACCAGAGATGGAAACGGGTCACGGGTCAGAGGGTTAACAGGTCGACAATTTCTTGTGGGACAAACGGCACGGGTCAAGGTGTTCCTGACCCGATTTCGACCCGGTTTTATTTCAGTTTTAGTTTAAAAAAAAAAAAAAGAAAAATGCTTATTGTGGAATTTTGTGCCCAATGCTGGCGCTAGGGGAGTGAAAACCGATTTGTCATACAAAAATTTGCAGTCTCTTTCTTAAAGGAACAGTAAACTCATTTCGGGCATTTTTTTTTCTCCGCGCGAAAATGTAATGTCGAAAGAGACATGAAAACTGACGCAATCAGAAATGCTTTATCGTAAGTAGTTCTCTCGTTTTTTTTTTTTTTAATCAGCAGTGACGTCACACTAGACCTGACGCTCAGCGTGCGTAGGGCTCCAGTCTGTGCTCTTTACCGTTCTGTGCAGCGCAGTCGATCCCATCAATCTGTAAAATGGCTAGTGTAAATCCTTATTCATTTGAACCATGATATTCTGCCCGTACAGTACGAATGTTTAACAAGAAATGTAAAAACAAATTCGGGAGTAGAAAAGGTAATCTTGACTGGTGCCAATGTTATAACTGCGAGAGAATGTCAATAGACGTTGAGTGTTTGTGTTGAAACGAGAGTGATCAGATGCTGAAAATAAAAGGTAGTGCCCAATGTATAATAAACCACGAATTATTCGACAGTGTTGTTTTAAACATCCACACCTTACAGGCAAGTCGTTATCAAATGATTCTTCGGGCTGGAAAAAAACGAGAAAAAAAAATATGAACTTGCATGTAGCAAACTATGGAGACACGTTGCGTACAAACAATTCGTATATTGGGTGAATGCCTGGATACATAGAGGGCAAAAAATCAGAAAAGTAATCCTTTCTTGTGTTGTCAGAATGTTTTCCTGAATCTAATTAACAACAGTATTCGGGTTTTGTTTGTTGCCCTGGAAATGACACAGACTATTTAGATTAACTCCCACTGTCACTAAAGATTTGTCAGCTATTGTCTATATACGAGTATATAAAGGTATTTTTCATTGAACTAAGTGCATATATATTTTTAAGTTTCTCCTATTGTCATGGGAGAAACAACTTTATGAGTATTTCTCGTAGCCCAAGTGCAAAGTCATTAATAACCCCCGCTCCATGAAAATAAAAATACCACAATAGTTGAACACGATATGGAAAACAAGAAGAAAAATATGAACTAGAAATAACAGTTAGATAAAAAGGCAGTTTATCTAACTGTTGTTACTGTATGGCAGGTTAGTCAGAGATAAAACATTTTCTACTAGCAGTTCAGTATCTCCATTACACATTTGAGCTGACCACCATAAATTGTTGGTTATACTGGAACGTCATGCTTCTAGTAAAGGAGCTTTCTTTTCAGCAGCTTTTAGATTTTTAGTCAAACTTTTGGCCTTGTGATGATCAATTTGGGATATTTTTTTTTTCATGAGGGCACGAATGCTTCTATGTCTATCTGATAAAAAAAAACCCTGATATCTTTATTTCTTCATACAGGCCTGAGAGTAATAAATCGCACGCACTATTTTCTAAGTCCCGTCAAAAACACCTTTTTGGACGACAATAAAATCTACAATATTTCCCTTGCGAATATACATAATGTAATACGTACAATATTTGGTGCAAAAACCTGTCCATCTCTGCTCACCCAAATTTCGGAATCGCACAATTTTAAATCATCAGTAATTTGCTTTTTCATACTGTGCCAGGTAAATGTGATTATTGGCCCAACTAAAAAATTCACCACTTTGTAAAATTTGGTTACTGAGTGCTTGTATACCAAGGGTTTCAGCGAAATCCGTAAACTGCTTAGAATTCATTCCAGTTGTGTAAATTGCAGCAGAAAGTTCGATGTCTAATGAACACGACATGTGCAGCACAAGGAGAGAAATTCCTGACACTAATTACCTCGTACTTTCCCTCACAACCCTTACCGCACCGAGTACACAGATGCGCTGGTGCGAGAAGTGGTCCGACTGACCGCTTGTCTGGTGTGACGTCATCACCAGAAACTTTGTCAGCTGTTTACTCAGCTCCCAGTGGCCGCAGGGAAACAAATTTCGGCTCTATGAAAATCACCCTGTCTCCCGCATAACATGACAGCAAAAATTCGTATTTTCGAGGACCTTTTTTTAAAGTTTAGTAATCCTTTAAAGCAAAGAAGATTTCCACAGACCAACGATACTTTCTTTGCGTTTGTTTTCAGTGCAATTGTCCGGATCAAGATACTGGAAAACGTCGCTCGCCTGCATCTCTGGTGATTCATTTCCTCACACCCCGCGTGTCACATTGTAAGACTGAGAGTTACTTTTCACATCGCATCTTTTGCATTGAGCATTCAGAGGTTTCAAATTTGACGTGCTCACATTCCGTTCCATTGCATGTCGTGTCGGAACTAATGTCTCATTCGTTAAAATGGATGAATTTAATAATAAGGAGACTGAAAAAGGCGGGAAGTCCAACAAATATGTTCTTGTTGAAAACAAAAACGGGAAGAGTAAAATGCTGGAAGTTGCTTCGTCTCATTAAGAAACCAGAATATGTTTCACAGCAACATCCAGCTTTCACATATCCTGAAACTTGATATGTTATCACGAAAACAGTAAAAACTGAAATTTAACATACAACAAGTTACTTAATTCAAAATTTTTGACTGTAGCAGCATCAAAATTAAGCGGAATAGCACTAACATTACTGCGGTGAGACTTTTTGGCTCTCGCAGATGTGTTTAAAAACATACACTATATTGACGAAAGTCACCGAACACCGAGACGAGAAACACAACACAGCATTTATTGACACACATTAGTACGGTGTCGGTCCACCTTTGGCCTTAATACATGCACGTACTCTTCGAGACATGCTTTCGACTAGGTTTTGGAACACAGCGATAGAACATAATGCTGCCGCTAACTGTTGCTTAATAGTAGGCCTTGGTTCCAAACTTCTTATGCGGTGCTCTAATTCATCCCATAGGTGCTCTATGGAATTAAGATCAGAGATCTGTGCTAACCCGTACACACACGATACGGAATTACTGTCAAACCACGCCGTAACAGTCCTTGTTTCATGGCTCGGTACATTATCCTGCTGGTACCAACAAGGCTCGGTTACATAGTATTGCCACAGAGTTGGTAGGGCATAATTGTCCAGAATATCAAGGTAGACGTGCTGGTTAACAGGTTTGTCCACGATGACCAATGGACTGGGACCATACCCCAAAAAACACTCCTTCACAAGAACACTCCCAGCTCCAAACTTGACCGTAGGAACAGTACACTGTGGTAAATAGCGTTCCCCCGGCTACCGCCATACCCACACACGACCATAAGACTGATGGATCGGGTATCTGGATTCCTCATTCCATAAGACTCGTTTCTATTGATCTACGCTCCACGATAAATGTTCTTTACTCCATGCTAAAAGACGAGTAGCATTCAGAGTGGAGATGAAAGGCTTATGAGCAGCCGCACGACCACGGTAACCCACGGAATAAAGTTCTCTGCCAATGGTACGTGCACATATCGAGGTTCTAGCATTTTTGCTCACCTGTACACTGAGGTCTTGTGCAGTACTCCGTCGATTAGATGTAACGACTCTCCTGAGGATTCGACGTCCTCTATCACTGATTTTCCTTGGTCTACCGGTACGTTTTGCTGCTTCAGGCACGCCATGTGTCTTTCACTTATTCAATACATCCAAAACAGTTGACTTTGGTATATTTAAACGCCTCTCGGTTTCTCTTATGGACAACCCACTAATATAACACACAAGAATCTTTCCTTTCTCAAAGTCAGTTCAGCGACATTTTCACTTAACCTCACAGTGCGATATGATCGCGATCCGCTGCAGGCTTGTTTTTATACCGTTTGCAGATGTATCGCGCATCTTAACAACGCAGCGGATCCGTTCATTTGCGTTTGAAAAGGGTGTCCGGTGACTTTTGTCAATATAGTGTATGTAAAACAAATACAGTATAACCTGTTTTTATGAAGGACAAAAGTTTCAACACGTTGTATGAAGGACGACAGTTTCAACACTTTCTGTGAGTGAGTGAAATATATACGTTTCCGTAATACTTTTATATGATTTGTATATAACCTACGATACCCACTGCAGAGAGACGTTTTGAACGCCCTATGTATATATATATATATGATTATGCATTATAATAATACATGATTATGTATAATTATAAATTGGGTTTCGAATTTATAGTTCAAAGCAGATTGCCCGGGTCGGGTCCAATTATTTATCTGATGTCCAGGTCCTAAATTTTTTACCCGTTTCCATGCCTGGTGTAGCACGATTTTTGGTGCAAGCTACTGCAAAATTTTAATTAGGGTACATTACAATTAGGTGGTAGGAACGGTTTCAAACGTGCCAGATCTCTTTTTATTTATTTCATCCGGGGATAACGACCACCATGAGACACCTTGAGAGCTTTGGTGAGCCGTATATCCCTAGTTTGGGTCCACTGTTTCCGCGGAAGGGAGAGAGCCAACGCCGTAGGGCAAGCAAACCGCCAATACCTCACCGGGGAACTGAACCCTGGCCCGTCTCGGACGACTATTCGTAAACCTGTGCCTCTGTGCACTCAGTCAGATTTCCGGCGTCGAGGAAATGTTACCGATGAAGACAAAGACGCTTCGGATGACGAAACTGTGATTAAGCTTTCAAGAAATACGACATTACTCGGTCTTTTTTTTTTTTTTTTTTTTTTTGATTGGAGGTTTAACGACCACCGTGAGCAACTCAATGGGCTATAAGCAGTCGCCCGTCCCTAATTTTGGGTCTCTGGTTCCAGGGAAGGTAGAGAGCCAGTGCCGTAAGACAAACACAACATCCATGCCTCACCGGGATTCAAACCCGGACCCCGTTCGGACGAATGATCAGAGGCCATCGCTTAGACCACTGCGCCACCGGGGCGGCATTACTCGGTCTTCCTCATCATTAAGTTCTTAAGTGTGTTTAAATTTCGTCCATTAAGGATAGACGAGAAAATAGCAGTTTGTAAATGAAAACCAGATACCGAGAACGCAAAGCCAAGACTTTGATTCTGATTATTCTATCCCTACCAGATTCTAATAAATCACAGCAGCTTATTCCAAGACATTTCGAGGACCATGCCGAAAATTAGGAATTATTTTACGCAGTAGAAAAGACAGCAGATAGGTGTGTATCAGCTAGGGGCGCCATAACTATTCTTGGACAACTGGGGGGTAAGATTATGTATTTTTTAGTCAGAGTATGAAACTTACCGCACTGTTATAAAACAAGCGGTACTGATGTCATCAGAAAATGCCACAGGTGAAACGATTATATTAATACAAATCAAAAGTAATCTGAAACTTGTTTTACATAATATCGATGTCTTTTTCAACCTTCCATTGCGGAATGTTAAAGTTCAGTGAGAGATGCGCTGTTGAGTGTGTGGCAATTCGTTGGAACTGGAGGGGATTGGTCTTCAGACTTTCCACTGCTTCTTCAGAGTGTCTATGAAGAGGAGCTTAGAGAATAAGTATTTAAGTCAGCTATTAACAGAACATGGCGTCAGCATAGCCTATTTTGTGAGATTTAAACTCACACCGAGGAGCCACTACATTATGACCACTTACCTAATAAGCTGTAGGGCCACTTTAGCCTCCCAAAACAGAGGCCGCTCGGAGAGGCATCGATTCGAAGAGGTGATGATAGTTATCCTGGGTTATCTAGTACCATAATGTCAAACAATAGGTCCTCCAGTTCCCGTGCATTTCGGGATGGTAGTGATTTAGCGCGAACCCGCTTTTCCAAGTCGAACCACAAATGTTCCATTGGGTTCATGTGAGGTGAATTTGGAATCCGGGGCATTTACAGAAAGTCACCAGCATGTTCCTCGAACCACTCCTTGACGATTCTGGCAGTGTGGCATGGCGCATTATCCTGTTGGTAATGGCCATCACCAGCAGGAAACACAGTTGCCATGAATGAGTGAACTCGATCCGCAACCATGTTCAGATACCTGACAGCTGTAAGGGATTGTGCTATTGGGATAATGGGGACAAAAGTGTCCCAAGAAAACATCACCCACAGCTTCACACCGCCGCCGCCGGCCTGTTTCCGCCCAACAGTGCCTCCAGGTGCCATAACCTCCATTAGTAATCGGCGTATCCGCGCTGGGCCGTCTACGTGATGCACCAGGAATCTTGATTTGTCAGACCAGGCCACTTTCTTCCAATCATCCACGGTCCAATCTCGATGATCTTCGGCCCATTTCATGCGTTGTTGGCGATGAAGTGCAGTGAGCATGGGGACACGGCTGCTGGGCTACGCAGGGCCATGCGCATAAGGCTGCAATGAACTCTATGATGTGACACATTGCCCTGATCACCACTGTTGTAGCTGCGGGTGATTTGTTGCACGGTGGCCCTGCGGCCGCGGTGAAAAATGAGCGACAGTCTCCGTTTCCCTCTGGCATCAATGAGCTGCGGACGACACACTGCTAGACAACGGTTCGTCGTATGGCCATCTGTGCACCACGTTTGATACGTACTGACTACAGTGACACGTGAACAACGCACAAGCAGCGCCGTTTCCGAGAATGTAGTTTCCAGGCGTTGTGCCATCACAATTTGTCCTTTATCAAACTCTGACAAATCGGCAGCTTTTCCCATTCTGACTCCGAACACTTTATACTAACCGAAAGCCTGTCACTGGGTTGTATATATACTGCTCTGTGAATTTCACCTGCGCCACCGTTCAGTCTCGAGGCGCGTTCAATTTCCTAGGCAGAGGGTGGTCATAATGGAATGTTATCGGTGCAAGTGTTGTTCTTGAAAATACACTGCTGGCCATACAAAATGCAACACCAAGAAGGAAGCATCCGATTGGCCTGAAATTCGCAGCATGCGTCGCCCGCAAGAGGATATGCAAACGATTAGCATTGCAGGGCATATGCAAATCATGTGCGCACGGCACACCACCTAGAAGCACTATAAGAAAGGTGCGCAGAAGGCGGGGTGTAAGTAGTGGAAGTGTGTTGTGCTGCCGGACCTGTGCGTGGGAAGCTTCCTGATGCCTCGTCGCAGAATACGGCAGTTACTCCAGCACGTTTCGGAGTTCGACATTGGATGAATAGTGGCTTATCGCGACAGCGGTTTATCGTACCGAGACATCGGCGCCCGTGTGCAACGTCATCCAGCCACATTGAGGCGAGTATTGATTCGATGGGTGCAAGACGGAAGACAGACGGACGGACGGACGGACGGACGGACCGACGAGAGCGATTGCCGCAGCCGCGGCACACCACCGAACCAGAAGACCGCCATGTTGTGCGGCGGGCATTGACGGCTCACACCGCCACATCACGAACTTTTGCGCAGGAATTAGGGTGTGTTGCGCAACAACCTGTGTCAGCACGTACCGCTCGACGTAGTCCGCAGGAGCGAGGACTTGTCGCACGGCGCCCGTTGCTCCGATTACCATTGACGTTACACCACCGGCGAGTGCGGCAGCAGTGGGCCGTTGAACGCCGCACCTGGACTACGGAATGGCACGACATTGTCTTTTCCGACGAATCCCGCTTCTGCCTGCAACACCACGATGGTCGGATCCGTGTGTGTGGCGGCACCGTGGCGAGAGACTGTATGACGCCTGCATTTTGCATCGCCATACCGGTCCGCCGCCTGGCGTTACGGTTTGGGGCGCAATTGGATATGACACCCGCACCCCTCTGGTACGCATCGCCGGTACACTCAACAGCCACCGCACCATCTCCGACGTTTTGCAGCCTGTAGTCCTCCTTTACCTGCAGGACCTGCCAACGTCCACGTTTCAACAGGACAATGCGCGCCCGCACGTGGCACGCATCGTGCAAGAATTCTTCACGGCCCACCAGGTGTCACTGCTGCCGTGACCCACCTGTTCTCCCGATATGTCGCCCATCGAACACGTCTGGTCGCTGATCGGCAACCGAGTGGCCCGGCAAGCACCACCCGCGGCCACGCTTAATGAACTGTGGCAGCGTGTGTAAGCAACCTGGACCGACATACCCCAAGCCCACATCCAAAGCCTCTTTCGTTCGATGCCGCGGCGTGTAGCTGCAGTTATTGCCAGCCATGGGGGCCACAAGAACTATTGATGTCTGAGTGTTCCGCAAGTCGCACGGGCCTGTAAGCTCAATCGTTTCATCTTTGTATCTGGTGCTATGTGTCCAGTAAATCTGGCTTTGCTATCTGGTGTCCTTCTTGGTGTTGCATTTTGGGTGGCCAGCAGTGTACATTTTCAAGTGTTAGCAACGACTTCTCACTTTGTTTTTGATTGTTCACTTCTTCATGATAAAAGAAAGGAATATTTGCCAAGATCCTTTTTCAGTGATGTTAGAAAATATTGAATTCACCAGTTTTTAATTAGTAGAATTTCGAGATTGATTCAATTTGTGATTCAAAATGGAAATTTAACTATGAATTTTTCAGATTCTGTTTCACATCATGACGTTTTGTCTTCAGAAAGTGAAAATGGTTCTGTTGAATAAGTAATTATTGATTTGATGTGCTACTATTTTTTGAATCCAAGTTGCAGATGTTTGGTTTGTTGGGATAATTACCCTACTAGATTTCACAGTTGAGTTCTAATTGTAGTGGTTGTTATTGTGTCTTAATTTTCTCATTCTTTTAAATTTCTTTTTCTGATGGATTGTATTTTCACTGAGTTGATAGATTTATTGATTGTTACTATTCTTTTTCTGATGTTTTTATTCTTGGTTATAATTGTATGATACCGTACTTCAATTTTAAAATATATCACAGTTTAGTTTCATTAACGTACTATAAAGCTCTAATTATCTATTATGTGCAGAGGCGTACTTAGACGGATGGGGGGGGGCTTGGCCCCTCCCGAAAGTGCTTAATTTTTTTTAAGTTTTTGGTTAAAATGCGATTTACATTAGAAAAAGCCTTAACTTAATAAAAATGCATGAGCTTACATTATAAAAATGCTGTAATTCTTTTATTTTATTTTTCATTAACTTTAATTTTGTTCTGGTGGATTTCAAAACTTGCATTTTTCGTCGTCCCGCCCCCTCCCCTCGAAAAAGAATTCCATATACGCCCCTGATTGTGTGTATCTATTTACATTTCCAAATAGAGGTATTTTGTACTCAGTGATTTTGTAAATAGTGGTTTATTAATGTTTGATTTACTTTTGTACTTGGAAAGTTCAGAATTGTTATTATGCATTGGAATAGTTAAGCAGTGTTCGTAGTTTTAATGAATATACTATTACCGTTCTTCAAATATCTATTGTAAATAGGAACTAGCTTTGGGGTTGGGGATTGTATTAATGAAAATTTGAATTTTATGAACACTGTTGCTTTTTTCACTTATTATTTGAATTATGAGTGCCGGGATTTCGGAAAATTTCGAAAATGTAATTATTAATTAGTTCGAATCTCTGTATATTGTTTTTTAAATTAATAGTCGACTGGGTTGGTCCCTTTGTAGCGGGTGAACGGATTTTCCAGTCGGTACGCGATTATTAAATTCTAACAAGTTCTGGGGTTAACGTTGGGTAATGTTTGGGTAATTGGGTTATTACCTTTAAATAATTTCATGAATCCGCGCCATGCCTTTCCCTGGCAGTACGAGACTTACCATATCAGTAGTTATCATCATCATTTTCTACCATTATCAATTCACTGCTGGATGAAAGTCTCCCCAAGTTTCTTCCACAACGATCTAACTTGCGCCAGTCTCCTCCATGTCGCTCCATCATGATTTCTAATTTTATTCACTCATCTCTCATGTGGTCTTATCCTTGGTCTTTTCCTGTCCCTTGTAATCCAGTCTAAAATTTCGGTTGTCCATCGATGGTCCGTCCTTCTGGCAATATGTCCAGCCCATTGCCATTTCAGGGATTTTATTCTGATCATGATGTCTCCCACTCTTGTCATTTGCCTTATTCACAAGTTCCTCTTCGTAATCTTTTTCTGGTTACACCAAGCATGCATCTCTCCACGCTTCTTCCAGTTGCTAGCAGTCTTTGTATGTCGTTTTTAGTTACGGTTCGTGTCTCTGCTCCGTACGTAAGCACTGTAAGAATGCATTGGTTAAAAACTTTTCTTTTAAGACATAATGGCATATTGCTCTTGAAAATTGTACTGTGTCTTCCAAAAGCTCTCCAGCCAAGCTTCATACGCCGATTAAATTTTTTCCTCAAGGCGCCCTTCGCTTGATATCTGCTGTCCACGGTAAATGTAGGTATCGGTTAACTCCAGCTTTTCCCTATCAATCAATAAACCTTCATTTCTTGTAAAAGCATTTTACATCAGTTTTGTCTTCCTAAAGTTCATTTTTAATCCCACTTCTTTAACTCTTGTCAGCACGTTCTCTGCAGTTCTGAAGGAGTAGTTGCAAACATGACTACATGATCAGCAAAATGAAGGTGAGTTAATTAATTTCCATTACTCTTTAGCCCTTTGTTTTTGCAGTCTAATGATTGACAGTCATTTTGCACTCCCCTTTTCAATTTTCATTGGAGTTTGAAGTTATGGGATCATCTTGGGTGTGTGTGGGGGTGGGGCATAACTTACCACGCTGACCAAGCGGGTTGGGAAGTGTGGTACAGTTATACACTGAAGAGCAATTGAATTAGAGATGCCTGTCCAGTAACGTGTAGCACCACCTGTCGGCCTGATGACGGCGGCGATTCGTCTCGGAATGGACTCGACAAGACACCAGAAGGATTGGGAAGCCATACGAATCCACGACCTCTGAACATCTCTCACGATGGTATCCCAGATGTGCTCGATGGGATTGAGGTCATGTGATCTAGCTGGCCAAGGAAGCGAGGTCACGTCGGTGGAGTGTTCGTCCAACCATTCGGATACAATTCGGGATCGATGGCACGGTGCATTGTTTTGTTGCAGGATGAGGTCCCCAGTGGGATGTTGAAGACGCACAAACGGGAGCAAATGATCGTCCAGGATATCACGGTAACGTTGACCTGCGAGGGACGATGTCATACGTACCAGGGGTCCCATTTCAGTTCACGTAAACAGTCCCCAAACGAGAATACCATCCACACCAGTTTGAAGAGTACCCTGCTGGCAAAAGGATCCATCGCTTAATGTGTCTTGCGCCGTACTCGTATCCTGCCATCCCAATGTACCAACGTGAATCTCGACTCATCAGTCCAAGCAACATTTTCCCACATGTCTAGGGTCCAGTGGCGATGTTTCCGCGCCCATGCTAATCTTTGCACCCTGTGATGTGTGGTCAGCAGCGGTACCCGCGTGGGACGATGGCTTCTGTACCCCATAGCGAGGAGATGGTTCCGGATGGTGTGGCTGCTTACACGTTTTTGTGCACCAGCGTTAAGTTGCCGAGTGATTTCTTGCACTGCGGCCCGTCTATCCGCTGTTACAATGCGAGCTAGCCGACGATGACCCCAGTCATCCACACGCTGTTGTCCACGGCAGTTGGCTCTTGCAGGGATGGTTTTACCGGGTTCGATGTACTCACGGAGCACCCGTGACACAGTGGCTCGTGAAAATCTCAGTGCCTGCACGATTTCAGAGATGGAGTGACTCATTCGTCGGGCCCAGATGATTTGCCCACGATCAAATGCTCTTAGATCCTTCGTCTTACCCATACTGCGCCCGACTCTTACTGATTCCCGTCGCATTACTCCTTATATTGTCGGATCGCTGCATACGTCATGTCGTTTCCGTTTACAGGGCCGCCCACAGCGCCACATTTGTATAACGCCAGCTGTCTCTAATTTAATTGCTCTTCAGTGTACAGCTATTCAGGATCGTCAGAGACCGTTTAGTGGGAACAGGACTCACAGCTAGAAGGCGTTGTTGACATTTGTCAGGAAGAGGCATCTCACCTGAACTTATAATATGGGATTTGTAGATATAAAACATTTAATTCATACTATTTGTACTGGCCCCCTACCGGGGGTCCAGTACCCGGGGTCCAACGGCTTAACGTGCCCATCCGACGCACGGCGGGTATTTAGTGGTTTGAACGTTCGTACCTGCCCAGGATCAAACCTGAGGTTATCTTCATGGCAGTCACGAACGGTGACCACTAGGCCACCCGCGGTCAGGAGAGCAAGCAGGTGCAAGCCTATCAGGCTAGGTTTGAACCTGATGCCCCTCGATCAGTAGTCTGAATCTCTAACCACTAAGCCATTCCCGGCTCGATTTCAATTTTGGAATACGTGTACTCCATACATACTCATTTATTCATTGAATCAACTGGAAGTATACTATTCGATGGCACATCTAGGATAATAGATATACTCGTTTTCACATGCTGGGCAAATGGACCGCACAATTTTATGACAAACATAGTGATGAAGAGACAATATATTATTTATGAGATTGACACAAATATAGTTAATGTAAAAACGTACACAAAGATACTTAATGCATTATTAAATTACTTGTGATCTGTGACTTTGTTGTATTTATTATTTATGTGTCTTACTTTACACATTTATTAAACAATTTATCTTGGAATCTAAAAGATCCAAAATGAAGTAATACGAGATTATATTTTTTGACGCCGTTATTTGTAAGTACGTACGGTTACTTATTTTTGAGCATGTCATGTATTGGTTTACGGTACGATTGTACAGTAAAAAAACGAGCAGGTTAAGGTTCTCATATTTATATAGATATTTTCTAACAATGTAGCGAAATGTCCGTCTCATTTCGATTTCAAGGATTTTACCTGATCATGATGTCATCGACTCTTATCATTTTCCTGAACCACGAGCTCCTGTTTTTATCTTACTTGGTTGTACGAATCATGTATCTATCCAAGCTTCTTTTCTTTTGTACTTTTTTTTTTTTTTTTTTGGTTGAAGGTTTAAATGATTTATTGGACTTGGTGTTAAAGAGACATGACAAACAGGCAAACATAGACAGGAGACAGATGTTGCACATCAACAAGTACATATCAAACATGGTTTTACTGTATGCTAAATGACCAATGTAGACAGAGAGCCAGTATTGATCGAGTAACTCATTGTGAACAAGTACACATCAAACATGGTTTTACAGTATGCTAAGTGATCAATGTACACAGATCACCAATGTAACACATTGAAAGCCAGTGCCGAAAGGCAAACGCAAACATCCATGCTACACCGGGATTCAACACACCAACTAGGGCGAATGGTCACAAAGCCAGTGCTTAAACCACTGCGCCACTGGGGTGGCCAAGCTTCTTTGAGCTGCACTGCTGTGTTCGGCTTCAGTTTTAAGAGCTCGAGCCCATCCGAGCCCGAAATGTGACAGCCCGAGCCCGAAGTTTGTCATCCCGAGCCCGAAGTATGACAGCCGGAGCCCGAAGTATGTCATCCCGAGCCCGAAATATGACAGCCCGAGCCCGAAATATGACAGCCCGAGCCCGAAATATGACAGCCCGAGCCCGAAGTTCGGGCTGTCACATTTCGGGCTCGGATGGGCTCGAGCTCTTAAAACTGAAGCCGAACACAGCAGTGCAGCTCAAAGAAGCTTGGCCACCCCAGTGGCGCAGTGGTTTAAACACTGGCTTGGGACCATTCGCCCTAGTTGCGTCCGGGTTTGAATACCGGTGTGCCACGGATGTTTGCGTTTGCCTTTCGGCACTGGCTCTCAATGTGTTACTTGTCCAACATTGGTTATCCAATAAAAGAATAGGTATGTCATCCCGAGCCCGAAGTATGACAGACCCGAGCCCGAAGTATGTCATCCCGAGCCCAAAATATGACAGCCCGAGCCCGAAGTACAGGGGTTGTCCAAAATAATGGAAACACCGTGAAAGAATATGTTTTATGCACCTAATATGGTGTGGGAGCACCCTTGGCATTTAAAACTGCTTGAATCCTCCTTGGAATGGACGCATAGAAGTCCTGGATTGTGGTACATTGTATGTTGTACCATTCTTCCTGCAGAAACTGCTCCAATTCCTTGAGAGACGCCGGAGGAGGATAACGGGATAGCACTCTGTTTTCCAACACAGACCACAGGGGCTGGCTCAATGATATTTAAGTACGGTGATTTTGCAGGCCAGGAAAGGTGTGCAACTTCATCCTCATGTTCCTCAAACCATGATTGAACAGTTCGACTTCTGTGAATCGGGGCATTATTATCTTGAAACGTGCAATCCCCTGACGGAAACATTGTCTGCGCCATTGAATGCACATGGTCGGCCAAAAGAGTGACATAGTCCCGCTAGTGATCCGTCCGTGTAAGGTGATAATGGGACCTGCTGCAAACCACGAGATCATTGCCCAAACCATTACCGAACCACCCCCATGCTTCAGTGTAGGAAGGAGACAATCTGGGTTGTAGGCTTCTGCGGGGGTTCTCCACACGTAAACCCGTCCTGTGGTGGGGAATAGTGAGAAATTAGATTCATCGGAAAACAAGACATGTTTCCAGTGATCTGCAGTCCACGTTTTATGTTCCTGGTACCACTGTAGTCTCCGATTCATATTCACCTGTGACACCAGGGGTTTTGCAATCGCAGCTCTGCCGTAAATATTGTGCTTATACAGTTCCCTTCACACGGTATGGGTCGACACTGGGTTTTGGAGATGTGCATTAAGCTCAGAAGTCACTTTCGTCGCCGTGGTGATCCTCCTTGCGGTCACAATCCTCTTTAGTGTCCTCCTGTCTCTCGCAGTGAGTTTGGTTTTCCTTCCATAGTTGTGTCTCGCAGATGATGTTGTGCCGTGAACATTGTATGCTGTCATGACCTTCGACACGGTACCTCTCGATACCCCCAATACCTGGGCCACTGTGGTTACCGGTGCACCAACCAGATGGGCTGCTGCAATCTTCCCTCTTTGGAACTCCGACAGGTCACTCATTGTGCCTTCACCTAAAACGAAATTATGCAAACACCGATTAACAATGCAATCACACAGACCCTTGAGACTATAAGCAACACTTTTTTACAAACCACATTGCAGCTACATGTTCGTTTTACTCAAAAAGCAGCACATACCAAAGTCACTGTTTTGAACGAGTGGCTAAATGAACGAGTGTAAATGATCCGAAGAATGGTTACGTACCCTCCACAGGTCAGATCAAAATATTGTGTGTACGTAAATTTAAAAAAAAATGAAGATCTGAGTTACGATCGAATTTTAAAAATATATAGATATTCGTGTTTTGACGACGTCATAGTCATTTCGTCAGCCAGTTGTCTAAGAGAAGCTGTACCTGGACGATATTTCTTGCAGGTGGGAGGACAAACGGACAGCCAAGTTGATTTGAGGGCACTTAGCTTAGCTTCTTTCTTCCTGAGGGGAAATCGCAGATAGAAAGATCTGCGGAAAGTTTTCTTTACTCGACCTTCCGTCACGGTGGCACACCCTCAGGTTTTATGGGATGGTCCCCGACATATTGCATCCCATTAGTGCGGTGAAATATTGAAAAACCATGAGATCTTTTCGGTGAAAATGATCTCTCAGCCTTTACTCCATTGTCAGGTTAGATGGTACCCCGAGTACAGAATCACGGCCTGGTGATTGAGTGATCTGACCAGGCAGCTGCTCAGATCACTCAGTCACCGGGAGAGGGGGGCTTATATTTGTATTTATGTGATATAATAAAAGTGGAAGATTAAAATACACTGGTGTGCAAAAATTAAGGACGAAGAGGAGAAATTAGCATAACAGCAGAACGAGCAGGCAGAACAGACCGAAAGACCACTCAGGAGATAGACTAAGGTCTGGTACGGTAGTGCATGCGCATATATGCAGCATGAAGTATGGGGGGAGTGTCGGAAGGGTATAAAGCACACGGGCGGTGTACGCTCAGCAATTCGGTGAAAGCTATTGCACGGTGTACATCGGTTTGAACGACGTCGAGTTGCTGCCACCGTGTGATATGGCCAACAGGCAATCCAGTAGACGACATCTGGGTGGCTTTACCCGAGATCGCGTCATTGGGGAATTGGAAGAAGGTCGAAGTGTGACTAGTGTGGCCGAGGAGTTCGGGATCGCTCACAGCATCGTTTCACGAGCCTGAAAATCATTTCAAACGACAGGAACAGCTGTCCGAGAGTTCAGCAGTGGTCGTCCACGAGCAACCACGGCGGCGGACGACCGGTACATTGTCCTACAGGCGAGAAGAACCAGATGACAGACAACGGGAGTAATCGCAAGGCACATGCAACAGACAACTGGACGTCCGCTATCGCATTTTACCGTGGCCATGAGGCTGCACAAAGGTGGTCTATTTGCACGCCGACCAGTACGGTGTGTGCCATTAACGCCTGCTCATCGGAAACGGCGGTTTCTGTGGTGCCAGGAACACAAGAACTAGACACAACAGCAATGGGGTCGAGTTCTCTTTACGGATGAGAGCCGATTTAGTCTGACGAGCGATTCTGGACGTATACACATCTGGAGAGAGCAGGGAACATGCAACACACCTCCAACATCATCGAAAGGGACCGGGTTGGAGGTGGCGAAGTTCTCGTTTGGGGCGGTATCATGCTTGGTAGCCGTACTGACCTCCACATCTTCCAAGGAGGTTCAGTCACTGGTATCCGCTATTGTACCGAGGCTCTCCTGCCTCACGTGCGTCTGTTTAGAGGTGCTGTGGGTCCCGAGTTCCTCTTCATGCACGACAACGCTACACCTCATCGTACAGTGGCTGTCGCAGAGCTGTTGGAGAGTGACGATATTCAACGCATGGATTGGCCCGCAAGGTCCCCGGAAGTAAATCCAATCGAACACGTGTGGGGCCTTCTCGGTAGACGCTTGGCAGCACGTCACCAGCCGCCAGCAACGATTCTGCAGCTGCGATTGGCGCTACAAGAGGAATGGGCCACGATAGTAGTATAAGACCGCGCTTGATAACCCTTTTCGGTGGCAACACTTCCAGTCACGTGACGGGTGGGCGGTTCCATCCGGTCTCCTCTCGGCGCGAGGGAGAAAATACGATGGCAGCGCCCTCTGGTGGTGGTTCGCGAAAATGTGCAGCGCCATCTGTCGGTATTTTTTGAAATTAATTTCAAATGGTGATTATTTTTTTTTATCGTCGATGTTGACGAAGCCACTTTTAATTCTGGGAAATTTCTCAGCCATTTTGATTTTGTAACTGTTTTTAGGGTGGTGGTGGGAAATTTTATTGTAAGTGGACTGGGGAAATTTTTTTGAAACCACGGATTTATGTTCGGAAAAAAAGCGAAGACAGGGTTTGGAACTACATAGGTTCGAACTTGGGCCGTTTATGATTGCAGTCTGAAGCTCTACCGATGTGACTACCGAGACATTATTGGGGTTGGTCAAAGAGATTGATACATATGATTCGCGTAATGGAGGAAGACTGCCTGAGGGATTTCCTGTTGGCCCTCTTTAGATTGAATGCAGGGAGGAGAGCGTATGAGCTTATTAAATAATTTTTCATGACGTATTGTTCTTTTTATTCACGAATTTTCAAATGTAAGGCGTTCTTTAACCCCCCCCCCCCCGACGTGATTCATACGCGTTTAATCTGGTTCATACATTTTCTTATGAAATGAAGGACTTTTTTTTTTTTTACGTTTAGAATTATTTTTTCTTTAGGGATTTCTTGTAATTAAATATAATCAGTCAGACGACCTGTGAAATCTTTTTTTTCATAACTTTTTCTACGCAACATGTTGTTTTTAGTAATTGAAATTTTTTTACCGTATTTTTGTTCATGTTTTTATCTTGCAAAATGAAGAACTTGATTTATTTTTTTTCTTCATGGGTTTATTATATTTTATTCTTTCTAAAAGAGGACATATTAAATATTTTCGTTATTTATTCTGAGCAACGTGTTTTCAAAAATTCAGATTATTTTTGTATTGCAAAAATTTTTCGTAGGGTTATTAATTTTAATTTTCTGTAGAGGGACAAAATTTAGTTTTTCGTGCGTAATTGTTCTAAACGTTACGTTATGCTTTGAGAACTTAAAATTTTTTGATCTGTTACGATCGTGTTTAAGCTCGATCATGCTTGTGACCACGTGTCTGTCATTTTATAAAACGAGAGCTCATTGAGAAACAACGTACCCCACCCCCTCCCCTACGGCTGCCGGGTTGGGGGGGGGGAGTCGTAAGCGTGTGGTGAAACGGTTGACGAAGATAGTATATTGACCGGTACCAACGATGAGCGTGTGACCACGTGTTTGCTTTTTTTTTACGACATGTTGGCTTTTGTGTGCCTCATATTCCGACTTGTTGGCTTTGTGTGATTTATATTCCGAGATGTTGGCTTTGTGTGACAAAAGTATTACCAAGGTAGTAGGGGTAATGAACGTGGTCGGAGCACGTGATACATGTATTTCTGCGTTGACGTCATTCTCCTTAAGGCTGCATACAAGTGTCAACTGGTGTTGTGCGTGTTCGTGCTTGTACCGACTCTCGTCTCATGCTTTGTTCATATCCGTTGCTAGCGACCACAGGATAGTGCCAGAGGGTTTCTTTCATTTGATCTATTTCTTTCATTTGATTGGCTGTTTTGTTTTCGAACATGAGTACTACAGGGAATCACTTCATTTCAGTATTTGTCTTCGATCGATGCAGAGCTTTCTAGCCTTCCTGTTTTGTTCAATATTTTGTTATCATGGCAGCTGTAAAATCTATTGGAAGTTCTTCGATGATGCTGTATATGGATAATTTGCCAGAAAATTGTTTCCATCTAGGAGATAATATCTTCGTTTACGTATCTTCATGTGCTCATCAAGTCGGCGTGCACATCAGAGAATTTCAATGCTATGGCAAGCAATGCTATCCAAGCAAATCTGGTATTTGTATGTCTTTAGATCAATGGCGTGAAATGATGGATGAGAAGGACACTATATCACGTCATCTAGCCTATGGAATATCGGCTCCTAATTTTTCATTCTCGCGGTTTCTGAAGGTAAAAGTTATGCCACAAACTCATGAAATCAGTATCAGTAAAGAAATTTATAGTTGGAAGGCTGTGAAAATGTACAAATCGAATATTCTTCTCTCTGAAAATCTGTGGAAAGAATTACTTCATATTTCTTCCAGTGTATGGCATCAGGTGGTAATAGAATTTTACCGAAATATACCTTTTCATACTATATTCAAGCAAGAGATACAATCGAATGGACAAACCCTGACTAGCAATTTCACATCACCAGAGCAAAGTGAAATGCTAATTAACGAACTGAAAATGGTTCTTACAAATGCAGTAGTTGAGTATTTGAAAGAAACATCTAGATCAAAGTCTTTAGATTTATCTGAAGTGTATTGTGATGACGAACATTTCTGCACAGCCTTTTTAGGAATAGAATGTAGTAAAATTGCGGAAAAATATCTCGAATCCCTAAAAAGAAGAAACTTGCTATCGTTTGTAACGGATGCTTTTTTACAAGCAATAGATCTACAAATTATTTTGAGTATGATCAAGGCAGAAATTCGTGAAAGTGACTTGGAATAAGAAATCGTACGTAAAGCAAACATCTACACAAAAAGAGAAAAAGAAAAACCAAAGGCCCTTTTAAGGGCCACACAATTTTATCAAAAAGGATTATCATAATCGTACATTTTTTCAATATTTGTGTGTGTATGTGGGCTATTATGTAGCAGTTTCATGTTTTATTTTGAACTTCTAGCATAATTTTTAAAAGTTATATGTATTAAGAGAAACAGTGTCTTTGATATGAATCACCATAATTTGATACATTTTGATAGGCAACATATCAAATGTATCAACTCAGTGATTTTTGTTTGTTTGTTTGATAATTGAAAATATTTCTCTGTTTGAATTTGTGCAAATATCTTTTTTCTTTTGATTCCGTTTCCACATTACCCTAGAGGTGCTAATGCTCCCCGACCTTGCAACACACTTTCGTCAAGGCTATTCATGTTTGCACCCGATAAACATCTTGTCAGCCACGTGGTGCTAAACAACCACATGACGCGGGTGGGGTTCCAGTTCTTTGTTTATCCTCTTAACTCGTAGAATAGGTAGGTACATGCACAAGAGTATTGTGACTATTGGTTAATCCCCTAAAGCTCTTTGTGGAACAGTATGTGCTCAAACTAACACAAAGAGGAACAACGGGTACGTATTAGTGTAGGTAGGTTTCGGAACTATTACATAATCTCTAAAAATTGTTTGATCGTCGATCCTACCCCTTGGGAGAAAGTACGTGTTCACAGGCAGACAAAGAGAAACGCTAAGGGGGTACGGTAGCTGCTTGTAGTAGGGTAACAAAGTTATTTGTTAATCCTCAAAACATATTCTGTGCAAGTAAGCACGTGTTTAAGGGCAAAGAAATGCAAAAACGTGTCGTTATTTATCGCTGACATATGCTGTCACCCTCATTTACTGTTCAGACGGAGTTCTGCTACACTCGAGTTTTTCTTCGTGCGTTTTCTTTCCAAGTCAATTTTAGTGTTTCTTCACTGTTCCTTAAGTTTGCAAAATGAAAATGATCAATTTACTATCTTGGATGTATTAGAGCTGCAAATTAAGCATCAGGTTCTGCTAAGAGTTAGAAAGTATTTTTGAAGAAACAGAAGATGGTCTTCCTGAAACACAGCCGCAAAATCATTCAATGGTTGATATTTCTAAGAACTGTGTTTCGTCGGATATTTTACTAGTCGTTCAGTCTAGAAATTCTGGGGACAGTGAAATTGTAGTGGGGGAAACAGTGTTACCTTCAGGAAAAATACTTCAAGAGGATCCCTCCGAAGCACCATTATTCCCTTGGTGGAGGGAGGTTTGTAATTGTGATTGATTTTTAGGTTTGTAACTGTGAGTGATTTTATTTTTATATTTTCTGAAATGAATAAAAATTCATTTCAGAAAATATTATTCCTGCGGTGTTACATACAAGCCATCAAAAACATTAGTAACAATGACACCAGCAACGTTCTACAAACTCAAAATTTCAAACATGATGCCAGGAGAAGAGATAGCAATAGGATTTAATAAAGAACTGTTTATGCCTTACACCTTCACCCCTAGCAAAGGACTACAAGTGAAGTGGCAGAAAATGTATGTTGAAACAAATGAAAGTTCTGTTTTGCTCCGGAGGAGTCATCTTCACCAAAGAACAATTTGAAAACTTGCAAAATGCCTGTGATGTCGTGGCAGATTCCGTCGCAGAGTTATTGTTTGGCGGAGCCTTTAAAACTTCGGTTAAAAAACACGAGACTCCCCCAGAATAAATGCACCAAGTCAAAAGATGATACATTATTAGTAATTTTTTCAAAAAGGCAGCCGCCAGAGCAGTAGAGGAATGTATGGGAAAAGTGTTTACTATGAATGTAGATTACCTCTGGAACTCCAACAACCAAACCGAGCAGTGCATGACTGTATTAAGTCATCAAGCGAAGACAAGTGGGTATTTTACAAAGATGACGCAATTCCCTACTTAGAACCAAGATTTCTCGCCGAGTCGTTTGTTGCAGAAACTAACGAAATGAAACTTTTACATTCCAGATATATTTCTGAACTCTCTTTAAAGAAAAGCGGTACTGAATGAGGTTAGCGCTATCTACGTAAACAGGTGATAAAACAAACAAAAAACAGTTTTTTAGGGATTCGACTTACGCGGGAAACCACTTAAAAATAAAACGCATTAGGATTCCTACCTCTTGGGTGATGTGGAAATGGAATAAAAAAGAAAGAAAGAAAAGAACACATTTACACAATTCACACAAGAATAAAAAAAATCGTCTGTTTAAAATGTTGCTTTAATTAAAATCTTGAAATGGTATTTTTGCGCCCACTAACTTCCATGTTGTGAGAGCAAGCTAATAGAAGTCTTTCAGAAAGCATTTATGAAGGTATTTGAATCGTTGATTTTTCTAATAGTCAATATTTTAAACGTTCGTTTTTCCAGGAGCCAATATTTGAATGCTTCATTTTCCTAAAAGTCAATGTTTGAATCGTTCGTTTTTCATAAAGTTTGTTTTTGAATCGTATAAATTTTAACGTCAAAAAATGGTTTTGTTGTTCTCACTAAGAGGGCGATTTTTTAAATTTTCGTTTTCTTATAATAGCAAAAAATCCCATAGAATAACATGGGAATTGCTATCCAACTAAAAGTCAATATTTGAATCGTTCATTTTTCATAAAATTCGTTTCTGAATCGCATAAATTTTAATAAGACAAAAAAATGGTTTTGTTGTTTTCACTAAGAGAATATTTTTTTAATTCCATTTCCTTATAATCGCAAAAATACCATTGAATAACATGGGAAAACTACCATGCATAAAAAAGCTGTTTTGAAACGAGGAATTAGCACGCTGAGAGCAGCAGGAATCAACACGCCTAAAAATCTCCCTTTTTGAATAAGGAGTTTCCTCTTTTTATACAGAGGCGTCTTTTTTAGAGAAAGAGCTCGCAAGGTGTACTTATGCCTTTGCTTACGAAATAATGGAATTCACCAAGAAAATGGTTCTGATTCCCGAAGAACGGATTTCTCACCATATGCCAACAGATGAAACGCTAACGGACTTGGACAAAGAAATGAAAAAAGTTCTGCAAAGCAAAGAGCCTGACGAAGCAAAAGTGAAATTATATAACCAAGTCTTGAATAAACGCATTCATGTATCCAGCTTCAATCCTCCGGTAACATCTCATGAAACCCCGTCGAGAACTGAAAAACCAGCGAAAGAAGAGCTTTTCAAAGGAGAGAAAGAAACACTATGTGGAAGATCTTGTGATACAAGCCGTTCCTACTAAATTGAAACGCTATGCAAGAAATGTGTTGGATATCTATAAAACAAACTCTGACATAATTGGATGGAGCCCCAAAGCAGAACTCAAGTCCGAGAACGCATTGTGAAAAACTCGAATATTGTCGATCTCGTAGACTCCATGTTTCGAAGCAAAGGTTCTAAGCTGCAACTACCTCCTGAATTTGTAAAGGCATTAAGGGATATTAATTTGGCAACAAAGTATATTAAAAATAAACAAATGTTAAAAGATCCTGTGCAAAAAGGAAATTCTGTTGCTACTTCTAAACGGAAAAAGACAGAAACTAAGAAAATGTGTAAAAATTTGAATCCTGTGTCATATCGATGGATTCTCTATTAAAATCAGATGGAAAGAAAATAAAGTGTCATTCTTTGAGTTGAATTTTTTCTCCTATTTTTTTTTAAAAACTAGTCATTAAGCTAATAATTTTTCCTACATATTTTTTTCATAGTTCATTTCGTTCCTTAAGACATTTTTAGAACATTCCATTTTCCACCTGGTCTATTTTCAACTTTTACGGAATCGATCTTTTAGAGAATTTTCCTCGTTTCAAAACAGCTTTTTTATGCATGGTAGTTTTCCCATGTTATTCAATGGTATTTTTGCGATTATAAGGAAATGGAATTAAAAAAATATTCTCTTAGTGAAAACAACAAAACCATTTTTTTGTCTTATTAAAATTTATGCGATTCAGAAACGAATTTTATGAAAAATGAACGATTCAAATATTGACTTTTAGTTGGATAGCAATTCCCATGTTATTCTATGGGATTTTTGCTATTATAAGAAAACGAAAATTTAAAAAATCGCCCTCTTAGTGAGAACAACAAAACCATTTTTTGACGTTAAAATTTATACGATTCAAAAACAAACTTTATGAAAAACGAACGATTCAAACATTGACTTTTAGGAAAAATGAAGCATTCAAATATTGGCTCCTGGAAAAACGAACGTTTAAAATATTGACTATTAGAAAAATCAACGATTCAAATACCTTCATAAATGCTTTCTGAAAGACTTCTATTAGCTTGCTCTCACAACATGGAAGTTAGTGGGCGCAAAAATACCATTTCAAGATTTTAATTAAAGCAACATTTTAAACAGACGATTTTTTTATTCTTGTGTGAATTGTGTAAATGTGTTCTTTTCTTTTCTTTCTTTTTTATTCCATTTCCACATCACCCAAGAGGTAGGAATCCTAATGCGTTTTATTTTTAAGTGGTTTCCCGCGTAAGTCGAATCCCTAAAAAACTGTTTTTTGTTTGTTTTATCACCTGTTTACGTAGATAGCGCTAACCTCATTCAGTACCGCTTTTCTTTAAAGAGAGTTCAGAAATATATCTGGAATGTAAAGTTTCATTTCGTTAGTTTCTGCAACAAACGACTCGGCGAGAAATCTTGGTTCTAAGTAGGGAATTGCGTCATCTTTGTAAAATACCCACTTGTCTTCGCTTGATGACTTAATACAGTCATGCACTGCTCGGTTTGGTTGTTGGAGTTCCAGAGGTAATCTACATTCATAGTAAACACTTTTCCCATACATTCCTCTACTGCTCTGGCGGCTGCCTTTTTGAAAAAATTACTAATAATGTATCATCTTTTGACTTGGTGCATTTATTCTGGGGGAGTCTCGTGTTTTTTAACCGAAGTTTTAAAGGCTCCGCCAAACAATAACTCTGCGACGGAATCTGCCACGACATCACAGGCATTTTGCAAGTTTTCAAATTGTTCTTTGGTGAAGATGACTCCTCCCGGAGCAAAACAGAACTTTCATTTGTTTCAACATACATTTTCTGCCACTTCACTTGTAGTCCTTTGCTAGGGGTGAAGGTGTAAGGCATAAACAGTTCTTTATTAAATCCTATTGCTATCTCTTCTCCTGGCATCATGTTTGAAATTTTGAGTTTGTAGAACGTTGCTGGTGTCATTGTTACTAATGTTTTTGATGGCTTGTATGTAACACCGCAGGAATAATATTTTCTGAAATGAATTTTTATTCATTTCAGAAAATATAAAAATAAAATCACTCACAGTTACAAACCTAAAAATCAATCACAATTACAAACCTCCCTCCACCAAGGGAATAATGGTGCTTCGGAGGGATCCTCTTGAAGTATTTTTCCTGAAGGTAACACTGTTTCCCCCACTACAATTTCACTGTCCCCAGAATTTCTAGACTGAACGACTAGTAAAATATCCGACGAAACACAGTTCTTAGAAATATCAACCATTGAATGATTTTGCGGCTGTGTTTCAGGAAGACCATCTTCTGTTTCTTCAAAAAATACTTTCTAACTCTTAGCAGAACCTGATGCTTAATTTGCAGCTCTAATACATCCAAGATAGTAAATTGATCATTTTCATTTTGCAAACTTAAGGAACAGTGAAGAAACACTAAAATTGACTTGGAAAGAAAACGCACGAAGAAAAACTCGAGTGTAGCAGAACTCCGTCTGAACAGTAAATGAGGGTGACAGCATATGTCAGCGATAAATAACGACACGTTTTTGCATTTCTTTGCCCTTAAACACGTGCTTACTTGCACAGAATATGTTTTGAGGATTAACAAATAACTTTGTTACCCTACTACAAGCAGCTACCGTACCCCCTTAGCGTTTCTCTTTGTCTGCCTGTGAACACGTACTTTCTCCCAAGGGGTAGGATCGACGATCAAACAATTTTTAGAGATTATGTAATAGTTCCGAAACCTACCTACACTAATACGTACCCGTTGTTCCTCTTTGTGTTAGTTTGAGCACATACTGTTCCACAAAGAGCTTTAGGGGATTAACCAATAGTCACAATACTCTTGTGCATGTACCTACCTATTCTACGAGTTAAGAGGATAAACAAAGAACTGGAACCCCACCCGCGTCATGTGGTTGTTTAGCACCACGTGGCTGACAAGATGTTTATCGGGTGCAAACATGAATAGCCTTGACGAAAGTGTGTTGCAAGGTCGGGGAGCATTAGCACCTCTAGGGTAATGTGAAACGGAATCAAAAGAAAAAAGATATTTGCACAAATTCAAACAGAGAAATATTTTCAATTATCAAACAAACAAACAAAAATCACTGAGTTGATACATTTGATATGTTGCCTATCAAAATGTATCAAATTATGGTGATTCATATCAAAGACACTGTTTCTCTTAATACATATAACTTTTAAAAATTATGCTAGAAGTTCAAAATAAAACATGAAACTGCTACATAATAGCCCACATACACACACAAATATTGAAAAAATGTACGATTATGATAATCCTTTTTGATAAAATTGTGTGGCCCTTAAAAGGGCCTTTGGTTTTTCTTTTCTCTTTTGTGTAGATGTTTGCTTTACGTACGATTTCTTATTCCAAGTCACTTTCACGAATTTCTGCCTTGATCATACTCAAAATAATTTGTAGATCTATTGCTTGTAAAAAAGCATCCGTTACAAACGATAGCAAGTTTCTTCTTTTTAGGGATTCGAGATATTTTTCCGCAATTTTACTACATTCTATTCCTAAAAAGGCTGTGCAGAAATGTTCGTCATCACAATACACTTCAGATAAATCTAAAGACTTTGATCTAGATGTTTCTTTCAAATACTCAACTACTGCATTTGTAAGAACCATTTTCAGTTCGTTAATTAGCATTTCACTTTGCTCTGGTGATGTGAAATTGCTAGTCAGGGTTTGTCCATTCGATTGTATCTCTTGCTTGAATATAGTATGAAAAGGTATATTTCGGTAAAATTCTATTACCACCTGATGCCATACACTGGAAGAAATATGAAGTAATTCTTTCCACAGATTTTCAGAGAGAAGAATATTCGATTTGTACATTTTCACAGCCTTCCAACTATAAATTTCTTTACTGATACTGATTTCATGAGTTTGTGGCATAACTTTTACCTTCAGAAACCGCGAGAATGAAAAATTAGGAGCCGATATTCCATAGGCTAGATGACGTGATATAGTGTCCTTCTCATCCATCATTTCACGCCATTGATCTAAAGACATACAAATACCAGATTTGCTTGGATAGCATTGCTTGCCATAGCATTGAAATTCTCTGATGTGCACGCCGACTTGATGAGCACATGAAGATACGTAAACGAAGATATTATCTCCTAGATGGAAACAATTTTCTGGCAAATTATCCATATACAGCATCATCGAAGAACTTCCAATAGATTTTACAGCTGCCATGATAACAAAATATTGAACAAAACAGGAAGGCTAGAAAGCTCTGCATCGATCGAAGACAAATACTGAAATGAAGTGATTCCCTGTAGTACTCATGTTCGAAAACAAAACAGCCAATCAAATGAAAGAAATAGATCAAATGAAAGAAACCCTCTGGCACTATCCTGTGGTCGCTAGCAACGGATATGAACAAAGCATGAGACGAGAGTCGGTACAAGCACGAACACGCACAACACCAGTTGACACTTGTATGCAGCCTTAAGGAGAATGACGTCAACGCAGAAATACATGTATCACGTGCTCCGACCACGTTCATTACCCCTACTACCTTGGTAATACTTTTGTCACACAAAGCCAACATCTCGGAATATAAATCACACAAAGCCAACAAGTCGGAATATGAGGCACACAAAAGCCAACATGTCGTAAAAAAAGCAAACACGTGGTCACACGCTCATCGTTGGTACCGGTCAATATACTATCTTCGTCAACCGTTTCACCACACGCTTACGACTCCCCCCCCCCCCAACCCGGCAGCCGTAGGGGAGGGGGTGGGGTACGTTGTTTCTCAATGAGCTCTCGTTTTATAAAATGACAGACACGTGGTCACAAGCATGATCGAGCTTAAACACGATCGTAACAGATCAAAAAATTTTAAGTTCTCAAAGCATAACGTAACGTTTAGAACAATTACGCACGAAAAACTAAATTTTGTCCCTCTACAGAAAATTAAAATTAATAACCCTACGAAAAATTTTTGCAATACAAAAATAATCTGAATTTTTGAAAACACGTTGCTCAGAATAAATAACGAAAATATTTAATATGTCCTCTTTTAGAAAGAATAAAATATAATAAACCCATGAAGAAAAAAATAAATCAAGTTCTTCATTTTGCAAGATAAAAACATGAACAAAAATACGGTAAAAAAATTTCAATTACTAAAAACAACATGTTGCGTAGAAAAAGTTATGAAAAAAAAGATTTCACAGGTCGTCTGACTGATTATATTTAATTACAAGAAATCCCTAAAGAAAAAATAATTCTAAACGTAAAAAAAAAAAAAGTCCTTCATTTCATAAGAAAATGTATGAACCAGATTAAACGCGTATGAATCACGTCGGGGGGGGGGGGGGTTTAAAGAACGCCTTACATTTGAAAATTCGTGAATAAAAAGAACAATACGTCATGAAAAATTATTTAATAAGCTCATACGCTCTCCTCCCTGCATTCAATCTAAAGAGGGCCAACAGGAAATCCCTCAGGCAGTCTTCCTCCATTACGCGAATCATATGTATCAATCTCTTTGACCAACCCCAATAATGTCTCGGTAGTCACATCGGTAGAGCTTCAGACTGCAATCATAAACGGCCCAAGTTCGAACCTATGTAGTTCCAAACCCTGTCTTCGCTTTTTTCCGAACATAAATCCGTGGTTTCAAAAAAATTTCCCCAGTCCACTTACAATAAAATTTCCCACCACCACCCTAAAAACAGTTACAAAATCAAAATGGCTGAGAAATTTCCCAGAATTAAAAGTGGCTTCGTCAACATCGACGATAAAAAAAAATAATCACCATTTGAAATTAATTTCAAAAAATACCGACAGATGGCGCTGCACATTTTCGCGAACCACCACCAGAGGGCGCTGCCATCGTATTTTCTCCCTCGCGCCGAGAGGAGACCGGATGGAACCGCCCACCCGTCACGTGACTGGAAGTGTTGCCACCGAAAAGGGTTATCAAGCGCGGTCTTATACTACTCACGATGCCTCAATAGCTCCTTGACAACCTCGTCCTCAGCATGGATAGACGTTGTAAATCCTGCAACGCAGTCAGGGGTGATCATATCCCCTACTAAAGACTGGATTTTTCTTGGCAGCCACCTGTCACATGGGCGTTTCTGTCTTCTGTCCAGTTGTGCTCGAAGCTACCTTTCCAATAAAGTGCCTTTGTATCCTTTGGATTCCTTGTTTGGTGGGTTTTGCTCGCTTGTCCCATATTCTTACATCTTGGGGATCTTATGGTATGATTTGAGTTGATATGGAGCACTTCTGCACGACGTTACATTCGAAAAACCGTCCCGTCCTTAATTTTTGCACGCCAGTGTATATAGCAATTTCTAGCTTTATAATTCTATCTGCTTTTCAGGTGTGCATTTTAACATTTTACCTTTAAATGAGTATATTTGTTGCGAAAATGCAGGCATATGGCATTTTTTATTTACTGGTTATATGATTAAATACTTCAGTTCTCACTGCAATTAAAGAAAGTGTGAAAACACGTCAGCGTTGTTAAACATGACACTATACATTAAACGGGCTGCTAATTGTGCCCATTAACACTTCTTCAAACTAACTTTTGCCTTTTTTTCTCCCCTACAGGACTTCCAGTAACCTTGCAACCCATTTTAAATAAGTCTCTGAAGAGAAATTTGCCTTTATGAATTACGCAGCTAAATACAGAGGTAAGTTGCTTTATCAACGCATTTCACGAGAGTAAAAATTTCAGAAACAATGTGAATTAAAATGAGTGTACTGGCGAAGAGCGAGGCAAACAAAAAGCGAGAAGGATTCTTTCACTCTCTGAAGTTTTTTTTTACTGTTCCATTTTATGTAGTTTCGGAAAAGTAATTTACTTCAGGAAACTGTAAACAGGATTTTTTTTTCTGTGTGAAGCTGGACATTTTTACAGCGCTCAGTGCTATATAGTATTTCTTTCACTTCATTTTACAAAGCATCGTAATATCGGTTAATACGCCTTGATTTTCGCATCAAATTTTTATTCTTGAGCGTATTCATTCATAGGTGACAAGGTGGAAGAGAATATTATGGATAAATGCATGTACGTTTTGCCGAACGTAATTACAGTTATGTAATACCACTTTTACAAAATGGAATAGAAAGTTGTAGTTATTTGGGTATGGAATGGAAGTATACACAATCATTGTGAAAAAATAGAGTGGTACGCTACAAACACACAATTTAATTCAGCAGAGCAACATTTTTGCAAACGTTATGCAAAGAAATCTCAACAAATATTCCACACGTATTTCAAGAAGTCCAGTGATTTGGCGTAGCAGGAACATACTTTTTTTTTTTTTTTTTTTTTTGATTGGAGGTTTAACGACCACCGTGAGCAACTCAATGGGCTATAAGCAGTCGCCCGTCCCTAATTTAGGGTCACTGGTTCCAGGGAAGGGAAAGAGCCAGTGCCGTAAGACAAACACAACACCCACGCCTCACCGGGATTCGAACCCGGGCCCCTTTCGGACGAATGATCAGAGGCCATCGCTTAGACCACGGCGGCAGGAACATATTCAAGGCGGAGGCCTGGGAGTCCAAACCCCTCCAAAATGTTTGTCTTATCGATAGTTCTTTTTCAGTAGCACAAACATTACTCTTGAATAATCGCAAAAACCAATGCATTTAAACGTGAGCTTTTGCTAATTCATAAATTGATGTAAATACACTCACGGAAAATGAAATTTGCGCACCTGGAAGAAAACATGCTACAACCGCGACACATTGCAAATAGCTGGAGTGCGTGCTGTTATGCAAATGATCCACGTTTGGTGCGATTGCGCATGCCCGCACACCCTGTGGTGGCGCTGCAAGCACGAACCGGCAGCCTTATAAACCGGCGTGTAGTCGATGCCCCACGAAAGCGAAAAGCACCGACCGACGCAAGCAAGAGTACAGAGTGACAAAAATACCACGTAGCCGCCGAAGACGTTAATTTACACAACTTACGGACTTTAAGAGAGGCCTGATTATCAGGCTGAAAACCGCAGGGTGGTCGGCGCGCGGTATAGCCCTCCACGTGGATCGTTTCGACGATACCATCCGACTGTGTTGGGAGCAGTGAACACGTGACAGCACTACCACACGGCGGAGCGGCTCCGGGCGGACCAGTAGGACCACCGGTAGAGAGGATCTACGGATCGTGCGCCAGGCACGAACGGATCCCACGGGGACCTGGTCCATTATACAGGCAGATGTTTCAGCTTCTGTGTGCCCACGAACCATTTCCCGACACCTCGCTGAAGCGAACCTGCTATCCCAGCGCCCCTTACGTGTGCTTTCATTAACACCGGAACATCGCCGGCTCCGTTTGCAGTGGTGGCAGGCCAGAGCGACGTGGAATGCTACAGACTGGCTACGTGTGGTGTTTAGCGATGAGTGCCGCTTCGTTTTGGGGACCGATGATCGTTTCCGGGTGTAGAGGTCCCCGGGTCAACGGCACAATCCCAACCTCGCTATCAAGCGCCACACCTCCCCCACTGCAGGCATTATGTCTGGGGAAACATAAACTATGTTAGCCGTTCAGCTCTAGTAGTGGTACGTAGATCACTGACGGGCCAGAGGTGTTTGGATAGATCCTACGGCCTTATGTGCTTTCATTCCTTCCCGGGATACCAGGAGCGCTATATCAGCAGGATAATGCCAGCTCGCACACGGCTCGGGTTGCCCAGGACTGCCAACGTCATGTCCAAACACTTCCATGGCCTGCCCGCTCCTCGGACATGTCCCCTATCGAGCATGTGTGGGACCAGTTGAAACGCCAGCTGCTGCCGTGCCGCACTATCCGGAATTTGGAGCACACCGTCCAATACGTGTGGGCCAGTCTGCCACAGGACAACATCAGGCGTCTGTTCGCCTCCATGCCGGACCGTATTGCAGCATATATCGCTGCACGAGGCGGTGCGACGCGCTATTGAAGATGACCGGACTGCGTGCCATAGATCCCTCTGTAATTGTCCTGCAGCTCTGTCTTTGCCATCATGTGTATCATTCATCTGTATCATTACGCCCATAAAATTTCACTTCAATCCGATGCTTGGCGCGCAAATTTCATTGTCCGTGAGTGTATTTAAGCTTTGTTGTAGTGGGCTAGGTTCGGGTATGAGGAAAGTGAGCCGCCCCGGTGGCGCAGTGGTCTAAGCGCTGGCTTATGATCATTCGTCCAAGATGGGTTCTGGTTCGAATCCCTGTGAGGCATAGATGTCGTGTTTGTCTTACGGCACTGGTTCTCTCCCTTGCCTGGAGCCAGTGGCGCTAAATTAGGGACGGGTGACTGCTTTATAGCCCATTGAGTTGCTCACGGTGGTAGCTAAACCTTCAATTAAAGAAAAAAAAAGTGAAGCATAATGAACCAGGGTGAATATGAATAGTTTAACGGGCCCGCTTTTTTAACTATGTTATGCTAAAAGTAGCGCCTTAGTAGTTATTTTTTTTAAATCTCACTGCGTATATGACCCCCCCCCGATATGCAAGAACTATATATATATATATATATACACTATCTACCAACAAGTAATTGGATACCCCTGCAATCAACGATATCTGCGGTCCTGATACATGTCACGGCCGCCGCCGTTAAATATCGTGTGGGAAACAACAACGCAACCAGTCGCATGCAGATGCCACGCAGTTCGGAGCTCTCTGATTTCGAGAAAGGTGTAATCGTCGGGTATCAAAGAAATGGCCGATCCATACGTGACATATCCAGCGAGTTGAAGTACCCAAAATCGACAGTGGCCAACGTGATTGGCAAGTGGAAGATGAGAGGTGACTGTCGGAATGTGCCCCGACCCGGCAGACCAAAAAAAAACTGGGAATTAGAGACCGACGGGTGCTGGCCAGAGAAATTCGGAAGAACCGCACCAAATCGATGAGCCACATCCGCGAGGAGTTTCAACAGACATCCGGGAGTGTTCTGTCGATGAATACCATCCGTAAGGGAGCCCATCTGCTCGGTTATCATGGACGTGCTGCTGTCCACAAGCCTTTGATCACCAAGTCCAACAGCGCTGTTCGGCTAACGTGGTGCAAAGAACGTCGACAGTGGACCGTTGAAAAGTGGAAACAGGTTCTCTGGAGCGACGAATCAAGGTTCACCCTCTACCGTTCGGATGGCAGGATCTGGGTTTGGCGTCTGCCTGGAGAACGCCTTCTGCCGGAATGTATTGTGCCAACTGTGAAGTTCGGCGGCGGTTGAATTATGCTACGGGGGTGTTTCTCGTGGTATGGCACGGGATCCTTGGTCGCAATTCCTGGTAGACTCAACGCCGAGACCTACTGCACCATTTTAGATGACTATGCGCTTCCTACGTTGTGGCAGTTTTACGGGGTGGACCCATGTTGCTTTCAGGATGACAATGCCACCTGTCATGTTGCGAGGTCCACCATGGCTTGGTATGGTGACAATGGGGTTAATCGAATGGACTGGCCTGTGCAGAGCCCGGACCTTAACCCTATCCAGCACCTCTGAGACGAGTTGGAGCGTCGATTTAAGGGGTGTCCCCACCGTCCGAAATCGGTGAAGGAACTGACCTGTGTTCTCTAAGCCGAATGGAAGAAAATACCGCTAGCCGTCGTACAACGCCTGGTTGAGGGTATGCCCCGGATGGTCGCAGCTGTAATCGCCGCTCGTGGAGGCTCCACCAACTATTAAAGGTGAATAAACTTCGTTTTCCTTTGCTACTACAGGGGTCCAATTACTTGTTGGTAGATAGTGTATACATGTATTTTTTCTGGGACCTCCCTCACCACCAAACAGAAATTTTGTATATCTGTATGTAGCGTAGGTTCCGCATCCCCCACGGGCAGGGTGGTCTCAGACGGGCATTGATATCCCTTCAAATAGTTAAGCGAAGCTCTCTTTACGAGACGCGAGAAAATTAATTGTTCGGGCATAGGCACGAGATGACACATCCGATCACAGTGTTTTTTTGCATGCGCTTGGACATCGGCCGTGGTCAGGTTTTGAAGACTTCCGATTCCCGAAATTCCGTGTCATTGAGAAATAATCGTCCAAAAACTTGCATTTTTAGCGGGTTTTCCAGGTTTTGAGAATGGGTCGTTTTGTTACCCATTTCCTCCAAAGATCTTCAGCGGATCGCGGTGACACTTGCCACAGAGAAAGGGAAGGTTTTTTTTTTTTTGTTTGTTTTTTTTGTTTGGTGGTTTAACGACCACCGTGAGCAACTCAATGGGCTATAAGCAGTCGCCCGTCCCTAATTTAGGGTCACTGGCTCCAGGGAAGGGAGAGAGCCAGTGCCGTAAGACAAACACAACATCCATGCCTCACCGGGATTCGAACCCGGACCCCGTTCGGACGAATGATCAGAGGCCATCGCTTAGACCACTGCGCCACCGGGGCGACAGAAAGGGAAGGACATGGTGTTAGTATCATGGTGATTGGTAGTGTCGTATAAAAATAATGATCATTAAAAAAAACTGACCAATTTTTAATAATAATTGAAAAAATACGCTCTCTAAACGAGACTCGGGACAATTAGTTCTTCGGGCATAGCTACGACATGACACAACCGATCACCATGATTTTTGGCATGCTATTGGACATCGTCCATGGTCAAGTTTAGACCTTTCCAATTCCAGAAATTCCTTGTCATTGGGGAATTTCAATTAAAACTAGATGGCCTTTTACCTGAACCATTTCACGAAAGTCGGCTCACTAACATTAATTTTTAAAAATCGTTTGAATTAAAAAACGAAGAAATGGAAAGACAGTCTGTTAGCTCAACACTTGCTTAATCTATAATAATAAACGGAAGTTTGTGTATGTATGTTTGTGTGTGTCTGTCTTTCGCGATGCAAAGTGAAAAACGTGGTTCCAGATCCGAGTGTGTCTTTACGCTTTGTTTACATGCAACCTGATCACAACCAACGTAAAGCACGTTCGGTTTTTAGAATTTGTTATAATAGACGCCTTAATTTTGCAATAGCTTCGCTCAAAATTTGCCGACTGTACCCGAGTTATCGGTTACCTTTGGCGGTTTGTCCTAGTATTTTCCTTAGCATTTGTTGCAATGTCAAAAAAAAAATGCTTCCTTTTATCATTGCATAACACTTGAATTATTTTTAGGAGAAAATCATCCTTGCTTAAAAAGCAGCTCCATAGCTAACCTTCCTTCAATACATTTGTGAAAATTGCAACACATTGAAGGACTGCTGGTATTAGCTTGAAACTTACAGGATATGTACAACAGGTTGGGACGTGAAACTGATTCAAATGTCAGTGAAATGGCGCGTGCGGTTTCGGAGCAGCGCCCTCTGAATTGTCAGGTCTTGGGTATAAAAGAGCTGGCTCAAACGAGATGTTGCAATCGAGCCGCGGATGGCTTAGTGGTTAGCGAGTCAGACTATCGTTGCAAGGTCCTCAGGTTCGAGCCTGGGCTGATCTTTCGGGGATGGTGTGATTTACTAACAGTCGCTGAATATCCGCCGTGCATCGGACGAGCACGTTAAGTGACGGCCCACAGGCTGGACCCACTGGTTAAATGGGTATTCTTTCCTATGCCCCCCCTGAAATTCTCTCACCCCTCTGTATGAAACATCGTACTTGTACGGTGGCGCCATCTACTGTACTCTAATCTCACTACAAACTGTTCTGTCAAAGTTGCTAGACTTGCTCTCATTCCTTCCGTTTCTGTGTCCTGCCCAAAAGGCGATCTCGCTGTAGGTGGCTGGGACCTAAACTCTACTCACTGTGGACGGAAGTCCAACAAGAAAATGATAAATACTGTGACGTGTAATTCGAAAGAGATGTTGCAATCAGTGAAGAGCCAACATTGAGTCTAAAAGGTGTTTCTACTTTCTCACTATGCCCCGTCGCCGAAGAAGGTCGCATTATGAACACCTGACGGACTGAGCAAGGAAGGATTGTTGGGATGAGAGAAAACGCCAGTACAATGATGCAAACGTACACTGTTAAAAATTAGTACTTAGAAATAAGCAAAATGAACTCATTTTTTACGCTTTCTAACCGTAGTTTGAAGAAGTGTATATGCTCCAGCTTTCTCCGTCTGTCCGCACGATAACTCGCGTAAAAATGGTTCGATTTCCATGAAATTTTAGTATGTGGTAGGGGACCACCTGGGGACGAACCCCATTAAAAATGGGGTCAAAGGTCACGACATAGGAGCGGGATCCATTCCATTGGCCTTATGCGTCATAACTTGCGTAAAAATGGTTCGATTTCGATAAAACTTTACATGTTGTTCCGGAGGTATACTGAACCAATTCTGTTTAATATCATCGAAATGGGATCAAAGGTCAGGACACAGAAGCGAGATTTATTCCACAGCCATTATCCTCATAACTTGAGTCATAATTTGAGAAATGATTTCTAGTATGTTGGAATTGTTGGATAGCTTATAATAATCAATGCATTGCATGATTTTACTAACTTGTTGAGTATATTCTGGGCTTATACTAGCTCCGAGTACTCGTGTCTCATGTTTGGAAAAGGCACGTACTCATTTTTGAGTACATACAGGGAATCAATTGTGAGTATATCTGGTATTTCTAATTTGAAATATATGTACTCAAAAAATCCATATATTTAAATATTAATATATGTGCTCTAACTTCATTCAGTTTCTGTGCCCTTTCAGGCACGGGACAGAAACTTAAAGAAGTTAGAGCGAATCTAGCAGTTCTGACAGAATAGTTTGTAAGAGAGAGAGCACACTAGATGGCGCCACCGTATGATTTTGCTCATAAAAGGCAGAGAGAAATTAGGTGGGGGGCGGGGCTTAGGAACTTTAACCGGGGGATTCCTATCCGGGGGCCGTCACTTAACGTGCTCGTCCAATGCACGGCGGATATTCGGCTATTGTTAGAAATTCAAGCTACCAGGCTGGGTTTGAACCTGGGGTCCCTCTACCTGTAGTATGAATCTTTAACCACAAAGCCATTCGCGGCTCGATTTCAAATTTGGAATAGGTGTACACCATACATACTCATTTATTAATAGAATCAACTGGAAGTATATTATTCGATGGCCCATCTAGGAAAATAGATATACTCGTTTTCACATGCGCGGCAAACGGACCGCACAATTTTATGACAAATATAGTGAGGAAGCGACAATATACACTGAAGTGCAATTGAATTAGAGACAGCTGGCGTTATGCAAATGGGGCGCTGCGGGCGGCCCTGTAAACGGAAACGACATGACGTACGCAGCGATCCGACAATATAAGGAGTGATGCGACGAGAATCAGTAAGAGTCGGACGCAGTATGGGTAAGACGAAAGATCTAAGAGCATTTGATCGTGGGCAAATCGTCGGGGCCCGACGAATGAGTCACTCCATCTCGGAAATCGTGCAGGCACTGGGATTTTCACGAGCCACTGTGTCACGGGTGCACCGTGAGTGCATCGAATCCGGTAAAACCATCCCTGCAAGGGCCAACTGCCGTGGACAACAGCGTGTGGATGAGCGGGGTCATCATCGGCTAGCTCGCATTGTTACAGCGCATAGACGGGCCACAGTGCAAGAAATCACTCGGCAATTTAACGCTGGTGCACAAAAACGTGTAAGCAGCCACACCATCCAGAACCATCTCCTCGCTATGGGGTACAGAAGCCATCGTCCCACGAGGATACCGCTGCTGACCGCACATCACAGGGTGCGAAGATTTGCATGGGCGCGGGAACATCGTCACTGGACCCTAGACATGTGGGAAAATGTTGCCTGGACTGATGAGTCGAGATTCACCTTGGTACATTGGGATGGCAGCATACGAGTACGGCTCAAGCCACATGAAGCGATGGATCCTTCTTGCCAGCAGGGTACTCTTCAAGCTGGTGGGGGGTGGTATTCTCATCTAGGGACTGTTTACGTGGACTGAAATGGGACCCCTGTTACGTGTGACATCGTCACTCACAGGTCAACGTTACCTGGATATTCTAGACGACCATTTGCTCCCGTTTGTGCGTCTTCAACATCCCACTGTGGACCTCATCCTGCAATAAGGCAATGCACCGTGCCATCGCTCCCGAATTGTATCCGAATGGTTGGATGAATACTCCACCGACGTGACCTCGCTTACTTGGCCAGCTAGGTCACATGACCTCAATCCCATCGAGCACATCTGGGATGCCATCGAGAGAAATGTTCGAGGTTCTGATTCCCTCCGTCAAATCTTCGTGAACTGTGGGAGCTTGTTCAGGGGTCGTGGACCCGTATGGCTTCCCAACGCTTCCGGTGTCTTGTCAAGTCCATGTCGAGACGAATCGCCGCCGTCATCAGGACGAAACGTGGTGCTACACGTTACTAGACAGGTATCTCTAATTCAATTGCTCTTCAGTGTATTATTCTTAAGATGGACCCAAATATTGGTAATGTAAAAATGTACACAATGATATTTTATGCATAATTAAATTACTTGTGATCAGTGACTTTGTTGTACTAATTGTTTATGTGTGTCACTTTACGCATTTATTAAAAAAATTTCTCTTGAAATCTATAATGTTTAAAATGAAGTAATACGAGATTATATTTACATTTATTGACGTAGTTATTTGTAAGTAAGTATGGTTACTTATATTTGAGCATATCATGTACTCGTTTACGATATGATGGTTCTTAAAAAAAAAAAAAAAGGAGTAGGTCCAGCCTCTCATTTTTAAGTAGATTTTTTTAACAGTGTAGCGTCAGTGGACATATGAGGTTCGGACGCACAGAGATCCGGGAAATGGACCGCTAAAAAGCCAAACAAATTTCTACAGTAAAATCTTAGAAAACACAAACGAAACATTATCCGATTAATGAGTTGCCGTTACGGTAACCCACCGAACGAGATGGCCGTTTATGGCATTGTTGTAATTCAATGTCAAAATCCAAATGCATAAATGGTACCATTACCTTGTTAATTTCATGATTATCAGCCACTTGCTGAAATTTGCATAAGACCTCGTACAATTGACCATCGAGCTAACAATAAAGTTAAAGTTAGCTGGTTTTGACTTGACGATTACAAAACCTCAAACTGTTCCTGCCCTCTGGAGATTACACGTGAAACAAAAATCCTGGTTAATATCATCATCGTCTGAAGCTTACTGTGCATATGGAATAGGAAAAAGCATAAAATAGTATATTTTGTGCAAAACAAAAGATGATCTTGATAATACTGGGATACAAAGTTTAATCAATACAGAACGTTTTTTTCTGTTATGCCATTCCTACAGACATTCCACTAGGAGCTCTAGGAAATCTTACTCTGGGGGAGATAAAAATTGAGCATGGGTTGTGTTAAAAACCAGGAGAGACAGACAGAGAGAAGGAGAGACGAGACAGAGAGAAACAGACAGAAAGAAACAGAGGGAGAGGGAGAGAGAGAGAGACGGAGACAGAGGGAGAGAGAAACAGAGACATACAGAGACAGAGCGACAGAGAGGGGGAGAGACAAAGAGCGACAGAGAGGGGCAGAGATACACGACAGATGGAACTAGACAGAAAAACAGAGGAAGAGCGAGAGAGAACCAGAGAGAGGGAGAGAGAAACAGAGACACACAGAGACAGACGACAGAGAGGGGAGAGACAGAGAGCGACACAGAGAGAGACAAACAGAGGGGGAGAGATACGCGACAGATGGAACTAGACAGAAAAACAGAGGGGGAGACAGACAGATGGAGAGAAAGAGCGACAGAGAGCGGCAGACAGAGACAGAGAAAAGAGAGAGAGAGAGAGAGAGAGAGAGATAAACAGGCAGAGAGGGGTGGGGAGACAGACAGAGAGCGAAAGAGAGAGAAACAGAGAGAGAGAGAGACAAAGAGAAACGAGAGACAGAAACATAGAGAGAGATCTGGGAAAGTATTCGCTTTCAAAAAACTTTGGCATTCGGAAAGACTACATTGGCCGAAACATTAACCAGATATAATTCCTTTACATTGTTTTAATGTTATCATTATTTCTTAGAAAATATGACAAATATACTTTCTCATAGTTTCCAAATACATACATCTTGATTCTTTTCATCACGCTGTTTAGCATGACAATTGACTTAGCAGTAATTTTAATTTCCAAAACTCTGCTGCAGTCGTTTGTCTCAACCACATAAGAACAAATTAAAATGTTATTTAGCAATCTTCATTTAATTTTTAAACACCGTGTTGACTTCGTTACACAACATCCCATAAATTTTAAACTGCATTTTGAAACCACTCTACAGCACAAACTTGCTAGAAAAATCTGACTTCTTGTGAAGAAAAGAACATGAGCAAGAAATATAGCAGCAGTGCCGTTAAAGATAAATGAAAGAAAAACAATGTTCCCAGAATGCCAGTTTGAAATGTGTGTACCCTTATTAGCAAGATAATTTCCCAGGGGATGGACAACTTTCTATCTCCTGTAACATTTTGGAGGATGAAGACTTCCTTGCTCGGTGCCATTCCCAGCTAGTCCCGGATGTAGTAATTTACGTAGAGTGGAGCAGCTTTTTTCTTTTTTGCTCTTTTCCCTATCAGTTTTTAATGCTTCTTTTTTTTTTTTTTTTTTTTTTTTTTTCCACCTCTTTATAAATTTGAAAAATCGTCGTATCAAGCGCAGCGTACGAAGGGGAACTGTTAGCAAGGGATTCAGAATTAAGTCCTGTCCGCTGCTATTTTTATTTCGGTGTGATCAACAACTATATCAGAATATGCGCAGAATTCACTAAAAAGTTCTTAGCAAGCCTAAAATTTTAGCAAATGTTCTACTATAGTAGACGAAAAATGTGCCCACAGGTACTCTTAAGGTTCGCATTAAATATAGGTTCAAAGAAAAACGAAACACGCATACCCAATCAAATGTGCTGCAGTGAATTTGGACAACCGGTTGCTTGGGAATATGGCAAGTTGATCCTTTAGGGGACTCTACAGGAAAGCCATGTCTGTGGTTTTTCTCTCTGTGCAGCCAATGAGAAACCGTAATAGATTTAGTAAAGCAAATAGCCATCATTTATTATCTGGGCCTATCTTGTGGGATGAAAAATATCTTCTAAAAAATTATTTGCAAACTGTTTCATGCGTAAACATTTGTGAAGCCCAAATTAAAACCTCTTAGTGAATGACTTGTTGGGAAGCAAGATAAAAAACTCTCTAAACACGATTCAACTAATTCACAATTAGCCAAACCACATTTTAAAAATTAAGTATATTTAAAGCTAAAAACACTAGTTAAAAGAATCTAAAGGCGAGACCTTTCGGGGTCACCATGAACACATCCCCAAGCCAAATATTGTAAGAAACGAAACTACGGTATGCACTATATTGACAAAAGTCACCGGACACTCCTTCAAAAGCAAATGAACGGACCCGTTCAGTTGTTAAGATGCGCGGTACAACTGCAAACGGTATTAAAACAAGCCTGGAGCTGACAGCGATCATATCGCACTGTGAGGTTGAATGAAAATGTGGCGGCAGGAGAAAACTGGCTTTGAGAAAAGAAAGATTATTGGGTGTTATGTTAGTGGGTTGTCCATAAGAAAACCCGAGAGGCGTTTAAACATAACCAAGTCAACTGTTTCGGATGTACTGAAATAGTGGAAGACACATGGTGTGCCTGAAGCAGCAAAACGTACCGGCAGACCAAAGAAAATCAGTAATAGAGGACGTGGAAGACGCAGGAGAGTTCGTTACAGCTAATAGATGGAGCACTACTGCACAAGACCTCAGCATACAGGTGAGTAAAAATGCAGGAACATCGGTATGTACACCTACCATTCGCAGAAAACTTGATTCCATGGGTTAACCGTTGTCGTGCGGCTGCTCATAAGCCTTTCATCTCCACTCGGAATGCTACTCGTCGTTTAGCATGGTGCAAAGAACATTTATTGTGGACCGTAAATCAATGGAAACGGGTCATATGGACTGATACACGATCAATCAGTCAATCTAGATACACGATCCATCAGTCGATGGCCGTGTGTGGGTATGGCGGCAGTCGGGGGGGGGGGGGATGCTCATCCTTGTTCCTCTGGATCAGGTCATGTGGCACCCATTTTCCTGCCTTCTGAATCTTTCCCAGTGCGCGTACACGATTGGAAATGGTTTGTTGAGTTACCCCCAGTTGTTCAGCTAGTTCGTTTTGCGTTTGAGACGAATCTTCATCCAGCAATGCTTGCAGTTCCTCATGTGCAACCTTCCGCTACGTTCTCGATCGCTAACATCCAAATCCCCTGCTTTAAACTGTCTAAACCAAATCTCACACGTGCTTTTCGATACAATATTCTCCCCCAGAACAGAACAGATCGTTTCACATGTTTTTGCAGCACGTTTTCCTTAATGAAATTCGTAACGAATGCAGTGTCGAATAATTGCAGTATCGCTTGCCATCTTTCCCCTACCGATGTGCAAGTGCGTTTGACTATTGGGCAAACTTCTGTGTCACATTTTATACTCTAGACCAGTTACGGTCACATGACAACAACGCGGAGGAGTGTCGGATATGTAAATTAGCGGTATACGTCACACAAAAAACGCTTAAAACTTATTTGTACACCTAATACAAAGAAGAGATTCACCAAAGTTAGTGACAACGTTTGGTTTTACAGTGCACCCTAAACGAATAACATTAACCTTCAATCACGGTTTTCACATTATGTTTGCGCAATCCCTGTATTTATGTTTAATACTTTTCCTGTCCCTCTAAAAGCATCAGTACCAATGAAAGGGTTCACCCATTCGTAAATTAGGATAGATCAGGAAAATTTATTAGAACCAAAAGAAATGCATCATGTTATGCCTTAACCGAGATTCAAAATTGAGCTACATGGTACTTGAAACTGGCTCGTTAACCACGAAGCATAGAAGCAATGGCACAGTGTGAGGATGAATTAACCAAAATCTGCCGTATTTTGGCATTTTTGTGTATTTGCCTCTGTTCTTAACATTTACTATGAATTCGAGGATTTCTTTCTGTTTTCCCCAAGCTTCAGTAGAAACTGCGACTTTGATGTTGAATGACTTTCGTCGGCTTCTAGGAACTCACAATGCGCATTTTAAGGAAAACCCCTCCCTGTCCATTTTTTAATGAATTCCGGAACTCCCAGGAACGCAGAATTTGCATTTCGATGGAAACTGCAATTTCAATCCCCCCCAGTTTCAACAGAAGCCGCTATTTCGATGATAAAGTGAGTTCATGAATCTCCAGGAAAGCATGACGTGCTTTTTACTAGAAAAATTTCATTCTTTCTATCTTTTTCTATTTCTTCTGCTATTTCTTTTTAAGGTAACTCATCTCCCTGCCATCCGGAAGACGAGGTGGCAAAACTCATAGCGAATCGACGGAAAGACTCAATAAAATTGATTTTACTGGCTTAACTACTTTAGGAAAAGTTATGTTACACGCAAAGACGGCAATCTTAGTTTCAAGCTATGACGTTTTTTTTAAGAAAAGAAAGAAATTTTACTTGTTTTTTTCCTCAGTGGCCTGTACATCGGGAGCCTATTTTCCCCACAGGCAACTTTTCCTAGCAAAACGTTCATCACAGAAACTTACGTTTGTAATGTATTTTATCAAATATACGGTTGTGACATTGTACAGAGATTAAAACATGTGTCCAGACGACAAATATGCAGCGAGACATTCTGTCCGCGTAGCTTAGTTAGGAGAGCAACTTACTCCGGAGTGAGGGGGGGGGAAGGGGGGCGCTTCGATGTCCGTCGTGGACAAACTTGTGTTTTCACATTGGCGCCCGACTGTGGAATATGGATCCACTGTCCGTTAGGTTCTTCGAAAAAGGTGTGATGTTTGTTCCACACATGTTTTGGAGCTAATGAAAAATACCTACTTCGCTTCAAAGACAAAAAAAAATTAAGAAGGAGATGATCTGACGTACTACAGAAATGAAAACATGTGTCAAGACGACAAATCTGCAGCGAGACGTTCGGAGAGCTCAGTTGGGAGAGCGACTTACTCCGGATTGAGGGGGCGCGGTTTGACGTTCTTCGCGGACAAACTTGTGTTTTCATACGGTCTTCCCTTAGTCACTTCAACTGCTACACCATTTAAATTTATTATTTTTAGGATGTAGAATTTCTTCTCCTTCGGTGGCTAAACATAGGAGAACAACCCTCATATGCACTGAGTGAACGTTGAATTATAACCACCTACCTAATACTTCGTAAGTCCTCCTTTCGCCCTAGTACAGCAGCTATCCGACGTGGCATCGATTCAACATACACTGAGTGATCACTGAATTATGACCACCTATCTAATACTTTGTAGGTCTTCCTTTTGCCCTCAATACAGCAGCTATCCGAAGTGGCATCGATTCAACATACACTGAGTGATCACTGAAATATGACCACCTATCTAATACTTTGTAGGTCTTCCTTTTGCCCTCAATACAGCAGCTATCCGAAGTGGCATCGATTTAACATACACTGAGTGATCACTGAAATATGACCACCTATCTAATACTTCGTAGGTCTTCCTTTTGCCCTCAATACAGCAGCTATCCGACGTGGCATCGATTCAACATACACTGAGTGATCACTGAATTATGACCACCTATCTAATACTTCGTAGGTCTTCCTTTTGCCCTCAATACAGCAGCTATCCGACGTGGCATCGATTCAACATACACTGAGTGATCACTGAATTATGACCACCTATCTAATACTTTGTAGGTCTTCCTTTTGCCCTCAATACAGCAGCTATCCGAAGTGGCATCGATTCAACATACACTGAGTGATCACTGAAATATGACCACCTATCTAATACTTTGTAGGTCTTCCTTTTGCCCTCAATACAGCAGCTATCCGACGTGGCATCGATTCAACATACACTGAGTGATCACTGAATTATGACCACCTATCTAATACTTCGTAGGTCTTCCTTTTGCCCTCAATACAGCAGCTATCCGACGTGGCATCGATTCAACATACACTGAGTGATCACTGAATTATGACCACCTATCTAATACTTTGTAGGTCTTCCTTTTGCCCTCAATACAGCAGCTATCCGAAGTGGCATCGATTCAACATACACTGAGTGATCATTGAATTATGACCACCTATCTAACACTTCCTAGGTCCTTTTTTTGCCCTGAATACAGCAGCCATCCGACGTGGCATCGATTCAACATACACTGAGTGATCACTGAATCATGACCACCTATCTAATACTTCGTAGGTCCTCCTTTTGCCATTAGTACAGCAGCTATCCTACGTGGAATCGATTCAACATACACTGAGTGATCACTAAATAATGACCACCTACTAATACTTCGTAGGTCCTCGTTTCGCTCTCAATACAGCAGCTGTCCGACGTGGCACCGATTCAACATACACTGAGTGATCACTGAATTATGACCACCTATCTAATACTTCGTAGGTCCTCCTTTTGCCATCAGTACAGCAGCTATCCAACGTGGCATCGATTCAACATACACTGAGTGATCACTGAATTATGACCACCTACCTAATGCTTCGTAGGTCCTCATTTCGATCTCAGTACAGCAGCTGTCCGACGTGCGCATCAAGATGCCAAAAGCAGTTGGGAAGCATGGCCAACCAAGCTGTGTGTAATGCGGCATTTAATGCAGGTATGGAGGTAATTGGTTTATCCAGAGACCTGATATGCCGTTCCATGGTGTTCCTAAAGTGCTCTATGGGATTTATATCGTGGGAGTTCGGAGGACAATCGATTTGCTGGAAGTCTGAACTGCCTTTCTTAAACCATTCCAGCACAACATTGGACCTGTGGGCTTGGCGCATTGTCATTTTGAACGATACTGTCGCCCCTCTGAAAAAAGTACAACATTACTGGGTGTACAGAGTCAGCAAGCGATTCACGATAGTGGGTATCAATCATACGTCGTTCCACATGCAACAGGGGTCAAAGTTCTTCCCAGGTAGACAAACCCTACACCATAAAACAGCTTCCACCGGCTTCCACTGTGGAGACCATGAAGGATAGATCGAGTGACTCATGTTGTTTGCGCCAAATACATACACGGCAATTCACGGAGTGCAGTAGAAAACGCGCAGACCAGCACACTTTTTCCAGTCATCCGACGTCCAACTAGAATGATCTTTGCACCAGGCGAATCTTTTTGCGTCAATGAGCCGTGGTTAGGAGAGGATGTCTCCGGGTCATGTACTGTTATAGCCCATATGTGCGAACGTGCGACACATGGTCACGATAAATACCGTTCCAGGTTGACCTCTGTTGTACTGGGTACTCAACTGTTGAACAGTTCTGCGTCTGTTGGCCTGTAAGAGTCGTCGGACCCGGAGCTCACCTCTCACATCAACCTTTCGCTGTCCTGGGCAGTTTTGCCTCTGGAACGTTGTTTGACCATTTTCACGCCAGTCCTGATACACTTTACCTACGGCGGCTCACGAGCAACCCACCAGTTCAGCTCTTTGGGAAATCAAGGCACCGGCTCTCCAAGCTCTCACAGTATGTCCTTTCTCAAAGTCCGATAAATTCTTCAGTTTACCCATCACGCTCCGAAGTTTGCTACCTACTGCTCTACACACACCGCATACACCATACTGACAAAAGGCACCGGACACACCTTCAAAAGCAAATGAACAAATCCACTGCGTTGTTAAGATGCGCGGTACAGCTGCAAGCGGTACAAAAACATGCCTGCTTCTGACCGCGATCGTATCGCACTGCGACATTGAGTGAATATGTCGCTGAACTGATTTTGAGAAAGGAAAGATTGTTGGGTGTTATATTAGTGGGTTGTCCTTAAGAGAAACCGAGAGGCTTTTATACACTGAAGAGCAATTGAATTAGAGATACCTGTCTAGTAACGTGTAGCACCACCTTTCGCGCTGATGACGGCGGCGATTCGTCTCGGCATGTACTCGACAAGACAACGGAAGCGTTGGGAAGCCATACGGATCCACGACCCCTGAACAAGCTATCACAGTTCACGAAGATTTGATGGAGGAGGTCATCCCTCTCGATGGCATCACAGATGTTTCCGATTGAGGTCAGGTGACCTAGCTGGCCAAAGAAGCTAGGCCACGTCGGTGGAGTGTTCATCCAACCATTCGGATACAATTCGGGAGCGATGGCACGGTGCATTGTCTCGTTACAGGATGAGGTCCCAAGTGGGATGTTGAAGACGCACAAACGTGAGCAAATGGTCGTCCAGGATATCCAGGTAACGTTGACCTGCGAGGTACAATGTCATACGTACCAGGGATCTCATTTCAGTCCACGTAAACAGTCCCCAGACAAGAATGCAACCCCCACCAGCTTGAAGAGTACCCTGCTGGCAAGAAGGATCCATCGCTTCATGTGGTTTGCGCCGTATTCGTATCCTGCCATCCGCATGTACCAACGTGAATCTCGACTCATCAGTCCAGGCAACATTTTTCCACATGTGTAGGGTCCAGTGGCGATGTTCCCGCGCCCATGCTAATCTTTGCACCCTGTGATGTGTGGTCAGCAGCTGTACTCTCGTGGGACGATGGCTTCTGTACCCCATAGCGAGTTGATGGTTCTGCATGGTATGGCTGCTTACACGTTTTTGTGCACCATCGTTAAATTGCCGTGTGATTTCTTGCACTGTGGCCCGTTTATCCGCTGTTACAATGCGAGCTAGCCGACGATGACCCCGCTCATCCACCCTCTGTTGTCCACGGCAGTTGGCCCCTGCAGGGATGGTTTTACCGGATTCGATGTACTCACGGTGCACCCGTGACGCAGTGGCTCGTGAAAATCCCAGTGCCTGCACGACTTCCGAGATGGAGTGACCTATGCGTCGGGCCCTGACAATTTGCCCACGATCAAATGCGCTTAGATCCTACGTCTCACCCATACTGCGTCCGTCTCTTACTGATTCCCGTCGCATCACTCCTTATATTGTCGGATCGCTGCATACGTCATGTCGTATCCGTTTACAGGGCCGCCCACAGCGCCACATTTGCATAACGCCAGCTGTCTCTAATTCAATTGTTTTTCAGTGTACATACCGACATTAACTCTTTTGGATGTACTGAATAAGTGGAAGACTCATGGCGTGCCTGAAGCAGCAAAATGTACCGTTAGACCAAAGAAAATCAGTGATAGAGGACGTCGAAATCTCAAAAGAGTCGTTACAGCTAATCGACGGAGTACTGCATAAGACCTCAGTGTACAGGTGAGTAAAAATGCTGGAATCTCGGTATGTACACGTAACATTCGCAGAGAACTTCATTCAATGGGTTCGCGTGGTCGTGCGGCTGCCCACAATCCTTTCATCTCCACTCAGAATGCTACTCGTCGTTTAGCATGGTGTAAAGAACATTTATCGTGGACCGTAGATCAATGGAAACGGGTCCTATGGACTGATGAATCCAGATACACTATTCATTAGTCTGATGGCCGTGTGTGGGTATGGCGGCAGCCGGGGAACGCTATTTACCACAGTGTACTGTTCCTACGGTCAAGTTTGGAGCTGGCAGTGTACTCGTGTGGGGGTGTTTTTCGTGGTATGGTCCTGACCCATTGGTTATCGTGGGCAAACCTGTTAACCAGCACGTCTACCTCGAAATTCTGGACAATTATGCCTTACCAACTCTGTGGCAATACTATGGAACCGAGCCTTGTTTGTACCAGTAGGATAATGTACCGTGCCACAAAGCAAGGACTGTTATGGGATAGTTTGACGTTAATTCCGTATCGTGTGTGAATTGGCCAGCACAGAGCCCTGATCTTAATCTCGTAGAGCACCTATGGGATGAATTAGAGCGCGCATAAGAAGTTTGGAACCAAGGCCTGCTACTAAGCAACAGTTAGCGGCGGCATTATGTACTGAATGGAAGCGGATACCTATCGCTGTGCTCCAAAACCTTGTCGAAAGCCTGTCTCGAAGTGTCAGTCCATGCATTAAGACCAAAGTTGGACCGACACCGTACTAATGTATGTTAATAAATGCTATGTTGTGTTTCTCTTCTAGGTGTCCGGTGACTTTTGTCAACATAGTGTATATGCTACGTCGGTCGGCTAATCGGGCCCTCTAGGAAATCACGTGGCGAAAAGGCAGCATCCACTTTCGGTAGCGTGATCGTAGTTCAGTGATCACTCGGTGTAGAGTTATTACTTCTAGAGGACGCCAAGAATTAAAGCCAAACGGCGAATACATAGCATCGTTCTCTTTGAGAGCAGCTTCATTATGGCTATTTAAGAACCCTATAGGCTCAGTAACAGGATTATTAAAATTCCTGCTGAGTAATTAAATTCCGTTTTTACGCTTTCCAACCGTAGGTTGAAGAAGATATATATGTTCCAGCTTTGTCCGTCTCTCTGTCTGTCCGCACGATAACTCGCGAAAAAATGGTCCGATTTCGATGAAACCTTAGTACCTGGTAGGGAACAACCTGGGGACCAACCCTATCGAAAATGGGCGAAATGGGGTCAAAGGTCATGACATAGGAGCGGGATCCATTGCATCATCCTTATGCGTCATAACTTACGTAAAAATACTTCGATTGCGACAAAACGTTATTATGTTGTTTCGAAGGCATACTGAACCAGTTCTATTGAATATCATTGAAATGGTGTCAAAGGTCAGGGCACAGGAGCGCGATTTATTCCACAGCCTTTATCCTCATAACTTGACTAAAAATGCTTCTATTGCGACAAAACTTTAATATGTTGTTCCGGAGGTATACTGAACGAATCAATAGTAAGGGTGTGGATGAGGGTTTGTGTGCGCGCGATTTCTGGTATGTTGAAAAGCGTATCATAATCAATGCATTGCATTATTTTACTAACTCGTTGCTGTTGGTTTGTTTGGGTGGTTTAGCGACCACTGTGAGCAACTCGATGGGCTATAAGCAGTATCCTGTCCCTAATTTAGGGCCAGTGGTTCCAGGGAAGGGAGAGAGACAGCGCCGTAACGTAAACACAGCATCCATGCCTCACTGCAATTCGAACCCGATACCATCTCGGACAAATGATCAGAACTTCAAAATATCTTTATTGCCATAAAACCATATAAACAATATTTACAGTAAGTTCACCGGGAACACTTGCCATTTTGGCATATTTTACACGGAAGACAAAAAGACTCAACAAACATACAGTATTGCGAAATTACAATGACAGAACACAGAAACGAGATCAATTTAACATTCTCCGTCTACCACAGAAAGCCAAAAAAAAAAAAAAAAAGAAAGCACCAGGTAATTCACAATAATGAACATTAAAATTAAACAAAACACAAAATCTGTAAAACTGAACATTGTCAAAGGCCGCACAAAGTTAAAAATATTTAAGCATGTCATTCATGAAAAAAAAACATCAAGCCAGGAAAAAAAAACCTTGCTCGTAACATGTACGCTACCACTAACAACATGATATACTGTTTTTTTTTCTGCCAGGCTGTAAAACTATATTTTACGACAGACATATTAATTCATTAAGAATCATGAACCAAAATAAGCGTAAACCTTAACTCTAAAAAACCTGCTTAAAGCGGGTACGCTGCTTCTAATACAAAAATAGGCTCTTCTGTCTGTCTGTAAGTACCTCAATATTACATAAAAGAAAAAATATCGCTAAGTGAGACTATGAGCAACATAATTCGCAACAAAAAAAAACATTATACATACGAATCAGTTTCACTTGAAAACAAAAATCATCTACTTCTCAATCTATAAACACAGACGTTTTTCATCAACAAGTTGCGGAAAAAGTAGGTGAGTAAAAATCTCGTAGCATTAGATGCAACAAACAAACAAAAAAGACTCATCATTCAGATGTGATAAATACAAAAAATTCAATGTACAGGATATATTGCAAATGTTGCTAAATTCAATGGGAAGAATCGTAAATTAGAAGTACAGAAAACTGCATGACATTACAACAAATGAGCATTACATTATCTTAAAGAAACCGTCATTTTCATACAGAGAAAGTACTTATTGCTAGACAAAAACTAAATAGCTAAATTAGTCTGTCACTTTAACAATAGGCTTGCAAAGACAAATACTACAACTGAAAAAAAAAACTCCAGACATAGTAAAATTCTTATTAACCACTATGGGTTCGATAATGCAGAAAAAAAGACCATTATGTTATCGCTAGACAGTGCAAGCAACTTCAAGCATTCAATTTTCCCCAACAATAAATACAAAATCCAGTTATAAACGCGAATGATTAGGAAAAACCTTAACAGCACATGACGGTGCAACGTAATAACATAAAATACTCTCACGTGACACTCAATGAAGCAGAACAATTCATAAGACACTAACTTTATGAAATTGAACAGAGAAACGTAACTAGGTAGTCAAATAAAACGACATATTACCCAACAGTAATTTATGGAAAAAGAGGTTATGCCGAACACTTCGTCGGGCAACTAACATGCGTAAATATACAAAAATACTCACAACATAGTGCAAAAAAAACCCAAAAAACCAAAAAACGCTCCAGTACAATACGAAGGCAGAGATCGGACCACAACAAAATGTCGTGGACGTTACACGGTTAGTGTTACAATACCATTATTCGTATTAAACCAGATATGACTTGGGGACCACTTAGCATGAAAACTGTCAAGACTGTTACTCGTCTCTGCAGTATCATACTCGACCTGCAATATCGCAGTCACAGACTGACGGTATCTGCGACAAAGAAAACGTCTTGCCACGTTATAACGTCTAAGGGTAGGACAATCGACACTAATATGATAGTACTGATAAATTGTATATTTTGCTTGCAATATGAGAAAAATGCATACAGAATTGTGTGATGAAGCAGATGGGTGATGTGAGCGAAGAACATTATAATGAAACATGGTATGTAAAGAAGCACAAACATTCTGAAGCAAAAGAAACATCAATGAAAACAAAGGCTGTAAAAACAAGCACATCGAGTAAGAGTGAAATACATCTCCCTCTGTATTGCAAAAATAACATAGTGACGATGTAAGATGCCGAAAACGATGAAGGGTGCGTGGGGTTAATAAGCGACTATGTAGATGTAACCAATGGATATCCCTTGCCTTTGGAGAAGCCAAGGCGGTTAGTGGATCACTCCATGTTGCTGGTACTTCTGCCTCTGGCACGGAGGGAATCTGCATTGGATCGGTAAAATATGTAATGAAATGCCTATAAATGAGTTTAGCAGATACTTGATGTGGAAGAAACGGCTGGTCATCTAGATAAATAAGGAACGGGAGACTGAGTGAGGCTGATGAGTTCTGAATAAGGCCATTCTGATTGGCAAGTTGTGGGTAGAGTCTCTGAATGCAAATCTGGATATGCCGAAGTTGAGCACGATGAACAGGGGTATCTGCAAACAAGGGAGAAATGCGAGAAAGAGGTTTCCAAAGGAGATCAATGTCAACGAGTTGAGAGACCTTCACAACTCCACTGGCAAACCATGAGGAGTAGTGAAGGTACGAAGAGGTAGAAGAGTAGATAGCAGAGGAGAAGAAGAGGGGTTCTGCAAGGAGGTCATTAGTAGTGGAAGGGGGGAGTCGGACAGGATTCAGGGAGCGCCAAAGGGTAAGTGCAGACTTGTAAGTGTCAGGGAAATGAGTGGGAATGAATGGGAACAGGTCCATTCGCAGAAAAGTTTGAACTGTAAGGTGGGGACTCCGGGGGAAGAACAGAGTATCGATAATGGTTTGCGTTGAAGAAAGAGGCGTTGAAAAAATCTTAAGAAAGTTATGAAGATGAAAGGCTTGAAATTTTCGAGTGATATCAGCAAGAGAGAGACCACCATACGAAATCGGAAGAGAAAGCGTGGAGCGATGCACCCAATGAATAATATTCCAAATGAAGTCCACAAAAGTTCTCTGCAGATGATTCAGCAAGAAAGGTGGCGGAAGGTGAGCAATCCAGCTGTGAAACAATTTCGGTTGCACAAACACAGTTAGTAGCATTGCCCGACTAAAAAATGAAAGAAAGGGTTTGAGCTGACGGAGAGGCGCAAGTCTTCGATTAATTCGATGAACGAGGGGGTTCCATGCTGCAGCAGCAACCGCCTCCGGTTTTCCGAAGTGCACACCAAGAAATTTGACTACGTTGGAAGACCATCGGGCACCCCACGGACGGTCACCACGGGTCGCCCACGCTCCCGTCCATAAACCTGAGCATTTTTCAGTGTTTAAGGCTGATCCAGAAATTACGGCATATTCGTTATATGTTGATAATAAGATTCCAAACGAAGATTCTGTTCGTAAAAATAACGTCAAGTCATCGGCATATGCAGTCAAGACAGTATGATGGTGCCGGGTGCACACAACTCCACGGGGGACAGAAGAAAGAAGTCGGAAACGGAGACAGATTAGAAGAGGTTCAAAACAGAGTGCAAAAAGTTGACCCGACAGGGGACAGCCCTGCCGGATACCGTTAGAATAAGGGATAGCAGAAGTAATAAAAGTCGAAGTACGAACCCGAAAAAAAGAGTTTGAATACAGATTAGAAAGAGCCTGGCAGAAGGAGGGAGGGAATCCAAAGCGTTGAAGGACAGTAAAGATATAAGTATGGTTAATGGAATCAAAAGCCTGTCGTTGATCAATATTAAAAATAGCAAGGGGTTCTGCTAGCTGGGATGCGAGAGTGTTAAGATCGCGGATCGTGGTAATATTAGAAGCGATAGAGCGGGTGGGAACAGTGTAAGTTTGGTCAGGATGAATTAAATAGGATAGAACAGGATTCAGACGGAGTGCGAGTAGTTTAGCAAAGATTTTATAGTCGGTATTAAGTATAGAGATGGGTCGCCAGTTAGATAAAATACCAAGATAGCCAGATTTAGGAATAAGGCGAAGCAGAGCAAAGCTGAAAGCATTGGAAGAAGAACTTGAAGACGAAAAAGGAAAGTATAACAACTGAGGAGAAGTGGCATGAGATAAGGAAGGAATGTTTTGTAGAATTTTAAGGAAAGCCCATCCTCTCCTGGTGAGGAACGATCATTTAAACTGTAAATCGAATTACGGATTTCTTGAGGGGTGATCTGAGCATTTAGAGAGGACACATAGCATTCAGGAACTTGCGGAAGGTCTTGCAAAAGTGGTGCAGAAGAGGCTGGCTGTGTTAATGTACGTTGAAAACGTTGGCTATAATACGCATGAGTTTGATTACATATAACATATGGGTCAGTAGTTACTGAGCCATTAGAGAGGGTGAGTTGTACAATGGTATTATTTTTTTCCTTCGTACCTCGAGGGAACGGAGACTGCGAAAAGGATCTTCTTCAAATCTGAGAAATGAGTATTTCAGACGGGTCAGTACATTTGAAACAGAGGCTTGAAGACATTCTCGTAATTTCGTTTCAAGGAGATCATAATCCGATGAGGTTCGTGGGATTCGCTGAAGCGCGCGCCGGAGACTGTCCACAGTCATATTACGCCGGGTTCTGATAGTAAAAGAATATTTCTTCGCAAAAGCTACAACAGATTGTTTTGTCGAGATCCACAGAGCCGCTGGGTCGGAAACAAAAGACAATTGAGTAACAGCTTGAGTGATAATAAGAACAACTTCAGTATTAAAATCAGGATCTTGAAGACATGAATCATCTAAAGACCAAACACTCGGCCGTGGAATACCAATAGACTGAAAACAGAGGGAAAGAATAACTGGCTTATGGTCTGAAGAAACAGAAGGTGCGTGATTGACTGAAATAATAGACGGACGAATAAAACGGGAGACATAAAATCGATCAAGTCTGGCTGCAGCACAATTTAAATGAATAGGGGGGAACCAAGAAAACTCTCGTTCAGTTGGGTGTAGATATCTGAAGGCATCTTGGAGGTCAAAGTTGAAGACAATCTGAGAGAGCTGAGAAACTAAAGAATGACGGCTTTCATGTGAATTATCTCTATCAACGTAAGGTTGAAGTGTACAATTAAAATCACCAGCAAAAAGAATAAGGTCTGAGGGAGGAATATTCGCAAGAACGGCAGCAACATGAACCAGGAGATCAGTAGCTTCATTATTATTTTGAGGTACATGAATATTTAATAGATGAATTCGACTGGACTGAAGGCAAAACGAAATACATTGAAAAACTCCCAGGCGGCTCTGGGACTCGACAATATTCTGTAATATAGAGTGAAATCGGGAATGAAATGCTATTGCAGTTCCGGACCCAACATGTGTCCTGTAATTATGATAAAAAACATAAGGCCAGCGGCGCCAGCGAGCAAAATTGATTCCTGCCGAACAGTTAGTCTCTTGCAACATTAGAACATCCGCCTTTAAAGGTTGGACATCTTCAAAAGCCAATGCGTTTGCTGCTGACGCCGCTAAACCTCGGCAGTTAAAAGAAACAAATAGTACCTTAGAGTTCATTTTGGTGGCTGCAAAACCCCCTCAACTCGTTTATCAAGCATTGTTAATAAATAACGAATACGTCGACAAAATAAGTGCACTTTTGGTGTGGTAGTCGAGTGCTTGTGGAACAGTTCATGTAAAAAAGATAACTGTGAAACCAATTCCGGCACTTTAGACAGATTTTTCTGAATGCAAGGAATTTTCATGATGCTAGTTCTCTTAGGAACCGCATACAGAGAGACTAGTTCGAAATAAGATAATGGCGTAACTGGCACTTCTATATCTGTAAGATATCTATCAAAGTCTTCCGCACACTCTGGATATGGTTCAATATCAGAATGTGTCGACGTGGTGCCACTCAGATTATCAGGTATTTCCATGTCAACCTCCTGATAGCTCACACTGGTTTCAGGCTGTTTTAGGGTTGAAGTGGAAGAGTTGCTTCGTTCAAGACTCGGCGACTGAGAGGGTCCACCAGAACGTGTCGCTTTCGAGCTGGACCTGGTTTGTGGTCGACCTCTCTTTTTCTTAGGAGATGTCGGGGTCAAAGGTCTCTTACACGTAGTTGTAGAAACTCGTGTTCCCCCCGACGGTGGCAAGGCAGGGTAATCTTCTAATTGATAACCACTATCAGGTACTTCCACAGAAGGGGATCGCTGAGCTGCAGAGTTATGAATAATAAGACTCTGAAATGTGCTGTCTGTACTCAACATAGCATCATCTACTGATTCCAGGTTTGGTGTCCGGGCAACTGACGGCTCAGAACAGAATGATGACTCAACAGCTCCAGGATTTGAAGTAGAATTATTCTGCACATTTCTGTGAGGACACGAGGTCACCCGATGCCCTTCCCCTTTACAATAAAAGCACTGCATTCCTGCAAATAAGTCAAACGTGTATTTTCTTGAGTCTGTAATAACCTCAACGGAGGTAGGCCTGTCCTTCAGAGCCTGTTCCGTAGGGAAAATCACCCTATACTGACGACGTCCTCCTTGCACATAGGCATAGGGGGTGTTTAAGCCTGCAGCAGAGAGAAATTTTGTTGTACCTACTACTCTGCCGATGGAACTAAGCGCATCTACTAATAGTTCATCAGGAAGTCCCGAGGGAACGGGTGTCAGAGTGACGGTAACAGGGCGCTGAATAGAAGGTGTCGGTTGCAGATGCACAGTACCAATGTCTACACCACATTGAAGAATTTTTTCAACAGCAGCTTTTAGGGTAAAGCGCACTTCGATTCCCCCACCAAAACGGATGGCTGATTTGATGGATTCTCTGGAAACAACCATTGAAATTGCATCCAGGTACCGAGGGATTGGGGTGTCCTTTAGGGCAGGAACATAAACAGTGAAAGATAAATTTTCTGAGAAACGCTTACCTAGAACAGAGTCATCCGGAACTTTCAGTCGTAAAACTTTATCCACACGTGTAATCGTATATTGAGAGTCTATTGAAGCTGCAGAAGGTACATTCGCAGGACGGACAGCAGTCGCATAGGTGCTGAGAGGGGGTGGGGGTGGGCCATCGGCTCCGACCCCTTCATGCACAATTTGTTCCACAACACTTAACACACTTTCCGAAGAATGACAGATCACAGTGGAGGTATCCATTACTGATATATCCTGGGAAGCAGACACACTGGTCGTTGATATAGAAGATTCGAGTAGAATAGGCACAGAAGCATCAGACGTCGACTTAGACGCTGAGGTCGTAATCATCTTGACTACTAACACAGAACTTAAACTAAAACCTAGTGTTGCGGCTTGCAACACTAAAAACAAAAGAACCCACCTTCAACAGTATGCTTGAAGGCATAGGTACTCTCCTTGAGTAACCTTGTAACACTGAAGTGAGTAACTGACCTAGTCACCCACGTCGGTGGAAAATACACCAAAAAAAATAAAAATAATAAAGGCTGTCCCAACGAATTTGTAGGTTCAACTTAAGCATACAACATTCACAAAACTAAATAACATAAAAAACCTAACAGGAAAACTCCCAAAAACAACTAATATCACTCAAAGTGCAGGAGCACAAGTAAACGTGACCGCCCGATCAGAAGCCAACGCTTAGACCACTGCGTCACCGGAAAGGCAAACTCAGTCTTCAGGTCCCAACCTGCAGAAGGGTCCGAACAGGCGCACCTTTTTGAGCTCAAATCTCTATATGTTTAATTTTTTAAATCCCATGTTTCTCTAGAAAAGTACAAAACACAACCGAATAAGCAATTCAAATCATGACATTAATACTCAATGGGTTCGATCACATTCTGGCTGTCCCAAAAAGAGCTTGAAGATAGAAATAAATAAAAATAACTCGCTTAATATTAATAAAACAGTTATGCACCTGTAGAAGGTAGCTCGCAGAACAAAGTAAGAAATACTTTGAAATCAAAGGGGTTGGGGAGGGGATGCAGAATCTAAAAGGCGCCGTTTAACAAAATACTGGAATGGTAACATAGAAAGCACCTGATGTGGATTAGAGACTATTACAGAGCTCATGCATTCTCGACACTGCTCGCAGTGTTTCGTAACCACTATCCGAAGTGGAAACACACTATGGAATCAGTGACTCCGTAGGATATATTGGAATAAATTAAAGAATCAGCTACTTCATTGTTCAATATTGGAATAAATTATAGTTTTATTTACTTAAATCTGTTTCCAATCCAATGGCAGAGCTGGATATCAGTACGTTTCGTCCCTGCTCATGACTAAGAACGAACTCTACTCCAAATTTGGCGAAAAGCGAAAAATCTCACGCAGCGTATAAACAATGGATGTACATTAGCTTATCAAAATGTATGGACTGATTCGTTTTCTGAATACGGCCCAGGAAAACACAAGTGTTGGGAAACTGCTGGCCACCAGCTGGCAGTGATGGGTCACTGGTGGCTGAAATCTGCCGCTTACGGCACGGTACCGGTCCGTCGGGGGTAGCGCCTTGAGCTGGCAGCCATTGATGGCCCTGCAGCATCGCGATGAATTGCGGGCCTCCAAGCAAGTGCCACTAGTGGCCCGTAGCTGGCAACCGAAGCAACTGGAGTGCTCATGCACAGAAGCAATAGGTGCTGTGTCTATCGTGGTACCAGTTAGTTGAAGACGACGCTGTCGCCATCGTGTTATTTTAGTGGATGTTAAGGGAGGGGGGGGAGCCATATGTAGAGAACCGAATTAATTTCTTAATGAAATGCCACATCGACTAAGATTACCGTCGGAAGAAAAACGTATAAATAATTATTAATGAACTGTAAAAAATAGTTAATTACTTTCATGTATTTATAGAAACTCATTTCGTAGCAAAATTCCTGCACCAACACACAAAGAATCGAGAACACAGACAGCCATGAAATACATCCACTCCATTCCCATGAATAACAAGAAATAATTTCTGTATAATCTTTAGTTTCAACATACACTAAACCGCTTGAAACAAAAGTCCCGGAAAGACATTAAAAAATCGTTAGTTTGGAAAAAAATAAGAATTATACGAGTACAAAATTTATCAATTATTTGAAAAAAAGAAAAAAAAAAAAATATGTGGATATAATATAGGCCTACTCATCCATGGGTTGAATACACAAGATTGGAGGAATTCGATGCAAACAATAACGAAAAGTAAAATAAAATATCTTTCCTCTTTAAAACAAACGCAGCTCCGGACAGCGGAAAGGAAAGATACAACGTTAAAAATGTAACAGAATGGGACAAGAACGGGTAAATATGTTAATTAAACAATCGCCTTTCAAGACCACAAAACTTTTTTTTTTTTTGATTGGAGGTTTAACGACCACCGTGAGCAACTCAATGGGCTATAAGCAGTCGCCCGTCCCTAATTTAGGGTCACTGGCTCCAGGGAAGGGAGAGAGCCAGCACCGTAAGACAAACACAACAACCATGCCTGACGGGATTCGAACCCGGACCACTTACGGACGAATGATCAGAGGCCAGCGCCTTAGACCACTGCGCCACCGGGGCGGCACCCAAAACTTTGGAAAAGCCTTTTCATTTCATTTATTTCGGGGTTACATTTGACCATGTTACATTTCAAAATCAATTTTATAACATATAACATTAAGAAAAAACAATATATAAATAAAAATAGTTAGTACACTCGTTGAAAATGAGTGAAGTTCCCTTAAGGTAAATAAAAAACAATCGTTACGTTGAAAAAATAAATTTGTGAATTATATGAAACGCAATTTATGAAAAATGCCTCCCAATATTGTAAAAATGTAAAGAGAACCCTTCGTTTCACATCGCGCAGGAAAGAGGCTCACCTTCAAACAGAGACTTACGCGTGGCAAACCATTGTAGTGGCTAGATCACCAGCTTTGCAAGTAGACTGTTGTTGGTTCGTTTCCAGCCAGATCTAAGTGGGCATTTTCCAGGACCTGTTATGATTTACCCATCGCCGTTCCGTCATGCGAAAGTTTCGAAAAAGAAAAGTAGTTGCCATTGGGAAACTGCGGTTGTCATTTTTTTTTTTTTTTTTTTTTACGGCTACTACTGGGAAATTGGCAGACAAGATTCAGCAAGCCATCAGTTACGTCAGGTGATTGCTGGCTGCCACTGCAGGGAAACTAACGGACCACGCTAGGCTAACCACCATTTATGGCACGTGCTTGCAGGGCTACTTAAGGGCCGCTTGTGGCAGCCACTGCCTGTGATGGATAGCTGATGACCGTGTTCTAGCATATGACAACTGATGAGGTGCCAACTGTTGGCCATGTGCTGGCCTGAACTGCTGGCAGCCAGTGCTGGCTCGATTACTGGCCCAGCAACACTGTTTTTGCTGGGTGGCATCGTTTTTGCCTTTAGCTAACCTACAGCCAGGAATTTACAAACGATGATTTGTCTCAGATGAGATTTATTACCTTGAATGGGCAAATTATTATATACACCCTATAATAATATGCGAAATAGAATCATCGCGTCCAGTCACGTGTGACGCTCAAATTGTCAATGCCAATTAATACCACAGGTCTCTACGTATTGGATAGCCTAGTGGTCAACGTTCGTGAAACCTCAGGTGTGATTCCATCCAGGTACGAACCACTAAATGTCCGCCGTGCGTCGGATGGGCACGTTAAGCCGCCGGACCCTAGGTACTGGCCCCTCAGTAATAAATAAGAGCGTCTTCCTCCCCTTTCTACCTCGCTTCCGTGTCACTTTCCGATCGGGCACTCCAGCCCAAATCTCCTGGCTTCCTGTTTCTAAGGGCTTCGACGTCCTATCGCTGAGGCTTCGACGTCCTATCGCTGAGGCTTCGAAATCCCCTATCGCTGATTTTCTTTGGTCTGCAGGTACGTTTTGCTGCTTTATGCACACCATGTGCCTTCCACTTATTCAGTACATCCAAAACAGTTGACTTAGGTATGTTTAAAAGCCTCTCGGTTTCTCATATGGACAACCCATTAATATAACACCCAACAATCTTTCCTTTCTCAAAGACAGTTCTCTCCCGCCGGAACATTTTTACTCAACCTCACAGTGCGATATTATCGCGGTCAGCTGCAGGCTTGTTTTTATACCGTTTGCAGTTGTGCCGCGCATCTTAACAGCGCAGCGGATCCGTTCATTTGAATTTCAAGGGGGTGTCCGGTGACTTTTGTCAATATAATGTATATTCCCAACCTCCTCTCGTGATAAACGGCTGAGACGGAATCGTAGGTTTCCGGGGCAGCCAGCAAACCATGCTTGGACGAGCTCACTGTAGAAGAAGGAATTCTTATTAATTCCAGACAATGTGAGAAAGAAGCATCGCACATTATTTTCGAGACTCACGGTCAGCATACTTATTTTTACGTTAGAGCGCCAACGTGCAAGTACAACACTTTTTTCGATGGTGAATTTTTCGGACCATGGGCGTACTGATAGCCCCCGCAACACCCGTGGTGCGGGGAGGGGGGTGGCTCACGGTTAAGAGGTTCTCTAGCCTCAGGAGAAGGATTTTTCAAAAAAAATTGCGGGAACTTCATATGAAACTGGTTAAAGGAAAAGCCAGGAATTTTAGATGGCAGCTTTGAATGAAGTATTTAAAAGAAAAGAGATTTTTGGTATTTTTTTTCCCTAGTAAATAAGAAATCTTCAAGAAATAATTTTCGCTTTAGTTTATAAAAATTGGGTAACGAGAGAGAAAGCAGCTATTCCGGAGGACTTGTGGGCCCCCTTTTCACTTCCATAGCAATAGTTCCTATACATGTATTGCGGGGACCGGAAGGTAATGTCGTTTTTAGAAAAGAAGAGAAACACTGTAACAGGAGAAATTGATTTCTTAATCAATTACATAATCGCCATCATTATCGATCACACTTGCCCATCGTGAAACCTAACTTTTAATGCCGTCTATATAAAAAGACGTTGGCTGTTATGCAAAGAAGTCCGAGAGCCCCGTTTGACATCATCAATATTGTGGAATCTTTTCGCATTAAGAGAGTGCTGCAGAGATCTGAACAAATGGTAATCAGATGGTGCAATGTCAGGGGAATAAGGGGGATGGGGTAGAATTTCCCAGCCATAATCTTTGATCGTCTGCTGGGTCCATCTCGCCGTGTGAAGTCTCTCGTTGTGATGCTGGAGAATGACACCTTTTCTGTTGCCCAGTGCTGGATGTTTTACAGAAAAAGCTTGCTTCTAACGATCCAGTTGTTGATAATAGAGGTCTGCCGTTAAGGTCTATCCGGGTTCCAAGAGCTCAAAGTGAGCTATGCCAGCGGTAGTCTACCAAACACAGAGGAAAACCTGGAGAAAGCCAGTGGTTTTTGCGCTTGTTGTTCACGTAAAGAACCCACTATTTTCATCTCCAGTGACAATTCGATGAAGAAATGGATCCCTTTCCTGTCGGCTGAGCAAAGAGTTGCAGATGGTGGAACGCTGGGCTTTGTTGTCAGGTGAAAGTTGGTGTGGGACGCAAACTCCTTGTCTATAGACCTGTCCTACGTTGCAGGTGCTTTTGAACAGTAGACCTTGATGCATTAAGATGTTGGGATAGTTCATCAATGGATTAAGATGGTCTGTAATATGCTGCACTGTTGCCCTTCTGTTGTCTGTTACCAATCTGGACACTCTCCGTCCCGCCCGAGCAGTCACTTGTCGCTGACGACCAGACGTTGCTCGTGGAGATCCAGTCTTTTGGCTGACAGTCCAGTCTTTAAACACTTTAACAACAGCTGATCTGGAACATTTCACGAATGCGGCGGTTTCGGCGATACTCGCTCCATGGCTCCGAGCTCCTACAATCATCCCACGTTGAAAGTCCGTCAAATCGCATTTTTTACCCATCTCGTCACCCAAAAATCACCTCGACTACTGTCGCAAGCACTAAGCTTTGCCTTTTTATACTAGCCTCGCCCTCTGCGGCAACAGCGTGCAGCCATAGCTCATTTGCTTAAAACTGTCAGGTGGTCATAATAAAGTGGCCACTCAGTGTATATTACACTTCTTTGCCCATAACAACGCATCCTTCAGAATATAATGAGCTAAACGGTGTTCTTCGCTGAAACAAAAAAACCAGACTTGTGTCATTTTTTTTTTTTTGTAACAGAGTCAAAGGAAAAGACTTTTACTATGTGTGCAAAACATTGTAACGTTATGTTAAGTGTTTTTTTTTTTTTATTATTCAAGAGTAAATAATTTCAGTAATTTTACTCTTTTGGTGATAGAATTCTTAATTGTTACTTTTTAATTTGCTTACTTATGTTCTGTATTTTCGTATAAATTGGAAAAGGGCGTTAATCACGGTCACACCAGAGGCGTAACTACCAACCCGCGGCTGCGGGGGTGGAGGCAGGGCGCTGGTAACGAAGGGGCGCACTGCAGCTTCCAGTTATAATTTTATGAAAAAATTCGAACACGCACAATAATTAACCCAAAGACTCATCTTTTGCTTTAAGGCATTTTAACTAGGCATTTGTTTAGCAGCTTTACCTAAACAAATGCCTAGTTTATCTTCTAAGACACCTGAATGTCCTACCGATTGAAAGTGTGACTTCGGGTTGTAATACGATTGCTCTGCAATGGGTTGTAAATAATACGATCGCTCTCCAATCGCCCTCTCTCTGCGCTGCTGAGGAAAAACGCGAAGCTACAGTGAGATTCCCCGTGGAGGATGTGGGAAAACAGACAGTTACCTAGGATTACGTGCACGACAGGCGTCAGCATTTATTCACAGCAGCCGCAGATATGCGATCTGTAAGAGGGTGATTTCTTCAAGTAATTTATTTTAGTTTTGGATAAAGCAATTACACGTATGTCAATATATATTACTTAAAAAGTTAAAACTGCAGGGCACTAGGTACCACCATTACTTTTGCAGATACTCTCCCTGACTTCCTAATCCCCCCCCCTTCCAGCCACCACCACACACACACCACGAAAAATACATCCTCCATCGTGTTCGAAATCGTGGGGAAATTACTGTGCATAGGGGTGCTGAAGTAAATCTTGCGGAAAGGGCGGGGGGGGGGGGGGCACGTCGTGCTTGTTACGCCACTAGGTCACACGGCCGATACGTGTTTAATATGTGTGATGATGAGGCATTTCAAAGAGGCTGGCCTTAATTCGCTAAAAGAATAACATACTGTATTTGCATGTTATCATTAACTTTGGCGTAAGTGTATTGTAATACTTTGTAATATTGGTATAAAACTAAGTAATCATTGTAATCACAACATACACACATTTGTGTTACACGCAATAAAGTATAACACTTTTGTTTTTACGAAAAATACCTATAGGTTTCAAAGAATTTGAATTACAGGACACCCGTAAAATCTAATGTGATCTGGAATGTAACAATTGCAGTAACTGAAAGCAAATGCATTTTCGTGAAAGGGGCCTCTAAGGTATTTTTTCCGGAAAGGGGCGGGGGAGTTTTTCAGATAAGCCACTGTTCCGGAATTACGTCTCCTCGCCCGCGCGGAGACAGTCTCCCTACTGAACTGAGCCGCCCCGGTGGCGCAGTGGTCTAAGGCGATGGCCTCTGATCATTCGTCCGAAAGGGGTCCGGGTTCGAATCCCGGTGAGGCATGGATGTTGTGTTTGTCTTACGGCACTGGCTCTCTCCCTTCCCTGGAACCAGTGACCCTAAATTAGGGACGGGCGACTGCTTATGGCCCATTGAGTTGCTCACGGTGGTCGTTAAACCTCGAATTAAAAAAAAAAAAAAACTGAACTGCACCGACTTTTTTTTTTTTTGATTGGAGGTTTAACGACCACCGTGAGCAACTCAATGGGCTATAAGCAGTCGCCCGTCCCTAATTTAGGGTCACTGGTTCCAGGGAAGGGAGAGAACCAGTGCCGTAAGACAAACACAACATCCATGCCTCACCGGGATTCGAACCCGGACTCCTTACGGACGAATGATCAGAGGCCATCGCTTAGACCACTGCGCCACCGGGGCGGCCTGCACCGACTTCGGCTTATCGCTGCAACTTGTTGTTTGACTCTTTAAAAACTCAGTCGTACGTCATAAGGTTCACAGTCAAAAAATCAAGTGGTTTTCCTTGCTCTCCAAAGGTTCAGAAAAATAAATAAATAAAAGGCGAATCCGTCCTTTTAGGTAGAAAACGAAAACTACCCAGCAAAAACACAAGTGCTGGGAAACTGCTGGCCACCAGCTGGCAGCGATGGGTTACTGCTGGCCGAAATCTGCCGCTTACGGCCCGGTAGTGGTCCGTTGGTACAATTTTTTTCTACCCTTACGAAGCTGAAGTAAATCTTGCGGAAAGGGCGGGGGGCTCATCAATTACATGAATCTGACTTTTATGAAAAATACCTCGTAATATTATAAAATGAAAGAGGGAAGCATTCGATTACACATTGCATACCAAACAGACAGCTTTAAGCATATGCTCGAGCGTGGCAAATTAGTCCGGTCGGTAGAGAGCCCAACGGCCCAGGTTCAAATCTACTCAGATACAAACGGGTGTTTTCCGATCTGTTGAGAAAATTTCCCCAGCGCAGTGCGTTAATTCACAAGCTTCGTAAGGGTAGAAAAAAAAAATTGTAGCTTTGAGAAACTGCGGTTATCTTTGCGTTTTTTTTTTTTATTATTATTATTATTATGGCTACTACTGGGAAATTGGCGGACAAGATTCGGCAAGCCACCAGTTACGTCACGTGGTTGCCGGCTGCCACTAACGGCACACTAGCGGACCACATTAGGCTAGCCATCATTTCTGGCACGTGCTTTCAGGGCCACTGAAGGGCCACTTGTGGCAGCTACTGCCTGTGATGGACCACTGATGGCCCTGTTGTGACATATGACAACTGATGGGGTGCCAACTGTTGGCCAGCTGTTGGCCTGAACTGCTGGCCCTTCTGTTGGCCGCCCGGACATTTTATTGACGGTTCGGCAGCGGCAACATAGTGCTGGGCCAGCAAGACTGTTTTTGCTGGGTTATAAACGAAACTTTTCATCTGACGAATAACGTATAACTGAAGAAAATGAACGTTATCAGATATAGGAGTCTGCCGGGACTGCAAGAAATTAACGTATAAATGATAAAAACCTATAGTCCGTGCTCTACTGTCAGGGGCGTATTGGGTCCACGAAAGCAGGCCGGGAATTTTAGCCCTGTGGTCCACTTCAGAAACTTACGACCAAAAGGGATAACGTAACAAGAGCGGTTCCAGGAGAGAGATTGTTTGCGTGAAGAGAGAGTGAGACAAGAAAAGCTAGGTGCAACCTTCCACGATTAAGTCAAAGACAAGAATAATTACAATAAAACTTCTATGAGTCGAATTTTTCCATAACCCGAAGAATTTCGGCATTTTGCCTAAAAAATTATCTTTTTTCGTAGATTTTTTCTTTTATAAGTCGAATTTCTTAAACTCGAATTTTTCTATAACTCGAAACGTTATTTCGTGTTTTGTCGGGAAAATCGTAAATATCGTATTCTAAAACTCGAATTAAGAAAAAAAAAAAAAATAATAATAATCCACCTGTTGCTAGCCTTGTAGGTGCTGGGGGTCAAACAAGATACAGAAGGCATTTGATGCAGTAAACGCATTAAGACTTTTTGCTGAATCGAGAGAGACAGTTGGCACTAACGTCTTTCAAGCCATTTCTCATTTGCATAACTTTGTGTTGAAAGAAAGTCAAAGTTCAAAACGGCAAGCCAAACTGACAGATTTTTTAAATAAAAGCCAGAGGTATGTAAGTTTAAATTTTCATCTGATTTGTGCCTCAATTTTTGTGAACTACTGTACATATTATCAGCAAATAACAGTATAAAAACTTATATGCACAGCAATATTTTTTTGACAATTGGTGAAGTACTGTAGTAGTTAAAACATTTGCAATTGCATTTAAAGAAATACAGTAATTAAGATAATCCTAGGTCCAAGAACTGTGTACTGCTTTCTTACGCAAATTTAGAAAATTGAACAACACATGCCACTGCATAGTGGATTAATTCTATAATTCGAATTTCCTACAACTCGAAGTTAATCGTAGTTCCCTTGAAGATTCGAGTTATGGAAGTTTTAGTGTAGTTTTAAAAAGCACTGATGCACTTATAACGAAGTAAATTTCTCCGTCATTTTTGGTCCAAGCTGGGGCTCGAACCCGGGTCCCCTCATTCAGGAATAAGTCGCTCTACCAATTGAGCTACGCGGACGTTCATTCTGACTGCTCTCTGCCTTTGTGTCGTGTGCGTCCTGCTGGCAGGTACGTCACATCTCCCCCCCCAAGAGGGCCGGGGGCATGGCCCACGGGTCCGCCGTGACCATGAATCGTTGCAGGCAGCCATCCGCTGTAGAACGTGCACTTGAGAACTCCCAGTCAATCAGGTGTGTGGAATGCAACGTCACACACATTTATTTTTCGAAGCGCTGGAGAAGGGATTCTCTGATTTTTCCTATCTCGCGGTGTGGAAAGAACATCACACCATTGCGAGATTTTGAACGGCCGGGTCATCCGGAAAGTTCGGGCGCCATTATAACGAAGTAAATTTCGCCGTCATTTTTGGTCCAAACCGGGGCTCGACCCCGGGTCCCCTCATTCAAGAATAAGTCGCTCTACCAATTGAGCTACGCGGACGTTCATTCTGACTGCTATCTGCCTTTATGTCGTGTGCATCCTGCTGGCAGGTACGTCACACACTCCATGAATATTTAAACGTGGTACTTATTACTTATTATCATCATCAATTGCGTAGAACTATGATCATTATTTTACAACGTTAACCTGGAAGAAACAACCTAATTAACAGGCGAAACACCTAATAAATTCTCTCATTAAAAACATATATATATATATGTGAAATCCACGATGCAAGACAGTTGCTCTTTTGAAATATGCATTGTGTAACTAATTCAGTTGTTAACTTGGTTTGTTCTTCCAGGTTAACGTAGTAAATTAAGAATAATAAATAGGAGGTTTATGCTCTTGTTGGTGAATAACGATGATCAGTACTATACGTAACTCATGATAGAAATGACAGACTCTTTCACCTCAGGGTTCGTAGTTAGAGTTCGGCACGCAAACACCAATATGATGGAAACAACAGAAATCTAAACATTGTAAGGAGGACGCTACACTATTTCAAGAAATACTTCTGTACCTTATAAAACCGATTTATTCTTCTTATTTACTTCTGCAAAGGTTGTCTTAATGATTGCGCTATCCTGCTTGTTGCGAGCACTATAAAATGTTTCCACTCCCTATGGATACCCGTTACCGGGCCGCGGGTGGCCTAGTGGTCAACGTTCGTGACTGCCACGGAAAAGACCTCGGGTTCGATCTCATGCAGGTACGAACGCTCGAACCACCGTGCGCCGAATGGGCACGTTAAGTCTTCGGGTTCCCGGGTACTGGCCTCCCTGTAGTAAATAAGGGCGTCTTCCTCACCCCCTTGCTCCTTCGCTTCTGTGTGACTTTCCTATCGGGCACTCCAGCTCAAATGTTCTAGCTTTCTATTTATTTCTAAGGGTTGTTCAAGACCTGGGGTCTGGCACTCCCTTCCTAAAATCCTCTACATATGATCTGATCTGATCTGGATGCCAGTTACCGGCCACCTTCCATACCTTTTCTTCCCGCCATCGGGAAAAAGCTTCTTGTCCACGGTGCTAAGAAACTTCTGTCCCCCGAAAAAAGCCCTCTGGCTTCTCCGCACGACTCACCTCTTTTTTTTTTTTTTTTTTTGATTGGAGGTTAAACGACCGCCGTGAGCAACTCAATGGGCTATAAGCAGTCGCCCGTCCCTAATTTAGGGTCACTGGTTCCAGGGAAGGGAGAGAGCCAGTGCCGTAAGACAAACACAACATCCATGCCTCACCGGGATTCGAACCCGGACCCCTTACGGACGAATGATCAGAGGCCAACGCCTTAGACCACTGCGCCACCGGGGCAGCGACTCACCTCTTCTATCCCTCCGAGTTGACTGCCTTTTCCCTCGCCACTTTGCCCCCAAGCGAAACAATGCAACCACTTTTAACACACACAGCTATATTTCCTCTCCCACGGATAAAGGTGGTTCCAATTAAAATCTCTGCCTTATAGTTCCAATGGTAAAACTTCTTTACGTATTTTCTTCTCAATTAACCCTCCAGCTGGCATGATCTCTGGAAACGCGAAATTTTGTGACGTATAACAGGAGACTCCCGTAAAAGCGTCCTATCTTTCCGTAGTATTCGTCGTCGTTCGTTGTTGAGATGCGCATATATGCGTTCTCTCCACGATGAGCCTGAAAAAGTTTTCCACGCAATATTGCGTTCTCGCGGCTTTTGAACAGGTTTTAGATGAACGTATTATTGCGTCGCTGCCGCTTGGGGCACAGAAATCTCCAAACGTATATATGCGTGCTTGCCACCTAGAGGATTAATATATTGCCATGGATGAAAATTTGCTTATCGGTAAAATTAACTTTAAGTTACAACATGGGATACTTAATACTTGCTACAACATAACGATATATACACTATTGGTGTACAAAATGGGGGAGAGGGGAAGGAATATCCGGTGCCACAATAACCAAAATTTCACATGATATTTTGTCCACAATATCCGATCTCTCTACAGAACTTCAAAATCAGGTCGATTGAAATTTAATAGTTAATGAAACCTCAAGTATTCCCGCGAATGGCTTCTATTACTGGAAAATTTCCGTCGTATGTTACGGAAAAAGTGAGATGAAATTTCTTCGTTAAAGTGGCTCCACCGAAAATCTCTGCCTTTTGTTTCCAATGGTAAAACTTCTTTACATATTTTCTTCGCAATTAATGTATTCCAGAGGTTGACAATTTGCACATCGATAAAACTGGCTTTAAGTTATAGCATGGGACACTTAATGCTTGCTAAAACATAACCATAATTATATTAAAAATCAATGATTTTTCTTTGAGTAATGTTCAGAGCTGTTAATAGATGGCGTGACCTGTACATTGATGACGTCAGTAGACAAATAAATGTTGAATTGCTTAGTTATGGTTATGTTTTAGCAAGTATTAAGCATCCCATGCTATAACTTAAAGTTAGTTTTGTCGATGTGCAAATTTTCATCCTTGGGAATACATTAATGGTGAAGAAAATATGTAAAGAAATTTTACCATTGGAAACATGAGGCAGAGATTTTTGGTGGAACCACCTTAAAAAGAGCCGCGTTCCAAGACAAAAGTCTCAAAGCTCTGGATTGTCACACCCGCATTACACTTCGGTACCTTTGAGCCTAGAGCCGAAAGGGTGCAAATTGCAATTGACGATACCAAATGCCGCTACGAGATATAAAGCCTAGTCTCTAAACAAATCGAATTTTCTGATACTTCTTGAATGGGTGAGGAAATAAAAGTTGGGAATGAGATTTAATATGTTTGGCTAAAAATTCTTGTATTAAATCTCCGTAACACAGTAGTGAACAAATTTTAACCGCAATTTAAGGGTGTAAGAAATTTAAAACTTATGATTGGATGTAACATTATCAAATCGTACTCAAAACGGCGAGTTATACTGGATAATTACATTTATTTTGTCACTGTTCGTCTATTGTGCAACGGTATTCTCACCTCCTCCTTATCTCTTTTGTCTATACCTATTATTTTGACTCGTGAACTATCATTTTCATCAGTGAACCGGTACAGGCAAATTGTTGTTTCCTTTAAGATAAATGCGGGTAGGAGTAAAACGATAAAGGAGTAAAACTATGAAGATGACTGGGACAGCGAATTTTTTTCCCTTTAGGATAATAACGTTTCAGACAGATTACATAAAGCTAAAACGAAGTTAACAATTCTTATTCATAAGCACCGAAATAATAATTCGTTCTTTACAAACAATACAGACAAAGAGGATACGGAAAATTGGGCCATATCTGGAGGGGTCCACCGGGAAATATACAGGGTGTTTCATAAAGAATGTCCCGATTTGAAAAGTGGATATCTCGGCAACCCCAAACCACCGCTGAATGCGACTCGTATCATGTCCACGGGCGTGGCTCAGAGTTTCTATTGACTACCGCTAGATGGCAGCACGAGCGTCAAAGCAGCCGCTACGCTTAGTGAGAAGATGGCGTCGAGGCAACAGAAGGCGTTTTGTGTGCTCGAATTTAGCAAGACCATGTCCGTGATTACGGTACAACCTTTCCTGTAAGGGGAAAGTTTCGCGCCACAATGTTCGCACATGGGGCCTGGAGAATCCACACGAAACTCTCCAACATGATTCACCAAAACTGAATGCTTTTTGCGCGGTTTCTGTTAGAAAGGTTTATGGCCGTTTCTTTTCTGCGGACAACACGGTTACGGGCAACTCCTATCTTGCGATGCTGAAGGACTGGCTACTTCCACAGCTGCAGGACGACTCTGAAGATTTCATTTTGCAGCAGGACGGCGCACCGCCACATTGGAACCTCCAAGTTCGTCGGTTTCTAAACGACACATTGCCTCAGCGTTGGATTGGACGCAGGGTACCCCATGACTTGGCACTACAAGTTTGGCCTCCGAGATCTCCAGACATCACACCACGTGACTTTTTTTATGGGGATACGCAAAAGACCGTGTTTATGTTCCCCCTTTACCCGCTGACTTGGATGAGCTCCGAACGAGAATCACGTCCGCGGTAAATTCTGTGACTGAAGACACTCTCCGACGCGTTTGGAATGAATTCAGCTATCGGCTTGATGTAGTCCGCGGAGCAGGTGGAGGGCACATTGAGCATTTGTAATTGTGGTGCGTGAAACTTTAGACTTTCCTTCATACTCGGCTCTTTGTTTTGAAACTATCCCACATTTGCTTTATTTTTTTTATTGGAGGTTTAAGGACCACCGTGAGCAACTCAATGGGCTATAAGCAGTCGCCCGTCCCTAATTTAGGGTCACTGGTTCCAGGGAAGGGAGAGAGTCAGTGCCGTAAGACAAACACAACATCCATGCCTCACTGGATTCGAACCCGGACCCCTTTTGGACGAATGATCAGAGGCCATCACTTAGACCACTGCGCCACCGGGGCGGCATTTGCTTTATTAAATATACTACTTTGAAATCGGGTCATTCTTTTTGAAACACCCTGTATATAAATGTCGCGGTGGACAAATCCGTCGCTGTCTGCTGTGCAATAGGGCCAGCAAAAATTCAAGGTAACCGGAACGATTTAATAGTTACAATCTACTCCTGAATATTAATATATCAAATATCATTTCCGAAAAATGCAAGCTTTTTTTTTTTATTGAAGTTTTAACGACCACCGTTAGCAACTCAGTGGGTCGCCCGTCCCTACTTTAAGGCCACTGGTTCCAGAGAAGGGAGAGAGCCAGTGCCGTAAGATTGTTGGATGCAAAAATTAATTAGATAAATTGTTGCAAAACATGGAATCCGACAGCAAAGGAAAATTCTTTCGTCGAGGTATTCTAAACCACGTGGTCTATTCTTGGTAACCCCAGAACAAAGGGAAATTCCTGTGCCGAAACGGCATGTGTTGTCCCCTAATTCCATTTACACCTCGTCTAGGTCAGGCACAATACTTGCCGGTTGGTAAGAAGCCGAGGGATTAATTCCTAATGGGGGTGATGCCCATGCATCTCCCCCATTAAGGAGTTAATCCCTCAGGCTACTTAGTCTCGGGAGACTAGAAACCCTTGAATGTTGTTGTGGGATTACCCCTTTGAACACTACGATACCAGGATACAGCATCCAAGCCTCACGGGATTCGAACCCGGACCCCTTCCGAACGAATAATCAGAGACCACTGCGCCACCAGGGAGGCAATGACAGTCTACAGAGGAACAGATATTACGAAGAACAGAACTGACGACATAAAACCAAGTTTACCTTAAATACATTAGTGAGAATTTCAGCGAGTTAATTTCACCACGCAAGAACTGCAACGGAAATGGAGAGTATTTTTTCAAATGTGTCCAAACAATGTCAGCATTAACTATAAGGTTAAATAGTTTTGAAAGACACATTTAAAAACAATAAGAAAAAAAACTGGTTTTGTTTGAAAAGGGAAATGAAGCTTTCGAAAAAAAAATGAGATAGGGAAAGGGGAAAAAATATATATATATATATATATATATCAACGAGTTACAGCGAAAGCAAATGCCGGTAATCAGTAAAAAGGGTTGGGTTTTATTTGTTCCACAATTTGATGAAGCGTAGTAAGGGAGAAGTCTGCTGTAGCACTTTTGTGAGTTTTGGTTACAACTTGAAGGTAGCTGTCTGCTTTAGCCACCAATTCGCTCATTCACGTTGAGGCGTATCCCGCCTGGAGACCAATCCCCCCATGGTACTATTGGCTGTATTGTATGACGCGTGCTGTCAAAGGTGGAGCTGAGAGCCGTTTCGTCACGAGTAGGGAGGAGGTGGGCGGAGTCAACTGCCGCTCTCCTTGCGACCGCCATCTCGCTCTATGTCAGCCATGGGACCTGCCGCTGATCATGTTTCGCTGGCTCCTACACATAACCATCAAGACTGGACCGCGGCACTTCGGTGTATAACGACAAATTCTCAAGCCAACACTGACGGCGATTTTCGTTCGCATTAAAGAGCGGATCTCCTCCACTTTGGAAGTGCAGACGGGACCTCAGAGAAACGATCAGCTACCGAAACGGGTTGTCTGAAGACGCAAATCCCTTCCTATCCCTGTAAGAGATTACGCAGCTCCAGCCCACCCGGCCGAGCCCCCAACCCTCCCATCTGCGAGATCCCTAAGTCGGGCTTAGAGCGGCATCGGAGATTCCTAAGCATAGTTAATCCGGCCTAATTGATAGATGGACTCATTAAATGACTCCCTGTGCCTACAGGACTTAGTAGGTGGGGTGGGTCCACATCAGCAACAGCATCACCATGTGTCTGACGCAGTGTCACATGTCCCGATGGGACCCCTGGGCCCAGTCCCGGTGTCCGTCCCACCTCCTCCCTTAAGCGTCTGTCCCACGTTGCACGCAATGTCACTGCGGACAACTCTGGAATCCTGTCCTTCCAGCATACAGGGAGCTTCACAAGTGGACCACAAAAAGAGAGGTAAGGATTCTTTAATAACCAATACCTCTCGCTTTTTATTTTATTCTGCAACATACTTTGCTCTCGGTGAAACTAAAAAATAAATAAACTCCTTTCCTCCGACGGGTTTAGGTGTATAAATTTAGATTAGTTTAATATTTTAGAATCTTAATTTTGTTTTACACGGTAAAAAAGAATGAACTGGTTTTGAAATAATGTCGTTTAAATTAGACACACGGGCATTTCCCATACAAAATTTACCAAAATCCTAATGCTATTTATTGTACACCAAACGGCATTGCAACGGATTTGAGTATTTTTTATGAACATCTTCAACTGGTAGCCATCAAGCGGGGTAAAAAAAAAACAGCTTAATCCAAATATTTCTTAACACCTTTTCGAAATCCTATTGCGACTTACAAAAAGCATAAAACACTTCAGAGAAAAAGTACACGCGCAGGATTCGGGATACTGACATTCTTCGTAACACATACTAAAATCAAATCCTCTTACAAAACACGAAATCATCTGTTTATTCAGCCACGCCAAGTTAGAGCAAAACAACTAGAGAAGAGTAAAAATACTCTCAAATTTCTCCTTCGGCTTTTATATTAACATCTAAAATATATTCATATTAGCAGCAAGCATTCATAATAAAATTTCTTACAACGTGGCATACGTACAATACTAGAAAAATAATGCCTGAAATAACTTTTTTTTTTTAATCTTTCGGCATCCAATTTTATAGATCAAATAATTTTTTACAGTTAAATTCCTACGAAGAAGTATTCGAGCATAATTTTTGCATCAAGTGTTGGGGTAATTTGTAGAAGTTCTTCACGTGTAGTGTCTGTCTTTTTTAAAATAAAAAAAAACAAAAAACTAGAAAAGCTTGTTTTGAATTTCACAACTAATATTTCGGACAAATAACGGAAGTTTGTGATCTTACGAACTTCCCTCAACTGAATCAAGTCTTCTTTTTATGATTTCAGCTACTCGTTCTGTTATTTGAGATTGAGAACGTATCCGCATTATTTTATTTATACTTAATTCATTATTCAACAGATTAAAGTTTTAAAACAAATAATTTCGTATTGTGAGATACCTAATTGTCCAATGATTTTGTAATTTAAAGCAACTGTTTTAAGTAAACTTAATTATTTAGAGTAAAAAAGCTGGGTTCTGGATGAAAGTATTTTGTTTCCATTTTGGTAAATAAAAGCTTACTAGATAATATTTTCAAACTAAATAATTTTTGAAACAGAGTGTTGCATATCTACGAAGCATTTTTTTTTAATTTTAAAAGTTCGTTAAATACGTAAATTATATTTGCTGACAATTTAGATTATATCCATTGTACTCGAACAAGTGTGGTTAACATGGACATTGTATCACTGTCCGTGTTAACCGCACTTGTTGGCTTTAAATTCATGCCCGCTGTTAAAAGACTTAAAGGATTTGTATCCAAAGTAGTCGGGTACAACTTACTGTATGTTCAAGTTGAAACCTAATTGGAGAGGGAATACAGCACACTTATACCTAAGCTTTCCTTCTAAAGTATAACAGATAGAAATTTCTGTTACGACTCGAACACATATAGCCTACAGTTGCAGATATTCTGTGTTTAAACACACAGACGCTCCTGTCTCTTTCACACACGCAACATTATTTACATTTCTTAAGTTATTAATGTAACACACGGAGCTTAACTATTCCTCTTTGAGTATTAATCAAAGTCAAAACTCTGTTCCTCAGCTACCAGTCTCAATAAATGAAAACGAAATGAGCAAAAAAGTAGAATTTTAGCGCTATACGCTCACGTTTTAGCAGATTAGAACGAATTCTTCCTCGAAAAACCAGATTCATTTCCATATTAACAACTTTAATTTCAGAAGTGTCAATCATTTGGGGGGGGAGTGATGGCTTTCTCGCTTGCTCAAAGGGACATACATACTGCAACTTTGCCGATTTACAGTTAGCTACGAGGGTAACTCATTCAAACATCTCGTTGTGAAATTAAGAGCTTGAAATTGACTTGAAAAATGAAATTAAGAGCTTGAAATTGACTTGAAAAAAATTAAAAGCTTGAAATTGACTTGTCCAAAATTCTCCCCGAGACCATATCCAGTTTTTGTAAAAATTTTGCTGAAGAAATTGCTTGATTACTATAATATTCGACAAACATCCGTTAAAGAATGAATTATATATTGTACAAATAATCAGATGTGTGGAGTTTCATGTCATAGCAAAAGGTTAATTTTATAAAACAAATTTCTGAATTAAGACAAAAGAAAAAAAAAACATACTTTGCCGATGGAAATATTATTCCCACTGTATCATTAGGCATCTTTAATTAAAAAAACAACAACATAAAATTGTAACCGTACCATTCAAAAATATTTCGCCATCTTAAAAGCAAAAGAGCTGCTCATAGAAACTTAAATCTTTAGTTTTCTTACGTTTCATAAAAAACAAAACAAGTGAAGTGTGATTTTCGATTTCTTCAAATCATAACTAAAGGGTATTAACTGAACTCCACGATTGCAGTTTTTGAAAAGTTTGCAAAAGAAATCTTTACTGTATTTTATGAAACCTAATCCTGACATTTCTGGAATTTTATAAAAAAAATGAAGATTGGAAGCTTTTGTTTCTTACCATTCCATAATGCAAAGAAATATCAGAACAGAAGTTATTGCGTCTTAGCACTTTTCAGAATATTTAACGGTTAGTTTTCTCTGATTCGCCGTCTCGTCCTGCGTAAGAATAGCAAGTTTTTTTTTTTTTTTTTTTTTCTGTGCTTGTTCAGATATCCTAAATTGTTCATTTGTAAGAAAATTGTAGAATATTTCTAATGCGCAGCCGTGAATTACTCACATTCCGAATTATATAATTTTTATTTTTGTTCTTTCTCCTTCAAATATCTTTCATTCTGCTAGCAACCGCGAACTGCGATTCGCCGTGAACGACAGAGCTGGTGCCGCCTCCGTGTTGGACATTTTCCGCAGTTGAAGAGCCAGCCTTCGTCGTTCAGATGACGTCAGTCTTTAGCGCTCTTTAGTGTAATATGTTAGTGCGTAGCAAATTATTGCTTTATATAAATGACAAAGTAAGGAGTTATATTTGTCTTACCTCAAAAACATAGTTTGTTGTAGCGAATAAAATGATTGATCACTTGATTTTTTTATTATGGGGTGGAATTTTATATGACACTTTCGGGTACGATGTTTAGATGCAACTCGTTGCGGATGTTACGAAAGAATTGTGTTAAAGCAATTTCGGTATTAAATCTGTTCTTTATTACTATCTAATTCTGCTTAACGGTTTGTCCTTGAGTTATATTGATTACTAAGTTAATTATGATTGCTTTACTTTCCTCTTGTCATCTGGACGTTCTACCTAATTTATATCCTATTTCGTTTTCTTATTATTCACGCTCCCCAGTTCGGAAGTCATCCTCCTAAACTATTTTCTCGCTCGCTTTCGAAAGCGTCTCACTCCAAAAGCCTTCTTCTTTCTCTCTTTGCCCCGTGATCTCCCTTCTTAGCACGACCTCCTGTGTCCAGCAGAACTCCACCCCCACCCTCCGAAGGGAATAGAATTTCTTTCTGACTCCTCTTCTGCAATAAAACAATTAAACTGTCTCGAAAGCGCTTTCTTTGCTGATGACTAGGGCTCGGATTTTTACGATTTTGCATATTTTGTTTTTGGCAATACTAAAACGTTGTTCAAGTTTGTACAAATGTTTTTCATACAAAAATAAACTGATTTAAGTACCTTTGTTGAGGCTTTTTTTTTTTTTTTTTAGTATTTTTCGTAATTTTTACGCGATATGGCATTTTTTTTTTTAGGTTTATCGGTCATTTTAAGTATTTTCAATAAAAAGCATTTTGGTATTTTCAATAAAAAGAGCATTTTTGGATGAATTTTCCTTGGACGAAGAAGATCATGGACTCGTTTGACAGTTATTAAGTGGCCTCAATTAAAGTTGTACAGAGACTACCTTCCGATCCTGAAATTACAGGTAAAATTTCCTACATAAATTTGAATTTTGAGTTTATGCCCGGTGCTATTACTTCCTGGGAGAAGGCAGCAGTGATATCAGTGCATCAAATAAATTTGGATGAATAATAAGCACAAGGAACTTTACACCAACTATACATAAAATAGTATAACTATACTTGTAATCCGAATTTATTAGCGTAAAATAGAAATCAAAGTTTCCTTGAAAAAGCCATCTGGTTGATGTGCGAAAGCTTGGAAACTGTGATTTTTGTTCTACGCCAATAAATTTGGATTACTAGTACAGTTATACTACAGGGTAATTCAAAATAATTGCCCCGATTACAAATGACAATACCTGGTTTATGAACATAGATCACATTGTTGCACCATAAAGAAGGAATTTTGGAATTTTGTTTCCATACCTTACAAATGTTCTATGTGATTCCCCTGGGACACACGGACAACATCTAAACGGTAATCCATTTCATCTAAACGGTAATCCATTTCACGCCATACATTATGAAGCATAATCCGTAGTCACTCATGCCAGTGCAAGCTGAATGCACATCTCAGCAAAGGTGGCGCATACACATGGCCTTTGACAAACTCCCACAAAAAGAAGTCACAAGGAGTAAGCTCGGAGACCAGGGTGGCCACTTGCAGAACTCCGGCACGCAAAACGCCTTTTCTGCTGCAGTCGCCATTTCTTCCCACTGGCTTTGGTGCACGGGCAGCTCACTTTCTTACGTCACCATAGCAACACAGCAGTAGTTTCCAATAAAATTCTAAACTTCCTTCTTTCTTGTGTAGGAATATCAGCTGTGTATTTATCTTCATAAACACGTTGTTGTCGTTTGTAATCGGAGCAATAATTTTGAATTACCCTGTATTTTAAGAAAGTTGTGAATGACGTATATGGCTAGAAAAGTGGGAAAGGCTGTGGCAAATTAAAAAAAAGGATATGGAAAGCTGTGCTTTATTGCAGATGTGCTATCGGGGAGGAGAAACTTTTCATTTGGAAAAATTTCAGGAGACTGAACAAGTGATGCAGTTTTTTTTTCAAGTATGCTTCTGCGGTGTCAGTAGAATTAAAAAGGAGCTTTTCATTGCTTAAAGCTTTGTTGGCAAACAATAGAAAGTCATTCTCTTTTGAAAATCTGCAATTGAGTTTTGTTGTACATCGCAATTCTGGACTGATGAAATCAAAACTTTCAGTTTACCATGGCAAACTAAAAATATGCAAATAATTTTTTTGTTAGCAAACTTCTAACTTACATTTTCTGACAGAACCTGTGTCAAATTGAAAGTTTCATTTTTAAATCTTTTTCTCGTTTTCTTTTATGGGGCATATTTTTTGTCAAAAAAACCAAAAACAAAAAAACTCGTTTGGCACAGAAACTGTAAAAAGTTAAATTGTATTTTTAAGGGTTTTTTTTTTGTCTTATAAGGCATGTTTTTGGGCAATAATTTTTTAGCTTGGCACAGAAACAGTTAAATTGTGCTTCTCGTTTATTCCTTGTTTTGTTTTATAGATCACATGTTGGTTAGAAAAACGAAGAATTTCAGTTGGCACAGCAATATTCAACAAATAAAATTATATTTTTTTAATTCCTTTTTGTTTCATGCACTCTTGTTTTTTAATTAATTAGTTTTGCAAGGAAATAAAAATAAATGTGCATTCGTTAGGTATTTATTTGTTTTGTTTTACAGAGCATTCTTTTTTAGGTCATAAATACATTTTTATAGGGCATTTTCTAGCAATTTTTAGGCTATAAAAATCCTAGCCCTACTGATGACAATGCACATGACTGCAGCGTAGTCCAATAAAACGATTTAAGCACTTAAGATTTTCTGAAACGGCTCTTCCATACAAAAGAAAGGCCGCCTATGAATACTGTTTCACAACTTCTAGTTGCCGATTGCAGCCGTAGATAGTTCGTGTTTACCGCTAGAATATTCCCTGCTTGGAAAATAATCAATTCTAAAATATTTTAAAATCTCTTTTATCCGCGTAACATTTCGCCAATGACATATTTTTACAGTTTATACACTGAAAAAAGTAAGTGGTGTGAGTTCACGGAAAATCTCTGTCAGTCTTTTAACGAAATTTCCGTTTGTAAAAGTTCCAGTTTTTTCTAACTTCCGTATTTTGTCACAATTTCCGTAGTCAGCAATTCCGTTTATTTCAGATAAAGTCCGTTTGGGATTTTCCCGTATTTACGCAGAAATCTCGCAAAATCCCCAATTTGGACGTTTTCAGACCCTTTTTGTTTGTGCTTATGTAGGGATCGAATCTACCTCGTCTTCCACTGAAGACGAGCGTGCTGTCCGATGGACCACGTAAAGCAGCTTCAAGTATTTAATAGATGAACAATGATGAAATGTTTTTTTGTTTTTTTTTCGTTATTAATGCGGGCGAAATAGTAATTTTATTTTCGGTTGGAGCTCATTATTTTTCACAGCAGGTGTTTTTTTTTTGTTTTTGGTTGGAGGTTTAACGACCACCGTGAGCAACTCAATGGGCTATAAGCAGTCGCCCGTCCCTAATTTAGGGTCACTGGTTCCAGGGAAGGGAGAGAGCCAGTGCCGTAAGACAAACACAACATCCATGCCTCACCGGGATACGAACCCGGACCCCTCACGGACGAATATCAGAGGCCAGCGCCTTAGACCACTGCGCCACCGGGGCGGCTCACAGTAGGTGTAACGTACAAGTTTGTCCGTCCGCGCCGGGCATCGAAACCGGGTAAGTTGCTCTCCCAACTGAGCTACGCGGACATGTGCTCTCACTGCTATCTGCCTTTATCTTATGTACGTCCTGCGGGGCGGGCACGTCACCCCCGCCCCTTCCCGAAAGAAGGCCGGGAGCATGTTTCGCTGTAGGCAGTTATCCCATGAAGAACGTACATTTGAGAAATCACAGACAATTTGGTGTGTGGAACGTAACATCACACTGATTTATTTTTTCGAAGCACTAAAGAAGGGATTCTCATTTTTCCTGTCTCGCCGTGTGGGAAGAACATCACGTCATTGCAAGAAACTTATTATTTTTTTTTTTATTGGAGGTTTAACGACCACCGTGAGCCACTCAATGGGCTATAAGTAGTCGCCCGTCCCTAGTTTAGGGTCACTGGTTCCAGGGAAGGGAGAGAGCCAGTGCCGTAAGATAAACACAACATCCATGCCTCACCGGGATTCGAACCCGGACCCCGTTCGGACGAATGATCAGAGGCCGTCGCTTTGACCACTGCGCCACCGGGGCGGCCGAGAAACTTAACAGCCGGGTTATCTTGGAAGTTCGGGCGCCAATATAGCGTACAAGTTTGCCCGCGCCGGACATCGAAGTCAGGTCCCCTCACTCCGGAGTAAGTCCCTCTCCCAACTGAGCTACGCGGACATGTGCTCTCACTGCTATCTGCCTTTATCTCATGTGCGTCCTGGCACGTCACATTGGTTCGTTAGAACTTAATATTTTTTCTGTAGGGGGACTTATTACAAATTGCGTATTTATTTCGTCGCGATTTTTTGAAATTGCAGAATGCTTTAGAACCTGAGATTTTTTAAACTGACAATGACTTTCAATTATCTTGAAGAAAAAATGCAATGGGTTTTACAGTATTATTGAACAAAACTCCTAAATGTAAAATTTAGGCTTGATAGTAATAATAACTTTTCTCTTAAGATGTCCTCAGACTGATAAGTCACCTGAACCATAATTTAAGTACCCGGTTTATTAGGATAACACTATACAATAGCTAGTGCCTAAAATGAGGGAGAGGGGAAAGAATACCTGCTGCCACAATAACAAAAATTTCATGCAATATTCTATCTACAATATCCAATCTCGCTACAGAACTACAAAATCAGATTCTTCGACAGATGACTGAAATTTAATAGTTAATAAAACCTTAAGTCTTCCTTCGAATCGCTATATCCGGAAATTTTAGGTCAAGTAATACGAAAAAGTGAAAACATAGAACATATGCAGAGGATTTTAGAAAGGGCGTGTCTGGCCCAGTAATTCCGACTCTTAGAAATAGGAAGCTAGGAGATTTGGGCTACAGTGCCATTACCCAGCAAAAACACAAGTGCTGGGAAACTGCTGGCAGTGATGGGTCACTGCTGGCTGAAATCTGCCGCTCACGGCCCGGTAGTGGTCCGTTGGTGGCAGCGCTATCAGTTGGCGAGCCATTGATGGCCCTGCAGCATCGCCGTGAATTGTGGGCCTCCAAGCAAGTGCCACTAGTGGCCCGTTGCTGGCAACCAATGCAACCCCCCAACAGCAGGTGGAAGCATCGGGACAGCGCATGCGCAGAAGCAACACTTGCTGTGTCTCTCATGGTACCAGTTAGTTGAAGACGACGCCATCGTGGTATTTTAGTGGATGTTAAGAAAAAATCCGTATGTGGAGAGGCGAATTAATTTCCTAATGAAATTTTACGTCGACGAAGATTTCAGATTAAGCCGTGAAATACTAGATTACAGCCATGAAATACATCCACTCCATTCCCATGAATAACAATTCATGGAATGGAGTGGATGAATAACAAGAAAAAATTTGAAACCGCTTGAAACACATATCCTGGAAAACCATTAAAAAAGCGTTTGTTGAAAAAAAAAAAAAGAATTATACGCGTACAAAATTTATTAATTATTTGAAAGAAAAAAAAAGCAACGCTATGTGGTGTACTCATCTATGGGTTGAATACACAAGACTGGGAGGAATTCGCTTCTAAAAATAACGAGAAGTAAAATAAAATATCTTTTACTCTTTAAAACAAATGTAGCTTCGGACAACGGAAAGGAAAGACACAACGTAAAGAATGTAACAGAATGTGACATGAACCCGGGTAAATATATATTAATTCAACAATCTCTTTTCAAGACGGCAAGGACAGTACAAAACTTTGGAAAGCGACTCTAAGTATGTACACGCCTTGAAAATGAGTGAAGTTCCCTTAAGGTAAAAAAAAACAAAAAAACTATCGTTACGTTGAAAAAATTAATTTATCAATTATATGAAACTGACTTTTATGAAAAATACCTCGCAATATTATAAAATGAAAGAGGGAAGCATTCGATTACAAATTGCATACCAAACAGATAGCTTCCATCACATGGCCGAGCGTAGTGAATTAGTCCGGTCGGTAGCGGGCGCGGCTTCCCCACAAACGGCCCAGGATCGAATCTAGTCAAATGCAAACGGGCGTTTTTCCGGTCTGTCAAAAAAGTTTCCCCAGGGCAGTGCGTTAATTCACAAGCTTTGTAAGTGTAGAAAAAAAAATTGTAGCTTTGGGAAGCTGTGGTTATCCTTGCTATTATTATTATGGCTACTACTGGGAAATTGGCGGACAAGATTCGGCAAGCCACCAGTTACGTCACGTGGTTGCTGGCTGCCACTAGCGGACCACATTAGGCCAGCCATCATTTCTGGCACGTGCTTGAAGGGCCACTTGTGGCAGCTACTGCCTGTGATGGACCACTGATGGCCCTGTTGTGGCATATGACAACTGATGGGGTACCAACTATTGGCCAGCTGCTGGCCCTTCTGTTGGCCGCCCGGAGATTTTATTGACGGTTCGGCAGCGGCAACATAGTGCTGGGCCATTGCTGGCAGTGCTGGCTGCCAGCAATGACCTACTGCTGGCCCAGCAAGACTGTTTTTGCTGGGTAGGAAAGTGACACGGAAGCGAGGTAGAAAAAGGGGACGAATACGCCCTTATTCATTACAGGGGGGGGCAGTACCCTAGGTCCGACGGCTTAACGTGCCCATCCGACGCACGGCAGATATTTAGTGGTTCGAGTGTTCGTACCTGCCTGGAATCAAACTTGAGGTTTCTCCGTGGCATTCACGAACGTTGACCACTAGGCCATCCGCTTCCCTAAAAAGTGAAAACAGTTTTTTTCCCTTTAATATAGGAAAGCAATTGCGGAAAGGTTGCTGAAAATTGCAGAATTTTCCTGGCGTACAAAAATTCCGTGAAATTCAGGGTTTATTTTCCGTCATTTCACGCAAAAGGTGTCAGAAATATGATTCGTCAATTCACGAAAGATATCACAGAAAAAATAGCTCCTGAATTTCTGAAAGTTTTTCATTCTTTATCGGATTCCGACACGCATTTATCAGAAACAGTTATTCGAACTTAGGTAATTGATGAAAATGAACTTTTAGCGTTTTTTAATGCACTAATTTAATGCGTAGCAAATTATCACCTCGTATATAAATGTAAAGTAAAGAGTTATGTTTATCTTACCTCAAAAACAGGGTTTCTTGTAGTCAATGAAATGATTAAGTACTTGATTTTTCACCAATAGCATCCAGAGTTGGAAACCGTTCAAAAATTTTGTACCCGGACGTCACATAATTTGACCCGAAAGAATCTGCTTTGAATTATAAATACGAAACTCAATTTATAATTATATATACCTTCAAGTTGGAACTGAAGAACAGGTTCTCTGCTTTAGAAGGCCTAACATCGGAAGAAGTGGACATCTCTGAAGTTAACAGAAAAGTAACCAAAGCTCTTATGGAAACAGCAACAAAATTAGCTGGGTCTAAGAACAAGTTGCATGTAAATAAATTATCAGGAAAAACGAAAATGTTGATGCAAAAAGAAGAGAGATGAGGACAACTAAAGAAGATGTGACTTCCAAAGTGGAATATATAGAGCTATGCAAGACAGTACGAAAAAGTATCACTGAAGACGTAAGAAAATTCAACTGTGAACTAGTGAGGAAAGCAATTGAAAACAACCAAAGCCTAAAGATAGCAAAGGGACATCTCAGTAAGGGAAGAAAACAGATTATGGCACTGAGAAAGAAGATGGTTCTGTAACAAGAAATAGAGGCGAAATTTTGACAAGAGTGAAAGATTTCTACTCCAAATTATATGAAAGGGATGATACATGCACTCCAGACATCATGAAAGATACCAGTACCAGAGTTCCTCCAGTCCTCCCAGCAGAAGTTGCACATGCAATCAAGAACATGAAGCGGGTAAAAGCTCCAGGAGAAGATGGAATTACTGTAGACATCATACAAGAAGCAAGTGGAGAAATCGAAACAGTACTCGCCCAAATTTTCACTCGATGCCTTAATGAAGGAAAGATTCCTGAGGATTGGAACACCGCTACAATGATCCTGCTACATAAGAAAGGTGGCATTGAGGATCTCGGAAACTACAGACCTATCAGCCTCCTATCAGTAGTTTATAAAATCTTCACTAAAGTTCTTTCACACCGCTTGAAGGTAACACTGGACATGGCTCAACCGAGAGAACAAGCTGGATTCAGGAGTGGCTACAGCACAATAGATCATATCCATGTGCTGAGAGAACTAATTGAAAGAGCGAGGGAATATGAACTTCCATTGTGCATGGCTTTTATCGATTATGAAAAAGCCTTTGATTCGGTGAAACCATCAGCAGTTACAATGGCTCTGAAAACCTGCGGTATTGAAGATGCATACATTAATATTATTAATAACATCTATGAAAATGCAAGTGCAAAGATTAGGCTGTTTGAAAATACAACACACATAAAAATTGGAAAGGGAGTGAGACAAGGTGACACCATATCTCCGAAGCTCTTTAATGCCACATTGGAGGGTGTTTTTCAGTCACTGAGCTGGGAAAACAAGGGGATAAAGATTAATGGAGATTATCTAACCCACCTTCGTTTTGCTGATGACGTAGTCATTTTTGCAACTAGCCCATCAGAGCTGCAGAGTATGATCCAGGAACTTGCTGACAAGAGTAAAGAAGTGGGATTAAAAATGAACTTTCAGAAGACAAAAGTGATGTTCAATGCTTTTACAAGAAATGAAGATTTATCGATTGATGGAGAAAAGCTGGAGATAACAGACACGTACATTTATCTTGGACAGCAGATATCAAGTGAGGGTCACATTGATGAAGAAATTAATCGGCGCACAAAACTTGCCTGGAGAGCTTTTGGAAGAAACAGCATAATTTTCAAGAGCAATATGCCATTATGTCTTAAAAGAAAAGTGTTTGATCAATGCATCCTTCCAGTGCTTACGTATGGTGCAGAGACGTGGACCTTAACTAAAAGAGACATACAAAGGCTGCAGACAACTCAAAGAAGCATGGAGAGGTGCATACTTGGTGTAACCAGGAGAGATAAGAAGAGGAACTCATGGATCCGAAAAATGACAAGAGTGGAAGACATCATGATCAGAGTCAAAATCCCTGAAATGGCAATGGGCTGGACATACTGTCAGAAGGACAGATCATCGATGGACAGCCGAAATTTTCGATTGGATTCCAAGGGACAGGAAAAGACCCAGAAGAAGACCACATGGGAGATGGGTGGATGAAATTCAGAAAGTATGCAGGGGTGACATGGAGGAGACTGGCACAAGACAGACCGTTGTGGAGGAAACTTGGGGAGACCTTCGTCCAGCAGTGGATTGATAATGGTTGACAATGATGATGATGATGATGATGATACGCACACAGACACACAGGGCGTTCAAAAAATATCTCCGCCGTGGGTATCGTAGGTTATATAGAAATCATACAGATGTATTACCGGAAAGTATAATTTCCTCACTTACTTACACAAAGTGTTGAAACTGTAGTCTGTTACGGAGATTTAATACTAAAATTTTAGGCAAGGATATTAAATCTCATTTCGCAACTTTTATTTCGCTTTAGTGCTCTATTTCCTTTGTTTCCACGATGCGTGAGAAAATTTTGCTTCGTCACCAAGGTATAGAAACATCGGAAGCACGGTTTATTTAGAGACGCCAGTTTGTCGCATCTTAAGGGTCTGGGCCTTTGTATTTCGTAGACGCATTGGTATTGTCCAGCTCATTTGGTCTTTTGCCTTTTTAATTTCAAAGCAGCCGACTGTAAGCGCAAGCCCTCTTAATTTTAATCTTGAAGCAGACGCCGACGTTTCCCATGGTTTTTGTGGAAGTAAGGGGTGAGTTTGCGGGGGGACAAGGGGGAGCTAGGATGGTCGTCTGGAGGAATTGGAGGCGAGCGGTCGCTGGGAGAGGAGGCGAGGAAACGCCTTAGGTGTTGGAAAGCACGTCTTAAGGCTAAGCAGGGGAATGGAGGTTTTTCTCCACGTGCGTGAGGGATAGACGAAGGAACGGCCTAAAAAGGAGGAAGGTAACGAAAAGGCAATTCACGGAAAGAAATGTTGGTTTCAGAGGAACGGGGAGGAATAACTGAAAAGCTCAGGACAACCTTCTGCACTTAAGTAAAGAAAAGAATAAAGTGTTTTAAAATATATAAAAGGATTTCATAAAAATTATAGCTTATAGTTATTATTATTTTCAATCATGGAGGACTGTGCTCGCTATTAACAAAGAGTATGCTAGGATTATGTACCAACAAGTTGATAAACCTCCTATTATTGCTCTTATCTTACTACGTTAACCTGGAAGAATAAACCAAGTTAACACGACCTTCACATAACCTAATTGTTTTACATATGTTTTCTAGCACATCTGCGGGAGTCAAAAAGTTACTCCGCAGTAAAGTAAATACTGTCCCACTTAATTTTGGAGGTGCTACAAACAAAATTTTTGAATTAAGTAACTTGTACACTGAAGAGCAACTGAATTAGAGATACCTGTCTAGTAACGTGTAGCACCACCTTTCGCCCTGATGACGGCTGCGATTCGTCTCAGCATGGACTCGACAAGACACCGGAAGCGTTGGGAAGCCATACGGATCCACGACCCCTGAACAAGCTCCCACAGTTCACGAAGATTTCATGGAGGGAGGTCATCTCTCTCGATGGCATCCCAGATGTGCTCGATGGGATTGAGGTCAGGTGACCTAGCTGGCCAAGAAAGCGAGGTCACGTCGGCGGAGTGTTCACCCAACCATTCGGATACAATTCGGGAGCTGCATTGTCTTGTTGCAGGATGAGGTCCCCAGTGGGATGTTGAAGACGCACAAACGGGAGCAAATGGTCGTCCAGGATATCCCGGTAACGTTGACCTGTGAGTGACGATGTCACACGTAACAGGGGTCCCATTTCAGTCCACGTAAACAGTCCCCAGACGAGAATACCACCCCCACCAGCTTGAAGAGTACCCTGCTGGCAAGAAGGATCCATCGCTTCATGTGGTTTGAGCCGTACTCGTATGCTGCCATCCCAATGTACCAACGTGAATCTCGACTCATCACTCCAGGCAACATTTTCCCTCATGTCTAGGGTCCAGTGGCGATGTTCCCGCGCCCATGCAAATCTTCGCACCCTGTGATGTGCGGTCAGCAGCGGTACCCTCGTGGGACGATGGCTTCTGTACCTCATAGCGAGGAGATGGTTCTGGATGGTGTAGTTGCTTACACGTTTTTGTGCACCAGCGTTAAATTGCCGAGTGATTTCTTGCACTGTGGCCCGTCTATGCGCTGTAACAATGCGAGCTAGCGGACGATGACCCCGCTCATCCACACGCTGTTGTCCACGGCAGTTGGCCCTTGCAGGAATGGTTTTACCGGATTCGATGTACTCACGGTGCCCCCGTGACACAGTGGCTCGTGAAAATCCCAGTGCCGGCACGACTTCCGAGATGGAGTGACCCATTCCTCGGGCCCCGATAATTTGCCCACGATCAAATCAGCTTAGATCCTTCGTCTTACCCATACTGCGTCCGACTCTTACTGATTCCCGTCTCATCACTCCTTATATTGTCGTATCTCTGAATACGTCATGTCGTTTCCATTTACAGGGTCGCCCACAGCGCCATATTTGCATAACGCCAGCTGTCTCTAATTCAATTGCTCTTCAGTGTATGTTTAATATGAGTTTTTGCTGGGTTCTTTTTGATAACATATCAAGCTTCAGAACATGTTTCACAGCGACACCAATTTTCACTAGCTTTTGATGAGTTGAAAGTTTCGAAAATGTGGATGTTGATTTCAGCATTGCCTCTCAGACGGAAGAAACACTCATGAAATCAACATTCACATTTAGCAAACTTTCAACTTATCAGAAGCTTGTAAAAATTGGTGTTGCTGTGAAACATATTCTGGTTTCTTCATGAGACGAAACTACTTAAAGCATTCACTCTTCCCCATTTTGTTTTCAATAAGCACGTATTTGTTGGCCTTAGCGCCTTCTTCATTCTCCTTAATATTAAATTCATCCATATTAACAAATGAGGCATTCACTCCGACACGACATGCAATGGAACGGGATGTTAGCACGTCAAACGAAAACCTCTGAATGCTCAATGTAAAAGATGCAATGTGAAAAGTAATTCTCAGTCTTACAATGAGACACGCGTGGTGTGCGAGAGTGAATCACCAGAGAAGCAGGCGATAGGTGTCTGCCTGTATCTTGCTCCGGACAATCACACTGAAAACAAACACAAAGGAAGTATCGTTTTACGATATGATATCGGTGAGTCTAGCGTCTGAGTCTCATCGTCGTTCGGTGGAAATCTTCGTTGCTTTAAGAAAGAGACAGCAATATTTTTCTATGACAAATCATTTTTCACTCCGCTGGCACCAGAATGGAGCACAGAATTCCACAGTACGCATTTTTCTTAGAAATATATATTTTTTTCTTTTCAAAAATAAAACGGAAATAAAATTGAGTCGATATCGGGTCAGAAACATATTTACCCAACCCGATTGACCAGCAAGAAGTTGTCGACCCGTTGACCTGCGACCCGTTTTCATCTCTGATGGCATCTCGAAACAGTTTATATCGTTATTCTCGATCGAATTCCGATGCGCATTTATTAGAAAGAGTTATTCGATAAGATGGATAACTTAAATAAAACTCATTTTCGTTAATTACGTATTTCTGGGAAGAAAGGATAATTCTGTTCCAAATTCCAGAACTAAATGCCCAACAAAAGGCAATGGTTTACATCTCCTTATAGCATAGATCGTTTTTTCTGGTGGTAAGATTTGAAACCATGTCTCCCTGCTCCAAAGCCGGTTATTCTCCCAATTGAACCACACCGACCTTGGCTTATTGCTGCAACTTCGTCTCCTCAGTGGCACGTCCCGTCGTCTCCAAAATACTGCAATATTCTAACAGCATAAAATTAATGTTTTATGCTTTCTGGGCTGTTGCGTAACATTCCAATTCATCAGTTATGTTCATAATGAAACGATTTCGGCATTGGGGTCTTTTGAAACTCCATTTCGTAACCAACCTGCTTCACATCTTTTTAGTCATTCGAGGAAGAAATATTTTTCTGAAGAAAAAGTGGGCACTGCGTGATCATAACGCATAGATAAACTCATCTGTTAACCTTTTTGATGTGTATGTGTGAAACAACCATGGCAAACAACGCAAGACAATACAAAAATAAAGTAAGCAGTACCCAAGGGAAAAATAATTTTTATGTACTTCTCCATGCAAATTTTAATTTTTATTACAGAGGCACAAGTTTTCAGTGCAATAAATGAAATGACAATCGAAAGGAAGGCTTTCACAGATGCGTTAATCTCTAGATCTTTCCTTCTTAAACAGTGTTCCACGGACCCCAGGTGTACTTGATATTAAAATAAAGTATCCGCAAGAACATCGCATTGTAACTTTTTACGATTAAAGCACAGTAAGAATTTTTAATCATTTTTGGATTTTATTGAAAATCTTTCTCATTGGTGAGAAGGTTACGTGGGCGAAGCGTACGTGGGCAAAGCGTACCGTGGGCGAAGCGTACAGCATGTTTGGAAGGTAGGGAGGGAGGGAGAAATTTTGAGGATTCTTTCGTAACTCATACAAGTTGGTTTTATGGCCACAGTTTACAGTTCGCATTTATAGCTATAAAAAAAATTTTACCAGAAGGAATCTATGAAAGTAAAAAAAAAAATCATTTGAGCTGTTTAATTTTATTTTATTACTTTTTTTTTTTATTTTAAATTCATTTGTAACGCATACGAAAATACAGAAAAATTAAGTGAAATACAATTGGAGCCGTCATTCAATTTACAAAGTACATAATAACAAAATTGTACATGTTTGTTTTGAAAATGTGATTTTCAATTGTATTTTACTGCAAACTTTCCCCCACAGTTTTTCCCCAGTCTTGTGACTGGGCAATGCCTTATTTAGCATTGGTTCACCACTAAATTAATCTATCTTTGTTGCATAGCTTAAAGCTGTTAAGCATTTTCGCAGGTTTTGTGTTTTTTCAAACTCCGTTATAATATTATTTATTCTTTCGTCTAATTTTATGTAAACTTTTCTCCTTTTTCCAACAGTTTCTCCTAATTCTTTAGACTTTAGCAAAAACGAGACATATTCGGATTCCTCTTTCAGAGTCTTAATTAAAAAATGAACATTTGGTTGCTTTTTGCCAATAATTCTATTTAATTTCGAATTCCAACCTTCTACTGCATTATTTGTCCTATGGCGCTGACCATGAACATTCCAGATCTCGACAGGAATAATAGAATTATCCATCCATTGTTCAACGAAATAATCAAGAAATGTGGATAACTTACCGTTTTTTGGAGTATCTTCCATTATGATAAGCCATGCATCTTCTACATTTGAAAGTGGTATGTAGGCTAATGCCGAACACATTTTGCATATCTTCCTTATCTCTTCATTTGATTTATATTCCGTCACGAGTCCTACTTCCTGGATTTTTCGCCACAAGCATTGATTGTAGTGAAAATTACAACCAGATATTGTTGTTTGAGAGAAGATCATTTTTATTGCTGAAATTGCTGCTACTTCAAAATCTACTTTTATAACTTTTGGTGTCCATTCTGGGCACCAACATTTTAATTCGCTAAACAAAGCATAATATGTTTCTTCTCGTTTATCGGGTAATAATGCAAATATCACAGGATAAACATTTGTTTCAAGTGCCGTGCTTCCACAATCAACATGCACAGTGTACAATTGTGTGAACTGTTTCGGACAACTCTTGAATGTTCCATAAAAAAAAAAAGGTGTCTCCACTTGTCAAAAGATGTTTAACGTTTTCACCTGCGAACACGAGAATTCTTTTCCCATAATTATTTGTAAAATCCAATCGAAGAAAACTTTCGTCGTTCGATAGGTGAAGAACATTTTCAGGAAATACAATATCATTACTTTCTGTAGGGTTTTGAGTACTTCCTAATACTTTTCTTCTTTCTGCACACAGTGAAGTTTGGCATTTCCATATATTGGTACTTCAGTTACTAGGTCATATCCTCTTGAATAAATATTTCTCATTTCTTCTTGAAAAATCCTATGCACTGGTACTGAAACTTCGTCTCTAACTATTTCTGCAATATTTGGCACACAAGAATGATCCGTTCGACTTATTATTTCATATTTAAAATTCGTTTTAATACTTCCCCTGCATCTGTTCTTTTTCTCTTTTGTACATAGCCAACTGATACATTCTTTGCTTTTTCTATGCAATCGGTGTTGGTAGCCATCTGCTATCAAGCAAGGTTTTCCATTTCTAGTTGATAACAATTCACCAGATTCCATGACAATATAATATGTTCTTCTGAAGGAAATAATTACAAACACTTCAAATCGCAGCGCACAAATGAACGCACACTGAAACGGACCCGGCTAATGACAACCCCAATTGTACGTGTTTGTTACACGTGTTCACCAGCCCTGGAGGCGGCCCGGCCCGCACGTGCAAGGGGGATGGCAACCAGGGGGATAACCCAACCGACGAAGAAGTGTACGCTTCGCCCACGATTTTGGGTTGTACGCTTCGCCCACGTACGCTACACCCACTCCACCGGTGAGAATATAGGTCAAGCTATTATTAGATTGAATTACGCCAAGATATATCCACATACCTGCTTAGCCATAAATTTCACTGTTAAAAAAAAATCTACTTAACAATGAGAATCTGAACCTACTCGTTTTTAACTCCCATACACTAAATTCCCTGTACGGCACTTCAAGTACCCGATATCTTACGGTAACATAATATTCAATAGCAGGACCACCGACTGAGTGGGGAGGAATATTAGTCACAATAACTTTAATACTATGCGATGTGCTATATCTGGTACAGAACCTCAAAATGAGGTCCGCCAACGGAGGAGTGTACAAGTGTTGTAAATGAAAAAGTTCAAGCAAGTCTTTTACGGTTACAATTTCGGATGGTGTGCATGACGAGCGATTCAGAAAAAATTGTTGAGAGAGAATTGAAATTTAATAGTTAATCCAAACCTCCTTAAATTCCAGTTTTCCGTCATGTGGAAACGGAAAAAGTGAGAACACAAGTTTTCCGTAACGTAATCACAGAAAGGTTCCCTGAAAGTTCAGGTTTTTCCCGATAACTTCCTCAAAATTGCCAAGTTTTCGTTATTAACCGGAGGAAAATAAACAGAAGTGTTTCTGTCAATTTGCGTATGAAATATCTGTGAAATATGGGTATTTTCCCGTCACTTCACAGAAAAGGTTTGTATCAGGAATATGCTTCGTTAATTCACATAAGAGATCAGCAAAAATTGCTCGTAAATTTTCTTTTTTTACAGTGAACATAGATTTCTACACGGACATACGAGTTTTTTTTTGCCCTTTAAAGCTGTGCATGCGGCTAAAATTTCAGGCACACGTGGTGCTTGTTTGTCGGCTTTCCTTTTTTTCACGTAGCCAGGAATAGTTTGGGGCCGTGGATAATGGGCTTTGAGCTTATATATCAAGGGATAGAAATCTTTTTCGTATTTTTGAAGTGGTTATATCAGATGTTTTTAGTTTTATTTACTTAATTTAAAACTTTGGTTCACTTGTTACTTATATAGTCGCTTCTCATCCTAAATTTTATTCGTAAACACTGTGTGGAACATTAAAACACCATATATTTACTTAAGTGATAAGATATCATAAAAGAGCATTTACTCTCTTTGCCTATACCGATGACTAGGTCCCACTGACATTACAGACTGGCATTTAATGCAATAATAATTTGTGTAAATGAGGATGCGTTCTGTACCATTTAGAATTTTCTCCACATCCGCTTTTCATTCACAAAAGTAACAGCACGCAATTATTACGCTGTATTAAACCAATAATAAAAAATTATGTAGCAACACAATGATCATACAGTATCGCGCGGAATTTCAGTAATTCAGTAAGAAATATTCACAAGAAAATCGAATTTCGTGAAGCCCCCACAAAGCAGTATTTAATATAAATTTAAAAGATCTTTGAGGGGGCCAAAATAATTATTTCTTTATCCTTTAAGTTGTGCAAGCCCAAGGAAAGTGGAAATGTTTCATCCCGACCTGCACAATATTGTATAATCTTTGTGGTGACAAAACCTTTTTCTTTGAGAACCCCTATTGTATAACTATGACAAAACCAATATTGTATAACTATGACAAAACCAATATTGTATAACTATGACAAAACCTTCGTTTTGAGACCCCTATTGTATGACAAAACCAATATTGTAGAACTATAACACAACCTTTTTGGGACCCTCATTTTATAATTATGAAAAAACCTATATTGCATAACTATGACAAAACCTTCGTTTTGAGACCCCTATTGTATGATAAAACCAATACTGTAGAACTATAATAAAACCTTCGTTCGTTTTGAGACCCCTATTTTTATGACAAAACCTATATTGTAGAACTATGATAAAATCAGTATTGTAGAACTATGAAAAAACGAATATTGTATAACTATGACAAAACCTTTTTGAGACCCTCATTTTATAACTATGACAAAACCAATATTGTAGAACTATGACAAAACCTTCGTTTTGAGACACCTATTGTATGATAAAACCAATACTGTAGAACTATAACATAACCTTCGTTCGTTTTGAGACCCCTATTTTTATGACAAAACCTATATTGTAGAACTATAACACAACCTTTTTGAGACCCTCATTTTATATTTATGAAAAAAACCTATATTGCATAACTATGACAAAACCTTCGTTTTGAGACACCTATTGTATGATAAAACCAATACTGTAGAACTATAACATAACCTTCGTTCGTTTTGAGACCCCTATTTTTATGACAAAACCTATATTGTAGAACTATGATAAAACCAGTATTGTAGAACTATGACAAAAAGAATATTGTGTAACTATGACAAAACCAGTATTGTAGAACTATGACAAAATCTTCGTTTTGAGACCCCTATTGAATGGAAAAAAACAATATTACATAACTATGACAAAACGAATATTGTGTAACTATGACAAAACCAGTATTGTAGAACTATGACAAAACCAGTATTGTAGAACTATGACAAAATCTTCGTTTTGAGACCCCTATTGAATGGAAAAAAACAATATTACATAACTATGACAAAACGAATATTGTGTAACTATGACAAAACCAGTATTGTAGAACTATGACAAAACCTTCGTTTTCAGACCCCTATTGAATGGAAAAAAACAATATTACATAACTATGACAAAACGAATATTGTGTAACTATGACAAAACCAGTATTGTAGAACTATGACAAAACCTTCGTTTTGAGACCTCTATTGAATGGAAAAAAGCAATATTACATAACTATGACAAAACGAATATTGTGTAACTATGACAAAACCAGTATTGTAGAACTATGACAAAACCTTCGTTTTGAGACCCCTATTGAATGGAAAAAACAATATTATATAACTGTGACAAAACCAATATTGACAAAACCAGCTATATGACGAAATAAATATATGACGAAATAAATATTGTATAACTGTGACAAAACCAATATTGTATAGCTATATGACGAAATAAATATTGTATAACTGTGACAAAATCAATATTGTATAGCTATATGACGAAATAAATATTGTATAACTGTGACAAAACCTTTGTTTGAGACCCCTTCGAAACTCGGGTATCATTAGCAAGTGCCCAGCCAGCCGTCGATTAGTCTCCGCAGGCTGCTCTAAATTAGCGATGGGTAACTTACTACAGATCTAAACGTGCTCTCACGGATGTTGCTAAACTTTTAAAAATAGACTGGCTTTCAAAACAACTAGGAAACAGTCAAAACACTAATTAAGAACAGGAGTGTGGCGAGAACTTTCTCCTCGTCTATCTAGGGTTGGAGAAAACAGGAGTGTGTTTCTGGGGATCAATTCCTTTCCCTCTATCTAGGGTTGGAGAAAAACCAAGTAAATCCTGTCTACTCTTTCTCGTAAAATGAAAATATAAAAAGATTTGTTATGGAGACTGCTTAAAGTAAACGTGATTTTACTCGGAAATAAAACTTTTAAATGGGCGATGTCATTGCTCTTTCCACGTTACTTTTTAAACAACGCATAGCGACTGAAAAATTGTATTCCGGCACCGCTGGGATCGAACCCCAGAACTCTCAATAACTAGTCGAGTGCGTTCGAATTTACGCTACGGCGCCAACAATTCTCAGCGCCATGCGTGGTATATCAGTCAGCATCTGACTACACGAATAGGTATTGATGGTCTCAGCAACTGAGATGGCGTCATCTGGTGGCATTTAACGCAACCGCTATTTAATTGTAGCTGATAAATTCAAAGGGCGATAGAAATGGTTAATATATATCAAATACGTGGAGATAATGTAAATGGACGATGTCATCGCTCTTTCCACGTTATTTTTATAACATAATAACGTGGAAAGAGCGATGACATCGTCCATTTACATTATCTCCACGTATTTGATATATATTAATAAAACTTTTTGCAAGTTCAATGATAAAAGAGAGCGTTTTTTTTTTTTAATTACGAGAATGTTAAAGGGAAAATATTATATATAGGGATCTCAAGGTTCCTCTCCGTCAGAGACTGCTGGGCTTTAAAACCACTGATATCCACGGTACTTAGTAACATGAGTTAAAAATTTTTAAATTCAAAATTTGTTCAAGCTCTTTTTGACGATTTCACAGAAAAGATTCGATTATGTTCGTGATTTTCCAGGAAACATTAGCCTTATTGTAATCTTAGAAAATTAAAGAATAGCATTTATTCTCTTTTCTTTCAAAGGCGATGGTAAAATTTTAATTGCGTGATTTTTGATTAATTTGCTGAACGTCGTAGTAACGGATCTGAAGAAAATTTTTTATAACATTTGTTCTTCCGGAAACTGTGCTGGAACGCACAAGGCCGAGTTTTTCTTCTCTAGGTACCAGAGCGCAAGGAATGCGTAATCGTTCATTAGGCCAGAGCCAAAATAAGTCTGTACATTGTTGTGTAATTCCTTCTCAATTTTGTAATTTAAAAATATTTATATGAAAAGCGCACTCTAATGGGATACCTTTTTTCTCAATCCTCAGAAAATAACCCAATTAACAAACGATTGCCGAAAAGCTTTAACTTAGATCTTTTTGAAATAATATTTTGACACGTAGAGGACGACATACAGTTAATGAAAACTACAGATCGATAAAATCCACGAAAAATATTTCACATCAGTTATCCTCAAAACTGGGGAAGCTATAGTTCTAAATACATTCACGGATAATGAAATCTGCGCACCTAGAAGAAAACATGCTACAACCGCGAAACTTTGCAAATAGCTAGAGTGCGTGCTGGTAAGCAAATAATCAACGTTTGGTGCAAGTGCGCATGACCGCACACCCTGTGGTGGCGTTGCAAGTCCGAACCGGCAGCCTTATAAACCGGCGTGTAGTCGATGCCCCATGAAAACTAAAAGCACCGACTGACGCAAGCAAGAGTACAGAGTGACAAGAATGCCGGGTAGAAGCCAGAGACGTCGATTTACGCAACTTACGGACTTTAAGAGAGGCCTGATCATCGGGCTGAAAACCGCAGTGTGGTCGGCGCGCCGTATAGCTCGCCACGTGGATCGTTCTGACCATACCGTCCGACTGTGCTGGGAGCAGTGGACACGTGACGGCACTGCCACACGGCGGAGTGGTTCCGGACCGACCACCGGTAGAAGGGATCGACGGATCGTGCGTCAGGCATGAGCGGATCCCACGGGGACCCAGTCCACTATACAGGCAGATGTAGCGGCTCCTGTGTGCTCACGAAGCATTTCCCGACGCCTCGCGGAAGCGCATCTGCGATCATAGCGCCCCTTACGTGTGCTGCTATTAACACCGGAAGATCGACGGCTCCGTGTGCAATGGTGCCACGCCAGAGCGACGTGGAACGCTAAAGACTGACGACGTGTGGTGTTCAGCGAAGAGTGCCGCTTCGTTTTGGGGGACCGATGATAATCGTGTCCGGGTGTGGAGGTACCCGGGTAAACGACGCAATCCCAACCTCGCTATCGAGCGCCACACCACCCCCACTGCAGGCATTATGGTCTGGTGAGCCATTGCCGACTATAGCCGATCAGCTCTAGTAGTGGTACGTGGATCATTTGACGGGCCAGCGGTATGTGGATGAGATCCTACTGCCCCATGTGCTCCCATTCCTGGCCGGGATTCCAGGTGCGCTATAGCAGCAGGATAATGCCCGACCGCACGATTTACACAGAGATAGCCAGTGTTGATCATCTATAACACCTTGTGAACAAGTACACATGAAACATGGTTTCTACACTATGCTAAATGGCCAATGTACACAGATAACCAGTGTTGGACAAGTAACACATTGAGAGCCAGTGCCGAAAGACAAACACAAACATCCATGCCTGACCGGGATTCGAACCCGGACCCAACTAGGGCGAATGGTCATAAGCCATCGCTTAGACTACTGAGCCACCTGGGCGGCATACAACCTCTTCCATGAAATGACGGGAAAAAAACCCCTTGAATTTCACGGATTTTTCATACGTCAGGAAAATTCTGAATTTTCAGAAACCTTTCCGCAATTCCTCTCTGATGTGTTGACGGTAAATTACCGTTTTAAAGATGTGTTAACGGAAAATACTGAATTTTCAGGAAAACCTTTCCACGATTACTTTTGTATATTGTAATCCGGGCATCCATATTTATCAGAAGTGAAATTTAGTAGCCATTTTAGAGATAACGAATTGTAATCATTTTCCTTCAATTTTTGTTTTGTTTGGATTGGAGGTTTAACGACCACCGTGAGCAACTCAATGGGCTATAAGCAGTCGCCCGTCCCTAACTTAGGGTCACTAGTTCCAGGGAAGGGAGAGAGCCAGTGCCGTAAGACAAACACAACATCCATGCCTCACTGGGATTCGAACCCGGACCCCTTTCGGACGAATGATCAGAGTCCATCGCTTAGACCACTGCGCCACCGGGGCGGCTCCTTCAATTTCCCGCCATTTTGATGAACAGCGCGACAGTCGTTAAAGTACGCTTTTTCTCACGCAACAGAGGGGTTTGTTAGATTTGGTTTGGTCCCAATTGCGGACGTGCCACTTGCGGACAGATGATAAAACAGTGCCAATTGCGGAGAGATCCAGTTCTGTCCGCAACTGGGAAAAGAGGCAGAGTTTTAGTGAGATATTAGGTAAACACCCTCTTTGGCGAAAAATTCAAGAACTGGGATTAGTGAATGAATGTAACAATAACGAGGAGATAAGGTAACACCTCCGAATGTGTGCTTCACCGGGCTAACTTTCTGTAGAAAATGTAGGCGATGACCTCTCGCTATTCCTTTTGTGCCTCCTAATGAAACCTCTCAGACATGGGTCGATTCACACATTTCTCTGGCTTCCCCAAAAGCAACTGATATTCATTGGCTACATCTTCATCGCCGCTTGCTCACACCACGAACTCTTCATCGTTTTGATCGCCTGTCTTCTCCCTTGTGTTTTTTCTGTTCAACGCTCGGTGATGTTCATCACGCATATGACTCCTGTTTAGTTTTACAGCCTCTTTTTTCCTTGATGTTTGCACTTCTCTCCAAGGTCTGTCCTTCCTTTCACTCTGTTTCACATTACTATTTTCTTCGCCGTCATCATCCTTCCGCTGCTGTTCACAATCCAGTTTGCGCGTTTTTAATTTTGTTCATCAAAATTAGGGACGGGCGACTGTTGGATATGCAATCAAGAATCCAGTCCCATTAATGAAAACCTTCAGAAATTTTATGATTAGTTCTTAAATAGTTGGCTGGAATATCCGGTAATAATTGTAGAAATGTAGAGTTGCAACGACGAACGACACAGAACAAATAACGTCGTCGAAGGCTGGAACAATCGGTTAAAAGCAGCTATCAAAAATGCTCATCCTAAAATCGCGAAGTTAATAACGTGCTTGAAAGATGAAGCGAGGCACAGCGACATCCTGTACGACAGAAAGTGGCTAAATCTCGAGGGCAAGAGAAGACAAAAAGCAACAATCAAATTGGATGAGCGGATCAACAAAACTATGGCAGAGTTTTACGCAACCGCGAACATCCGACGTTGTTTGAAGAATCTATCGTTTAATCAGAAGTTGGAATGTGAAGAAGAAATCAACAGCTACTTTCGCTCGTAATTTTATTTTAGAACCGATATATACAGTATAGTTATGGTTTTTTATGATAATATTTGTGTAATCTATTTTAGTTTTTGTTTTGAATTAAAGAAGGCGAAATAAAATAAAACAGATCAATAAAAATAATAATTTTTTCAGAAATATGGGTTGAAAAAAGTTATAGCTACATTGGGAGTTCATTCTCATAGATGGACTGGCCCCGGCTGTATATTGTATAAATTTCTGTTTGTACACTCTACGGTTTTCTGTTGATGATTCACAGTAACGTACACAAAAAAAAAAAAAAACCAAAAAAAAAAAAACATACTGTTTGAAATAGGCTAATGAGAAGATGTTCAAATAGAATGAAATAAATCACCCATTTGTCCCTGTACCACTTTTCCAATATTTGAATGACTTGGAATAAAATTCAACCCTTCTGGTGAGGGATTAGGAATGGGGTGTGTTTTCCTGTTTCCCTAATCCCTCCCTCACTAAGTTGGACAGATTCCCGTTCTGTCCCCAGTTGAGGACAGAACTGGGATCTGTCCGCAATTGGCACGGTTTTTCCCCCTGTCTGCAACTGGGAAGACACCGTTAGGGTTATGGTTTCTTGGATGTGAGAAAAGAGGATAAGGACATTATTGCTTTTCAGCTGTCCCAGGCGAAAGGAGGAGGTGGTTACGTGGACACTTTCCTGCGAGGGGGGCAGCGAAGCCAATTAAAGAACTTAGAGTTCATGATCATATGTAGAGGATTTTAGGAAGGGAGTGTCTGACCCCAGGTCTTTAACAACCCTTAGAAGTAGGAAGCTAGGATATTTCGTATCTTTCCCGATAGATAAGTGACATGGAGGCGAGGTAGAAAGGGTGAGAAAGACGCCCTCATTTATTACCGGGGGCTTAACGTGCCCATCCGACGCACGGCGGATATTTAGTGGTTCGAGCGTTCGTTTCATCCCGTGATTGAACATGAGGTTCCTCTGTAGCAGTCACGAACGTTGACCACTAGGCCATCAGCCACCCATTGATCAGTTCAGATCATTTATAGAGGATTTTAAGAAGGGAGTGTCGGATTCCAGGTCCAAAACAACCCTTAGAAGTTGGAAGCTTTGGGCTAGAGTTCTCGACAAGAAAGTCACACGGGAGCGAGGAAGAAAGGGGTAGGTAGATGCCGTTTTTTATAACCGGGTGGCCAGTACCCTGTCAAATTCTTTTGAATGATGCATGGAGTTTTCATACTTTTGTAGGGGCTGTTCTACGTAAATGTAGCTGGTCAATTGTTTAATTGGATAATGTTCTTCGATATCTACGTAGCACATAATAACACTTTGCTTATAACCAAACGGCCAGAGATAATAAACATGAGAGAATATAGACTTACGTACTTCAGCACTTTTATTCCTTCACTCACTGAAAGGTCAAATCCACTGATACATCGTGACTATCGAGTCTTCACGCAGAATACGATCCTTTAACAGCAATATACGACAAGCTTTGTATCAAGAGAGAGGTGCTACAAGCTCACCATTTAACAATCTACTCATAATCTTTACAACTACACTGCAAAAAATTGGTAGTGTGAATTCATGAAAAATTTCAAAATAAAGGGCAGTAAATTTGCCAGTAGGTGTCACTCTTATCCAGAAATTACCGTTTTTAAAAGTACCCGTTTATTTAAACTTCCGTACTTTCACTGATTTTCCGTAGTGAGAAATTCCGTTTATTTCAGAAGAGTTCATTTCAGGTTTTTCCGTATTTAAACGGAAATTCCGCAAAATTAACGACTCTGCAATTTTTAGCCTTTACCACAGATAATCCTTCCGCTGCAGTCAGGATCGAACTCTCGTCGTTTGTGTTGGTTCAACAGGTAGCGCACACCTTTAACCACTAAGCCAAAAGCCCTCGGAATCCGAATCACGTACATCGTTTTCCGCGACTACGAATTTTTTTTTTTTTTGTCATTAATGCGAGTGGTTTAGTCATTTTATTTTCTGTTGGAGCTTACTATTTTTCTGAATAGGTTTATAATATTTTTTTTTCCTGCAGGACTTTTCAAAAATTAAGCATTTTTCATCCTGATTTTTCGAAGCAACAAAATGCTTTGCAACAAAAGGAGAAATTTTTTTTTCATGGTATTATTTCACAAAAAAATCCTCTTAAATACTGTATAAAATTAACTTTTGATAGCTATAATAGCTTCTGCCTTAAGCTGTCCACAGACTGATACATAGACATCGTGTAATCATCCGTGCAATATATGTTAAGTACCCGGTTTCTTACAGTAACACAATATATAATAAATAGCTGGTGCACAAAATAGGGGAGAGGAGATAAAATATCCTGTGCCACAATAAACAAAATTCATGCGATATGCTATCCACAATATCCGATCTCGCTGCGGAACTTCAAAATTTGACAGACGATTGAAATTTAAAAGTTGATCAAATCTCAGTATTCTCACCAATCGCTCCTATTAATTTCTCGTCATACAGATACGGAAAAAAGCGACAACGGATTTCCTGTAATATACGAATGGAACTGCGGAAACGTTTCTGAAAGTTCAGAATTTTTCCGTGGTACGAAAATTCCGTGAAATTCAGGTTTCTTTCCGTCATTTCACGGAAAAAAATTGTATCAGAAATATGTTTCGTTAATTCACGAAAGAAATGACGGGAAGTGGCTCGTGAATTTCAAAAAAATTTTACAGTGTAAATCTTGACAACTCCACAATCTAGTTTTCAACATAAATCTTGACAACTCCACAATCTACTCGTAAAACTATCTGCTTAATAAATCTCTCCCATCTACCCTAATCGATCTGCACACTGCAATATCCAATATTTTCTTTTTATCGTACTGTGACCCCCTGTCAGCTATGCCGTATACGTAAAGCTCTTCGGGGAAGTAATATATCGTTCATCAAGAGAACGTTTAACCAAGAAGTAACTAAATTTGCATAAGAAAACAAACTTAAATGGAAAGTTATTTAAAGTTATAAGTCACAGATATAATTAAAAATCGGTATTTCCCATACTGTCATGATATTACAAAAACCCAAGTTTTAATTATTTTTTTATCACAAACGGATCCGAAACAGTCTTTCGTAAAATCGTTTCTGCTTTGTGCATTTCTTAAAGGACGTCAAATTAAGTGTTGGAGTGGTTATTGTTAAATATTGAAGTGAACGCCAATTTATCAGAAAAAAATCATTGTTTGCAGGTTCGTGTCATTGGAAAAGGGAAGCAAATAAATAAATAGCCCAGCAAACAGAATGTAAGATCAGATTATTACGCACGCTTGAATCTTTATTCTTCAGATTGAGGAAAAAAAGGGAAAATATCGGTTAGTCAAAATAAATTGTACATATCTGTACAGATGGATATTTTGGAAGGCTTCGTCTATGTAATTCCGCCAAAATCTCTTCTCATTCATGCCTGCGTAAAATCGTTCTTTACTGCCTCAAATCCCAAGATAGACTAGACTCCTTTTTATGACCACTGCGTATTTCTGCATTTCACTTTCTCATTAATCAAAGACTGTTGAAAGATTGCATTCTGATATCCAGGCAAATTCTCGCCCTTTCGTTTGAAAAGAAAACAGTTGGAAATTTCGATTGTACCTCTCTCACACTTTATTTCTCGCAAAACGTTTTGTCCGCTTTCGTTCTAATCCGAACATTGTTCAACGCATATCTTCAAATATCAATAGTTATCTGTGATGTGACCATCCTTCTGGTTTCTTTCTCCTATGAAAATTACGCAATGCCTTAATTGTACAGTAGAACTCCAATTATCCGGGTAATTAAGAGTTTTGTTAATTTATTTTCCTGTTTTTAGTTTTTTCCCTTCATTTAAATAATACAAAATGATAATGCAGTACAGTAGATATTTATTTTTAAGCTGTATAACATTTGCTATTACACTGCCGGACAATTGCTAAGGACGGATGACAATAGCAACGATAGCAACCATAAAATGGAAGGCAGGAAAATGTGGAAATTAGCATAAGTGCGGGATACAATAAGACGTGTTGTGCGTATGCAAATTTTGGATTGCTGAACTTCTTCGTGACGTCATAGCGCTGATAAGAGATATAAAGGATATGACGCGTATTGACCGTTGTTGTTCAAACGCAAAGTTGAAAGGGAAAGAATCAATTGACGAACTTGCAATTTTCAGTATGTCTTCCCGACATCACCTAGATGATTTTACGCGTGGCCGTATTATTGGCAAGATTGAAGAAGGGCGAAAAATAACAGATGTTGCCAGGGAGTTCGACGTCAGCCACAGTGTTGTTTCAAGGCTTTGGAAATCATTTCAAACAAATGGAGAGTGTAGCAAACGTCACGGGGGAGGTCGTGTTTGCAGTACGACACCTGCAGAAGATCGGTACATAGTGCTATCAACAAAAAGACACCGGCGCAGCACAGCTAGTGAGGTAGCAAATCAGTTTATGGCTGCTACTGGCAAGCGGATCTCCCGAAAAACTGTCGCCAGACGTTTGCATGAAGGAGGACTATACGCCCGCCGTCCTGTTGTGTGTATCCCATTGTCCAGACGTCACCGTACCGCCCGTTTGCAATGGTGCCATCAACATCGCAATTGGACTGATAACGACTGGTCTGCTGTCCTCTTCTCAGATGAAAGTAGATACAGTCTATCGTCTGATTGTCGACGACAACTGATCTGGCGTGGTAGTGGTACTGCATATTGTCCAGCAAACATACAGAAAAGGGACCGATATCCGACATGTAGTGTCATGGTATGGGCTGGCATCATGATCAATGGCCGTACGTCTCTCTATGTGCTTCCAACTGGGACTATGACTGGCCAACGATACATTAATGATGTTCTGCTACCTCATGTTCGCATGTTCCGTAGTGCTGTCGGTGATAGATTCATTTTCATGGACGACAACGCAACATGTCATCGAACAGTCGCAGTCCAGGAGTGTCTTGAGAGCGAGGATATTCAACGCCTCGTATGGCCAGCACGTTCTCCTGATCTGAATCCCATTGAAAATGTGTGGGATGCTTTGGGGAGGAGTCTTGCTGGTCGCCAATGCCCTCCAATAAACAAGGACACCCTCATCTGTGCACTGACAGAGGAATGGGATAAATTACCCCAACCGCTGCTTGATAATGTTGTGCAAAGCATGACACGACGTGTGGAATCTTGCATCGCCCTCCGTGGTAGCCATATCCCGTATTGACATCTTACGCCAGAACGCCTGCGGACGGTAATTGCATTTTTTCACGTTAACGTATTCTGCACAAAATGGCCTGTTTGTCCCTTGAACACGTTCCAAAGCCTTCTGGATTTCAGAGCACAATAAATTGTCTTTCTTGTAATGTCCTAGCATTCTGACATTATTTTATTTCACTTGGCATCCAACCACACTTACTTTTTTATGCGCTATATAGCCGTTTATGATCCGTCCTTAGCAATTGTCCAGCAGTGTATAAAATACGTTAACAAAAAATTTAATTCCCTCACTTCAATTAATAAATACGTACTTGGCCTACAGAAAAACGACAACCCGGATTTTCCGAATGTCCGGATGGGCTGTCCGAGTTAATTCGGATAATTGGAGTTCTACAGTATTTTCATTCTGAACACCACATCAGAACTTCTCCACATCTTTCTCCGCACGCTTCTAGCAACAACTGGCAGGTAGTCACAGTAGGTAAACAAAAGCTGAGTTTCTGAATTCCACCACGACAAAATGAAAGTTAATGAAACATAGAAGAAACATTTAAACCAGTTTTTTTTTTTTTTTTTTTGATTGGAGGTTTAACGACCACCGTTAGCAACTCAATGGGCTATAAGCAGTCGCCCGTCCCTAATTTGGGGCCACTGGTTCCAGGGAAGGGAGAGAGCCAGTGCCGTAAGACAAAAACAACATCCATGCCTAACCGGGATTCGAACCCGGACCCCTTTCGGACGAGTGATCAGAGGCCATCGCTTAGACCACTGCGCCACAGGGGCGACCATTTTTTTCTTTATAATGTAAGTTGATGCATTTTTATTAAATGAAAGCATTTTTTTCTAGTGGCATTTTAACAAAAAACAAAGTTTAACCAGTTACGGGGGGAAGGCAGGGGCACCTTTGCCTCCCTCTAATAGGCCCCTGGTCTGAAGAAAGGGTGGACAACCATATAGTTAAAAGGTGTACAACGAAATATTGTGTAAAAGGTGTGTGAACAACAATTTAGTATTTAGAAGATGTGTCAACAACGATATTAGACTCTAAAGAGGAGTATATCTATTGTTATACAACGAGTTATTACATCTTGCTTTTATAAGTATACGTATATGATTAGTTCAGTTAATAATCTTATTCAGGTTATCTCCGACTTATATATTTCCAGGGGAGCAGGCGATTTTATCAAAAACGACTTCATCGAAGGTGAAATAATCCAAACCAGATTCATCGAACGGGCATTTTTCCCAAAGATGTCTTTTTTGAAAACCATGAAGCGCATTTATCCAAAAGATAATTTTTTTCGATGATTGTTTTTAATAACTTGGATTCGCAGTATTATCTTTCTTAATATCAACCGTAAAACATCGCTTAAAAAACGTTAAATGAGCGAAGTAATAAATAGTTGGGGTGAACTTTTTTATATCAAGATAAAGAATATAATTTTTCGTTGCTATAATGTTTACTGAAGTTTTCTTATTTCTCCATGGGCCAATTTCATTATTGGAATACGGCATATTTTAACGCTGAATAGGCTATTCTTAAATGATTTTGAAATGATAGAAGTTCTTTCGAGTTTATTTTGGTGAATTTTAAAGTGGTTTTAGGGTCTTTAAACGAATTCCACAGAGAAGTTTTGTTGAAATATCCTATAAACGCCTTTTATCCTTTTCTACTATTGTATCTACAATATGTGTGGCAATTCATATAGGTACTGAATTTTCAACATTTCAGAGCCCGTGTTCGCTCCTAAAAAAACCTTTTTAGCACTTTTAATTTCCTCTCATTTGGGGTTCAAAAAGTACAAATTAGTTTTATTATTTTTAAATTATATGTCGGAGATTTATTCAATTTTAATTATTTAAAAGAAATCCAAGTAATACGGTAAAAATTTAAAAGATCCGTCAAAAAACGGTATGTTTAAAAACCAGTAAATCTGATTTTATTCTTTCTCTGTTTCAGAAAATCACCATCATTTATCAATGTACAGGGTGTTTGAAAAATAACCGTGCACTGAAAATAACAGTTACCATGCCGCACGGTACCGTTCTGAGTTAATGGTTTCACTGAAGAAAATGGTCTCAATAATGCGCATAAGAGTCGTGGCACATCAAACACCGACCTTCTGGTTGTGGAGAGACACTTCTTTAAATTCGCGGGGATTTCCAGTACCCCACACACAAGTGTTTTGGCTGTTGATTTACCCGGAAAGGTGTAATCATGCCTTATCTGTAAAGAAAGTCACGTCCAGAACGTCACCACCTTCTTCAGACAGGAACTCTTGTAACCACCTGCAGTACCGAACACGGGCCTCGTGGTCTCTTTCTTTCAGCCGAAACACAACAGATACTTTGTACGAGTGGAAACACAACTTCCTTTTCAGAATATACCATGGGCTGTACTTTTTGGCACATCAGCTTGTTGTGACAGCCGGCTCAAGGACTGGTGTTTACTCCTCTGTATCTTGTCCTGGGTATACTGTACTGTCTCGTCTGCCGTGGATGGCCTACCGGGACGGGGGTATCCAGAACCCTGCCAGTTTCCCGAAACTTTGCTATGAGCTGACGTACCGCATTACTGTGGGGGACGTCGGAATCACGAATTTTCCTAGCGAACTCGTTTTGCACGTCGTCCGTGTACTTATCGTCATGGCGTAGATATGTTCCACCAAAAACACTCTCTGTTCAACCGTCAACACCATTGTCCTTGTGCCGAGACGAGTGATCAATCGACACGTCTGCCTCCGTCAACCAAGCGCTCGGAATGACAGCTGCGCGCGCGTCGGGGGTGAGGAAGCATGGAGGTTACCACGCAGAGAGCACTTCCACGAGACGGGTCACTTCTGTAATTCCATTCAAAATTTCTTTATTATTTTATTACTGCAATTCAGTGCGCATTCATTATTATTCGGACACTCTGTATATATCGATAAAAACTTACGCAAATAAACTTTAATGATTGATTCAGCTTCAACAAGTAATTGAGATCTTTATATTTCTTTTGTTAAACCGTACTTTATAAATGGAATGAATATTATTCTTAAACTGAGGGAAAAACTAACTATGTAATATTGGAAAACTTTCTTCAATGTAAATATATCAATTATATAACACTGGAAACTTTCTTTCCCTTAATCAGCAAATAGAGACCTCAATATTGTCCACTTTAGTACCACTATTATTTCTCGGAGAGCATTCCTTTTACGTATACTCCTAATTTTCGTAAAACATGCCCTACGATGAAATAATTTTTCGGTGATTTCGCGTTCGATGTTTTTGCACTCGATGATTACAGCTATACTCGCGGTAAGGCTAACCTGAGTATGGAGTGGAAGGTAGTGATTGTGCACTTCCATTGTATAATATAGTTCCAGTCAAAGAGCTCGTATTGGAGCTTGAACTGGGAGTTAAAAAGTACACAGTTGTCTTAAACGTTGTGCGTACGTACATTTAAAAAATTAATATACGAGTTTCGGTTGAATTTTTGAGATATACAGTTATTTCTGTCTTGAAAACGTCATTATCATGTCTGTCAGTCAACCAATTGTGTAAGAGCGATATTTATTGCGGGTGGGAGGGTAAACAGACAGTCAAGTGGATTTGCCGGCATCACTAAGCTATGCTCCTGCCTTCATCTGATACAATGATCGACGCAAAGTTTCCTTTACTCGGCTTTCCATCGCGGTGGTATACCCTCAGGTTTGTGTAATGGTCCCGACACATTCCATCCCATGAGATTAAAAAACAATGAGATGTTTTAGGTGAAAAGGTTCTGTCAGAGTGCACTCCATAATCAGGTTAGGCTTGCACCGAGCGCAGAGTCGTAATTTCCGAAATATTTGCCCTGAAATAAATTCTCCTTCCGATGATCTCCCTTTCGATGATTTCACTTTCGATGATTTTGCATTCGGTGATTTCACTTTCGATGATTTTGCATTCGGTGATTTCGCTTTCAATGATTTTGCATTCGGTGATTTCACTTTCGATGATTTTGCATTCGGTGATTTCACTTTCGATGATTTTGCATTCGATGATTTCACTTTCGATGATTTCACTTTCGATTATTTCACTTTCGATGATTTCACTTTCGATCATTTTGCATTCGATGATTTCACTTTCGATGATTTTGCATTCGGAGATTTCACTTTCGATGATTTTGCATTCGATGATTTCACTTTCGATGATTTTGCATTCGATGATTTCACTTTCGATGATTTCACTTTCGATTATTTCACTTTCGGTGATTTCACTTTCGATGATTTTGCATTCGGTGATTTCACTTTCAATGATTTTGAGTTCGATTATTTCACTTTCGATTATTTCACTTTCGATGATTTCACTTTCGATGATTTTGCATTCGGTGATTTCACTTTCAATGATTTTGAGTTCGATTATTTCACTTTCGATTATTTTGCATTCGATGATTTTGCATTCGGTGATTTCACTTTTGATGATTTTGCATTCGGTGATTTCACTTTCTATGATTTTGCATTCGGTGATTTCGTTTTCGATTAATGCACCTGGAGCAACTTCAAGTTGTGTTTGGCAAGTGAACTTGTTTATTCTAAACGCATATAGCGTATTGAATCCGTTTATTTTCATGGCGTAATAGGCACAAAGATTAGCCAAGCTTTCGCACTCCACTGAGAGGCTTTTGCTGATGACGTAGTCATCTTTGCAACTACCCCTTCAGAGCTGCAGAGTATGATCCAAGAACTTGCTGACAAGAGTAAAGAAGTGGGATTAAAAATGAACTTTCAGAAGACAAAAGTGATGTACAATAATGCTTTTACAAAAACGAAGATTTATCGATTGATGGAGAAAAGCTTGAGACAACCGATTCCTACCTTGGGCAGCAGATATCGAGTGAGGGCCACATTGATGAAGAAATTAATCTCCGTATAAAACTTGGATGCAGAGCTTTTGGAAGAAACAGTACAATTTTTAAGAGCAGTATGCCAGTATGTCTAAAAAAAAGTGTTTAATCAATACATCCTGCCAGTGCTTACGTATGGAGCCGAGACATGGACCTTAACTAAAAAAGACATACCAAGACTGCAGACTACTCAAAGAAGCATGGAGAGATGCATGATTGGTATAACCAGGAAAGATAAGAAGAGGAACTTGTGGATAAGGAAAATGACAGGAGTGGACAACATCATGACCAGAGTGAAATCACTGAAATGGCAATGGGCTGGACATGTTCCCAGAGAAACGGACCACCAATGGAAAACCGAAATTTTAGACTGGATTTCGAGGAACAGGAAAAGACCCAGAAGAAGACCCCGTGGGATATGGAAGGATGAAATCCGAAAGTATGCTGGAGTGACGTGGAGGAGACAGGCCCAAGAGAGACAATTGTGGAAGAAATTTGGGGAGACCTTCATCCATCAGCGGATTGATAATGTTTGATGATGCTGCTGATGATGATGCGTTTCTTGAAAATTCCCATTGTGGTGTATTAAAATTAACGTTAATGTACATATATATATATATATATATATTATCACTGCCAACCATTATCAAATTATCAATCCACTGCTGGATGAAGGTCTCCCGAAGTTTCTTCCACAACAGTCTGTCTTACGCCAGTCTATTCCACGTCACTCCCGAATGTTTTCCAATTTCATCCACCCATTTCCCATGTGGCCTTTCGGTCTTTTTCTGTCTCTTGGAATCCAGTCTAAAATTTCGGTTGTCCATCGGTAGACCGTCCTTCTGGCAATATGTTTAGCCCATTGCCATTTCAGGTATTTTACTCTGATCACGATGTCTTCCACTCCTGTCATTTTCCTGATTCACAAGTTCCTCTTCTTATCTCTCCCGCTTACACCAGGCATGCACCTCTTCGTGCTTCTTTGAGTTGTCTGCAGTCTTTGTATGTCTTTTTTAGTTAAGATCCATGTCTCTGCACCGTACGTAAGGATGCATTGATAAAACATTTTTCGCCGCCCCGGTGGCGCAGTGGTCTAAGGCGTTGGCCTCTGATCATTCGTCCGTAAGGGGTCCGGGTTCGAATCCCGGTCAGGCATGGATGTTGTGATTGTCTTACGGCACTGGCTCTCTTCCTTCCCTGGAACCAGTGACCCTAAATTAGGGACGGGCGACTGCTTATAGCCCATTGAGTTGCTCACGGTGGTCGTTAAACCTCCAATCAAAAAAAAAAAATAAAATAAAACATTTTTCTTTTAAGACATAATGGCATGTTGCTCTTAAAAATTGTACTGTTTCTTCCAAAAGCTCTCTAACCACTGGCGCACAAACGGGGGTGTGCTTTGGGGCTTAAACCCTCCCCCCAAAGCCCCAAAGAGATTAAGAACGATGTGCGTCAACTCTTGTGTCTATCGTATACTTTATATATATATATATATACGCAATATACACCATACTGACAAAACTCACCGGACACCACTTCAAATGCAAATGAACGGATACGCTGAGTTTTTAAGACGCGCGGTACAGCTGCAAACGGTTTAAAAGCAAGCCTGAACCCGACCGCGATCATATCGCACTATGAGGTCGAGTGAAAACGTCGCGGCGGGAGAGAACTGACTTTGAGAAAGGAAAGATTGTTGGTGTTATATTGGTGGGTTGTCCATAAGAGAAACCGAGAGGCGTTTAAACATACCCAAGTCAAATGTTTTAGATGTATTGAATAAGTGGAAGACACATGACGTGCCGGCACACCAAAGGAAATCAGTGACAGAGGACGTCGAAGCCTCAGGAGAGTCGTTACTGCTAATTGACGGAGTACTGCACCAGACCTCAGTGTACAGGCGAGTAAAAATGCTGGAACCTCGGTAGGTAAACGTACCATTCGCAGAGAACTTCATTCCATGGGTTCCCGTGGTCAAACGACTGCTCAAAAGCCTTTCATCTCCACTCGGAATGCTACTCGTCGTTTAGCATGGTGAAAAGAACATTTATCGTAGACCGTAGATCAATGGAAACGGGTCCTATGGGCTGATGAATCGAGATACACGATCCATCAGTCTGATGGCCGTGTGTGGGTATTGCGGTAGCCGAGGGAACGCTACTTACCACAGTGGTCAAGTTTGGAGCTGGGAGTGTACTCGTTTGGTGGTGTTTTTCGTAGTATGGTCCCGGCCCATTGATTATCGTGGACAAACCTGTTAACCATCAAGCCTACCTCGCTATTCTGGAAAATTATGCCCTACCAACTGTGGCAATACTATGGAACCGTGCCTTGTTGGTACCAGCAGGACAATGAACCGATCCATAAAGCAAGGTTTCAAAATCGCTTTATTCTAATTTATCATAAGAAAACATAAGAGGGAGACGTACAGTATTGGGCATCTCACTGGGAAATAATACAAAACTGTTAAAAACATGATGGTATATACACTGCAATGACAATGGGGATGAATAACAAATGCTGCAAGCAAAGCTTATTGAATAAAAAATTGCAGAAGTGACAAAGAGAAACACATCGTGTCACATGACATTGGCTGGGCATGATTTACAGGATAACACAGGCGAAACAATAGCACACAATTAGAAAAAGAACAGCACAAACACCGCCGTGAAGGTAAAACATTACATACATGAGATAAAAACACAGCGTGCACAATTGTGCAAGTTATTTAACGAGGGCACCAAAGCAACATAATACAGGCGGGGTGAAAGTAAGTAATGTACACGAGTAAGCATGAAAAAACACTGAGATGGCATTAGCATTCACAATTCAACGGTAGTGTGGATTGCACGAGTCGTAGAGTGGAGGAGGGCCACCAGTGTGCCACGGAACTCAGCAAAGGAGGTGTAGAATGTCCTAGGTTCTGATAGGTGTAGCAGTCCAGAATCAATCGCAAACCATGGAGCGGCCGGCGCCCAGGTAGCATAGAAGGTGGCTTCTCGACGACTGGAAGAAGCCGACTGGTACTCCAGGCGGAGTCGAGAAAGCAATCGATCTTGAAAATGGCACAAAAGTGCTGCGCTGGCCTGGTGTAAAGAGACCGGCGAGGAAATGCTGCGGAGTTGTTGAAGGTATACGTAAATAACGTGTTTAACCAGCACGAAAAGATAGGCACATACTGAAGGAAGAGTTGTAGGTGGATGAGCCCGCAGAAGAAGATGTCTGTAGGCAGTGAACGGAAGATCTTGAGAACAAGAGCGACTGGCAATCCGGAAAGCCTGGTGGAGGAGAGGCATCAGGACGGGACAGTAAAGGTAGACGTGAGAAACGTCTGCCTCCTCTGTGCGCAGAAGGAGCAGAGAGGGGAGGAGAGAAGAGACATGCGAAAGAGAAAATACGGAACAGGGAGGCGATTATGCAAAAAGAGCCAGTGGGTATTAATTTCAAGAGGGGCAGATAAGGGTGAGCAAGCAGCTGCCCAGACAAGAGGAAGAGAAGCAGGGGGAACCTCCAGAATAGAAAGCGGTGAAGGGGTGGCAAGGTGCACTAGAAAACGATAAAGAGATTTAGAGGAGAGAGAGGAGAGAGGAAGAACCGAGTTTGTGAGTCGGAGGAAAACGGCAGCGGAAGAGGGGCAGAAAAGACAGAGACGAGACCGGTTGGGGAGACAAGATCAGGGAAAAGCGAAAGAAGTGCAGTTAGCAGAGAGTCATAGACCAAATGGGCGGATGGGGACGAGAGAATAGCAGGGGGAGGCCAGAGAGAGGGCGCCAGGATAGATCCGAGTTAGTGAGGTCTTGTACAGTTACTACACCTGCTCGGAGCCAAGAGGGGAATGAAAAACAGGGGAGATGGGGGGATGAACAAGGGAGTTGAAGAAGAGGGGTTCAGAAAGAAGCTCTAGAGTTGAAGAGGGAGGGGAGCGAATGAGGGGGAGAGAGCGAAGGTGAATGAGGGCTTCAGAATATGCAGGTGGGAGTTTGGAGGGGGGAAAGGACAGCAATCCATGAGAACTAAAGAAAGAAAGGAAAATGTGGGTTACGCAAGGAGGCAAGAACGTCACGTACCTGAACTGCGGAAGCCACTGGAGCCGTGAAAAGGTGAATGAAGTTGATCACTCGGCTTGCTTTGTAGCACAGCGGGACATCAGGTAGGCCAGCACCACCATAGGAGGGAGGAGCACAGAGCTTGTGGACGTTAATCCAGTGATGACCCGCCCACATTACTCGAGTAAGGCAGCGTGTAACCTCCTGGAGACAGTAAAGCGGGGTCGTAGATGCAATCCAAGAATGCTTGCAGATGGACAGAAGGTATGTCCTGGTGAGATTTGCACGCTGGTAGTAGGACGTACAGAACTGCGCACGACACCAGAATGCAGCTGTGCGGAGGAGGCGAGGATGGAGTTCCGAGCGAGTTGCACTGGATGTAGCTTGTGGTGCGCCTAAGTGCACACCCAGGAAGCGTTGGGTAGTGGATGACCATGTGGCCCCCCATGGAGCATCCAAGCGATTGGACCACGACCCGCACCACAATCCAGTGCTCTTAGACGTATGCAGTTCAGCTGCAGAACATGAAGCATATGCGGAGAACAAACGACGAAGCAGTTGGAACTGTGAGTCGCTACGAATGCAGACGGTGATGTCATCTGCATAAGCAGAGTAAATGACTGAGTGATGCCGTGAGCTGGCAACTGGTGGTGGAAGTTGTGCTAGAAGAGATGTTTGCAGAGAGCGTAGAAAAAGGCTCGACGGCAATCGCAAACAGTTGACCAGTGAAAGCGGGCAGCCCTGACGAACTCCCCGCTTGAAGGGAACATGTGCTGTGAGAAAAAGATGCCGTCTTGACATGGAAAACGGCATCCCGATAGATTGAGAGAAGAACGGAGACAAATTGTGGAGGAAAGCCAAAGTGTATCAGGGTGTGTGTTAAATAGGCGTGTGAGATATTATCGAAAGCGGAACGGAGGTCTAAGGAAAGGAGAGCAAGAGGTTCAGAATGAGTCTTGGCAAGATGAATGAGATCGCGAAGAAGTTGAACATTGGAGGAAAGTGAACGGCCAGGAACAGTATAGGTTTGAGAGTCAGCAAGGATGTGAGGGAGGATAGAGTTTAGTCGACGGGAAAGAAGCTTAGTATAGAGTTTATAATCTTGATTGAGAAGAGAAATGGGGCGCCAATTTCCCAAGTCAAGAGGGTCACCCTTCTTGGGAAATAGGACCACATGTGCGTCCGTGAAACTCCTCGGGAGGGGGAGCAGTTAAATGCAGCAGAAAAAGCGGAGAGGAGAAAAGGCAACAAAAGAGGCAAGAACGCACGGTAAAAAGGAAAGAGAGGCCGTCCGGACCCGGAGCGGCATGGGGGTTAAGGGAAGAGAAGGTGTCGGACACCTCCGTGGATGTGGGTGCAAGAGACAGGGTGGGAGCAAGATGAGACGGAACTTGAGGTAGGTTATTGAGAAGATGGGGGAGAGCAGAGGGAGAAGGGGGAGGAGTTTCACTGAACTTGGTGGTATAGAACTGACGAACGTGAGAGCAAATCGCTGCCGAATCGGATGTGATTTCGCCAGAGGGGAGGCGAAGATGACGAAGCGAGGTAGAAGACTTACGTGCAGATTCCATTGATGTTAGAAAATCATAGGTGCATTCCTCCGGATTGAGATGTTTAATGCGCAGACGTAAAAGTGCTTGCTGCGCAAGAGGTTTCAGCAAAGCCTGGAGCTCCGCCTGATATGCTGGAAAAGCGGATCTGATAACCCAATCAGTGTGAGCATCTGCCTGGCGTGATCGAGGCGCATCTGACTAGAAGTCTTCATGGTGAAGGAAAGTTGCTTGATATGTAAGAGGAGCTGATGCTTGACACGAAGCCAATACGTCAAGGTACAGGGTGCGGAATGCAACCCTGCGCGACGAGCAGCGAGAAAAGAACGGACAGAGGCACAAAATTCAGGATCAGTGAGGAGATTGGAGTCAAATGTCCACGGACGAACAGTCCGAGGGAGTGACGCCGCAACAAACACTGTGAGGGTGACCGTGCAATGGTCTGAGGAAGCAGTAGGTTGATGTTGCAACTCGGTAATAGACGCAAGAAGCGGTGTGGAAACGTAAACCCGATCCAAGCGTGCAGTTGATGGAAGCTGACTCCCAGACGAGCGCCACGTGTGAGGTCTCTTGTGGATGAAGGCGCCTATAAGCATCGGTGAAGGAGAAATCAGCAACAAGGTCATGGAGTAGTGCGACGAGATCCGTCCGACGCTCTCGTGACGAAGGAGAGCGATCCAGAGCCGGGTCAAGGGTGCAATTGAAGTCTCCACCCAAGAGCACACGATCCGAAGGTGAAACTTTCGAGAGAGCTTTACGGAGTTTGGTGAACAAGATGGATAAATGAATAGAGGTGCATGGAATATACACATTAAAGATGTGAAATCGAGCTCCGCCAACTGTGAAGGAGACTTGCTGGAGTAAATCTCGAGATAAGTTCTGCACTGAGAGTGCAGTGAGGGTGGACCGGAAATGTTGATGTATTCCGATAGCAAGTCCACCATGAGATGAGTAGCGGAAAGCATGATGGAACACATAATCGCTAGCACGCCAGCGAGTAAACAGAGTGGAGGAATGGCAGTTTGTTTCTTGTAGTAGTAACAGATCGGCCCCGAGGGGCGAGAGGTCTTCCATAACAAGAGCATTCGCTAGGGGGCTAGCGAACCCTCTGCAATTAAGGGTCGTGACCTTGAATGGACTGGTCAGTCGTTGGTTGGAGGAGTCGCGGAGCAACTTTCAGGAGTTGTTGTAATCGGTTTACGCAGCCAAGGGTCCATGAGTGGTGCAGGGGGTCATGAACAAACCCACGAAGGTACTTAGCAATGCATCCGGCTTGCAGGAGCAGCGCGGGAAGAATGTCTTCGCGCTCTCGGAGGTAGTCATACGTCGACTCCAGGTTCGTGGCGTGGGTGCAAAACTGATAGTAATCTCCAAGATTGAGAGGTTCTGAAGGAGCACCACATTTGGAGAGAACACTTGAAAAGACCTCAAACGAAGGTGGAGACCCATCATCATCAGTGTCCCTTTCAATTTCTGTTGGCGCAGGAGAGGGAGAGATATCTCCTGAAGATTTGGTAGTACGGAACGGTTGCCCATCCGCAGAGGAAGATTTCTTCTTCTTCCTCTTACGTCGGGTACCTGTACGAGTGCCAGAAATTCGTTTTCCAGGGAGCGACGATGTTCGGAAGCTGACGCAGAGTCAGAGGAGTTATCGGCACCGCCGTCACACTCGGAGACACCAACAGTGAAGACTGGTGGGAAACCAGCGGCGAAGTCTCCCGATGTTGCCACGGGATGAGGAGTAATAGGTGAGGTGAGCACTGGAAATTGAAGGTGGGAGGTGAGATCAGCATCAAAAGACGCTCGTGGACGAGAGGCTGTAGATATACTTTTTGTGTAACTCGGCCCTGGGGCAGTTGGCACATTTGAAGACGGTGCAGGTCGAGAGCGAGATGTAGCAGGAGGCTGCTTAGAGGCGGTAGGCACTGTAGAAGCCGTGGGAGCTGGATACTGGTTGTTGGGGCATCGAGCACGCTGATGCCCAAGTTCTTTGCAATTAGCACAGTGTTCTGATGTTAGCATGTCAATTCTGTAGGAGAGCTGCCCACATCGGACGTTTAGGATCCGTGGGAACTTACGGAGATGCTCCTCTGATGGAAAGATGAGTCGAACACTCCGGCGAAAACTACGAACATTCTTATTTGCAGGATCCTTGGGCGCAGCTGAATGTGTGATAACAGGACCAACAATCTTACCACACTTACTAAGTGCAGTACATATCATCGCATCCGAGATTTCGGGGGCACCGGATGCAAGGAGACCTGAACAGGGCGCCTGGAAATCGGTTCAGCTTCCAGGTGGTGGTCTCCCAGGTCAAGACCAAAGTTTAGAAGCGTGTCTGCATGCTCTTTGGATGTGAAATAAACAATCACCGTCCGCGGCCGGCGGGTGAGGTGAGTAATGGCTCCGGCTGGAAGAAAAGCAAGGAGCGTATCACAATAGACTTTCAGCGGTGTATTCGGAAGAGCATCTAGGCACACTCCCAATTCCTGCGGGTGGAGTGGGAAGTTCCTGCGCAGCGGGTGAGAAGTGCGGAACGTCCAATTGAAGTGAGTCACCATGTATCTGGACATGGGCATCTGCAAGGGGAAGGCGAGTCGATTGCGTCGGTAGGGACGCACCTGAGGTAACGCTAGAATAAGAGCGGGAAGGCAATCCTCCATTGGAAGGCAGAGGTGCAGCGCTGGATGAAGGAGCCGACACAACGCTGGGCAAGGCTACCGAGGGCAGAGAAGCAACGCCCTCAGAGATATCCATTACGTCATCGGTAGCATCAGGAACGAACGTCATAGCCTCACCACCAGGAGGGGTGGTGGAGTCAGAGAGTTGAAGCGTAGAAGAAGAAGAGCAATAGGCATCAGGAGGAGGACGATATTCCCTATAATCAAGGACGGACGCTGATTGGTTTGCTCCGTCAGAGATAAGGATCGACGTAGTAGGAGAAGCTGTGACGAGAGCGGGAATTCTGCTCTTATCAGCAGTCGCCATCGCCGATGGCGAGGCCTAATTTAGTAAAAACGACCAACTGGTCGAGAAAATAAAGTGCTGATAGCTAATTGAAAATAGTACTCACCGACTCGGGAGATGTCTTAAATGAAAGATACAACCTTCGTCTTGAAGGCACGCACAAAAGTTAAACGACAGAGCACACAAAACACACTCAGTAGACGGCGAAACACGGAGCTCAAAACAGACACGACTTACGTCCCATAAAGCAAGGACTGTTACGGCGTGGTTTGACGATATTTCCGTATCGTGTGTGGACTGGCCAACATAGAGCCCTGATCTTAATCCCATAGAGCACCTATGGGATGAATTAGAGCGCCGCATAAGAAGTTTGGAACCAAGGCCTACTACTAAGTAACAGTTAGCGGCAAGATTATGTACTGAATGGAAGCGCATACCTATTGCTGTGTTCCAAAACCTTGTCGAAAGCATGTCTCGAAGGGTCAGTGCATGCATTAAGGCCAAAGGTGGACCGACACCGTACTAATGTATGTCAATAAATGCTATTTTGTGTTTCTCTTCTAGGTGTCAGGTGACTTTTGTCAATATAGTGTATATAAACACACGCACACACATATACAGCCCTTTCTCCCAAGTGGAATTCCTGAGTGTGCCACTGTCTCCAACCAATTTTTATACGTCGATTAATTTCTTGATCAATGTGACTTTTGATTTATATCTGCTGTTCAAGGCAAACGTAGGTATCTGTTATCTCCAGCTTTGCCCCATCAATCGATAAATCTTCATTTCTTGTTAAAGTATTGTACAATGTACATCAATTTTGTCTTCTGAAAGTTCATTTTTTAATCCCACTTCTTTACTTCTGTCAGCAAGTTCGTGGATCATACTGTGCAGTTCTGAAGGGGCAGTTGCAAAAATTACTACATCTCAAGAAAAAGAAGGTATGTTAAATGATCTCCGTTAAATCTTCATACCTTTGTTTTCCCAGTTCAGTGATTGAAAGACACTTTGCCATGTGGCATTGCAGAGTTTTGAGATATGGCGTCACCTTGTCGTACTCCATTTTCAATTTTTATTGGTGCTGTGTCCTCAAATAGCAAAACCATTGCACTTGCATTTTCGTAGATGTTACTAATAATAATACTAATCTTTGCATCTTCAATAAAGCAGGATTTCAAAGCAATCGTAAATGCTGATGGTTTCTCCTAATATACACAGTGTGGCAAAGAATTTTTAAGCCTGGGTCTGTAAAATGAAATAGAATCAAGAAATTATAATTTGTTTTGGTTTGTTATTCAAAATAAATCTCTCCGGCTTCAATACACTTGTTACAGCGATTTAATAACGATTCGAATGCCTGTTCCAGTTCACTTTGCGGAATTGCCTCCAAAGCACGCGTCGAAGCTGTTTGTATGGTCGAAATATCATCGAAATAACACCCTTTTAACGTCATTTTAAGTTTTGGGAATAAAGAAAAGTCGCATGGTGCTAAATCAGGCGAATACGGTGGGTGATTCAACACACAGACGTTATTTTTCGACAAAAATCTAAGAACAAGAAGTGAGGTGTGACTGGGTGCGTTATCGTGCAACAAACACCAACCGTTTTCATCTCGATATTCTGGACAAATGCGACAAATTCTGCCCATCAAACGCCTCAAAACATTTAAATAAAACTCACCAGTAATTGCTTGTCCACTTGGAACAAATCCTTTGTGGATAATACCTTTACGATCGAAGAATGTAATGAGAATTGCTTTGATTTTCGATGGAACTTTTCTTGTTTTTTGGCTTGTGGTGAGTTTTTTGACTTCCATTCCGCACTTTGTCGCTTTGTTTTAGGATCATATTGAAAACAACATGTTTCATCACCTGTAACAATCGATTTTAAGAAGTTTGAATCATTTTCTGCTGCTGAAATGATGTCTCTGCAATGTGCACTTCTCCTTGATTTTTGTTCATTGGTTAACGTGTATGGAACAAATTTAGCACAGACTTTTGTTTTGCCCAAATCTTCATGCAGGATGGTTCGAATCGTTTCTTTGTTCATGTTTAAAGACTCTTTCCATCATTCTTAGTGACGCACATCGATTATTTGCCACGAAATCACGCACTTTTTCAAAAATATCAGGTGTCCTAGATGAACTTGGTCTTCCGGTATGCTTATCATCTTCTAGCGTATCTCTTCCGTCCAAAAAACGTTTGTGCCACAGGAAAGCATTTGATCTACTTAAACAAAACTCACCGTAAACTTGTTTCATCAGTTGGTACGTTTCCGAGGCACTTTTACCAAGTTTTGCGTTAAATTTATTAACAGCCCTTTGTTCCATCTTAATAATTCAACATGAAAAAAATTTTACTTTTCTAATGAACGGCCGTTTCGTTTGAGTTACTTTAACAACTGCGCAGTACTTTTGGCAGAAAGCAAGCAGATGGTCACGGTTTATAACGCATTCACGATTACACTGGTGGCGCCACCGTGGGCTGAAATCTAGCATTGGTCTTAAAAATTCTTTGACGCACTGTGCATATATATTGTAAGATTTTCACAGGTGAAATTTTTTTTTGCAAACGAACGCTAGGAAACATCCAAAACTGGGATATTCTATTTTATACATGTTCAATTCAGTTTGCACTGTTTTTAGTAAAATAAGATAATATACTGTGGACTCAAAATTATTTCTTATTTGGTGCAGTATTTTCCCGTCTGTTTCAAGAAAACAGCGATACCACAGACATGTAGATTTCGATTGGATAGAAACAAGTTATTAAAATCACGCAATGCGTTGATTATGATACGCTTTCCAACATGCCAGAAACCATTACTCAAGTTATTGCTCAAGTTATGAGGATAATGGCTGTGGAATAAATCTCGCTCCTGTGCTGACCTTTGATCCCATTTCGATTATATTAAACAAAATTGGTTCAGTATACCTCCGGAACAAATATTAAAGTTTTGTCGCAATCGAAGCATTTTCACGTAAGTTAAGACGCATAAGGGCGATGGAATGGATCCTGCTCCTATGTCCTGACCTTTGACCCCATTTCGCCCATTTCAATAGGGTTCATTCTCAGGTTGTCCCCTACACATACTAAAATTTCATCGAACTCGAACCATTATTGCGCGAGTTATCGTGCGGACAGACAAACAAAGCTGGAGCATATACGCTTCTTCAACCTACGGTTGGAAAGCGTAAAAAAACAACCAAATCATCACTTTTCTGAACTCCAAACGTTAATATTCCACTCTTCCTTTAACATTTAAAAGAGAGTAATGACATTTAGATTGTAGAAGTCGTTTTATGCTCATTTCTTCTTAATTGCGGAATTTTTAAAATTTAGCTCCTCGTGTCACATTGTGCACTAATGAAAATTCCAAAATAAAACATTGAATATCTTTCTACTTTTTTTTTTTTTAAATGTCGCTGGAAACTGTGAGAGGTTGCACGCTAGTGTAAAACAAGTTATAAAACATAAGAAAACGAGTAAAAACTGTTTTAATAAAATGTGTCCGTGACTTCAAACCCAGTGATTTGCATATTTTAAATTAGTGTTCATAATTACAGATTTTAAACAAGTGTTAGGAAAAACAGAATAACTTAATACGGTTTTGTTTCGAGAAATGTTTCTTAAGGAACAGTACGATATGGAGGAAGAGTGATTCATATTTACGAGGCTCGCAAGGTGAAAAAACATTTAAAAAAAAGAGTGCTCATTAGAAGGCTTCCACACCAAGTATTTCGTCATGGAAATAAACTGAAAAAACACATAATTACTGCTTAATATATTTAAATGAGAGAACTCAGAAAAAATGCTGAATATGTGGAAAAATAAGAGTTCAACACCTCAGGTGATATGGAATTAATAGCGTGTCATATTTGCCGCATAATAACTTCGTAAAATATATGTTACAATAAGCTTTAAACGACGTTAGCTTTATTAAAAATGTACACATACCGTGTGTGTGTGTGTGTTTGTGTACATATATATATATATACACATAGCGCGTTAAAGAATTTTTAAGACTGGCCCTAGATTTCATCCTACGGTGGCGCCACCAGTGTAATCGCGAATGCGTTATAAACCGTGACCATCTGCTTGCTTTCTGCCAAAAGTACTGCGCAGTTGTTAAAGTAACTCAAACGAAACGGCCGTTCATTAGAGAAGTAAATTTTTTTCATGTTGAATTGTTAAGATGGAACAAAGGGCTGTTATTAAATTTAACGCAAAACTTGGTAAAAGTGCCTCGGAAACGTACCAACTGATGAAACAAGTTTACGGTGAGTTTTGTTTAAGTAGATCAAATGTTTTCCTGTGGCACAAACGTATTTTGGACGGAAGAGAGACGATAGAAGATGATAAGCATACCGGAAGACCAAGTTCATCTAGGACACCTGAGATCATTGAAAAAGTGCGTGATTTCGTGGCAAACAATCGATGTGCGTCACTAAGAATGATGGAAGAGTCTTTAAACCTGAACAAAGAAACGATTCGATTCATCCTTCATGAAGATTTGGGCAAAACAAAAGTCTGCTAAATTTGTTCCACACACGTTAACCAATGAACAAAAATCAAGGAGAAGTGCACATTGCAGAGACATTATTTCAGCCGCTGAAAATGATCCAAACTTCTTAAAATCCATTGTTACTGGTGATGAAACACGGTGTTTTCAATATGATCCAAAAACAAAGCGACAAAGTGCGGAATGGAAGTCAAAAAACTCGCCACAAGCCAAAAAAAACAAGAAAAGTTCCATCGAAAATCAAAACAACATTCTTCGATCGTAAAGGTATTATCCACAAAGGATTTGTTCCAAGTGGACAAACAATTACTGGTGAGTTTTATTTAAATGTTTTGAGGCGTTTGATGGGCAGAATTTGTCGCATTCGTCCAGAATATCGAGATGAAAACAGTTGGCGTTTTGTTGCACGAAAATGCACCCAGTCACACCTCACTTCTTGTTCTTAGATTTTTGGCGAAAAATAACGTCTGTGTGTTGAATCATCCACCGTATTTGCCTGATTTAGCACCCTGCGACTTTTTTTAATTCCCAAAACTTAAAATGACGTTAAAAGGGTGTTATTTTGATGATATTTCGACCATACAAACAGCTTCGACGCTTGCTTTGGAGGCAATTCCGCAAAGTGAACTGGAACAGGCATTCGAATCATTATTAAATCGCTGTAACAAGTGTATTGAAGCCGGAGTGACTTATTTTGAATAACAAACCAAAACAAATTATAATTTCTTGTTTCTATTTCATTTTACAGACCCAGTCTTAAAAATTCTTTGACGCACTGTGGATAAACAGTATATGCACTCCTTGTCATAAAAATCCGCGCACAAAGAAGGAGGCCTCCGATTGAAATGAGATTTTAGTAGTGAGATTGTACATACCAAGGACAGAAATTATTACAATTTCACAGCAGCAGGACAATTTTCCGGTCAGCGTTGGTACCGCGTCGGACCGCCTCGTGCTGGGATACGGTCCGACATGGAGTCAAAGAGACGCTGTATGTTATCCTGAGACAGATTGGCCCACACTTCTTGCAACTGACGCTCTAAATCACGAACACTGGGACATGGAGAAAGCTGGCGTCCCATCTGGTCCCACACGTGCTCGATGGGCGAAAGATCAGGCGATCTAGCAGGCCACGGAAGCGTCTGAGCATGACGTAGACTGTCGTGGGAAACCAGAGCGGTGTGCGTACGGGCGTCATCTCGTTGGAAAATGACTCCGGCCCGCCCCGTAAGGAAAGGCAGCACACGGAGCCGCAGGATCTCCTGTACGTAGCGCTGGGCTGTCAACGTCCCCCAGATCACTGCGAAGGAAATCCGGCTGTAATCCGCGATAGCTCCCCAGACCATCACACCTGCAGTTCGGAACGTGTGCCATTTTACATTGAGGTTGGGATTGCAGCGCTCACTTGCAGTCCTCCACATTCTCACACGGCGGTCGTCTGTTCCCATACAGAAGAGGGATTCGTCGCTGAACACTATACGTCGCCAGCCCGTAGCATTCCACGTTGCTCGCTGCTGATACCACTGCAATCGACGCCGATCAGGTATTAATGGCAGAAAATGTAAATGCCGTAGAGAGTGCAGATTCGCCTCTGCCAGGCATCTGGAAATGGTTCTGGCGGACACAGGAGTCCCTTGTACAGCCGCCACATGTTTCTGGATATCGGAGAAGGACGTCGTTGCATCTGTGCGTGCCGCTCTAACGATCCCGCGATCCTCTGTGCTGGTGGTGTGCTTGGGTCGTCCAGAGCCAGTCCGCCATGTCCGAGTGCCTTCCCGTGTCCATTGCTCCCAGCACGATCACACCGTACTATCCAACCGGCCATAATGGAGACTAATCCGGCTCGCCGGCCAACCTGTCTCTCTCATCCCGACGATACGGCCTCGTTCAAACTCCTTCAGTTGTCCGTACGTACACCTACGGCGGCTACTCGGCATGTATATTGCTCAGGGATTTTTTTAATTTTTTTTATTGGAGGTTTAACGACCACCGTGAGCAACTCAATGGGATATATGCAGTCGCCCGTCCCTAATTTAGGGTCACTGGTTTCAGGAAAGGGAGAGAGCCAGTTCCGAAAGACAAGCACAACATCCATGCCTCACCGGGATTCCAACCCGGAGCCCTTTCGGACGAACGATCAGAGGCCATCGCTTAGACCACTGCGCCACCGGGGCGGCATCGCTCAGGGATCTCACTTGACTCTTACCGTGCACTTCTGCACGAATGTGGAGTCCCCTATGCGGCGCCATATAATTCCCAACGATTGCGATTGCAGCTCCCGTGTTGGACGCGCTGGCATGCGGTATTGCACGAAAATTTAATCATTTGCATGTCAGCCTTTCTTGTAGATATTCGCCGAGTTTCGCGTTAATCGCACGGTTTTTTTCTAGGTGCGCGGATATTTAAGATAGTGAGTGTATATATACATGGTCGAGTTGCATTATTGTGACCTCCAGCTAATACCAAGGGTAACCGCCATGAGCAGCGCGGACAGCAGCTAGAAGGACTGGAAGGTGTTCACAGGTATGAGGAGCCATGCTAACTGCAGTGCATCTGACAGCGGCCGGAGGGTGCGTGGTGAAGGATCCATAGAGCGAACACGATTGAAGTGGTCGCACAGATGCTCAATCGGGCTTAATTCCGGGGAATTAGAAGACCAGGGAAATACTTTGAAGTCTTCATCGTGCTCTTCCAACCACTCTCGGACATTTCTAGCTGTGTGACACGTCGCATTGTCGTGCTGGAAGATTCCATCCGCCCAAGGGATGACAATCAGCATGTATGGGTGTACGTGGTCTGCAAGGATGGATTCATAGCGAATTCGATGAATTCATTTCGAATTTTATTCATAACGATAACGTAGTCTGCAAGGATGATTCGTAACGTGCTTTCCACAGGTATGAGTGGACCCAGAGAATGTCACGAAAACATTCCCCAGACCATAACGCTGCCCAACCAGCTTGTGTTCTTCCAGCAATGGTTGAAGAGTGTTTGTTCTCCGATGTTTCTCGCCTTATACGCCAACGTCCATCCGTTCGATAAAGCAGAAAACGTGACTCATCGGAGAAAGCAATCCTTTGCCAATCAGCGTAGGTCCAATTCCGACAATGCCGTGCAAATGTAAGCCTTTTCTGCCGATGCACCTTCGTTAGCATAGGTGCAGTCACCAAGCGTCTGCATCGGAACCCCATACACAGCTGTGTTCGTTGAACTGTCGTTTTAGACACACTTCCAGTAGCCCCCTGGTTCATTCGGCCAGTGAGTTGCTCCACTGTAGCGTGTCGATCTGCCCTCACGCGCCTATGAAGCCGACGTTCACCTCTCACATCAATGGCACGTGGTGCACCGCAGTTTCCACATCGCTTATTCGCAATGGTGGTATTTCTCCAATCACGATGCACTTTAACCACAACAGCACTCGAACAGTTCACAAACTGCGCTGTTTCAGAAATACTGCCACCCTTGTCCCGAAAGCCGATAATAATCCCTTTTGCAAATTTGACAAATCGCTCCTTTTATTCATGACAGCAATGAGTGATATGTTTTCAGAATGCCTACAGCACACCTTATATAACCTACAAGCCAGCTCACTACACGTGCCGTCTTTCAACGGCTGCGCGCTGTTGACCTCAAAATAGGAGGTGGTCACAATAATGTGACTCGACTGTGTAAGTAGCACCGCGGAGAGAGTTGTAAACTCTCGAAAAGAAGTAAAAATAAAAGCAGACGGTTACGGTTCGAAGTTTTAGATCCATGTCCGTCCACTGGCGCGCTGTTCTATTGAGATCTTAAGGGTCAAATTGCTGCCATGAGTCTCTATGGAAGATTTACCTAGGAGTCTCCTGCTCTTTGGCCGATATCGTACGGCTCCCCTTTATATACTTCGCATCGCGGGTGAAGTCTTCCCTCAGATTTGCATACAGTGCATTGCGTGTTCTTCAGTCGCGCAGTCGGTGTGGCCTCCATTTTGAGAAATCTTTGAATATCTTGAAATTCGAACACAGCTCCAGGCGTGCAAGGATATAGTGGCCTCCACCCTAAGACACTTCGGAACGTGTGTGTGTGTATGTGTGAAGGGGGAGGAGGGGTAGCAAAAGGAAATGTAGAAATGAAATACTGTGCACCCTGTTTACATCATGATGAAACTAGTTCACAAATACAGTATATATTCCTACTTCCGAAATTTTTTCCGGATTGCAAACATGAAATACACTCACGGACAATGAAATTTGCGCACGAATAAGGAAGCATCGGATTGAACTGAAATTTTATGCACGTAATGATACACATGATGGCAAAAGCAGAGCTGCAGGACAATTACAGAGTGATCTGTGGCACGCAGTCCGGCTATCTTCAATAGCGCGTCGCACCGCCTCGTGCGGCGATACATGTTGCAATAGCGTCCAGCATGGAGGCAAACAGACGCCTGATGTTGTCCTGCGGCGATACATGTTGCAATACCGTCCGGCATTGGAGGCAAACAGACGCCTGATGTTGTCCTGCGGCAGACTGGCCCACACGTGTTCGATAGGGACATGTCCATGGAGCGGGCAGGCCATGGAAGTGTCTGGACATGACGTAGGCAGCCCTGGGCAACCCGAGCTGTGTGTGGGCGGGCATTATCCTGCTAGTACAGCGCACGTGGAATGCCGGCCAGGAATGGTAGCACATAGGGCCGTAGGATCTCATCCACATACCGCTGGCCCGTCAATGATCCACGTACCACTACTAGAGCTGACCAGCTATCGTAGGCAATGGCTCCCCAGACCATAATGCCTGCATTGGGGAAGGTGTGGCGCTCGATAGCGAGATTCGAATCGTGCCGCTGTATAGTGAACATAGGAACCAAGAAGCTTATATTTGTGCGTTTTGATATTCGTTAGGTTGTGTCGGATTTTGCAGACTCGAACAGTTCGCAGGTAATCTAGGAATTACCACATGGCGTGATGCGACTTGTGATATGTAAATTTAAAGCATCAAGGCTGATCTCTTTAAAGCACTGGTCAATTGGTTAGTGACATCAGGGTTTTTGTTTTGTTTTGTTTTTTATTGAAGGTTTAAAGACCACAGTGAGCAACTCGATGGGCTATAAGCAGTCACCCGTCCCTAATTTAGGGCAACTGGTTCAAGGGAAGGGAGAGAGCCAGTGCCGTAAGACAAACACAACGTCCATGCCTTACCGGAACTCGTAACCGGACCCTTCACGGATGAATGGTCATTAGCCAGCGCTCAGACCACTGCGCAACCGGGGTGACGTCAGTGACATCAATTCTAAGAGAATTGTGCTACAGTAAAGGGGATGATGGATCAGAGCCAAATTTGTGACTTTTCTTATACGGGTTTAAACTTGAACACCACACTAGAGTTGGAAACGGATAAAAATTTTTGGACCCAGATGTCCCATAACTGGACCCGACCCGGAACCGTAGTTGATCCGGATAGTTTGCAACCTTAGCTATATTGGCCAAAGTAAAAATCCTCTGCATCTTAGGATTAATGGTCACAGGTCTCTAGTAAACAAGTTCTCTAATTCAGGAGCGAACCCCTCCACAAACGCCAACCAGTACTCTACCTTTGAATTAGAGCATTTCCATACTCATGGTTTTGACAAAGTGAAAATAGAGGTACTACATATTATCCCTGACCTCTATGCTCGGCTTGAAACTGAATCCCTTGAAATTTTGCAGCATCAGTCTCTTTATCCCTATGGCCTTAATTCCACTCTATCTGACAATAAGCATAATCAGCATAAATTTTCAATTCGTGAACTCTTCTTTCTTGTTAATAATAAGAGCTGCTCTAGAGGTAATAGAGGACAGAGGTTATTTCGCACATCAAGCAAAGTTGATTTTGCTAACTTGCTAAAAACTCTGGAAAGCTTTAAAACTGGCACTAATTTTGTTAAAAATACTTACAAAATTCTCAAGTCCTTCAAGCACTCTGTCCTTAAATGTTTTTTCAAATTCTGGAATGAAACTGCTGACCATGTTGATAAGCATGTTTTTGCTTTGGTTCTGGACATTCTTAAACATATTCTTAAGGATAAAATTTCTCTTAAAGAATTTTCCAGTAATTTTGTTACCATCAGGTTCCTAAATAAAGCCTACGATAATCTCAATGTAAGGAAGCTGTTCTACAATAATGCAATTTTTTTCCCATCCACAGGCACCAGTCTATTGTAAGTTTTAAATATGTTAAGACCTTAGGGTCAATAGTTAAAAACTACAAACTTAACTCTTCGAGCTACATTCCTGTAATTACTACTTGTACTTGTGATGAACATAAAGAAACAGTTCACTATGATAAGAATTACAACCATATTATCACCGGAAACTTGAGTTTTGTTGAAAATGAAAAGCTTAGGAATTTATTAGAGTATGGCTCTAAATTCAGACCTTCCTTCACAATTTCCAAAGAAAGGATTCTTGAGAGCTTCACTCAAGATGTAAATAAGTACATCGTAAAAACCAGTTTAACGTACAATCAGCCTATTGAGGCCTTCGCAGAATGGAAATATAATATAATCAATAGCTTCACCGGTGAGTTGGCAGGTCTGGACTTTTGTTTCGACAGAAATCTCTTTTTCTCTGGAGAAGCTAAAAGGTCACTCTCCAAACTACAAGACCAATTTATTTTTACCACTACGGATAAAGCTAGCAATAATTTTGCAATTATCTGTAAGAAGTTCTATTTTGAATTGTTAACTATGGAACTTAATAATAGAGTAACATACGAGCCCGTAAGTTATTCTACCAAGCAGTTAGAAAATCGGTTTAAGGCATTCTTCAAGAAACTTAAAATTCCACAAACTAGAAGATATGAGCCTGAATTTCCATTTCTTTTTGCAACGGTTAAGTTTCATAAGGATCCTGTGAAGTTCAGGTTCATAGCTAGTGGAGTAAGGAGTCACAAAAAGAAAATAGATCTTGCTTTTGAAGATGTCTTAAAGAAGGTTTTGAAACACATTAGAAACTGTTCTAACTTGATGTACAGAGATTTTTGGATAATTAATAATAATGCAGAAGTAATTTCTACTATACTCAAAGTTTGTCCCCTAGATATTAATAGTTATGATTTTGAAAACCTATATACTAATCTGCCTCTATCAGATATAATCACTACCTTTAAAGAGCTGTATGCAGAATTTAAACTTAACCAATTTGTTGATGTAGGAACTTGGAACTCTTATCTCAATTGCTGCATAAAAAATAACCATATCTTATATAATAATACTCTCTATAAGCAAGTGAACGGTATTCCAATGGGAACATCAACGTCCACGAATATCGCTAATCTATTCCTGTTCTTTAAGGAATATAAATTCATTAAAAATCACCCCACCTGCTCAGATAACTACCTTCACACTTTTAGATATATTGATGATCTGCTGTGTATCAATAATTCAGAAGTTATAGAGAGTGATTTTGATAATATCTATCCTAGCTCTCTTAACTTATGTAAAACCAACCACAGTAATCAGGAACTTGAGTTCCTAGACTTAAGCATTAAGCTCAACAGAGGTAACCCATCTATTAGCCTCTTTGATAAAAGAGTTAATTTTCCTTTCAAAGTAATTAAATATCTACACTGGAATAATAACATTTCAACCAAAGTAATTGAGAATGTACTAATTTCTCAGGTCCTAAGAATTTCAAGAATTTGCAGCAACAATTTGGACTTCAATTACCACATTAATATACTATTAGAAAGTTTTCTAGAGAACGAAATTCCTTCTTCTTTCATCAAAAGAACTTTAAGAAAAATTATTCTGAATAATAGAGTAAAATTGGCAGATCTGCTTTAATTTTCTACACAGTTAATAATATGATTCTGACCAATCAAAGCCGTAAGGAAGTTGGCTAGAGGATGCCTATTAACCACCTAAAGGAACCTTAGTGCTATGGATATGACGGTCCTATTAAAACAAAAAATTAAATAATATAAACAAAATCACAAAAAAAGCTTAAAAATCTGTTTATAAAAGAAAATAAAAACAAATAAAAAAGAAAACTAGTTATTCATCACTAGGATAGCTATACTAAAAATAGTAAAACCAACATTAAAATTAATAAGATTCTGATTAATCTATAGAAGCTCACTAAGGTGATTTAATACATGCAAAGATTATTAAATAAACTGCTCGTGTATTTTATAATATTTCTCATGTATTCTGGAGAGTTAATTCTGCTCTTTCTGATCATTCAGATCCACAGTCTTAAGTTTATATATTTTTTTCTCTGGTTAAAATCTCCGCGCGTTGGTTTCTTGCTGTATGAGGAGGCCATCAGATCCCCCACCCTCACTGCCCCCCAGCGTCTAGGGAGTGGCGGAAGAGGTCAGCCATGTTCTTCTCTTGTGAGGAGAAAAGTTTTTGTCACACAAGAGGTAAGCTCTCTTCCTTGTTTTTGGGTTCTAGGTTTTATAAGTTCAATGTTTGTACTTCATGTACCCTTTCCTCTGTCGTTTTTTAGCTTTTCAGCTTTTAAGCATTGGTTTGTCTGTTAACATTTTTGCGGGTTTTAACTCTTACTTTTCTTTGTAACTTTGAGCGCCTTTTGGGGTACCTAGGAACAGAAGATGGCTAAGCTTGTTCCTTTTCTATGCGCTGTCTATGCGCTGTTTTTTCAAAGTAGTTAAGTTCTTAATAACTAATTAATTATGCACTTAAAGCACTGCTGAAATACTTTGTACATATTGCAACTAACTGTTTAAGGTATATAACTTTCACAAAGTTTTCTTTAGTTAATTATTATCTTTAACTTATTCTCGTTTTCGTGCTGTCATAAGTTGTAGAGTAGGGGTTTTAGACTCAAGTTTTCTTTCAAAAATCTGTTCGTTATAAATTAACATTTCCTTTTTTAATTGCAATGTAAAATTTGGATTTCTTTTGCATTGTTTTTCAGGTTTAAATTCTCTCTCAAACGAACTTGGAATTTCGTTATAGCTGAAAATCATTTCTAATTATTATGTCACTCTCACAGCTTGAGTTCTCTTTAATCTTCTTCTCTCTGTTTAATAGTAACAGATGAAGAGCATGGGTCGGGCCATGAAGGTTAATGGATGCAAGCGAAATTGTTAACTAGTGCTAGGTCATGCTACTCTACGGAGGACATGACTTATATATATATTTTTTAAACTATTTTAGGTGGGAATGTTACTTGCATCTATGGCCTTGCAGAAACCCATTTCCAACTAGGTCTTTGTGGAAGTGAGAAAATGCAGAGTTTTTGCTGGTCCTTGATAAAGCCAAGGCTCAGTATTCTCGACACCTTCTACATTCAGTTGTTTTATTTTATTTTTTTATCTTTTCTCCTTTTACTCACACAGGTAGATACATAACCTTTTCTATGTTGTACTAGGTGTGAGTCAAAATTATATATGTATTTTTTTGCTTAGGTATCTTCTTTATATATATATATATATATATATACACTGGCGGAAAGTGAAAAAAGAACACCAAGAAGGAATTGGCGGACGATCATGAAATTTACATATGTTAATGGGGTCGAGTTTACGTAGGTGTGATGTTAATTTCGGGACCAACCGGTGAGCACTTACGCCACAGCACGGCATAATATGCAAATTATCTTCGGTGGTATTTAAGGAGTACGGCGAAGTGAATGTAATCAGTCGTCGGCGTACGGACACGTGCTAAGACCCTGAAGAAACTGCAATGCCTGGACATGGAAGACGTGTACGATTTCAGCAGTTATCGGACTTTGGGCGAGGTCTTCTAGTCGGACTCCGCGAGGCTGGGTGGTCGTATCGCGGAGCGAATTGGACGGGAAGTATCGGTGGTGGGACGATGGTGGCGTAGATGGTCCGAGGAACATTCCCACACGAGAAGACGTGGAACCGGGAGTCACAGACAGACTGATGAGCAGACCGATCGACGCATAAGAACAGCGGCATTGTCAAGCAGAACATCCACTGCGAGGCAAATCCGAGCTGCCGTTGCACCTGAGGTGACTGTGCGAACAATCTGCAACCGTCTACTGGATGCAAGACTACGTGCACGTGTGCCATCTGGCATGTGTTCCTCTGACTCCAGCCCACCGTCAGGAACGGCTGTAGTGGTGTCGCCAACGTCTGTACTGGAGAACGCAATGGCGATCTGTCGTGTTTAGCGATGAAAGCAAATTCTGCTTGGGAGCCTCCGATGGCCATATGCGTGTTCGCAGACGCACAGGTGAGCGTCTCCACCCTTCTTGCATCCGCCGGCAACACACAGGACCTACACCTGGTCTCCTGGTGTGGGAAGCGATCAGCTGTCACTCCCGTACACAACTAGTGTTTGTACCGGGTACGTTAAACAGCACCTCCTACATCAATAACATCATTCAGCCCGTTGTTGTGCCATTTGTAAGGTCGGTCCATCGTGGTGTTTTCCAGCAAGATAACGCACGCCCACACACAGCACGTGCAACGCAAATGCACTTCAGGGTGTGAGACAACTTCCATGGCCTGCGCGTTCACCGGGTTTGTCCCCCATTGAGCACGTGTGGGATTTTATGGGACAACGACTTATCCGGTCTCCACGGCCAGCCACGACCATCCCCGATTTACGCGTCCAGGTTGAGGATGCTTGGAACTCAATACCCCAAACTTACATGCAACATCTGTACGACAGACTCCATGCCAGAATTGCACAGTGTGACGCAGTTCATAGCGGTTCAACCTCGTACTAACCATGTTACATGGAAATGTTATTTTTCAGTTTACCAGGAAATACAGCTGAATTTTGCCATAATGTTTTGATCACGTTATCCTCTGTATTCCGTTATTATGCTGTATAAATTTCGTTAGTATCAGACGTCTCCTTCTTGGTGTTCTTTTTTCACTTTCCGCCAGTGTATATATATATACCTAAGAGCAGAGTTAAAGACAAAATTTAAACCAAATTTAAAACCAAATTTGTTTAACAATCAGTCTGAAGATCATGACGCGCAACGCAGCAGTGATGAATATTCAGAAAACACAAACTACAAAGTAGAGACTGAAACAAAAAATTATTATTTAACAAGGACAAAAACTACAAAGAAAACCTCAAAACACAACAGGCATGAGCAAAAAAATAAAAAAAGCAAAACCAGAATGCAGAAAGTGTCGAGAATGCCGAGCCTTGGCTTTATCAAGGACCTGCAAAACCCTGCATTTTCTCAATTCCACAAAGACCTAGTTGGAAATGGGGTTCTGCAAAGCCATAGATGCAAGTATAAATCCCACAATAATTTTTAATTAACATAACCTCCCACAATGGTGCAGGAAGAATAATTTAGCTAAAGTTTTTGCATACATCTATAACTTTCCTGGCCCAACCCATACTCGTCATCTGTCACAAAAAACGGAAAAACGATTTCAAAAAATTCACAAGTTGTGAGAAGGCTTGAACAAATCAACAGAAAAATTCAGCTAAAGCACGTGGTTGAGCAACCAAACCACCCAAGAGAGGTTCCAAACGTGAAACAAAGTACTAAAGGCACTTCAAAAATCTTATTCCTTGGGGTAAAAAAGCATTTCCGAAAATGCAATAAAAATAAAATTAAAAGAATAAAAATTACAACAGAGGCATGAAAGTAAATAGGACCTTTGTACGTACAGCTTCCACAAAAACTTAAGTCATAGGAACAAAAAAATTAAATGATGACAAAAACTACAAAGAAAACCTCAAAACCCAACAGGCATGAGCAAAAAAATAAAAAAAGCAAAACCAGAATGCAGAAAGTGTCGAGAATGCCGAGCCTTGGCTTTATCAAGGACCTGCAAAACCCTGCATTTTCTCAATTCCACAAAGACCTAGTTGGAAATGGGGTTCTGCAAAGCCATAGATGCAAGTATAAATCCCACAATAATTTTTAATTAACATAACCTCCCACAATGGTGCAGGAAGAATAATTTAGCTAAAGTTTTTGCATACATCTATAACTTTCCTGGCCCAACCCATACTCGTCATCTGTCACAAAAAACGGAAAAACGATTTCAAAAAATTCACAAGTTGTGAGAAGGCTTGAACAAATCAACAGAAAAATTCAGCTAAAGCACGTGGTTGAGCAACCAAACCACCCAAGAGAGGTTCCAAACGTGAAACAAAGTACTAAAGGCACTTCAAAAATCTTATTCCTTGGGGTAAAAAAGCATTTCCGAAAATGCAATAAAAATAAAATTAAAAGAATAAAAATTACAACAGAGGCATGAAAGTAAATAGGACCTTTGTACGTACAGCTTCCACAAAAACTTAAGTCATAGGAACAAAAAAATTAAATGATGCTTTGGAAAAAATACACAAAGTTAAAAATTAGTTGCAATATATACAAAATATTCCAGGAGTGCTTTAAGTGTATAATAATGAAGTTTTTATGCACCTACCAACAATGAAAAAGCATCGTTGACTATCAGGTCAAGAAAACGGCAAACTACTCAAACAAAAGTGCACTACACGCGCATAATTTCCAATATTAAAGTGAAATAGAAAACTCATAAAGTTAGAAAAGCAATTTGCACCAATTCCAAATAAGAAAAAAATATTTTCCTTTTTTAACGAACACTATTAAAACAAAAAAGAAAAAATGCACAAGAACACAGTTGCGATTTCGGTATGGACAGCAAACTAGAGCAGCGAGCGAACGTCTAACCCTGAAAATCGGGAACAGGGACGCATGAAATGTTGCAGCAGGATTATGGCAATGAAGCAATGAGTCGTTCGAGGTGTTTTGACGCACTCGCTCTTCAAGAGCGGCGGAACGGCACTGGAAGACGAGAGGTCAGGGAGACCGTCCGCGAGCAGAACCCCCGAAAATGTGGACAGAATTAGGGGATTTGTGCATGAGGATCGCCGGAGAACCATTGCTACCATCGTCAATGTATCGTACGGAACAGTGCAAGTAGTTCTGACGTCGGTTTTGAACATGCACCACACTGCTGCAAAGTTTGTGCCAAAGATTATGAACCCTGAACAGAAGGCGCTCCGTGTCGAACTCGGTCAGCAGGTGGTGAATGATCCAACGTTCCCGTAGCGGGTCGTCACTGGGGACGAGACTCATGCGGGTGATCATTGGAGACCACCAGCGACTTCTTTCTGCTCCCGAAGATGAAACTGGAGCTCAAGGGTCGCCCTCTTGAAACCGTGGACGAGATCCAGCGCGAATCGCAGACGGTGCTTGACACGATTCGCGAACAAGACTTCCACAGGGAGCGTTCCAACAGTGGCAAAAACGCTGGCAGCGGTGTATCGCTGCCCAAGGAGACTATTTTGTGGGAGGTCATAGCCAGACTTAAGTAACGTAAGTACTTTGTTGTATGTCGGCCTAGTTTCGGAACTTTTTGATCGGACCTCATGTGAATCGGCAGCTCGTTCCAGAGCCGGGGATAATCAGCATTAATATTAAAATAATTAGTGCCAGCCCTAGGAATTAAAAAGTTATCATACCCACGAATTTGATAACTATGTGCAGGATAACATATATTTATTACAGTCAGATGTTTGTTGCCATAACACGCTCATGCATTAATAGTAGCAGTCGATAACTGTTTAATCTCTCAAAGATCAGTAATTTATAGAGACTGAACAGGATTTCCACATTTTCCAGTGGATTCTTTTTTTTTTTTTTTTTTTTTTTTTTTTTTTTTTTTGGTTGGAGGTTTAACGACCACCGTGAGCAACTCAATGGGCTATAAGCAGTCGCCCGTCCCTAATTTAGGGTCACTGGTTCCAGGGAAGGGAGAGAGCCAGTGCCGTAAGACAAACACAACATCCATGCCTCACCGGGATTCGAACCCGGACCCCGTTCGGACGAATGATCACAGGTCATCGCTTAGACCACTGCGCCACCGGGGCGGCGGACCCCTTACGGACGAACGAATGATCATAGGCCAGCGCCTTTGACCACTGCGCCACCGGGGTGGCCCAGTGGATTCAACAAGCAAACAAATATTTTTGGAAAGAGAAAACTATATTAATTATCCTGGTTGTCCTACCCCAATCAAGCAGACAATAAGACAGATAGGGATAAATAGAAGACTAATAGAGTGTTTATTTAATATTTAATAGGAACAGACTGGAGACTCTAGATAAAACTCCTATTGGAGACCTCAAAGTCTCGGGAAGTAACTTCGACATGGGCGTCCCACTTTAAATTCTCCTAAAACAAAACACATAAAAACTTAACCCTACCTTGTAAAATTAAAGGAATATAATTTAGAATCACTTCCGGTGGAGCCTCAACTCGAGCCTTTCGGCTAGAAAAACACATACATTCCGTTTTTGTAATATTAAGAATTAACAAATTGCAACGAATCAAAGTCTGACATTCCTGTAAATCTTGATTAGCACGGGGTATTAAGTCAGACATTGCAAGACCGGTAAAAAATAACTCCTGTCATCAGCAAAAAGGAGCGTACACGCAGAGGAAAGAACATGAGAAATATCATTAACATAAATTAAAAATAATAATGGCCCTAGGACCGAGCCCTGTGAAACTCCAAAAAGAACAAGGGCAAACCATTCCGAAATGGAACATACTGACTCCTCCTAATAAGATAGTTAAAAAAAAAAGGCCTCGCGACTACCTTAATGGCGATGAGCATTATTTTTGGTGGGGCAAGCTTGATAGCAACTTTTTTTTTTTTTTTTTTTTACGAAACACTGAAAGAACAAGTTTTTAATGTTTTTTTTTCCTTTTAATTGAAGGTTAAAACGACCACCATGTGCAACTCAATGGGCTAAAAGCAGTCGCCCGTCCCTAATTTAGGGTCACTGGTTCCAGGGAAGGGAGAGAGCCGGTGCCGTAAGACAAGCACAATATCCATGCTTCACCGGGATTCGAATCCAGACTCTTCTCTGACGAATGGTCATAAGCCAGCGCTTAGACCACTGCGCCACCGGAGCGGTTTCAATGCTTTTCACTACCGGCCGCAAAAGAATTCGTGCAGTTCCGATTCCCTCCACCTGGACATACATACATATATGGATCTGACTAGTTACCCCACGGGTGTAAGGTACAAGTGTTAGGGGAATATCGCCTGCAACTTTTTGCCTGCCCTGGATGCATTGTCTTAAATTTCTTTTCAAAATTTTCCATTTTTGCTTACGAAAATAGTACTGTACTTGAACAATTTCTTTGAAAGTGTCGTTTTTTACGCTTTCCAACCGTAGGTTGAAGAAGCGTATGTGCTCCAGCTTTTTCCGTCTGTCTGTCCGTCCGTCTGAACGATAACTAGTGTAAAAATTGTTCGATTGCGATTAAATTTTAGTATGTGGTAGGGAACCATCTGGAGACAAACCCTATTGCAAACGTTCGAAATGGGGTCAAAGGTCAGGGCATAAGAGCGGGATCCATTCCATTGCCCTTATGCGTCATAACTTACGTAACAATGCCTCTATTGCGACAAAACTGTATCATGTTATTCCGGAGGTATACTGAACCGGTTCTGTTGAATATCATCAAAATGGGGTCAAAGATCAGGGCACAGGAACGAGATTTATTACACAGCCGTTATCCTCATAATTTGAGTAGTAACTTGAGTAATGATTTCTGGTATGTTGGAAAGGGTATCATAATCAATGTATTGCATGATTTTACTAACTTGTTTTTTTTATCTAAATCACATTTTAACGTTGTGCCACGCAGACACAATATCTCCCCCCTTAACTTCCTTCCTTCCAGCCAACGACTTTGCCTTGCACTCCTCCCTTACAAAGCAGTCGTCAGCGACCTTTTGCACTTTCACTGTCCAGGAGCAGTCTTAAGAAGGCTAGTACAGCTTTAGACTCCACTTTCCGTGTTAAAATCCCCAATTGCGTACAGAAAACAAACAGCAGAGCAATTAGTAATTACCACCCTCAGTGAATTCCTATTCGCCCCCTGCCCATACAAACATGAAAAAGAGGTTGAAACTAAAGAAATGGAAGAGCGGCGAACAACTGAATTTTCATGGCCCTCCGGTGCTATTTTGATAACCTTTTTTGGAGACGTAAACAACGCACTTCCTAAGGGGAAATACGTAGGGTTACATAAAATAAAGCACAAGACTTGACAAAATGCAGATTATATTTTAAAGTTAAATATACTGAAAAATGGCACATTTTTAACGGGGTAGGTGGCAGTGTGGGCAAGACAAATTTCAGGGTGGTCTCAAGCCCACCATCGCACCCCCTTGGCGACGTCACTGTGTTTTAAGGCACGAGAAGTCAATTCTAATTAATTGCAGACGATGTGTATAAAGATCACACATTTATTCGGACAGCCCAACGGCCAGCGGATCCATTTTCACGATCGGATGCCAATGTTAAAACGCAAATTTGATGGGGCTCGAAACTGAATTCTTCTCCTCCGGAGCAGAATGCTTTCCCAATTAAACTACGCCAATGAAATTTATCGCTGCAACTTTACCGTCTTGTCGTGTGCGCCACCTCCGTAGTAAGGAACAAGTAAAGCAACTCTTTTGGAAAGGTTGTGTATGTAATTGAGCGGAGCTCTCTTTACGAGATTCCAGACAATTAGTTGTTCGGGCATAGGTACGAGATGACACATTCGATCACCGTGATGCTTTGCATGCGATTGTACATCGTCCATGTTCAGGTTTTGACGCCTTCCGATTCCCGAAATTCCTGGTCATTGAGGAATAATCGTCCAAAAACTTGCATTTTTAGGGGGTTTCCGGATTTTGAGAAGGGTTCGTTTGTTACCTATCTCCTCCAAAGATCTTCAGCCGATCGCGGTGACACTTGCCACAGAGAAATGGAAGGACATGGTGAGTGACATAGGGTTGGTATCATGCTGATTGTTCGTGTCGTATAAAAATAATGACCATTAAAAAACTGACCAATTTTAACAATAATTGAAAAAATCCGCTCTCTATACGAGACTTGGGACAATTAGTTGTTCGGGCATGACACATCTGATCACCGATTGCACATCGTCCACGGTCAGGTTTTGACGCCTTCCGATTCCCGAAATTCCGTGTCATTGAAGAATTTCAATTAAAACTAGATGGCCTTTTACTTGAACCGTTTCACGAAAGTTGGCTCACTAACATCAATTTAAAACAAGTTAGTAAAATCATGCAATGCATTGATTGTAAAACGCTTTCCAACATACCAGAAATTATTACTCAAGTTATGAGGATAACGGCTGTGGAATAAATCTCGGTCCTGTGCCCTGACCTCTGACCCCATTTCGATGATATTCAACAGAACCGGTTCATTATACCTCCGAAATAACATGATAAAGTTTTGTCGCAATGGAAGCCTTTTTACGTAAGTTATGATGCACAAGGGCTATGGAATAGATCCCGTTCCTGTGTCCTAACCTTTGACCCCATTTCGCTCATTTTCAATAGAATTCGTCCCCAGGCAGGCCCCTACAGCATACTAACATTTCATCCAAATCAAAGATTTTTTACGTAAGTTATGACGCATAATGGCGATGAAAGTGATTCCACTCCTATGTCCTGACCTTTGACCCCATTTCGCCCATTTTCAATAGGGTTTGTCCCCAGGTTGTCCCCTACGACATACTAAAATTTAATCGAAATCGAACCTTTTTTTTTACGTTAGTTATGACGCATAAGAGCAGTGGAATGGATCCTGCTTCTATGTCCTCACCTTTGACCCCATTTTGTTCAGGTTCCTTCGCAGGTGCTACCCTTCCACATACTAAACGTTCATCGAAATCGAACGATTTTTATGCGAGTTATCGTGCGGACGAGCATACGCACACAACGCGTGACGTAATGAGGCAGATAGGAATCGCGACCATCTGCTCGAAAGAGTGTGGCGTCATAAAACTTTAACAGGATCCACACACAACGCGTGCCGTAATGAGGCAGATAGGAATCGCGACCATCTGCTCGAAAGAGTGTGGCGTCATAAAACTTTAACAGGATCCACACACAACGCGTGCCGTAATGAGACAGACTGCGTGACCGCGCGCCAACATTAATGGGACGACGCCATGACACTAATAAAATCGTGGTAATACGATCCACACACAACGCGTGACGTAATGAGACAGACGGCGGGACCGTGCGCCAACATTAATGGCACTACGCCATGACACTAATAAAAACGTGGTAATTCGGGGTGGTTATTTAACGCACTAAACGAATTATCCTAAATTCGAGATCAAGCTAAATAGATTTCTATTACCAGAAAACGGTAGGTTAACGACTTTCTTCAAAATGCTTAGAGTCGTTTTCAAAATAAAATTTACATACATACAAGAATTGCTCCTTTAATAGTATGGGATAAGGGCGATGCAATGGACCCCATTTCGTCCATTTTCAATAGGGTTCGTCTGTAGGTGGTCCCCTACCACATACTAAAATTTCATCAAAATCGAACCATTTTTACGCACGTTATGACGCATAAGGGCAATGGAATGCATCCCGCCCCTATGCAGTGACCTTTGACCCCATTTCGTCCATTTTTAATTGCCTTCGTCCCCAGGTGGTCCCCTACCACATACTAGAACTTCATCGAAATCGAACAGCTTTTACGTGAGTAATCGTGCCGACAGACAGACAAAGCTAGAGCATATACGCTTCTTCAACCTACGGTTGGAAAGCATAAACAATCGTTTGAATTGAAAAACGAAGAAATGGAAAGACTCCGTCTGTTAGCTCAACACTTGCTTAATCTATAATAATAAAAGGACGTTTGTGTGTGTGTGTGTGTCTTTCGCGATACAAAATGAAAAACGTGGTTCCCGATCTGAGTGTGTCTTTCCGCTTTGTTTTCGTGCAACCTGATCACAACCAGCGTGAAGGAAAGTAGTTCATGATAAATTTTAGGCATTTCTCTTTTTGAGATTGGTTCGTACTTTTTGTTCTGAAAGTCATAAATTTTCCGCGTTCGTTTTTTTTTAGAATTTGTCATAATAGACGCATTAATGAGCTTAGATTTTGCAATAGCTTAGCTCAAAATTTGCCAACTGTACACCAGAGTTATCGGTTATCGTTGACGGCTTGTCCTAGTTTTATTGTTTTCCTTTCCTAAGAGGGGAACAAACGCCCAAAATTTTGAAATGAACAGTTCCAAATAAATTTCGCTTTCATTCCTTTCACAACGCCGTAAAAATCCGGGAAGTTCCGAAGTAAAAATGTTATTATTACTACAGCAGCAAAGCGTCATAGGAGAATTGTAACATTCATATGCATTTTTGGAATTTCATCGAGTCGCGTGAGCTCCGCCCATGACGTCAAATGTTGCCGAGGGAAGCATTGTAAGATGTATCATCGACCATCGGAGCCAACTCCAGTTTAATGAATTTATTTGAAGTCAATAACTCTCCGAAGTTAAACAACGCCATAGGAACTTCCAACAATGCCCGCTGAACAATGTCGCAGGGGCTAATCCATCCCATTACCATTTGAATTCCCCGATTCTCCTCTTTCCCCGTGCAGTAGACTGAATCCAGACTTGGATCACCTTTATGGATTAAGGAGATAATAGAAAAGAGTGTGGGTGCCACCAGCGAACACTACCTGTATAGCAACAAAGAAACGCAGAGACGCCGTTCTGTAAATTCAATTTAAAATGCTCACCTGAGATACGCGAGCAATGGAATTGGTTTAAAACGCAATATCTCTTTTAAAGCGGTGGCTTGAAGCAGAGACACGAGAATTGAGGAAGGGGGTAGGGAAAAGACTGAACGTTTCGAAAGTCAAATAAAGAACACTGCAGAGGATAGGGTCAAAATATCATTTTAACAGACGTTCCCGACATTTTGCTCTTTTAACTCTTACGTGAGCATTTAAAACAATTATGGAACCATTTCTCTTTGTTTGCGAGCACAATAAATCAAGGTACGATTTTGGTATCACATATAATTTAACAAGATGCAATAGAATGGAATTTATAGAAATCATCCTTATTTGCAGCACAATCAAGTGAAATTTGAAACTGCAAGAGTCATTATTAAACCCTTTTACGGGAACTAAAAAAAAAAAAAAAATGTTTGCGTGTCAAATAATTTTTAAGACTGGTGCTAGATTTCTGCCTACGGTGGCGCCACCAGTGTAATCGCGAATGCGTTATAAACTGTGACCATCTGCTTGCTTTCTGCCAAAAGTACTGCGCAGTTGTTAAAGTAACTCAAACGAAACGGGCGTTCATTAGAGAAGTAAAAATTTTTTTCATGTTGAATTACTAAGATGGAACAAAGGGCTGTTATTAAATTTAACGCAAAACTTGGTAAAAGTGCCTCGGAAACGTACCAAATGATGAAACAAGTTTACGGTGAGTTTTGTTTAAGTAGATCAAATGTTTTCCTGCGGCACAAACGTTTTTTGGACGGAAGAGAGACGCTAGAAGATGATAAGCATACCGAAAGACCAAGTTCATCTAGGACACCTGAGATTATTGAAAAAGTGCGTGATTTCGTGGCAAACAATCGATGTGCGTCACTAAGAATGATGGAAGAGTCTTTAAACATCAACAAAGAAACGATTCGAACCATCCTGCATGAAGATTTGGGCAAAACAAAAGTCTGTGCTAAATTTGTTCCACACACGTTAACCAATGACCAAAAATCAAGGAGAAGTGCACACTGCAGAGACATCATTTCAGCCGCTGAAAAAGATCCAAACTTCTTAAAATCGACTGTTACTGGTGATGAAACATGGTGTTTTCAATATGATCCTAAAACAAAGCGACAAAGTGCGGAATGGAAGTCAAAAAACTCGCCACAAGCCAAAAAGAAAACAAAAAAAGTTCCATCGAATATCAAAATAATGCTCATTACATTATTCGATATTAAGGGTATTATCCACAAAGAATTTGTTCCAAGTGGACAAACAATTACTGGTGAGTTTTATTTAAATGTTTTGAGGCGTTTGATGGGCAGAATTCGTCGCATTCGTCCAGAATATCGAGATGAAAACATTTGGTGTTTGTTGCACGATAATGCACCCAGTCACACCTCACTTCTTGTTCGTAGATTTTTGGCAAAAAATAACGTCTGTGTGTTGAATCATCCACCGTATTCGCCCGATTTAGCACCCTGCGACTTTTCTTTGTTCCCAAAACTTAAAATGACGTTAAAAGGGTGTTTTTTTAATGATATTTCGACCATACAAACAGCTTCAACGCGTGTTTTGGAGGCAATTCCGCAAAGTGAACTGGAACAGGCATTCGAATCATTATTAAATCACGGTAACAAGTGTATTGAAGCCGGAGGGACTTATTCTGAATAACAAACCAAAACAAATTATAATTTTTTGTTTCTATTTCATTTTACAGAGCCAGTCTTAAAAATTCTTTGACGCACTGTGTATAAGGCCGAAACACATTAGCAATGCTTTATTTGGATTGCATGTAAAAAGAATTTAGACAACCGGGGGGCCGAATGGTCTGAGAAGCGAGCTTCTAATCAGACGCACCAGATATGCCTGGGTTTGAGCTCCGGATGAGACGTGCATGTCAGACGAACCTGGCTCTATTCCCTTACTGGAAACAGTGGCCCCAAATTAGGAACGGGCATATACTCTTTAGAATACCAGGGAGATTTTATACCTGTGGAGATCAAGGCTAAGTCAGTTCTCTTCGAAGCCTTTTCCTTAATCTTCCCTGCTGTCATTTACATGTTTACGCTCAACTGTTCAGAATTATTAATTTTAATATATAACAGCAAGATCACTAAATGAAATGAAAAATTTCTCATGGTGATCTATGACCTCTCCCTGCACCCCTAAAAAAAAAAAGATTCTAGTTCAGTACCTGTACATTTTCACCCTGCTATACATCTCGAAACAACTTACATGACGCAGTCTCGGATGGCAGATGCGTATTTTTCTGAAGCACAGACTTTTTTTTTTTTTTCTATTCTTCTTCACATTTCTATAAGTCCATCCTTCATTACAAATTACTGAAAATCCATTATATCTTTCGTAGACGGCTGCTTAGCTGAAGCTTTGTCAAAAGCGTGACCGAAAAATTGAAATAGAGGGTGATTTATAAAGAAGTATACAGTTTCCAGATGCTGTAAAACAGTAACAGCTGAAGACACGGACCACAACTGCGAACCGTTATGGAGATGTACTCATAAAGTTTGTGTCCCGTTACTGAGGGAAGTGACGTAGGCGATAGCGCACGTGTCACCTGACTAGTCAGTCGATGAACATTTTCCTCACCGATGGATTGGAACAAGCCGCGGACTACAACATGCCACCCAGAAGTCCTGATTTAACACCTTGTGACTTTTTCCCGTGGGGGTACGTAAAGTACAAGGTATTCGCCCCTCCCCTTCCTGTTGATCTAGCGGAGCTGAAGCAGCGTATCACAGCCACTATCACGGCACTTGATACCGGCTCCATAAGTGTCGTGTGAATAAGGGTGCACACATAGAACATCTGTGACTGTCCCTAAAAAAACTTTCAACATTCCCCTACAATTCTGTTACAGGTAACATAAAATATCTTATATTAATCTTGTTTTATAGTGCGTTGAAACTGTATACTTCTTTATGAATCCCCCTGTATATTCCCTCCTGGTAAAAATTCTCGATCATCATGAGTTTAAAACTGTGTTCGCACTATAATCTTCAAATAATAAGAAGCCTGCTTCGCACCGTAGTTGCGAGTGGTCTATTGGTTAGAGCAACCATCTTCGACCAGATAGGTGCGGGATCGAGATTCTGGTTAGGATAAGTGTCTCTGAAAACTCGCCACGCGTTTGATGGATGCGTTACGTCTACCCCGGAATATTGGACCCTCCGTTATAAATTACGTCATCTGTTCCTCCCACCCCCAGCACTTGTTTTTTCTTCTTTTTTTCAGTGGAAGTTTAACGACCACTGTGATCAACTCAGTGGGCTACAAGCAGTTGCTCGTCCCTAATTTAGGGCCGCTGTTTCCAGGGAAGGGAGGGAGGGCCAGGGCCGTACACAACATCCATGCCTCACCGGGATTGGAACTCGGACCCATCTCTCGGACGACTGATTAGAAGCCATCGCTTAGACCACTGCGCCACCGGGGCGGTGTTGCCCTTGTCCCCTCTCCTTGGAAGGGCTTGCTGTGCCTTTATAATCTGGCACTCCCTATTACGTCAATTCGCACTTTTAAACTAGCCCTCCTACTTCTCTGACCTGCCTACCGTCTGTCGTATCTGAACGTCTTGGGTCAATATCATATTTAACGAGTCCTTTGCCTTTAATTAACATGTCTGTGGCGTTACTTCTCTTCGAGGTAAAATTTAGGCTTCATTACATGGAACTCTGGCAATTTTCATAGCATCACCACTCGTGCCCATAGCCAGGGAAGGGCGAAATCTGGCACCATCTGACGTTAGACCCTTTTTTCCCTTCCTAGCGATTATATGTATGCTCTAACAGAACAGAAATCATAGGATGCCTGTTTCTTAAGCAATACAACGCTGTCACCATTCTTACTACTAGACGAACCCACCGCTTGTCAGGTACATAGGCAGGAGAATATCACTGCATTCATGTAGATGGTAATTCGATGTCAGTATGGATAAAAGCTGTTCTGCTACAGACGCATGCTGAGAATATCCTGGGTTGTGCATAAGACTAATGCATCAATATTGAAAGAGCTCGGTGTAGACGCGCACAAGCGACTTCTTCCGACAATCCAACGACATTTACTAACTTTCTTCGGCCGCATCATCCGGACAGACGGTTTAGAAAAACTTTGAATTCAGGCGAAAGTCGACGGCAAATGAACCCCAGACAGATTCACCGATCAAATAAAAACTCTTACAAATCTACCAGTTGCAGAAATCATGAGAACTGTGGAGAATAGACAGGAATGACGAACACCTTGACTGCCGACAGCATGTGAATTGGGTCACGACGCTCGAACCGAGAAACGAAGAGGAAGATGGATAAACGTCGTGAGTTGACAGAGTTTGGAAGAGAGATAATGGTGGGTGACGGACGCATGAGTCACTATCTCGGAAGTTGCACAGGAATTGCGGTATCTTCAGTCGACAGTGTCAAGAGTGTATCGGGAATACCCATTTCCGGAATAACATCGCATCGTGGACAGTGCTGTGGGTGAAGAATTGTGGTAGACTTACGTAGCTATCGACGTCTGTCTCGCATAGTTGAGAGACAATCTTGGACGGCCACGTTCATCCACCAGTGGCACAAATCACCGCCGACTTCAACAACGGAGGTGCCAGAAATGTCTCCACCAAGACCATCATGCGATCATTAGCCGTAATAAGTTAGCAGAACCGGCTACCCACCAGAGTCCATTGCGAACGCCACATAACCGGACTGTATGCCTCAGTTCCACGAAAAAACATCGGCCCTGGACCTTGGAGACTGGTCTCCTATAGTCCCGTTTCCAGTTATTTCGCGCAGCCGAGAGAGTGCGCATTTGGAGGAATACGCACGAAGATATCGACCCGGCATATTAACAAGGAACTGTTCAGGCTGGTGGAGGCCTTCCTGTGGTCTGGAGCGTGTTCAATTGGCGCACTCTGGGACCTCGGGTACGTCTAGATGCATCTCTGAACGTGCCCATCCTTTCAGACCATCTGCATACGACTATGGTCATCATGCACATACATAGCAATGGACTCTTCCAGAAGGACAGTGTGCCTCCCCATAAAGATGTGATGCAGAAGTTCCCATCTTGGTATGGCTTCCCTCTTCACCGGACATTAATCCTGTGGAAATTCTTTGGGATGCTATGAAAAGATTCTTTCAAGCTTTGGATCTTCCACTCAGGAAAGTGACGGAATTATGGACAGCGATGCAGCAGCAGGCATGCCCTTACTGTACTGTGCAAATTAATTGGGACAAAGTAAAAAATCAATCTTTTTTTCCAAAACTATGCCTTTATATCATTCTATGCCTTCATATACACTGATAAATATACCTGTATTAGTATGAAGTATGTCCTCCTTTACAGAAATGACCTCTTGAATTCGTTTTGGCATTGATTCCACTAATTAAGTGCACATATTTTTGACTTCATAATCGTGGAACCACACTTTTATTGCATTCGTTATCATGCGTTCTTTGGTTGTACAGTCCATTTTACCTAAACGCCTCTTCAAAATATTCCACAAGTTTTCTATGGGATTTAAGTCTGGTGAATTTCCAGGCCAACCAAGCAAATGAATTTGATTTTCCAGCATGAAATTCTTGACCAATTTCGAATTGTGACATGGGGCCAAGTCATGTTGGAATGTCCCGTCAAAAGTTTGCAAGAATGGAACAATCCTACGTTGTAATATTTCTACGTACTTGGCTGAATTCATCATACCTTGAACAGGAATTAAGCTTCCAGCGCCATTTGATGTGAAAAAAACCCAAAACATCTGTTTCAGAGGGTGTTTTACAGTTTGTTCGACATGCTCAGGTCTTAAGGGTTCACAGTTGCTTCGTCTAACGACATTTGCCTGGTAACCCTGCACAAATAAATGAGTTCCATCGCTGAAAATTACCATTTTCGAGTCGTCAGCAGTCCATGATTTATATTTTTTGGCCCATACTAAACGTTTTATCTCCATTTTCGCATTCAAATATTGTTTTTTTTTTTGTTGGTCTTCTTACCTTCCAGCCAACTTCCAGAAGCCTACGGCGTACAGTTGAATCACTAACATCACAACCACTAGCCAATAAATCTCTTTGAAGGTCGGTGCTTTTTTTTTTTTATTATTCATTTTATTATTTCTGATTAGATATTTATCGGTTCGTGGAGTTGTTTTTCATTTTCTTCCACATTTACCTCTCCTTTTTGGAGACGATGATCCAGATGCATTGTATCGCGTAAGCAGTCTTGATACACTAGATTTGCCTACACCAACTGCAGAAGCGATATCTCTCACTGTCATAGAAGTATGATCCTTCAGAGCAATTATTTTTGCACGCTTCCTTGGGAAAATATCCATTTTTCAATACACGAAAGCAACACGTACTCACAGAGAGCAAAAACTAACATCCACTTGTCACACACGAAAGCTCACAACTGAAGCTGAGGTGCCTATTTCCTGTTTAAAACCGGTCAAACCACATTCTTACTATCAAGTTCTAACAGTCACTCCACCTCACAGCTGATAAAACCAGTTTACGCGGGTTTCCGACATCAACTGGCGATCACATTACAATTCTGAGAATAAAATAGCTTGTCCCAATTAATTTGCCCGGTATAATATTCGGGGGAAAGGTGGGCTACCCGTTACTAGGTACGTACCTCCCGATTTCTGTCCATTCCGAATCTGTGTGTTTTATTGGAGATTCAACTACCACCGTGAACAACTCAATGGGCTATAAGCAGTCGCCCGTCCCTAATTTAGGGTCGCTGGTTCCAGGGAAGGGAGAGAGCCAGTGCCGTAAGACAAACACAACATCCATGCCTCACCGGGGGGATTCGAACCCGGACCCATCTCGGACAAATGATCAGAAGCCATCGCTTAGACCACTGCGCCACCGGGGCGACTATGTGTGTGTTTACACATTGAATTAGCTTTGCATTGGGAACGTCTACTTAATAACGCGTTGGTCCTTCTTCCTGTGCAATCACGGCTGGCGGACACCTAGGCACAGATTGCAGAAGATATCGAACATCCTTGTACATAACGTGACTCGTGTCCGTTGTAGCAGCCCCGTCAGTTCACACTCATTCTGTGGAGGAGGAACAGCAATTTTCTCACCCCGTTCTAGCATATCCCATAAATGTTCAATTGGGTTACAGTCAGGAGAGTTTGACGGCCAAGTGACTGTGGCCAATTCGTTGTCGTGTTCCTCCAAACACAAAGTGGTTATACAGCCCGATGACATGGTGCGTTGTCCTGTTGCAATATGGCACTTCGGTCAGGGTAAACCTCCTGAAGATACGGGTGGAGAAGGTTGGCTAACAGATCCCTGTTTACACCAATTAGTGTTTGTGGGATGACAACCAACGTACCTAGAGCTTGCCTTGACAAGTTAGTAAAATCATGCAATACATTGATTATGATACGCTTTCCAACATACCAGAAATAATTACTCAAGTTATGAGGGTAATAGCTGTGGAATAAATCTCGCTCCTGTGCCCTGACCTTTGATCCCCTTTCGATGGCACTCAACTGAACCGGTTCAATGAACCTCCGGAACAACATACTAAAGTTTTGTTGCAATAGAAGCATTTTTCGTCAAGTTTTGAGGATAATGACCGTGGGATAAATCTCGCTCCTGTGCCCTGACCTTTGATCCCCTTTCGATGGCACTCAACTGAACCGGTTCAATGAACCTCCGGAACAACATACTAAAGTTTTGTTGCAATAGAAGCATTTTTCGTCAAGTTTTGAGGATAATGACCGTGGGATAAATCTCGCTCCTGTGCCCTGACCTTTGACGCTGATATTCAACAGAACTAGTTCAGTATACCTCCGGAACAACAAGATAAAGTTTTGTCGCAATCGAAGCATTTTTACATAAGTTATGACGCATAAGGGTGATGGAATGGATCCCGCTCGTATGTTCTGACCTTTGACCCCATTTCCAATAGGGTCCGTCCCCAGATTGTCCCCTAATAGATACTAAAATTTCATCGAAATCGAACCATTTTTACGCGAGTTACCGTGCGGACAGACGGTCAAAGCTAGAGCATATACGCTTCTTCAACCTACGGTTGGAAAGTGTAAACAAGTTAGTAAAATCATGCAATGCATTGATTATGATACGCTTTCCAACATACCAGAAATCATTACTCAAGTTATAAGGATAAGGGCTGAAGAGTAAATCTCGCTCTTATGACCTGACCTTTGACCCCATTTCGATGATATTCAACAGAACCCGTAAAGTATACTTCCAAAACAACAGGATAAAGTTTTGTCTCAATCGAAGCATTTATACGTAAGTTATAACGCACAAGGGCGATGGAATGGATCCGGATCCTATGTCCTGACCTTTGACCCCACTGCACCCATTTTCAAAAGAATTTGTCCCCAGGTAGTCCCCTACCACATACTAAAATTTGATTGAAATCGAACAATATTTACGCAAGTTATGACGCATAAGGGCAATGGAATGGATCCCGCTCCTATGTCGTGATCTTTGACCCCATTAACCCCATTTTTCGCCGCCCCGGTGGCGCAGTGGTCTAAACGACGGCCTCTGATCATTCGTCCGAACGGGGTCCGGGTTCAAATCCCGGTGAGGCATGGATGTTGTGTGTGTCTTACGGCACTGGCTCTCTCCCTTCCCTGGAACCAGTGACCCTAAATTAGGGACGGACGACTGCGTATTGCCCATTGAGTTGCTCACGGTGGTCGTTAAACCTCCAATAAAAAAAAACAAAAAAAAACCCATTTCCAATAGGATTCGTCCCCAGGTGGTCCCCTACCACGTAGTCAAATTTCATTGAAATCGAGCCATTTTTACGCGAGTTATCGTGCGGACAGACGGACAAAGCTGGAGCATATACGCTTCTTCAACCTACGGTTGGAAAGCGTAAAAAACGCTTCCCAGACTACAGCACCGCCTCACCGGGGCATGTTGAGCCCCAACTGTGCATCCAGGGCATAGGGCTTCAGGCAGTTTACGCTATATGCGAACAAGGCCATTAAACATGGTGCAGAAGGAAACGGGACTACTCACTCCTGACGATCTTCTTCGATCTGTCAAGACTCCATTGCCATCGTTCCTTGGCCAATGCGAGGCGTTGATTGCGCGTCATCATGGGTACGTTCTTGGGTCTCCGGCAATAGAATCCCAAGCAAAGCAAGGTACGGCGCATAGAGCATAAATCGGTTCGACAACTTCTTGGTTTCTTCTTCACCATAGAATGTATTTCCCTTAACTTAAGTTGCCCCTCCCCCACTCTGGCAAATTGGAAAACGGAATGGTCTATCGTATTGCCATCGTTTTGCACCTCAAACCAGAAAACACGGTGAGCGTTTAAATTTGTGTGTGTGTGTGTGGGGGGGGGGGGGTAACTTAAGCTTAATTTGCCCCCATCCTGGCAAATTGGAAAACGGAATGGTCTATCGTATTGCCATCGTTTTGCACCTCAAACCAGAAAACACGGTGAGCGTTTAAATTTGTGTGTGTGTGGGGGGGGTTAACTTAAGCTTAATTTGCCCCCCATCCTGGCAAATTGGAAAACGGAATGGACTATCGTATTGTCCTCGTTTTGCACAAGGTTTCGCACCTTAAACCATAAAACACCGTGAGCGTTTAAATGGGGAGGGGGGGGGTAATTTAAGCTTAAGTTGCCCACCCCCGCAAATTGGAAAACGGAATGGACTATCGTATTGCCCTCGTTTTGCAAGGTTTCGCACCCAAATATGGCGTTTTGCACCTCAAACTAGAAAACACTGAGCGTTTAAATTTGAGGGAAGCTAACTTAAGCTCAAGTTCCCCCCCCCCGACAAATTCGAAAACGGAATGGACTGTCGTATTGCCCTCGTTTTGCACCTCAAAGAATAAAACACCGTGAGCGTTTAAATTTGGGGGGAGGGCTAACTTAAACGTAAGTTAGCCTCTTCAAATTTAAACGCTCACAGTGTTTTCTGGTTTGAGATCCAAAACGCCCTACTTGGGTGCAGAACAATGGTCTATTTAAATTTCGATTTTAGGAAAGGGGGGGGGCAACTTAACACGTTCGCTGTGTTACGACCTACCGGTGGGTCGTAACGCGTTAACTTCTACATTTTTCAGAGGAGGAAAAAAAATTATATACAAAAATCTGTAGTGGATATCAATCACTTTATGTATATATCTTTAAACGACCCATCGGTGTCTGTATTGAAAGAGTTACGACCCCACCGGTGAGTCGCAACGTACAACAAAAAAATCGCCGAAAAACGTCGCCGTAGCGAATGTGTTAAGTGACCTCCCAAACGACAGGGGTTCAATCCTGCTGCAGCGGAAGGATTATCTGGGATCAGGGCTGCAAAACGCAGGGTCGTCGATTATGCGGAATTTCACTTTAAACACCGTAAACCCTGACATGGATTTTTTCTGAAATAAACGGAATTTCTGACTACGGAAAACGTGTGAAAATACGGAAGTTAAAATAAACGGGCACCTTTAAAAACGGAAATTTCTGAAAAAGACGGATACCTACCGGCTACTTTGCTGCACGTTATTTTCAGAAATTTTCCGTTAATTCACACCATTTATTTTTACAGTGCGGGAAGGAAAACTGTGCATCATTTGGAAAAGAAACTGCCCCTAAAAAGTTCTTCTCTGTAATTGGTAACGATAAAAAGAAGTACACAGTGCGTCAAAGAATTTTTAAGACTGGCGCTAGATTTCAGCCTACGGTGGCGCCACCAGTGTAATCGCGAATGCGTTATAAACCGTGACCATCTGCTTGCTTTCTGCCAAAAGTACTGCGCAGTTGTTAAAGTAACTCAAACGAAACGGCCGTTCATTAGAGAAGTAAAATTTTTTTCATGCTGAATTATTAAGATGGAACAAAGGGCTGTTATTAAATTTAACGCAAAACTTGGTAAAAGTGCCCCGAAAACGTACCAAATGATGAAACAAGTTTACGGTGAGTTTTGTTTAAGTAGATCAAATGTTTTCCTGTGGCACACACGTTTTTTGGACGGAAGAGAGACGATAGAAGATGATAAGCATACCGGAAAACCAAGTTCATCTAGGACACCTTAGATTATTGAAAAAGTGCGTGATTTCGTGGCAAACAATCGATGTGCGTCACTAATAATGATGGAAGAATCTTTAAACAGCAACGAAGAAACAATTCGAACCATCCATGTGAAGATTTGGGCAAAACAAAAGTCTGTGCTAAATTTGTTCCACACACGTTAACCAATGAACAAAAATCAAGGAGAAGTGCATATTGCAGAGACATCATTTCAGCCGCTGAAAATGATCCAAACTTCTTAAAATCCATTGTTACAGGCGATGAAACATGTTGTTTTCAATATGATCCTAAAACAAAGCGACAAAGTGCGGAATGGAAGTCAAAAAACTCACCACAAGCCAAAAAAAAAACAAGAAAAGTTCCATCGGAAATCAAAACAATACTCATTACATTCTTCGATCCTAAGGGTATTATCCACAAAGAATTTGTTCCAAGTGGACAAACAATTACTGGTGAGTTTTATTTAAATGTTTTGAGGCGTTTGATGGGCAGAATTCGTCCAGAATATCGAGATGAAAACAGTTGGCGTTTTGTTGCACGATAATGCACCCAGTCACACCTCACTTCTTGCTAGTAGATTTTTGGCGAAAAATAACGTCTGTGTGTTGAATAATCCACCGTATTCGCCCGATTTAGCACCCTACGACTTTTCTATATTCTCAAAGCTTAAAATGACATTAAAAGGGTGTTATTTTGATGATATTTCGACCATACAAACAGCTTCGACGCGTGCTTTGGAGGCAATTCCGCAAAGTGAACTGGAACAGGCATTCGAATCATTATTCATTCGCTGTAACAAGTGTATTGAAGCCGGAGGGACTTATTCTGAATAACAAACCAAAACAAATTATAATTTCTTGTTTCTATTTCATTTTACAGACCCAGTCTTAAAAATTCTTTGCCACACTGTGTACAGTACTTTTCAATCGGATATTTATAGAAGCAATGATGTGGAATAAAATGTATCGGATGGCTCAAAAGTTGGCTTACATTTCAAAACTTTATAGCAAAAAAACAAACGCGTGTATTATAGTGCGGTTTGTACTAAATGGATCAGTTAGTAGAGGATTCTATTTGACAACGGAATAACTTCTAGTCCGAAAATGCGACGAGAGAGACTGACCCAATGAGCTTCTTATGTATGCCATGTTTACTACCATCAACAATTTCGCAACTGCACTGAAAAAAAAAAAGTGTGTTTGAAGCAACAAAATAGTTTTGTTGAGCTGTTTTGTCGATTTATTTTGTTGCTTTAGCCAAACTCCATCGGAATTGTTTTGTTGGCAACATAAAATTATTTCGTTGGCTATATTTTGTTAATTCAACTATATGGAGGTGGCATGGACCTTACGCCAAAGCTCACGTGATTACTAGCTACTCCATACGGGCACTACCAGACTACCACTGACCAGAAGAATTTCGTTTTGAATTATGGCTGATTGCGAATTTTTATTTGCGGTCAGGAAATGGCGAACACCCAGGGTTGAAGGGCACTGCCTAAAATTATTGCACCTGCAAAGTGTTGCCATCGGAAAAAAATGTTTAAGAACAAAGTGGCCCAGCTACATAATTCTAAATTTTGTTGGAGCAAGAAATTACTGTGTCACGATAACAATATGTTTGGTTGCAGCAACAAAACGTTTTATCACGATAACAATACATATTTGTTCGATCAAACAAATTCCCAAAAATCGACGTAGGCATTTTATTAAATGAACAAAACGTTTTGTCATGATAACAATACATTTTGTAGAATTAACAATAACTTTCAGCAAATTGCTTTTGTTAAATCGACAAAATTTTTGGTTGACTCAACTATTATTTTGCTGAATTAACAAAACGTTTTTCTCAGTGTGCAGAAGCTTGTAGTTAAAAATTTAGCTAAGTATTTAGTTGGCTGTGTGTATGGGCGCATTACCATCTTGAAAAATGACGTCATTGTTGGGAAACAACATTTGAAAATAGGATGAACCTGATCATGTAGAATGTCCAAGTACTCGCTGAGAGTAACTCGATCATCTAGGATAATGATGGGGACAGCCGAATACCAAAAAGATATGACAGCCCAAATAATCACAGATCCAGCCCATGTCCCTCAGTTGGAGCCAGACATTTCAAATTGTACGTTTCCTTGGGTCTCTTGCAAAATAAAACCCGACGTGCTGTTAAGTATACTGTAAATGAGAACTAATCGGACCATATCACACGTTTCCAGTCATCGGCTGTCCAGGATTTATGCCCATGACACCATCTTTTTTCGCAATGTAGCATTGGTTCTTGTGATTAAATGTTTAGCAACTGCAGCTCTTCAATGGATGTTGACTTTGTGAAGTTCTCTGAGGACTGTTTTTGTGGAACAGGGTCTTCCAGGTGGATATTGAGTTCTGCTGTCACTTTTGCTGCAGTAGTTCTGTGTTGTTTGGACACAATCCTTGTTAGTGGCTCTACTGTACCTCTTATTCAATCTTGGTTTTCGCCCACTATACTTCTGCTGACTGTTTTTGTGAAAACAGGGTCTTTCTAGTGGATATTGAGTTCTTCTGTCACTTTTTCTGCAGTAGTTATGTGTTGTTTGGACACAATCCTTGTTAGTGGCTCTACTGTCCCCCTCATTCAATCTTAGTTTTCGCCCACTATACTTCTGCTGATTGTTTTTGCGCAAACAGGGTCTTCCAGGTGGATATGGAGTTCTTCTGTTACTTTTGCTGCAGTAGTTCTGTGTTGTTTGGACACAATCCTTGTTAGTGGCTCTACTGTCCCTCTTATTCAATCTTGGTTTTCGCCCACTATACTTCTGCTCACTGTTTTTGTGAAAACAGGGTCTTCCAGGTGAATATTGAGTTCTGTCACCTTTGCTGCAGTAGTTCTGTGTTGTTTGGACACAATACTTTTTAGTGCTTTACTGTCCCTCTCATTCAATCTTCGTTTTCGCCCACTATACTTCTGCTGACTGTTTTTTGTGCAAATAGGGTCTTCCAGGAAGATATTGATTTCTTTTTTTACTTTTGCTGCAGTAGTTCTCTGTTGTTTGGACACAATCCTTGTTAGTGCTCGACGGTCCCTCTCATCCATCTTGGTTTTCGCCCACTATACTTCTTCACCGATGGAGTCTTGCCATGATTTGTGTACGCAGTCATAACTGTAGAGACTGTTGCTCTTGAAACACCAAACAATTTGGCTGTTATGGTTGTAGACGCTCCTGTTAAAAGGGCTACCACGATTTGCCCTCTTTGGAAGTCTTGACAGGCCGCTCATTTCACCAACAGATCGTACAAAACGATGCTGAACAGAATTTGCACTGCTCCGGCACACAATCTAGAGAATATGTACAAAGAAAATTTGCACAAAAGTTAATCACAACGTTTGTTTTTATCAGTGCCTACATGAATAACATTAACCCATATAATTATGGAATTCATTTTATTTTGTCCAACCTATGTATTTTGAGTTAAAGTCAGATTCCTTTCAAAACACCAACAAAGCACTTTGAGGTAGCAACAGAATGCAGAACTTTGTACTGAAGGTACGCTCAAAGCTTTTCCCTCGTTGCACGCGCGGATGAGAAATAAAATGAAGAAGGGAGAGAATTGTACGGTGAAATATCTCTATCTAATATTCCGTGTTTATTTCTTTCCATTTCCGGAATGTAATTTTCTTTTCAATCTTTTCCTTATTTCAAAGCCAAGGAATGCGCGTCAAGAGGTATTGGACTAACCGGAGAGCGTTGAGCTGGAGCAAAAAGTGGTCGCGGAAGTCATCGCTCCCCTTTGGAACACCATATAAACACAATTTTCTCTCCTCCTACATAATATCACTATCGGCATAAGGCGTAAGACCGTATGAAACGTACTTCGCGTCAATATTTAACACACGGTATTTTTCAAATGTGTACTTTCCCTAACAACATGGGGATTTAGCTGTTTCGCCGGTGAATATCGTGGAAAAATAAGGAAGGAAGACGTGAAAATTTTCAGAAAAAAGTTGGAAATTTATTCAACCATTGATAAAACTAGATCTTGACAAACCCCCCCCCCCCAAAGCATTTTTCTGTTCATTAAAACAGCTGGCAGATTATACTTTATATACAGATTTAATTGAAAATAAGCATTAAATTAATTATTATTTCAAAGCAAGGATTTTTCAAAATCATTTTTAAGAGAGACAATATATTGACAAATACATGCATCGAAAATTAAGTCATATTTTGTATGGAATTGGTAAACTCCAGTAGTTGGTGACGTCCCGTTTCATCCTCTACTCAAAATCGTGGCGTTTCATTCATCCTCGGGTTTTAACAGGAGTGGCGATTCGTCCGCCGCCCCCCCCCCTATATTTTCCCAGTCGCTAAATAAAATGAGTTATTTGAGTTCGTATTGTTTACTTGTTATTTAGTTTTGCTCAGAGTTTAAGCCGCATATTGCGTTTCCAGAAGGTGTTTGACTTCGTTCCCCAAAAACTATTATCGTGGTTTCTGAGACTACACCGTCTTCTTTTAAATTTTCTTGTCACAAATGCAGGAAAAATCTTTGTCAGAAAAATGCACTGAAAATAGCTGTGATTGGTAACACTTTGTCAGTTTTAAGAACTTATCTACCATATTATTGTAATTTTACTGTGTATGCCAAAGCACGTAAGCATTCAATTAGTGTCTTCTTTCCGGTTTCGAAATCATGAACAGTTTTCTCAATTATTTTATCCAAGTTTTTGCATATATTTTTTCTGTTTTTTTTTTTGTACGCATATTAAAGTTCATGTTGTTTTCTTTGAATGTCATAGATCTTTTAACTTAATCAAAAGTTCTAATATCCTGTATTTGGATGTGATTTTCTTACAGATTTATTTAATCTCTATACTGTTATACCACTATTCTTCGGAATTTGTCGTTCTGTGACGCTCTTTATAACAGCTCCATGTCGACCAATAACTGGGTTGTCCATTCATTAATCTACCATGAAATTTTAAAAATCTTGAACAGCATGATTTGTGGGCGCATCGTCCATTATGGCTAAAAGTCCATCGTCCACACAAGTGGGTGGAATGAATGCAAGAGCTGCAAACATTCATATATGACGTTTGATGTCTTCGTTGTTTATGTATTGTGATGTTAGGTCTAAATTTTGAACTATACGCTATAGGGATTGGTTGTAATGGTGATTACATTCTTTGACTTCGCAATCTATAAATTAAACAAAACGGGAAAGGACGAATCGGTGCCTACTCCTGTGTGCAAGGGACGAATCGCCACACCTGTTAAAACCAGAGGATGAAACGGCACGATTTTGAGCAGATAATGAAACGGGAAAGGATGAATCGGTACCTACTCCTGTGTGCAGGGGACGAATCGCCACACCTGTTAAAACCCAAGGACGAAACGGCACGATTTTGAGCAGAGGATGAAACGGGAAAGGATGAATTGGTACTTACTTCTGTGTGCAGGGAATGAAACGGCACGATTTTGAGCAGAGTATGAAACGGGAAAGGATGAATCGGTACCTACTCCTGTGTGCAGGGGACGAATCGCCACACCTGTTAAAACCCGAGGATGAAACGGCACGATTTTGAGCAGATAATAAACGGGAAAGGATGAATCGGCACCTACTCCTGTGTGCAAGGGACGAATCCCCACACCTGTTAAAACCCGAGGATGAAACGGCACGATTTTGAGCAGAGGATGAAACGGGAAGGGATGAATCGGTACCTACTCCTGTGTGCAGGTGCCGAATCGCCACTCCTGTTAAAACCCGAGGATGAAACGGCACGATTTTGAGCAGAGGATGAAACGGGAAAGGATGAATTGGTACTTACTCCTGTGTGCAGGGAATGAAACGGCACGATTTTGAGCAGAGGATGAAACGGGAAAGGATGAATCGGTACCTACTCTTGCGTGCAGGGGACGAATCGCCACACCTGTTAAAACCCGAGGACGAAACGGCACGATTTTGAGCAGAGGATGAAACGGGAAAGGATGAATTGGTACTTACTCCTGTGTGCAGGGAATGAAACGGCACGATTTTGAGCAGAGGATGAAACGGGAAGCGATGAATCGGTACCTACTCCTGTGTGCAGGTGACGAATCGCCACTCCTGTTAAAACCCGAGGATGAAACGGCACGATTTTGAGCAGAGGATGAAACAGGAAAAGATGAATTGGTACTTACTCCTGTGTGCAGGGAATGAAATGGCACGATTTTGAGCAGAGGATGAAACGGGAAAGGATGAATCGGTACCTACTCTTGTGTGCAGGGGACGAATCGCCACACATGTTAAAACCCGAGGACGAAACGGCACGATTTTGAGCAGAGGATGAAACGGGAAAGGATGAATTGGTACTTACTCCTGTGTGCAGGGGACGAATTGCCACTCCTGTTAAAACCCGAGGATGAAAAGGCACGATTTTGAGCAGACGATGAAACGGGAAGGGATGAATCGGTATATACTCCTGTGCGCAGGGGACGAATCGCCACACCTGTTAAAGCCCGAGGATGAAACGGCACGATTTTGAGCAGAGGATGAAACGGGAAAGGATGAATCGGTACCTACTCTTGTGTGCAGGGGACGAATCGCCACACATGTTAAAACCCGAGGACGAAACGGCACGATTTTGAGCAGAGGATGAAACGGGAAAGGATGAATTGGTACTTACTCCTGTGTGCAGGGGACGAATTGCCACTCCTGTTAAAACCCGAGGATGAAACGGCACGATTTTGAGCAGACGATGAAACGGAAAGGGATGAATCGGTATGTACTCCTGTGCGCAGGGGACGAATCGCCACACCTGTTAAAACCCGAGGACGAAACGGCACGATTTTGAGCAGAGGATGAAACGGGAAAGGATGAATTGGTACTTACTCCTGTGTGCAGGGAATGAAACGGCACGATTTTGAGCAGAGGATGAAACGGGAAGGGATGAATCGGTACCTACTCCTGTGTGCAGGTGACGAATCGCCACTCCTGTTAAAACCCGAGGATGAAACGGCACGATTTTGAGCAGAGGATGAAACAGGAAAAGATGAATTGGTACTTACTCCTGTGTGCAGGGAATGAAATGGCACGATTTTGAGCAGAGGATGAAACGGGAAAGGATGAATCGGTACCTACTCTTGTGTGCAGGGGACGAATCGCCACACATGTTAAAACCCGAGAACGAAACGGCACGATTTTGAGCAGAGGATGAAACGGGAAAGGATGAATTGGTACTTACTCCTGTGTGCAGGGGACGAATTGCCACTCCTGTTAAAACCCGAGGATGAAAAGGCACGATTTTGAGCAGACGATGAAACGGGAAGGGATGAATCGGTATATACTCCTGTGCGCAGGGGACGAATCGCCACCCCTGTTAAAGCCCGAGGATGAAACGGCACGATTTTGAGCAGAGGATGAAACGGGAAAGGATGAATCGGTACCTACTCTTGTGTGCAGGGGACGAATCGCCACACATGTTAAAACCCGAGGACGAAACGGCACGATTTTGAGCAGAGGATGAAACGGGAAAGGATGAATTGGTACTTACTCCTGTGTGCAGGGGACGAATTGCCACTCCTGTTAAAACCCGAGGATGAAACGGCACGATTTTGAGCAGACGATGAAACGGAAAGGGATGAATCGGTATATACTCCTGTGCGCAGGGGACGAATCGCCACACCTGTTAAAACCCGAGGACGAAACGGCACGATTTTGAGCAGAGGATGAAACGGGAAAGGATGAATTGGTACTTACTCCTGTGTGCAGGGAATGAAACGGCACGATTTTGAGCAGAGGATGAAACGGGAAGGGATGAATCGGTACCTACTCCTGTGTGCAGGTGACGAATCGCCACTCCTGTTAAAACCCGAGGATGAAACGGCACGATTTTGAGCAGAGGATGAAACAGGAAAAGATGAATTGGTACTTACTCCTGTGTGCAGGGAATGAAATGGCACGATTTTGAGCAGAGGATGAAACGGGAAAGGATGAATCGGTACCTACTCTTGTGTGCAGGGGACGAATCGCCACACATGTTAAAACCCGAGGATGAAACGGGACGATTTTGAGCAGAGGATGAAACGGGAAAGGATGAATTGGTACTTACTCCTGTGTGCAGGGGACGAATTGCCACTCCTGTTAAAACCCGAGGATGAAAAGGCACGATTTTGAGCAGACGATGAAACGGGAAGGGATGAATCGGTATATACTCCTGTGCGCAGGGGACGAATCGCCACACCTGTTAAAACCCGAGGACGAAACGGCACGATTTTGAGCAGAGGATGAAACGGGAAAGGATGAATCGGTACCTACTCTTGTGTGCAGGGGACGAATCGCCACACCTGTTAAAACCCGAGGACGAAACGGCACGATTTTGAGCAGAGGATGAAACGGGAAAGGATGAATCGGTACCTACTCTTGTGTGCAGGGGACGAATCGCCACACATGTTAAAACCCGAGGACGAAACGGCACGATTTTGAGCAGAGGATGAAACGGGAAAGGATGAATCGGTACCTACTCCTGTCTGCAGGGGACGAATCGCCACACCTGTTAAAACCCGAGGACGAAACGGCACGATTTTGAGCAGAGGATGAAACGGGAAAAGATGAATCGGTACCTACTCCTGTCTGCAGGGGACGAATCGCCACACATGTTAAAACCCGAGGACGAAACGGCACGATTTTGAGCAGAGGATGAAACGGGAAAGGATGAATCGGTACCTACTCCTGTCTGCAGGGGACGAATCGCCACACATGTTAAAACCCGAGGACGAAACGGCACGATTTTGAGCAGAGGATGAAACGGGAAAAGATGAATCGGTACCTACTCCTGTCTGCAGGGGACGAATCGCCACACCTGTTAAAACCCGAGGATGAAACGTCACGATTTTGAGCAGAGGATGAAATGGGGAAAGGATGAATCGGTACCTACTCCTCCAGTTCAGGAATTGGGAACCTGCGCGGCCTTCTATGCCATTAAGTGCGGCTTTTCGACTGAATCCAAAATTTGCCGAACAAACCCTTTTCTTTTTTATTATGTTTTTGTTAGTATTTTATCGTTTTTATTTTAATCTTAAAACGACCGTACTTAAAATAATAAAAGGTAAAAGATTCAACGAAATAATGCTCCCCGACTAACGGCCGCAATGAAAACATTACTTCTTCAAAAGGAAATTTCGGATGAACATTTTTCCCAGTTAGCAAAGGGCATACAAATCGTTTGAAGGACACGCAGCTGTTATACCACGCTATTACACCGTACGTTGAAAAAGTTCCGAAACTTTTTATATTGAAAAGGAATGAGTACAGATAACACCTGTTTATGCGGTGTTCCCTTCGAAGTAGTTATCCTGTGCAACTATGCATTTTTGCCAGCGCTGGTACAAAAATTTAAATGCAGATTGCAAGCCTTCTTTTGCCACATCTTCCAGTGCCTCCGTCGCAGCTCGTTGCACTTCTTCGGAACTTAAGAAGCGTCGCCTCTTAAGCAAATTCTTCGTCCGGGTTAAAAGGAAAAGGTCACACGGGGCGAGATCAGGGGAATAAGCTGTTTGGACAGATAATAGGACACCAGGAGGGGTCTGTGAGCCGGCGCATTATCGTGATGGAGCACCCACGAGTTGGACTTCCAAAAGATAGGGTGGCTTGCGTCTCATTGATTCTCGGAGACGTTTCAGGACGTTGGTGTGCTCTTCTTTAGTGACTGTACGACCATGTTGAAGGAATTCCTTGTGTACGACCCCCTTGCAATCGAAGAAAACTGTTAACAATACCTTTCCTTTGGAGCGGTCAGCCTCGAACTTTTTTGATCGTGGCGACGACGGTGATTTCCAAACTTTTGACTGTCGGTTGGATTGGGGGTCGTACAGAAAGCACCAAGTCTCATCGCCATTGATCAATCGATTGAAGAGATCGGGATCTGAATCCACTGCATCGATGTTATCTTCGCAAACTTGCATGCGCTCATTCCAATTTTTCTTCTGTCAGGTTTTTGGGAAAAATTTGTTGGCACACGTGATGCATGCCCAGTTTCTCTGTTAAAATGGCATGGCAACTTTCAACTGAGATGTCGGCAACTTCTGCAACAGTTTTTCGACGGTCATTTTTCACAACTTCTTTGACAATGGTGATTTGCTCACCCGTTGTGGATGTTGAAGATCGTCCTGACCTCTCATCATCCTCAATGCTCTGTCGCACGTAGACTTATTAATTGGAGAATAAAACGAAAGATTCACTGACTTTAAGAATCATGACATCACACTCAAATTAGGATTTCAACTTCACCTAGTTGATGTCTCCATGGATTCTAAAGAACTACAGATGGAATTGATTGAGCTCTCAGAAGATGACATTTTAAAGTCCTTATTTGAAGTTAAGAAAGATCCAGTTGAAATATGGAAAAATGCAATAGAATACCCACGCCTTCAGCAACATGCATTAAAAATACTTTCTAGCTTTTCAACCACTTATTGCTGCAAATATACATTCTCAAACTTAACCCAAATCAGGACGCCCTTAAGGTCACACATGACAGATACCCATCTAGAGGATCAGCTGTAACTACCGACCTCTATCTTGCAACCAAATATTCAAATGCTTTCCATCAAGTTAGTAAAGTCATGCAATGCATTGATTATGATACGCTTTCCAACAAGTTAGTAAAGTCATGCAATGCATTGATTATGATACGCTTTCCAACATACCAGAAATCATTACTCAAGTTATGAGGATAATGGCTGTGGAATAAATCTCGCTCCTGTGCCCTGATCTTTGACCCCCTTTCGATGATATTCAACAGAACTGGTTCCGTATACCGCCGGAACAACATGGTAAAGTTTTGTCGCAATCGAAGCATTTTTACGTAAGTTATGACGCATAAGGGCAATGGAATGGATCCCGCTCCTATCTCCTGACCCCATTTCGAATAGAGTTCATCCCCAGGTATCACATATTAATATTATGAATAGAGTTCATCCCCAGGTATCACATATTAATATTATGAATAGAGTTCATCCCCAGGTACCACATATTAATACCACATATTAATATTTCATCGAAATCGAAGCATTTTTACGCACGTTATGACGTACAAGGCAGGGGCGGCGGAAAGTGAAATTCGTTGACCGGGCCCGATATTTCGAATCGTAGTGGTCCCCCCCCTCCCTGTTTCCCGGAACAAACAGAAGAAAAACAATGCCTAAGGAGCTTTGTTAGGGATTAGGACCACCTGACCACTTAGGGGCCGTCCATAAAGTACGTCCGTGATTTTTTTACTATTTTTAGACTCGCCCACCCCATGTCACATTTTGTCCGATTGTTGACACCTCCTCCCTAAAAAGGACGTCCTAATTCCCGCTATCCCCTTTATTTTTGACAACTGCTTTTAGAAGTCCGTTGAGAAACAGAAAGAAAGCATGTAACTATTTAAAGGAATCTTCCATATATTTACACTTTTTCTCAGAAAATAATTTATTATTTAGGCATTAATTTATTCCCAAACGCCACCCGAACTTTATCATTCTGAAATAAAGATCTACAAATGAACGCACGCATTCAAGGTTTTCAACACTTCTGATCATATCATCCACAAAACACGATAGATTTGGTAGTACAAATACTAGAACAATTATTATTAATTTTCTGATTTAGCTAAATATCATCAGAAATCTGAAATATTTCATACCTTTTTTTAAACTATTCAAAGAAGAAAAGAAGAGAAAACAAAACGAAAACATACCATTCATTATATTTTGCCGCTGGTCGCCCGAATTACTACACCCCCCCCCTCTCCCCGTGTCACATTTCGTCCGGTTGTTCCCCTGTAATCTCGGACGTACTTTATGGACGGCCCCTTACCTAGAGAAACTTTCTAAGACACATCACAGCAAAAAAAAAAGCGCACAAATAAAAATAAAAATAGAAATAAAAATCTTGGCTAAAATTATTGAACGGGCCCGGGCGTTTCCGCCGCCACTGGTACAAGGTAAATGGAATGGATCCCGCTCCTGTGTCCTGACCTTTGACCCCATTTCGCCTATTTTCAATAGAGTTCGTCCCCAGTGGTTCGCTACCACATACTAAAATTCCATCGAAATCGGACAATTTTTACGCAAGTTATGACGCATAAAGGCAATGGAATAAATCCCACTCTTATGTCCTGCCTGACCTTTGACCCCATTTCGTCCATCTTCAATAGGATTCATTCCCATGTGGTTCCCTACCACATACTAAAATTTCATCTAAATCAAACTGTTTTTACGCAAGTCATTAGGCATAAGGGCAATGGAATGGATCCCGCTTCTATGTCCTGACCTTTGACACCATTTCGCCCATTTTCAATAGGGTTCATCCCCAGGTGGGCTTCTAACACAGAATAAAATTTCATCGAAATCGAACCATTTTTACGCGAGTTATCGTACGTACAGACAGACAGACGGACGGACGGACGGACAAAGCTGGAACATATACGCTTCTTCAACCTACGGTTGGAAAGCGTAAAAAATTATGTAAGCTACTTTTCATCCCATAGACCTGTGTTGGCTATAACAAATTTTATAAACGCTTTGAAACCATACTCGACTAGCTCCTTTCAACTCTCCGATCAGCAAGTCGTATTTCTACGTTCCGAACTGACGGCTCAATCAGAACTGAGCCTACCTATATTATTATTATTATTATTTTTGCTGTAGTTACACCGTCCTGCTTCCATCTCTTCACGACATCACTTGCAGTCGATTTTGGTATGTTTAGTTGGGCTTCAATGCTCCGTATCGAAACGTTACTCAAATGACCTCCTATGACCAGCCCACTCTGGAACTCGTAAAGTTCACGTCCACGCGGCATATCCGCTTCAAAGTTACTGATAACACTATAGAACATCTCAGCTTTACATACGTACATGTCCCCTCACAGAGCACCTTCTTACGCAACCGTTCTTTGCTCTTATATTTGGTAGTGTCCAAATACTTTTAATAATATAGAGTATGTTTTCAGAATCCAAGGTACACGTGTATTAGACTTACAATTTACCGAGTGGCTATCGAAACTTTCAGATTTGACGTATCATGTCTTCTGTGAATTAAATTTCAAAACGAACTACAAAATGTACAAACGAATTCCCTAATAATAATATATGCACTGAAGTAGTAAATTATTAGTAACACTCAATCTGAGGGCGAACTTCCGTCCTCAGAGCTGAGGTTCTAAAGCCGGTTTCACACGGGCGGAACAAATCCACCGAAGCAATAAATCTCCCTGCTGTCCTACCGCTGGTTTTCAAGTGGACTTATTTCCTCTGGGGAATTAACTTTGATTCACACTTCAACTCCCAGAGATATTCTTCACAACATGCATATCTTTATTCACCCTCTACGTCCTAATTTGTAACAGATTTTTTTCCTCTCCTGTGCATTATTACTTTTCCGTGACAAATTTATGACACTAGCGGCTTTTCCTCTTTTCCTCCCCAGCTGTTTTATTGCGGATGGCTCTTTTGAGGATTGAGGTCGTCTTCTCTGATGTGTCCAAAGGCAATTTTAGCTGGCCACTAAAAACTGACCGTCTTACTGCATCTGTGCGAAAGTGGAGTTATCTAATCTATATTTCTCCTGCCTCAACTCCTGACTTTCCTAGGCTAATTACTCTCTTAAAAAGCACTTAAAATATCGCACAATGGCACACCAATTCCCTTCCCATGCAATCAGGTTGCACGGATATACACAGTAGGAAAAAAAAGCTGATTCTTCTTCCTAAAATCAGAAGAAAAAAAAAAAAAAAAAAACGGAAAAGAAAGACTCGGTATTTTAACATGAAAAAGAAGGTCGCCCAAAATGTAATTAATATGCTATTCGTAGTCAAGGCATCAGGTTCTCGTGCGGAATGAGTTAATCATAAAACTTAAGGTAGCAGTCTTAAAAGCACGAAAATTAAAAAAAAACATTACGCAATCTTCATACGAAGTGAGTAACATATTTAATGTAGAAGTTAAAAGGTTAAAAATAAAGACATGAGAACTTTCGCTCTTTCTAAAGACCATCTTCAGATGGAAGTACAGCCATCTGAAGATGGTCTTTAGGAAGACTGAAAGATCTTATGGCTTTATTTTTAACCTTTTAACTTCTACATTAAATATGTTACTCACTTCGTAAGAAGATTGCGTAATGTTTTTAATTATCGTGCTTTTAAGACTGGTACCTTAAATTTTATGATTGGTTATGATTGATGCTATTCATAGCTCGCCCGAACCCGTCTAGGACCCAGCCCATCTCATCTGTAGCAACTATGGCTATTGGGCTTCACCCATCCCTAGTTTGAGCCGGTTCACTATAAAAACAACACACCAAAAAACTGCCACATAGCTTTCAGCCACTTGGAAAAGTGCCACACAGGAAAACTGCCACATGTTTACCTTTAAGGTGCAGGGCACAAATTGCTTTTCCTCTGAGATACACTTTGAATGTGTGGCAGTTTTCCATTGGGGCATTTTTCCAAGTTTCCCAATTATGTGTGGCAGTTTTCCAAGGTACCTAATGACGGGAAGGAACTTTTTTTTTTTTTTTTGTCTTTATTTTCAGCCTGGTTCATACGAGTTTAGGGCAACGAGCCACAAAACTTTAAGGGGAAGGGGGTATTAAGATTGCCGTTTCCTGGGCTCTATTGAGAATTGAATTGGGAACACTCGACACAAATTCCGAGGAAACATTGTATGTAAGCCAAGCGAGAATCGCGCTTCAATTTGAAGAAATAAATTGCCGTGATAGCGTGCGAATTTTTAATAACGCTGCGCTTTCACTTAGGCACTGAATATTTACATATAACATATCAAGTTATTAATATTTTTCTTGTACTTAATTCATAGGCCCTAGGCCTTCTTAACAGCTTTTAATTTGCCGACTTCATATTCATAACGTTACGTATCAAATCAAGTTAACAGCATTGCGCTTTTACTTAGGCACTAAATATTAATTCATAGGCCCTAGGCATAGACCTTTTTCACAATTTTTATTCTAACGATGTCATATTCACAAAGTTTTCACATCAAGTTAATAATATTGCGCTTTTACTTAGGCACGAAATATTAATTCACAGGCCCTAAGCCTTTTTAGAAAATTTTAATAAGCGCAGCATATTAACTTATGTCGATATGTAAACGTTATGAACATGACATAAAATAAAAACTGGAAAAGGACCTAGAGTCTACGAATTAATATTTAGTGCCTAAGTAAAAGCACACCGCTATTAACTTGACTTGATGTGAAAAATGTTGTAAATATGACATTGATAGAATAAAAACTGTTTAAAAGGCTTAGGGCCCATGAATTAATATTTAATGCCTAAGTAAAAGCGCAATGCTATTGACTTCAGTTGATGTGTAAAGCGCAATGCTATTGACTTCAGTTGATGTGTAAAGCGCAATGCTATTGACTTCAGTTGATATATAAAGGGCAATGCTATTGACTTCAATTGATGTGTAAAGCGCAATGCTATTGACTTCAGTTGATGTGTAAAGCGCAATGCTATTGACTTCAGTTGATGTGTAAAGCGCAATGCTATTGACTTCAGTTGATGTGTAAAGCGCAATGCTATTGACTTCAGTTGATGTGTAAAGCGCAATGCTATTGACTTCACTCGATGTGTAAAGCGCAATGCTATTGACTTCAGTTGATGTGTAAAGCGCAATGCTATTGACTTCAGTTGATGTGTAAAGCGCAATACTATTGACTTCAGTTGATGTGTAAAGCGCAATGCTATTGACTTCACTTAATGTGAATATGACATCGTTAGAATAAAAACTGTTAAAAAGGCCTAAGTCTAGGGCATATGAATTAATTAAATAAAAACAAATATTAATAACTTGACATGTTATGTAAATATTTAGTGCCTACGTAAAAACGCAGCATTATTAAAAAATTCCAATTTATCCTTTTCTGAACACAGCATGAGTCATGCTGTAATACCGTTGTTTCGTCGAACACTGTCGTTTTAAAAAATGTACAAGTCACGGCAATTTATTTCTTCAAATAAAAGAACAATTCTCGCTTGGCTTACCTAAAACATTTTTTCCAAAATATGTTTGGAGTTCCGAATTCAATTCTAAATAGAAACCAAGAAACGGCAATCTTTACACTCAGTCCCCCTTTTAACCTTTTGTGACCAATTATCCTGAACTCATATGAACCAGCCTGAAAATAAAGGCTAACAAAAGAACTTCTTCCGTTCGTTAGCCACCTTGGAAAATTGCCACACAACTCCAACACTTGGAAAACAGCCGCACTGGAAAACTGCCACACATTCAAAGAGTTTCTCGTAGGAAAAGCAAATTGTGCCCGACCACTTAAAGAAAAACGTGGCAGTTTTCCAATGTGTGGCAGTTTTCGTGTGTGGCGGTTTACCGGCAACCGTTTGGGCAAACTGAGAAGAACCTGGCGCCGTAGAAGAAGCTCACCATACGGTAAAAAATAAGTGGTGTGAATTAATGGAAGATTCCTTAAAACTCTGTGCAGCACGGTTGCCGATAGATCTCAGACTTTTAACGAAGTTTCCATTTAAAAAAGTCTCCATTTCTAGTAACGGAAACATCGGTATTTTGACAGATTTTCCCTTGCAGCTACTTCCGTTTTTTTTTTTGAAGAAATGTCAGCTTCGGGTTTTGGCGTTTTTATAGAGAAATTTCTTTAGTCTCCAAGAATTTCGATTTCGATATTTTCAATCCCTTTACAGAAGAAACACCATTTTCCATTTATTTAAAGCCTAAATGTACCAGACTCATTTGTGGACTTCTTCCTGACGTACAAGATGCAGGGACACTTCCCCTTGCCCGCAATGGCTTGAACACAAGCGGGGCTGCCACCCCGGTAGCGCAGTGGTCTTTCTCTGATTAGAAGTTTAACGACCACCGTGAGTAACTCAATGGGCTATAAGCAGTCGCCCATCCCTAATTTAGGGCCACTGACTCCAGGGAAGAGAGAGAACCAGTGCCGTAAGACAAACACAGCGCCCATGCCTCAGAGGGATTCGAACCCCGAACAGCGCAGTGCTATAAGCGCTGTCTTCTGATCATTCGTCCGAGATGAGCGAGGGTTCGAATCCCGGGGTGAGACAAAGATGTTGTGTTTGTCTTACGTCACTGGCTCTTTCCCTTCCCTGGAAGCAGTGGTCTTAAATTAGTGACGGGCGACTGCTAATAGCCAATTGAGTTGCTCACGGTAGTCGTTAAACCCAAATTAAAAAAAAACAAACTATAACAACCAGAGGATAGCACTACCGACTGAGCGATCAAGACACAAACAGATCACGTTTAAAATAGAAATGAAGATTAGTGGAATCGCGCAGAGATTAACTGTTTTCCGCTACGAATGAGGGTTAATTACTCATTTTTTTAATAGGAGCTTATTAGTTTTCTGAATAGGTTTATAACAATTCAATTTTCTTCTGTAGGAGGTTTTGTCACAAATTGCATTTGGTTTTAATCATGATTTCCCAAAGCAACAGAATGTTTCGGAACTAGATTTTTTTTTATACAGACAATGACTTTCAGTTTTATCATGTTTTTTTTTTTTTTTTTTTTTTTGATTGGAGGTTTAACGACCACCGTGAGCAACTCAATGAGCTATAAGCAGTCGCCCGTCCCTAATTTAAGGTCACTGGTTCCAGGGAAGGGAGAGAGCCAGTGCCGTAAGACAAACACAACATCCATGCCTCACCGGGGGATTCGAACCCGGACCCCGTTCGGACGAATGATCAGAGGACATCGCTTAGACCACTGCGCCACCAGGGCCGGCTTATCATATGTGTTTAAGAAAAGGTGAAAAAATACAACTTCATAGTATCATTATTTCACAAAACCTATAAATGTAAAATTTTCTCTTGTTAGCTGTATTAGCTTTTGTGTTAAGGGGTCTACAGCTTGACACATAGAATATATACCATCACCAATAAGACACTTCAAGTACCAGGGGTATCTTACGGTAACGGCTGACCTTTAAAATTTGTCCTTTGTCAATCGTGCTGAAGTCCGTTGCCTTTTCCACCCGAAGAACATGAATAACAATGATTGACAGATCACAATATCAGGTGTTATTTACACCGTTTCATGACTTTCATACGCGCCGACGTTTATCTGCAGTTACTTCGATTTGCATAAAGATGCCCTGGTTATAATGTTTTGGCTCTTCGGTATATACAGGGGTTGGACAAAATAATATGAACACCACGCTCAGAGACGTGACTTTTGAAGCACCTGCGTACGTCGCAAATACGCAAAGGTATCCACCACTTTTTGGTTGTAATAGCTTTGTTTAGAACATCAAGGTCCTGTTTAAGTGCATTTAAAGAGCCGCGGATGGCTTAGTGGTTAGCGAGTCAGACTATCAATGCAAGGTCCTCAGGTTCGATCCTGGGCTGATCTTTCAGAGATGGTGTGATTTACAACCAATCGCTGAATATCCGCCGTGCATCGGACGAGCACGTTAAGTGATGGCCCCCAGACTGGACCCACTGTTTAAATGGGTATCCTTTCCTATGTCGCCCCCCCCCCTGAAATTCTCTCACCCCTCTATGTGCAACATCGTACTTGTACGGTGGCGCCATCTACTGCACTCTAATCTCACTACAAACTGTTCTGTCAAAGTCGCTAGACTTGCTCTCATTCCTTCCGTTTCTGTGTCCTGCCCAGAAGGCGATCTCGCTGTAGGTGGCTGGGACCTGAACTCTACTGTGGACGGAAGTCCTACAAGAAAATGACATATACTGTGGTAAGTGCATTTAAAGTGTCTTGTTGCAAAATTTCTTTCAGTGTGACGAAATAAATTTGCAACAAGACACTTCAAGAGGGCTAATTATTGGTGGCCGGCTAGTTGGTGCTTCCGCGACAACAGTCGCCAGGGTAGTGGGGGTATCAAGAGCTACTGTGTCTAGCGTCACGACAGCATACAGTGTTCGTGGCAAAACCGAAACACAAGAGCGGCCGGAAAACGACCCTGTCTAACAGAGACAGGAGAGCATTAAAGAGGATTGTTACCCGTAAAGAAGACCACGGCGCCAAAAAAGTAGTGCGCAGCTCAGTCTGCATATCCAGACCCCAGTATCAACGAAAATAGTGCGCAGGATGTTCGTAGCAGAGCTGATATTTCAAAGCCTCTGGTGACCCGGGTGAATGCACAACGGCAACGGAACGCGTTTCCAGGAGCATACAACGTGGACTACCGATGTGCATGGATGCGTGTTGGGGGTCGGATGAATCGACATTCACACTGTTCCTCACTGCAGGACGTGTTTACACGTGGAGAACGCCGTCAGAAACGTACAACGCAGACTGTCTGTTCCCAATAGTTCAGCATGGTGGTAGTTCTGTCATGCTTTGGGTTGCCATATCGTGGTTTTCAGCAGGTCCCCTTATTACCGTAAAAGGACGGATGACCAGCAGGGCGTATGAAACCATATTGGCGGACCAAGTCCATCCAATGGCTCCTTTCATACAGGGGATGCCGTCTATCAAGTTGATAACGCCCCAATTCACAGAGCTCGGAACGTCCAATCATGATTTGAGGAACACGAGGATGAACTTTCACACCTTCCTTGGTTTCCCCAATCACCAGACTTAAACATCATCGACACACTGTGGTCTGTGTTGGAAAAACAGAGCAAGATCCCGTTATCCTTCTGCTGCATCTTTCAAAGACCTAGAGCAGTTTCTACATAAAGAAGGGTGTAACATCCCACTAACCACCATCCAAGATTTGTATGCATCGTTATGGCGGTTTTGAATGCCAAATGAGGTCCCACACCCTATTATGTATGTATGTAAAACGTTCTTTTCTTATGTATTCACATTATTCTGTCCAATCCCCCTGTATTTATATATATACCGATATTCATTGCCATCAATTTAGTTTCAGTTTTCCTCTAAAATGCGTAGTTGAAGTTCTCTTACTCTAGCCACCCATATGAGTTAGACAAAAAAAAAAAAAACCCTCTCCCAAACCAAGCCAATATTTCAACATGTCGTTTGAAAAAAAAAAGAGAAAGCGCTGTTATGACTTGATCCGTTCCACACCATATATTCTCATCTGAAAGTGAGGCTTAAAAAATTCTTTTTGCATCGAGTTGAGCTAACCGTGATGATAACGACTTATGTTACGTAGTTTCGAATTTCTGTTATGCACAGTTTTCCCGCCATTTGGCGTAAACTGAAGTTCTCTTACTCTAGCCACCCATCTGAGTTAGACAAAAAAAGAAAAAAACCCTCTCCCAAACCAAGCCAATATTTCAACATGTCGTTTGAAAAAAAAAAGAGAAAGCGCTGTTATGACTTGATCCGTTCCACACCATATATTCTCATCTGAAAGTGAGGCTTAAAAAATTCTTTTTGCATCGAGTTGAGCTAACCGTGATGATAACGACTTATGTTACGTAGTTTCGAATTTCTGTTATGCACAGTTTTCCCGCCATTTGGCGTAAACTGAAGTTCTCTTACTCTAGCCACCCATATGAGTTAGACAAAAAAAAAAAAAAAAAAACCCTCTCCCAAACCAAGCCAATATTTCAACATGTCGTTTGAAAAAAAAAAGAGAAAGCGCTGTTATGACTTGATCCGTTCCACACCATATATTCTCATCTGAAAGTGAGGCTTAAAAAATTCTTTTTGCATCGAGTTGAGCTAACCGTGATGATAACGACTTATGTTACGTAGTTTCGAATTTCTGTTATGCACAGTTTTCCCGCCATTTGGCGTAAACTGAAGTTCTCTTACTCTAGCCACCCATCTGAGTTACACAAAAAAAGAAAAAAACCCTCTCCCAAACCAAGCCAATATTTCAACATGTCGTTTGAAAAAAAAAAGAGAAAGCGCTGTTATGACTTGATCCGTTCCACACCATATATTCTCATCTGAAAGTGAGGCTTAAAAAATTCTTTTTGCATCGAGTTGAGCTAACCGTGATGATAACGACTTATGTTACGTAGTTTCGAATTTCTGTTATGCACAGTTTTCCCGCCATTTGGCGTAAACTGAAGTTCTCTTACTCTAGCCACCCATCTGAGTTACACAAAAAAAGAAAAAAACCCTCTCCCAAACCAAGCCAATATTTCAACATGTCGTTTGAAAAAAAAAGAGAAAGCGCTGTTATGACTTGATCCGTTCCACACCATATATTCTCATCTGAAAGTGAGGCTTAAAAAATTCTTTTTGCATCGAGTTGAGCTAACCGTGATGATAACGACTTATGTTACGTAGTTTCGAATTTCTGTTATGCACAGTTTTCCCGCCATTTGGCGTAAACTGAAGTTCTCTTACTCTAGCCACCCATATGAGTTAGACAAAAAAAGAAAAAAAAACCCTCTCCCAAACCAAGCCAATATTTCAACATGTCGTTTGAAAAAGAAAAGAGAAAGCGCTGTTATGACTTGATCCGTTCCACACCATATATTCTCAGCTGAAAGTGAGGCTTAAAAAATTCTTTTTGCACCGAGTTGAGCTAACCGTGAGGATAACGACTTATGTTACGTAGTTTCGAATTTCTGTTATGCACAGTTTTCCCGCCATTTGGCGTAAACTGAAGTTCTCTTACTCTAGCCACCCATCTGAGTTAGACAAAAAAAAAAAAAAAACCCTCTCCCAAACCAAGCCAACATGTCGTTTGAAAAAAAAAAGAGAAAGCGCTGTTATGACTTGATCCGTTCCACACCATATATTCTCATCTGAAAGTGAGGCTTAAAAAATTCTTTTTGCATCGAGTTGAGCTAACCGTGAGGATAACGACTTATGTTACGTAGTTTCGAATTTCTGTTATGCACAGTTTTCCCGCCATTTGGCGTAAACACATTTTTATGTTTGGCATGTTACCTAACTTTTTTAAACGACAGTCTGGAAAAATTATTTTTGCGTACGATAGCTGAAAATATGAACAAAACTTTCTGCGGGTTTCTTGCTTTGCTCGATGCACAGAGTTCCGTACCTAGGTGATCCAAATTAGAGGTCTTCACGGGTTGGGTCGCGCTTTTTTTAGTTCAGAGAACAAAGCAACGGGCCGGGCCAGGCCGGGATTTTCCCCAGATGCTCACGGCCTGGTCGGGCCAGATGGGCCCATTCTTTTTGTCTCAATGGTAAAGAAAAAGAAAGAAAAAAGTCGTGGTTTCCGATTTTCTGTTGTGTTTAACTGTTTTGCTGGCTTTACGTACTTCCATGACATAGCCTAGGACTTAATCACAGAGGCGAGGTGAGGCACTCACAGTAGTTTTACCACCTGTAGGCATTAAGATGATAAAAACACTTTGGTGCTTGTTAACAACAAAAAGATTTGACCCCGAGCGAATTTGTGTGTGCGTGTGTGTGTGTGTGTGAAGTAAGGGACTGGGGGTGTCTGCAGTGTGTTTGTGTGTGTGTGTGTGTTTGTATGAGAGAGTGGGACGACATCGATTATTTCTCGTATCCCTAATCTGTATAGGAATTAACTTTTGTAGTGTTACCGCTTGCTAGTTCAGAGAAAGGGAGATTTGAGCGCGCTTACTCTCCCCCCTCCCCTCTTTAAAGGTTATATTCTTCGATAATTTCCAAAGTTCGTAGTTAATATTTTTAGGCTTACATTCAACTAAATATTTTCAATAATATCTCATTTCATTATTTAATTTTCACAATTTAATAAAATACAATAGAAAGACAAACTAATACAAAATGGCACATCACGGGCCGGGCCGAGCCTAAATACATAATAGCCTCCACTGAATGGCCGGGCCGGGCCGGCCCTTAAACGCACGGGCTTGAACAGGGCCGTGCTCATCAAATAAGGGCCGTGTTCACCAAGTAAGGGCCGTGCTCACCAAGTAAGGCCCGTGCAAACCTCTAGTCCAAATATATATTTCTGCGAGGCTACATAAATACTTATTAGGATTTGGTATTAGATCTTGGCTACCAAAATTCCTCGTTAAAATAACATTTTCGCTCTTGCTAACTGAAATTAGATCACATGTTTTCGTGCACTTCTGATTCGCTTCTGGTAAAAACGGTTAAAACTAGGTGGCGCAAATTTCAATTTTTTTGTTTGTATATCAGTTTCGAACAGTTGCAATGAAAAAATTCTTTCGGCATCGACTGCCTTGAGACATGATCCGTATAATCTAGTCACATACCATGACTGTCGTATTTATTTCTTACAGTATAGTGAGAAGCTTTCAACTCATTTTCCATTATGAAATGATACGTTCTTGCTTCAGACGTTAAGTTGCAGAGCCGCCGGAATAGACACTCCATTGTGCAAGAGACGTGCTTATTCTGGCGGCTTTGCAACGAAACGTCCAAAGATGCAACTTTGGAGAATATGGTATTCTTGCCACGTTCGAGACACAGACTGTTCCTTAGTTTTCCGCTTCGTAACGACCTATTGGGTTATTGTGGTGGAAAGGCTAGTGGTTTGAGCGTCTGAGTGACCGTGGCTTCAGATAACCGTGCACCAATATTTTTTGCCCCCCTTTTTTTTAAAGACGTAGATATATACACTATTTACCAATAAGTAATTGGACACCTGTGATAGCAAAGAAAAACGAAGTTTATTCATCTTCAATAGTTGGTGGAGCCTCCACGAGCGGCTATTACAGCTGCGACCCTCCGGGGCATACTCTCAACCAGGCGTTGCACGACGGCTAGCGGTATTTTCTTCCACTCGGCTTGGAGAAGACAGGTCAGTTCCTTCACCAATTTCGGACGGTGGGGACACCCCTTAAGTCGACACTCCAACTCGTCCCAGAGGTGCTCAATAGGGTTAAGGTCCGGGCTCTGCGCAGGCCAGTCCATTCGATTAACCCCATTGTCACCATGCCAAGCCATGGTGGACCTCGCAACATGACAGGTGGCATTGTCATCCTGAAAGTAACATGGGTCCACCCCGTAAAACTGCCACAACTTAGGAAGCGCATGGTCATCTAAAATGGTGCAGTAGGTCTCGGCGTTCAGTCTACCAGGAATTGCGACCAAGGGTGCCGTGCCATACCAGGAGAAACACCACCATAGCATAATTCCACCACCGCCGAACTTCACAGTTGGCACAATACATTCCGGCAGGAGGCGTTCTCCAGGCAGACCCCAAACCCAGACTCTTCCATCCGAACCGTAGAGGGTGAACCTTGATTCGTCGCTCCAGAGAACCTGTTCCACTGTTCAACGGTCCACTGTCGACGTTCTTTGCACCACGTTAGCCGAGCAGCGCTATTGGACTTGGTGATCAAAGGCTTGTGGGCGGCAGCATGTCCATGATAACCAAGCAGATGGGTTTCCTTACGGATGGTATTCATCGAAAGAACACTTCCGGATGCCTGTTGAAATTCCTCGCGGATGTGGCCCATCGATTTGGTGCGGTTCTTCAGAATTTCTCTGGCCAGCACCCGTCGGTCTCTAACTCCCAGTTTTTTGGGTCTGCCGGGTCGGGGCACATTCCGACAGTGACCTCTCATCTTCCACTTGCCAATCACGTAGGCCACTGTCGATTTTGGGTACTTCAACTCGCTGGATATGTCACGTATTCTGTGATACCTGACGATTACACCTTTCTCGAAATCAGAGAGCTCCGAACTGCGTGGCATCTTGCATGCGACTGGTTGCGTTGTTGTTTCCCACACGATATTTAACGGCGGCGGCCGTGACGTGTATCAGGACAGCAGATATCGTCGCTTGCAGGGGTGTCCAATTACTTGTTGGTAGATGGTGCATATATTTTTTTGTTTTGGCGTTTACGACTATCATCAAGGATATTATAATGAGTCGTTCGTCCTTTTTTTAGGGTCACTGTTTCCAGCGAAGGAAGAGAACTAGGGCCGTATGACGAACAAGCCATCCACATATGAAGCATATTAAGGAAACACGAAGTTACTTCAAAAATATTTTGTTTTTCATGTCGACCAAGGTTTCTCTGTTTCCGCTTCGTCAGGACGGATGGCACGCAGAAATGAAATCGCCTATGACATCATCAACGGTGTTTACGATCATGACGGGTTTTAGTTAGTTGCTTCCACGTGTTTGATAGAAATTGTGTGGATGTCATGTCGTTGACAAAGTTGCGAAGAATTTTACAATGTGCATATGGAAAGCTTCAAAATTTCAAATTTGGTGGTTGAATCCGGCTTGTCGATTAGTTTCGCTTCTTCAAAGAGAAATTTATGGGCATTTTTGCAACAGTATTTAGCCATCGTTGATCTCTTAAGGTCACAGTTCCGAATGTAGGTCTTGTGCTTCTTCAATCGAAAACGCAAGGCCCTATGGGTCTGTTATATTTACGAAACATCACGTTCACATGGGATTTAATCAACTCCCTAGGAGTTTTTATCTTCGACATGGTCCTTTGATCCAAAAAGTTCATTTTGTTTATGGGTTTAAAAATCACTTTAAAATTAGAATTTTTGAATGCAAAGTACGGCAAAACGGAACAATAGCAGCATTATCTCGTATGTGACGCACAGCCTGGAAATACACTATATTGACAAAAGTCACCGGACACCTACAAGAGAAACACAACATAGCATTTATTGACATACATTAGTACGGTGTTGGTCCACCTTTGGCCTTAATGCTTGCACTGACCCTTCGAGACATGCTTTCGACAAGGTTTTGAAACGCAGCGATATTCATTCAGTACATAGTCTGCCGCTAACTGTTGCTTAGTAGTCGTCCATGGTTACGAATTTCTTTTGCGGCGCTCTGATTCATTCCATAGGTGCTCTATGGGATTAAGATCAGGGCTGTGTGCTGGCCAGTCCGCACACGATACGAAGTTATCCTCAAATCACGCAGTAACATTCCTTGCTTTATGGCTCGGTGCATTATGCTGCTGGTGCCAACAAGGCTCGGTTCCATAGTATTGCCACAGAGTTGGTAGGGCATAATTGTCCAGAATACCGAGGTAGACGTGCTGGTTAACAGGTTTGTCCGCGATGACCAATAGGCCGGGACCGTAAAACGAAAAGCACCCCCATACGAGTGCATTGCCAGCTCCAAACTTGACCGGAGTAACAATACACTGTGGTAAATCGCGTTCCCCATGTTGCCGCCATACCCACACACGCCCATCAGACTGATGGATCGTGTATCTGGATTCATCAGTCCATAGGACCCGTTTCCGTTGATCTACGATCCACGGTAAATGTTCTTCACACTATGCTAAAGGACGAGTAGTATTCAGAGTGGGAATAAAAGGCTTATGAGCATCCACACAACCACGGTAACCCATGGAATGAAGTTCTCTGCGAATTGTACGTGTACATACCGAGGATCCAGCATTTTTACTCACCTGTACACTGAGGTCTTGTGCAGTACTCCGTCGATTAGCTATAACGACTCTCCTGAGGCTTCGACGTCTGCTATCACTGATTTCCTTTGGTCTGCCTGTGCGTTTTGCTGCTTCAGACACGTCATGTGTCTTCCACTTATTCAGTACATCCAAAACAGTTGACTTGGGCATGTTTAAACGCCTCTCGGTTTCTGTTATGGACAACCCACTAATATAACACCGAACAATCTTTTCTTTATCAAAGTCAGTTCTCTCCCGCCGCGACACTTTCACTTAACCTCACAGTGCGATATGATTGCGGTCAGCTGCAGGCTTGTTTTTATACCGTTTGCAGCTGTACCGCGCATCTTAACAACGCAGCGCATACGTTCATTTGCTGTTGAAGGGGTGCCTTGTTACTTTTGTCAATATAGCGTATGTTAACGTGGAAATAGGTTTCGGTTTCCCGAATTCTGTTAGAGCCTTGTCTATAATGGAAGGGTTGTATCTTCTCTTGCTGCAACACGCTTAAGTAAGAAAATCAAGTTCGTTTCTCAAAGAGTCTTCATCTGAATATATAGAATGCATGGCACAATATATGTAACTGCAAAAGGCGCTGCGTTTTTGTTGCCAAGGGTGATCTGAATAAACATGAGAGTCCGGTGCATCTTGTCATTTGGCCAGCCTCAAGGATTGCGACGTAAGAGTTATAGGTGAAATTCTTTTAGAAAGAGTTGTTCCGGGATAAAAAATCATTTGATGGCCGTGTGTTTCTAGAAGCGTTCCATTCCCCGTAACGGTAGTCTGATCAAAAAGAGACAATTTTATTAGCAAATGCTCAAAGTAAGCAGAGGAATCAACAGCAACGGGACATTTGTTTTCGCAGCTAATGTTTAAAATTTAATCGTTAGATGAAGAGAGAAGCGAGCAGAATTCTGATAAAGGAAAATTTCACATAAATACTAGTTTAGCAGCCAAAATGTTTTTTGTATACCAAATTAATTAAAATTATGGTCACTTTTGAACAAATCTGCAAATTCAGAGCAATATATGGCTTTTTATTTAGGCCAACTAGCAAATAGCGTTTGCGAAGTTTCGGTGATATGCAGATTTCCATTCATTTATTTCTCGCAAAAAGTGTTTTTAAGCAATCTGAAAGATTCTCTTCCTCAACTTTTTGTAAACATGTTCAGAAGTTTGTATACATAGCTGATAAAACTAATGAACTGCTCCGTCTAATTTAGAACACCGCAATTTTATTGGACTTTCCAGGCTTATGTTCACCATCATCGGTATCTTATTGAGAAAGATTGAAAGCATCTTTTTTCTGTTGATCTTTTTCAGCTCTTAAATTTATCGTCAGAGCTACTTTTTAATAGGAGCGTTATCTTAAGTGTTAATAAAATCTAAATTTCCTTCCATAGACTTAATGAGGTTGCGAAGCAATTTATGTGATGCTCCAGCTATTTACACAAAGCAGCCATCTCTTTAAGCTCGGTTAATTTTTTAGAGATAACTATGTTATTGGCGTTACGTTCCACACATAGTTCATTTTTTGTAACTTTTTCATTCCAAAAATAATGTAAAAAGTTCTATTTTAATCAACCCGAATCTGTGGCAGATTTTTTTTAACTTAAATTTACGCAGATTTCTTTGCCTTACGCTTTTAAAGCATTAGTTACCTCGGTGCATATTTCTTTAATAGCACTATGACTTTATACTTTGTGTTAAAGCAATCAGAATTCTAGTTCATTAAAGCTCTGAGTCACACTGGCATTCCCCTCTGCCCAGCTACAGCAATTAGAGAAACAGAAAAAATTCAGAGTGAAATTGCAGTTTATCGTTCCCGCATTCTACGTAGTTATTTTGAATTTCCGATTGAGAGAATTGGTTGAGCTTTTTGGAATGTAGCATCCCTTGATTCACCCCCCCCCTTCAACACACAAAGAATTCAGCATTTCTAATAACAGCCTTTGAGAATATTTATACCATCCCTTAACGCTGGACTTGACAGGAGAGACAGGACGAGGCAGGAGAGCTCTTCAGAGATTTGTCAGCACAGATCGCAAATCAAAATTATTCCAAATAATAAAAATCCTATGAGAGACTATTGGAACTAATGTTAGCACCAGTACAGGGCGCAGGACATTGCCCGACTTGGGTTACCACTGTCAAACTCTATGCGAAACTATTGGGACTGATATAAGCACCAGTACAGTATGCCGCACAACATGGGTTACCACTGTCAAAACCTGTTCAAGACTATTGGGACTGATGTTAACACCAGTACAAGGCGCAGGACATTGCCAGATTTGGGTTACCACTGTCAAACTCTATCCGAAACTATTGGGACTGATATAAGCACCAGTACAGTATGCCGCACAACATGGGTTACTACCGTCAAAACCTGTCCAAGACAATTGGGACTGATGTTAGCACCAGTACAGGGCGCAGGACATTGCCCGACTTGGGTTACCACTGTCAAACTCTATGCGAAACTATTGGGACTGATATAAGCACCAGTACAGTATGCCGCACAACATGGGTTACCACTGTCAAAACCTGTTCAAGACTATTGGGACTGATGTTAACACCAGTACAAGGCGCAGGACATTGCCCGATTTGGGTTACCACTGTCAAACTCTATCCGAAACTATTGGGACTGATATAAGCACCAGTACAGTATGCCGCACAACATGGGTTACCACCGTCAAAACCTGTCCAAGACAATTGGGACTGATGTTAACACCAGTACAGGGCGCAGGACATTGCCCGATTTGGGTTACCACTGTCAAACTCTATGCGAAACTATTGGGACTGATATAAGCACCAGTACAATTTGCCGCACAACATGGGTTACCGCTGTCAAAACCTGTCCAAGACTATTAGGACTGATGTTAACACCAGTACAGGGCGCAGGACATTGCCCGATTTGGGTTACCACTGTCAAACTCTATGCGAGATTATTAGGACTGATGTTAGCATCAGTACGGTGCGAAGGACGGTGCACGACGTGGGTTTTCACAGTTGAAAACCCACGTCATGCTATTCTCAAGCCGCTAATCACTTTGTACTGACGAGTCACAGAATACAATCTACCAGTCTGGTTGATGGTCGTTCCTGGGTGTATGCACCTTCTTGACACATTCGTCCCGACAAAGCTTGGTAGAAGCAGCGTGATGGTACGGAGCTATTTTCAGTGGTTCGGCTTGCGCCCCATTGATCATTTTGGAAAAAAATCCATGAGTGCTGAGCTCTAACTAGACGTCCTAGCGAATTCTGCACTACCAATGTTGTGGCATTAACTTTAGGGAAGGCCTATAATTCTGTCAGCGGAACAGCGCGCCATACTGCACTGCTTCCGCTGTTAACAGATTGGTTTGAGACACAGTCGTCGAAAAGTTTGACTGGCCAGCCAGAGCCGTGGATAGAACCCTACAGAGGACTTGTGGGACGAATTAAATCATTGAGTGCGTGGAAAAAAAAAGGTCGCCCAAGAAACAAAACTAAACTGGCCACAGCTTTAAAGGCAGAATAGTGGAACATATCGGCGGACATTTACAAGAAAATAGGTGGAGAGTATTTCACAAAGACTAGAGACCGTCATATGGGCCAAAAGTTTGAGCATGCAATATTAAGTTTTCTGTAAATAATTATTATTTGCAGATGTGCGAGTGTCAAGATATTAATGTTAGGCAGTGTAAATCCTCAGCAACTGGTATCCCCATCATGGACGTCGGAGTTAGTGAAAATGCTATTGCCAGTTGCTAAAGAAATTAGGGCTAGCATAATGAAGCGAGTCGCCAGAGGCGCAGACTTCTGGCTAATCGTCTGTTCTGATGGGTTATGAGTGTTGTTTTACGGAGTAGTCTCTCTCACCTCAATCCTAATTTAGGGATGGCATAATATCTGTAGCTTTATATGTTGATAGGGGACTGCTATACCCCCCCCCCAAAAAGTTAGTAAAATCATGCAATGCATCGATTATGATACGCTTTCCAACATACGAGAAATCATTACTCAAGTTATGAGGATAATGGCTGTGGAATAAATCTCCCTCCTGTGTCCTGACCTTTGACCCCATTTCGACGATATTAAACAGAATTGGTTCAGTATACCTCCGAAACAACATACTAACGTTTTATCGCAATAGAAACATATTTAGTCAAGTAATGAGGATAATGGCTGTGGAATAAATATCACTCTTGTGTCCTGACCTTTGATCCCATTTCGATGATATTCAACAGGACCAGTTCAGTATACCCCGGGACCAACATCATAAAGTTTTGTCGCAATAGAAGCTTTTTTAGTCAAGTAATGAGGATAATGGCTGTGGAATAAATCTCGCTCCTGTGTCCTGACCTTTGACCCCATTTCGATGATATTCAACAGAACCGGTTCAGTGTACCTCCGGAACAGCATGGTGAAGTTTTGTCGCAATCGAAGCATTTTTACGGAAGTTATGACGCATAAGGGAAATGGAATGGATCCCGCTCCTATGTCCTGACTTTTACTCCATTTCGCCCATTTTCAATAGGGTTCGTTCCCAGGAGGTCCTCTACCCGGTACTAAAATTTCATCCAACCATTTTTACGCTTGTTATGAGGCATAAGGGCAATGGAATGGATCCGGCTTCTACGTCCTGACCTTTGACCCCATTTCCAATAGGGTTCATCCCCAGTGGTCCCCTATCAGATACTAAAATTTCATCGAAATCACACCATTTTTACGCGAGTTATCGTGCTGACAGACAGACGGACAAAGCTGGAGCATATACGCTTCCTCAACCTACGGTTGGAAAGCGTAAATAAAAAGATAAAGCGATTTGAAATAAAAAAGTAAGAATACAATTCAGAGTCTGATGATGCAACTCATTTTATTTAGTATATACTTTAACTAAAGTGCAGTGCTTCATTGCACACATCAAGAAGGAGCGAAAATAGGCTTAGAAGAAAGAATTTTCATTGAGAAGACTTGAAAGCGGTACCTCATCGTCATGGCGAAATTCATTTGGGCTTCCCAGATGCCGCAGTGGTCTAAGCGATGTCTTATGACAATTTGTCCGTGAAGGGTGCGGGTTCGAATCCCGGTGGGGCATCGATGTTGTGTTTTTTTTTTTTTTTTTTTTTTGATTGGAGGTTTAACGACCACCGTGAGCTACTCAATGGGCTATAAGCAGTCGCCCGTCCCTAATTTAGGGTCACTGGTTCCAGGGAAGGGAGAGAGCCAGTGCCGTAAGACAAACACAACATCCATGCCTCATCGGGATTCGAACCCGGACCCCTTTCGGACGAATGGTCAGAAGCCATCGCTTAGACCACTGCGCCACCGGGGCGGCGATGATGTGTTTATCTTACAGCACTGGCTCTTTCTCTTCCCTGGAACCAGTGGCCCTAAATTCGGGATGGGTGACTGCTTTCATCCCATCGAGCTGCTCACGGTGGTCATTAAGTCTTCAATAAAGAAAAATTCAATGGGAAAAGAAAATTGTGAAAATCATAATCTAAATAGAATTTAAGGCAAATGAGAACGACAGGGGGCAGCACGCAGCAGAGACACAACATCCATGCCTCACCGGGATTCGAACCTGGACCCTTCTCGGTCGAATGGTCATAAGACAGTGCTTAGACCAATAACGTTTTTCTCCATTGACAAAACAGCCAAATTTCTCTAGTGTACATGTCCTGGTGTTGCTGTAAGATATGTCTTGATTCGTTTTATTGCAGAAAAAAATATTTCGGCAGTTGCAGTTGTTGATGGAAACTTTAATATTAGTTCTGCTAATTTGTACACCTCACTAAACACAATGTCCAATTTATTCAATTTTATGTATCAAGAAATGCGTCTTACTGATATCTTTTTGTATTCATCAAGAGAATAAAACACCTTAAGTTCATTTTTTAGTCGAACTGTATCAAAATTTGAAGCATAGGTTCTTAATTTCTGACAGTAGATGTTCAGGAAAGCTTTCACAAAATTTATCAAAACTGTTCGAATCCAACAAAGCCACACATTTAAGATATACACTAGCGGAAAATGAAAAAAGAACAACAGGAAGGAGACGTCTGAAACCAACGAAATTTATACAGCATAATAACGGAATACAGAGGATAACGTGATCAAAACATTATGGCAAAATACAGCTGTATTTGCTGGTAAACTGAAAAATAACATTTCCATGTCACATGGTTAGTACGAAGTTGAACCGCCATGAACTGCGTCACACTGTGCAATTCTGTCATGGAGTCTGTCGTACAGATGTTGGATGTAAGCTTTGGGTATTGAGCTCCAAGCATCCTCAACCTGGACGCGTAAATCAGGGATGGTCGTGGCTGGCCGTGGAGACCGGATAAGTCGTTGTCCCATAAAATCTCACACGTGCTCAATGGGGGATAAATCCGGTGGCCATGGAAGTTGTCTCACACCCTGAAGTGCATGTTGCGTTGCACGTGCCGTGTGTGGGCGTGCGTTATCTTGCTGGAAATCACCACGATGGACCGACCTTACAAATGGCACAACAACGGGCTGAATGATGTTGTTGATGTAAAAGGTGCTGTTTAACGTACGCGGTACAAACACCAGTTGTGTACGGGAATGATAGCTGATCGCTCCCCACACCAGGAGACCAGGTGTAGGCCCGCTGGCGGATGCAAGAAGGGGGAGACGCTCCCCTGTGCGTCTGCGAACACGCATACGGCCATCGGAGGCTCCCAAGCAGAATCTGCTTTCATCGCTGAACACGACAGATCGCCATTGCGTTCTCCAGTGCAGACGTTGGCGACACCACTGCAGCCGTTCCAGACGGTGGGCTGCAGTCAGAAGTACACATGCCAGAGGCACACGTGCACGTAGTCCTGCATCCAGTAGACGGTTGCGGATTGTTTTCACAGTCACCTCAGGTGTAACGGCAGCTCGGATTTGCGTCACAGTGGATGTTCTGCTTGACAACGCCGCTCTTCTTATGCGTCGATCGGTCCGCTCATCAGTCTGTCTGTGACCCCCGGTTCCACGTCTTCTCGTGTGGAAATGTCCCTCGTACCATTTACGCCACCATCGTACCACCCCTGATACTTCCCGTCCAATTCGCTCCGCAATACGACGATACGACCACCCGGCCTTGCGGAGTCCGACTTGACGACCTCGCTCAAAGTCCGATAACTGCTGAAATCGTACACGTCTTCCATGTCCACGCATTGCAGCTTCTTCAGGGTCTTCGCACGTGACCGTACTCCGACGACTGATTACATTCACTTCGCCATAATCCTTAAATACCACCGACGATAATGTGCATATTATGTCGTGCTCACCGGTTGATCCCGAAATTAACATCACACCTATGTAAACTCGACCCCATTAACCTATGCAAATTTCATGATCGTCCACCAATTCCTTCTTGGTGTTCTGTTTTTACTTTCCGCCAGTGTATTATATAATCTCATGAACTTGAAGGTTACATCGTAAGAGTACGGATAAGCGGTATTCGAAGTAATAAGACATATCCACACTTTCCACAACCTGCCAAGACAACGACTTCGACAATACGTTGAAAACGTACTGACTTCATAATCGTGTATCGGTGTATGATCAAAGTTAATCCAAACTCGGAGGAGATAAAATAACAGATTCAATTCTGCGAATCCATTTGTGCGTGGCGACGTTTCCAATTGTTCCAAATAATTTTAAAATTCAGAATAACGCACAGCGTAATCTATTTTAATTACCACGACGACAGAGCTGTAGGTTTTCGTTTCCCGGAGAAATTCTCGTTGAATTTCTAAGTTTACATAAGTGACAACACTTTATGGGAGCTAGCATAGCTCGTTTGAAGATTCGCCTGGGATGTTTGAAGTGCAAGATAACGTTTAGAGCTGTACAATTTCATAAATAATTCCTTAATCGCATTGACAATGTTGCAGAAATTTATAGGAAAGGAAATTTTTAAACTAATATACGAAGCTTGAGTACGAAGTAAATAACGCATACGAAATAAATCTGGAAATACCACAACTGTTACTTTGGTTACCGCGCTGTATTCTGGCTGACATGACACAAGAAGAAAATGGCGTCCCGTTGGCAGAGTCGCACGAAGGGTTGGTTTCTATTCATTCGTCCGAGAGCGTCCGGGTTCGACTACTGAATGAGGCTTGTATGGTGAGTTTGCCTTATCGCCCTGGCTCTCTCCTCTCCCTGGAACCATTGGCCTAAAATTAGAGACGGGGTACTGCTTATAGTCCAGTAAGTTGCTCGCGATGGTCGTTAAACCCAAGAAACAAATTAGCTGAAAGTACATTACAGTATGACGAAGCACTCATACTCTTGACACCCCGGTGGCAAAGTGCGCAGGAGCTCGGGCCTATAGGAATCGACCAAGCTGGACCCGAGATCGAGCTCTGAATGAAACATCGGTATTGTGTGTATCCTAAGGCCATAATTCTCTCCTTTCCCTGGAGTCACGTGCCCCATATTAACGACGGGGAAACTCTCAGTATACCACCCGGTTGCGCAGTGGTACAACCGTTGGCTTATAACACTTCACCCGAGATGTATCTAGGTTCGAATTCCGGGCAAGGCATGGACTGTGTGTTGTCTTGCTGCACTGGCTCTCTCCTTTCCCTGGAGGCGGTGGCCCTAAACTAGAGACGGGGACTGCTTATAACGCATCGAGTTGTTCAAGGTGGTTGTTGAACCCCTAAACAAAATATTGTTAAAATCACTAGAAAGGTCATTAACCTCCCCCACAAAGGAATAGAGCACTTGCAATCCGATATTCGCCACCCCAGTGACGCAGTGGTCTAAGCGATGGCCTCTGATCATTCATCTGAAAGGGGTCCGGGTTCGAATCCCGGTGAGGCATGGATGTTGTGTTTTGTCTTACGGCACTGGCTCTCTCCCTTCCCTGGAACCAGTGACCCTAAATTAGGGACGGGCGACTGCTTATAGCCCATTTAGTTGCTCACGGTGGTCGTTAAACCTCCAATTAAAAAAAAAATCCGATATTCTACTACATTCAAGTCATCCTGTTAGAGCCCCGTGTTCACGCATGCTCCTAAACTTTCGTCTAGAAACGTCATTTTTTTAAAGATAATCACACTGAGATCTGTTCATTCCCACAGTTTCCAATTTAGCAGTGCCGCCCCGGTGGCGCAGTGGTCTAAGGCGTTGGCCTCTGATCATTCGTCCGTAAGGGGTCCGGGTTCGAATCCCGGTCAGGCATGGATGTTGTGTTTGTCTTACGGCACTGGCTCTCTCCCTTCCCTGGAACCAGTGACCCTAAATTAGGGACGGGCGACTGCTTATAGCCCATTGAGTTGCTCACGGTGGTCGTTAAACCTCCAAAAAAAAAAAAAAAAAAAAAAAAAAATTAGCAGTACCAATAGCACCGCGGAATTATGTTTTTTTATTGGAGCTTTAACGACCACCGTGAGCAACTCAATGGGCTATAAGCAGTCTCCCGTCCCTAATTTAGGGCCACTGGTTCCAGGGAAGGGAGAGAGCCAGTGCCGTAAGACAAACACAACACCCATGCCTCACCGGGATTCGAACCCGGACCCCTTCCTAACGAACGATCAGGAGCCATTGCTTAGACCACTGCGCCACCGGGGCAAAATCGTATAGCCACAAAGATCTTTATTTATCGTTTACTATTATATGCAAAATTTTGTGTTACAAGTAGCCATATTTTTTTTAAAATACCCTTAGACAAATACTTTGAAAACCAGTGAGTCTTAACTTTTGACATCACATAATTCAATAGGTATTATATTGCTAACTCAACCTTTTTGTTTGTATGAAGCTGCTCCAAAGCCAAATAGAAGGGAAGGCAGTGATTTATTTTTCATTTGTACTGGGATGGAAGCTGGTTTATCGCTTATCCATTAAGTAACGTGAATTCCTATTTGGTTTTAGCTTAAATTAACAGCGACCGATGGAAAAAATTGGATATTTTCAAGTATAAAGAAAAACGACATTTATCGTGATGCTATGTGCTGAAGAGTTTTCCTTCTGTGATCGATACTGCGCTACCATTAATATCCGTACACCTGCATGTATACAAATAACCTTTATTTAGAGAAAAATTTATATTGTGTGCTAAAATCTTTGCCCTTCATGACGGCTTCTAGTCTTCGTGGAATACTTTCCACCACACTTATGTAAATGTCCGCCGATATGTTCTGCCATTCGGCCTTCAAAGCAGTGAACAATTCAGCTACGTGTGTTGGACGATCTCTCCTTCCAGACACCCTATGGTCCTATTCGTCCCAGAATTTCTCTACAGAGTTGAGGTCATGACTCTGGGCTTGTCAGTCCAACTTTTCGAATCCTATTTCCACACTCTAATTTGTAACAACACCAGGAGCATGATGAACTGCCCGTTTTCCTCCTGATAGAGTATAGGCCTTACCCAAAGTACTGCTGTATTGCTAATTGTCCATAACGACAAGGTAGAGCTCTGCATTCGGGGTTTCGTCCATAACGTCAAGGTGAAGTTCAGCATTCAGGATTTCCTCCAGAAAGTCAAGGTAGAGCTCAGCATTCAGGGTTTCGTCCAGAACGTCAACGTACAGCTCAGCATTCATGGTTTCGTCCAGAACGTCAAGGTGGAGCTCAGCATTCATGGTTTCGTCCAGAACGTCAAAGTGGAATTCAGCATTCATGGTTTCGTCCAGAACGTCAAGGTGGAGCTCAGCATTCATGGTTTCGTCCAGAACGTCAAAGTGGAATTCAGCATTCATGGTTTCGTCCAGAACGTCAAGGTGGAGCTCAGCATTCATGGTTTCGTCCAGAACGTCAAGATGGAGCTCAGCATTCATGGTTTCGTCCAGAACGACCAATGGGCCTAAGCCGAACCATGAAAATTAGCTCCATATCATATGCTGCGCCCACCGAACTTCATTGTCAGGACGATACAGCCCGGAAAGTATCTTTCTCCTGCCATCCGCCACACTCAAGAACTAACATCGGACTGGTAGACCTTGACTAGTCATTCCAAAGCAGTTTTCCATTGGTTTACAGTCCAAGATCCACGTGCCGCCCCGGTGGCGCAGTGGTCTAAGCGATGGCCTCTGATCATTCGTCAGAACGGGGTCCGGGTTCGAATCCCGGTGAGGCAGCATGGATGTTGTGTTTGTCTTACGGCACTGGCTCTCTCTCCCTTCCCTGGAACCAGTGGCCCTAAATTAGGGACGGGAGACTGCTTATAGCCCATGAGTTGCTCACGGTGGTCGTTAAACCTCCAATAATTAAAAAAAAACACGTTTCTTGCACCACCTAATCAGCATGTGTCATTAATCGAAGTGATTAGCGGCTTGTGGGTGGCTGCTATATCCTGGTAACGCATGTTCCGCAGCTTCCTGTGCATTGTACTGGTCCTAACATCAGTCCCAATAGTAACACATAGGGTTAACTTGATTTAAGGCAATGTGCGGAGAGCTCTCCTGCCACGGTAATACTTTACAGACCTCCACCGTCACGTTCTCCTAGCTTAGGAGGTTTACCGGGTCGTTTCTCGGCATATTCATCCCTAGCCCGCTTCATTTGCATGTCACATCACCAAACGTTGACACAGGGATCTTCAATATCGGTGAAATGTTATGCACGGAGCGATTGCTTATAATGGCACGCTATTATCAATGCGCGATTGAAATCATTTAACTCGGTCGATCATGGCATCTTGCATTTACACTCGTGATATTGTCTCATCATTGCCAAATGAGGATATTTATAGTTCGGTCTGTAACATTAGGCTTGCGTAGGGCTGAATTTACTGTCAATAGAGGGGTGTCAGGATATTAATGGTATGTCAATTTATATTTAATTTGAAGTTATATATAAAGGAATACACACTCGTGATTTATTTAGAGCTGAACTGAAATATAAAATGCGATTTATGCACGGTAACATATTCCTTCGAGTTAAACATTTCGTCCTTAAGGCGATACATCCTTCGGCAAAATGTTCGCAAGTGGGCAGAATAGTCACAAAAGGGTTGTCGCATGGAGTTTTCAAAGATAGTTCGTCGTTTTTTATTACTGTTACATTTACTGGAAAAATAATATGTTGCGATTAAGGTGGGCGTCAAGTAATTTTGCTTCCTATACTTCCAATGAAAAAAACTTTTGTACATATTTTCTTCACAATTAGTGTGTTCCTAAGGATGAAAATTTGAACATCGATTAAAATAACTTCATATTATAACTTGGAATACTTAATATTTTCTAAAACATAACCATAATTATATTAAAAATCAATAACTTTTCCTTTGGTGGTGTTGAAACCAGAAAAAGGATGGCGCGACCTGTACTTTGATGACATTAGTAGACAAACATGTTGGATTGCGTAACTATAGTTATGTTTTAGAAAATATTTAGTATTCCAAGTTATAAAATGAAGCTATTTTAATCGATGTTCAAATTTTCATGCTTTGGAACGCGTTAATTGTGAAGAAAATGTGTACAGAAATTTTTCCATTGGAAGTATATGAAGCAAAATTACTTGACGTCTACCTTAACGTTCAGCATAACAGTCAACTAGACAGAGGAACTGAGTGAGCAGTAAAGTCTGAACGCAAATCCGTCAAATGTCTAACAAAGTTAATTCTTTGCACAAGCAATTGATTTAGTATCATTAACAAGTCTCATTTCTCAGCGCGGTTGTTAGTTCTTTGTTAGCATGAAATCAAACGGAACTCAGAACCGCAATATATCGAGTAAATTCTTCTCTTTTTTTGCATGTTTTGCACGACTTTTGTAAAAAAATGATCGTGCTTATGTTATCGGTTTGTCCGTCCTTCCGTCCGTCTGTAGACATCATATCTCTGCAACTATTAGTCCGATTTGAATTTTTTTTTACATTGGGTAGCTTGAAATATGCGAATAATGATCCTGCATTTCGTTTTTTTTTTACGACGTACAATTTTGCCGCTAGAAGGCATAAATGCAGATGATATCGAATTCAAAATACATTTTATTTCATATACACTGACGGAAAAAAAATCCCAACACCACGAAAAAATAGTTATAGAGGAATGAAATGGCGGCAATACATTTGTATAGGTAACATATTTAATCGATTAAGGTTTCAAGATCACAGCTTATTGTAAGCGCGAGAAGAGCCATTTTAAATGTGAAATGCTGGTACATTAATAACCGGTGTAACCGCCAGAATGTTGAAGGCAAGCACGCAAACGTTCATGCATTGTGTCGTACAGGTGCTGGATGTCAGTTTGTGAGATGGAGTTCCATGCCTGTTGCACTTGGTCGGTCAATACAGGGACGGTTAATGCTGGTTGGGGGTGACGCTGGAGTTGTCGTCCAATGATGTCCCATACGTGCTCGATTGGTGAAAGATCTGGTGATCTAGCAGGCCACGGCAACATGTCGACACTCTGTAGAGCATGTTGGGTAACAACAGCGGTATGCCGGCGAGCGTTATCCTGTTGGAAAACACTCCCTGGAATGCTGTTCACGAATGGCAGCACAACAGGTTGAATCACCAGATCGACGTACAACTGTGCCGTCAGGGTGCGTGGGATAACCACAAGAGTGCTCCTGCTGTCATAGGAAATTGCTCCCCAGACCATAACTCCAGGTGTAGGTCCAGTGTGTCTCGGCCGCAGACAGGTTGGTTGCAGGCGCTCACCTGGCCCCCTTCTAACCAACACACGGCCATCACTGGCACCCAGGCAGAACCGACTTTCATCCGAAAACACAACAGATCTCCACTCCGTCCTCCAATGAGCTCTAGCTTGACACCACTGACGTCGCAAACGGCAGTGGTTTGGAGTAAGTGGAATGCACGCTACAGGGCGTCTGGCTCGGAGCTGTCCTTCAAGTAACCGATTTGTAACAGTTCGTTGTGTCACTGTGGTGGCAACTGCAGCTCGAATTGCTGCCGCAGACGCGGTACGATGCGCCACGGCCATACGCCGTACACGGCGGTCTTCCCTCTCAGTAGTGCCACGTGGCCGGCCGGAACCCAGTCTTCCAGAGGCAGTACCTTCCTTTGACCACCGCTGCCAACAATCATGCACAGTGGCTACATTCCTGCCAAGTCGTTCTGCAATATTGCTGAAAGAAAATCCACCTTCACGTAGCCCTATTACACGACCTCGTTCAAACTCCGTGAGCTGTTGATAATGGCTTCTTCGTCTTCTTAAAGGCATTCTTGACTAATATCAACACACTACGTCGAATCACAACGATAACTAACGCTCACGAACGTTACAGCGCGTATTTACAGCAAACCTGCTTTGCATGTTCCGAGGGGCGCTACTAGCGCCACACGTATGCGCCGAGGGCGAAATTTGCATAGACGTCATCTTACAGATGTACTCTCACCGCCTACCAACTGTCGTTTATCTAACACAACCCCTTCTTGGTGTTGGGATTTTTTTTCCGTCAGTGTATTTGCTTCTACACATGCGATTGAAAAAATTCTTTTACCTTTCGATTCCATTTATGTCGAAGTCTTTTAGGTCAGTTTTTCAAGTTACGCAGGTATTTTCTGCTTGGGGCGTAAAAATAAATTGCGTTTTCCCTGATATCTCTACTTTTAAAACTCCGATCTGAACATTTTTTTCTTCAGCGGATACAGCAACTGATGGGAAATCTTTTGCATATAATTTCTAATTTTTGGTAAAGAATGGTTTGGCCACCAGGGGGCATAAGAGTTAATTTCTGCTTCTGATGTATTTGCCACTAAATCTGAGCTTCTAAAATCTTGATTTAAAAATTCGCTCGTGGACCGATGGCTCTCACATCGAAAAACCTCTTGAGAATACTTTCTTCTTAAAATAATTCATATTTTTCCAGCCAGGAGGCGTAGATGCATAACTTATATTTGTCGATATCTCTGCTTTTAATAGTCCGATTTGAGAAATTCTTTGTTGGAGAGAGTTTCCGCTGCGAAATGTTTCTCATATAATTTTTCATTGTGTAAATTAATGCTTTAAGCTTCACTTACGGCAACATTTTTTTGGTTTGCTGCTTTTTACATGTATGTTCTTCTTTCCTTTCCCTTCTTTTTTTTTATTTTTTAACGACGTCTGCATCTCATTTACTACTTTTTGGGCCTTACTGTTACACGAATTTTTTTACTGCAGTTCTGAAAAGCTTGTTCCAGCTACAGCAAAAATACTTTTTCCGTTTGAAGGTAATTAAATACAAAATAATTTTCGCATTTTTTTTTATTCCTGTAACTTCATAAATTTGCACAGAAATTCTTCCAATTCTAAACATCTTCCGTTTTTCCATGACATTTTTTCGTAATTATTTTATTAATTAGCTTGAAAAAAATTTTTTTGGCACATTTGCATTTTCGTTCTCACTAAAAGCGAAGAAACTATTACAAATCCTTAAATTCAGTTATCGCAATAAAATTCATAGGAATGGAATTAAGTCTTCGCTGGTCTCTTTTAGGTAACGTACCTGGTCTATCGCTTCTCAGCAACGGAACCCTTACTTTAAATTTTACTAATGATCTCCGGTCCTGGAAAGTGGATAAAATATTGTTAATTATCACAGATAGCAAATTGCAATTTAACGTAGGCCCAACACTGAGCCACCGTCTTTTAGGAATAGAAAACGGTGGCTCAGTGTTGGCCCGACGTTAAATTGTAAGGCTGTGCTTCCTGGGATTGCCTCAATACAAAAAACTACAATGACTCGTAGACTTGTGACGAAAAGATATTTAAACAGTGAACGCTGATGTTAACATACGGTATTTTAGGGGCCGGATACCTTGATAAATTTCTCCCAAAAGTGGGGCGCACAAAATAGCTTCTTGAGCCCTTTATGGATCGCCACTGCACAGGGGCGGCATCTCAGATGCGAATGAGTGATATTTTAAAATACACTATATTGACAAAAGTCACCGGACACCTAAAAGAGAAACACAACATAGCATTTATTGACATATATTAGTACGGTGTCGGTCCACCTTTGGCCTAAATGCATGCACTGACCCTTCCAGAAATGCTTTCGACAAGGTTTTGGAACACAGCGATAGTTATGCGCTTCCAATCAGTACATAATGCTGGCGCAAACTGTTGCTTAGTAGTAGGCCTTGGTTAAAAACTTCTTATGCAGCGCTCTAATTCATCCCATAGGTGCTCTATGGGATTAAGATCAGGGCTCTATGCTGGCCAGTCCACGCACGATACGGATTTATCATCAAACCAGGCCGTAACAATCCTTGCTTTATGGCTCGGTGCATTATCCTGCTGGTACCAACAAGGCTCGGTTTCATAGTATTGCCACAGAGCTCGTTGGGCATAATTGTCCAGAATATCGAGGTAGACATGCTGGTTAAGAGGTTTGTCCACAATAACCAATGGGCCGGGACCATACCGCTAAAAACACTCCCACACGAGTACACTGCCATCTCCAAACGTGACCGAAGGAACAGTACACTGTGGTAAATAGCGTTGCCCGAGCTGCCTCCATACCGACACACGGCCATGAGACTGATGGATCGTGTATCTGGATTCATCAGTCCATAGGAACCGTTTCCATTGATCCACGATAAATGTTCATTACACCATGCTAAACGACAAGTAGCATTCCGAGTGGAGATGAAAGGCTTATGAGCAGCCGCACGACCACGGTAACCGATGGAATGAAGTTCTCTGTGAATGTTACGTGTACAAACCGAGGTTCCAACATTTTTACTCACCTGTACACTGAGGTCTTGTGCAGTACTCCGTCGATTAGCTGTACCGACTCTCCTGAGGCTTCGACGTCCTTTATCACAGATTTTCTTTGGTCTGCCGGTACGTTTTGCTGCTTCATGCACGCCATGTGACTTCCACTTATTCAGTACATCCAAAACAGTTTACTTGGGTATGTTTAAACGCCTCTCGATTTCTTTTATGGACAACCCACTAATATAACACCCAGCAATCTTTCTTTTCTCAAAATCAGTTCTCTCCCGCAGGACATTTTCACTCAGCCTCACATTGCGATATGATGGCGGTCAGCTGCAAATTTGTTTTTATACCATTTGCAGCTGTACCGCATATCTTAACAAAGCAGCGGATCCCTTCATTTGCTTTCGAAGGAGGGTGCGCTGACTTTTGTCAGTATAGTGTATAAATGGTGGTAGCGGTTCACATGCACCATATGCAGAACGGGTTCTGAAAAAGCAATTAAGGTCGCCAACATGCACGGAATTCGTCCCGTGATGAAGTCACCATCCAGTTATACCAATCGATTCAGTGAGGATTCAATAAAGTTTCGACATATTGAAGAGTCAAGGTATGTGGAATTCAAGTAGTAACGCAATTTCTTATTCTCCGAGGTTTAGCAACCTGAATATATTCATCTAGAGCTAAAAGAAGTCTCCCATCGCCTGGTGGTCTGGCTTCAGATCACCCGCCCGAGATGGGCCCAGGTTCGAGTCCTGAATAAGGTACTGGTGGTGTGCTTGCCTGATGCCTCTGACTCTATACCTTACTAGGAACCACTTTTCCTAAATATGTGACGGGCTATTGCTTACTGCCCCACAGTTGTTCAAGGTCGTCGTTAAATTCCAAATCACCAACAACGATCTGCCCCATTTTGAAATGTCTACCACGATTTTCTGACGTTCGTGCACGCATTCCCTTTCTTTAGATAGGTTTGGGATGACGAAATTGTATAGAAAATGTTCGCGATTTTTCATAGATTTTTGAGTGGGGATTTCAGGAAAAATAGAAAAAAAAAAAAACCTATCATATATTATTTTTCGAGATGAAATTTTAATTTTGCTATCAATTAATTCATCTGTTCTTACATATGAAACAATTATGTTCATTTTAGTTCCTTTATTTATTGAATTTACCATCATTCGACAAATCTACTGCAGAAGGTTTATGTTTGCAACAAAAAGGAGGCATTAGGATCGATAAAACAGTGTTCGTACTGCATAAAGTAAAAAACGTTAGTGTCATTCAACGTAATTAAATATAATCGACCTGTCGTCGCTTGACCTCCGCTCGTTAGAAGAAACAGGCGGAACATAACAGAAAGAACATAACCCTTTAGGCGGGCGATGTTCCTGAAACAAATGGTATGCAATATTTTCTGCGTTCCCCAAACAGCGGTCGGGTTTCATGAATGCTACGGCAAAACAATCCCTGCCCTTCTCTCATTTTAGCAGCACTGACCATAACCTATTACAAGAGATAAGCACTCCCTTCTAGTCCTTTTCTCTATGCTCTATGACCTAAGACATAGTGGGGAAGGGTTAGTTAGTCCTGCTGACACGGGCATGATCCCACTGGGTTAGTTGGTCCCGCTGACACGGACATCATGCCACTGGATTGAAGCAAGTGACTCAAGCCTGTCTCCTTTCTTAAGGTCATCGCCATTGCTACAGCTCTTTTAGCAGGTAATCAGTCAGAAAGGATTACTGTCAATCATCCCTCTAAACGACCCTTTTGAATAAAAAAGTTAGGAAAAGCAACACTTTCTGACTCGTCGATTCAGTCGTTCCAGTCGCGAGAGACAGTAGATATATATTATTGTAGTTCAAGCTGATTTTACCCCATTTTTCCAACCCCGAGTTAATTCGTCCCAGCCGGTTAAAGAGTTAATATATACTATATTGACAAAAGCCACCGGACACCCTCCAAAAGCAAATGACCGGATCCGCTGCATTGTTAAGATGCGCGGTACAGCTGCAAACCGTATAAAAACAAGCCTGCAGCTGACCTCCATCATATCGCACTGTGAGGTTGAGTTTAAATGTCGCGGCGGGAGCGAACCGACTTTGAGAAAGGAAAGATTGTTGAGTGTTATATTAGTGGGTTGTCCATAAGAGAAACCGAGAAGCGTTTAAACATACCCAAGTCAACTGTTTTGAATGTACTGAATAAGTGGAAGGAACATGGCGTACCTGAAGCAGCAAAATGTACCGGCAAACCAAAGAAAATCAGTGATAGAAGACGTCGAAGCCTCAGGAGAGTCGTTACAGCTAATCTACGGAGTACTACACAGGACCTCAGTGTACAGGTGAGTAAAAATGTTGGAACCTCGGTATGTACACGTACCATTCGTAGAGAACTTCATTCCATGGGTTACCGTGCTCGTGCGGCTGCTCATAAGTCTTTCATCTCCACTCGGAATGCTACTCGTCGTTTAGCATGGTGTAAAGAACATTTATCGAAGACCGTAGATCAATGGAAACAGGTCCTATGGACTGATGAATCCAGATACACGATCCATCAGTGTGATGGCCATGTGTGGGTATGGCGGCAGCCGGGGGAACGCTATTTACCACAGTGTACTGTTCCTTCGGTCAAGTTTGGAGCTGGCAGTGTACTTGTGTGGGGGAGTTTTTCGTGGTATGGTCCCGGCTCATTGCTTATCGTGCACAAACCTGTTAACCAGGACGTCTACCTCGATATTCTGGACAATTATGTCCTACCAACTCTGTGGCAATACTATGGAACCGAGCTTTTTTGATAATGCACCGAGCCATAAAGCAAGAACTGTTACGGCCTGGTTTGACGATATTTCCGTATCGTGTGTAGACTGGCCAGCACACAGCCCTGATCTTAATCCCATAGAGCACCTATTGGATGAATTAGAGAGCAGCATAAGAAGTTTGGAACCAAGGGCTACTACTAAGCAACAGTTAGCGGCAGCATTATGTACTGAATGGAAGCGCATACCTATCGCTGTGTTCCAAAACCTTGTCGAAAGCCTGTCTCGAAGGGTCAGTGCATGCATTAAGGCCAAAGATTGACCGTCACCGTAGTAATGTATGCCAATAAATGCTGTGTTGTGCTTCTCTTCTAGGTGCCCGGTGATTTTTTGTCAATATAGTGTATATATGTTTTTTAATTTAAAGGGACGGTAGTGTGCCTTTCAGAAGAAAGGCATCTAATGGGTGAAACGAGAGGCATTTGCTGTAGGAATAAAAATTACAAGTTGCTCATACACCAACTATTCCGAAATTAAACTTGTCAAGATTTTGTTGCTCTTTGGCTATTGAGTATAATGATGTGCTCTATACATTCAACGCACGATACTACACTGACTTTGGGTTATTCTAATGCTAATCTATAGTACTCAGTTCCAAACTACCGGTGTACCATACCAGAGAACGGACATTTTGTCATTTCCGAGTAATTTACTGTTAGCTCTGAAGAGTGCTCTTTAGAAAAAAGACAGGGCATAATTTTATATCTCAAAATACACCGATGAGACATTACATTATGACCACTTACCTAATAAGCTGTAAGACCCCCTTTAGCCCGCAAAATAGCGCCCACTCGGCGAGGCATCGAAACGATGAGGTGACGATAGGTATCCTGGAGTATCCGGTACCATAATGTCAACAGCAGGTCCTCCAGTTTCCGTACATTTCGGGGTAGTGGTGATCTAGCGCGAAACCGCTTTTCCAAGTCGAACCACAAATGTTCAAATGGGTTCATGTCAGGTGAACTTGGAGGCCAAAGCATTAACAGAAAGTCACCAGCATGTTCCTCGAACCATTCTTTGACTATTCTGCCAGTGTGGCATGGCTCACTATACTGTTGGTAATGGCCGTCACCAGCAGAGAACGCAGTTGCCATTAATGGGTGAACTTGGTCAGCAACGATGTTCAGATACGTGACAGCGGCCAGGGATTGCGCTATTGGGATAATGGGGCCTGAAGACTCCCAAGAAAACATCACCCACAGCATAGCACCGCTGCCACCGGTATGTTTCCGTCCAACAGTGCATCCAGGTGCCATAGCCTGCGTTATTAATCGGCGTATCCGCGCTCGGCTGTCTACGAGATGCACCAGGAATCTTGATTCGTGAGACCAGGCCACTTTCTTTCAATCATCCACGGTCCAATCTCGATGGTCTTGGGCACATTTCATGCGTTGTTGCCGATGACGTGTAGTGAGCATGGGGACTTGGCTGATTCTTAGGCTACGCAGGCCCACGCGCAGAAGGCTGCGATGAACTGTTTGCTGTGACAAATTGCTCTCAGCACCGGGTGATTTGTCGCACTGTGGCTCTGCGGTCGCCTCTGGCATTAAAGAACTGCGGACGACACACGGCTAGACGAAGGTTCGTCGTTTGGCCATGTGTGCACCACTTTTTATACGTACTCACTACAGCGGCACGTGAACAACCCACAAGCCGCGCCATTTCCGCGATCGTAGTTCCTGTGAGCCGTGCCATCACAACTGTCCTTTACCGAACTCCAATAAATCGCCAGCTTTTCCCATTCTGACTCCGAACACTCTACTAACCGAAAACCGGTCTTCGGATTGTGTATATACTTCTCTGTGAACTTCACTTGCGCCACCGTTCGGGCTCCAGGCACGCTCATTTTTCTAGGCTTTGGTGGTTATAATGTAATAATGGCTCATCGGGGTATTTTCCAGTAGAACTCTTCTGCAATTAGCTTATTTTCGGTAGTTTAAAGACTATACAATGAGCAACTCAGTGAGCTCTAAGCAGTTTCCCGTCCCTAATTTAGGCCCACTGGTTCCAGGGAAAGGAGAGAGCCAGGGCCGTAAAACAAACACAACATCCGTACCTCGCCGGGATTCTAACCCGCACCCTTCACGGACGAATGATGATAAATCTGGTCTTAGACCACTGCGCCACCGGGGTGGCTGCAATTAGTGCAGTTTATACAGATGCGCTTCCTACTGGAAACTTGTACTCGGATAATAAATAAAAATTTATTTCTATTGTGCATTCCAAAACCCATGTAGCACTGTGAAGTTAAAAAGTCATATACAGGGTGTTTCGAAAAGGTCAAGTCAAACTTCGGAAAGTGTTCTAATGCGCATTGTAATGAAAAACAAAATATTTCCGTTTCTCTTCTTAGTTATAACACAATTTTAGGGAGCAAGTTAACAGTGCCTATGAAGCTATTTAGTTTTTATTCATCAATAAGAGCAATTATGCAAGTCTTCATCAAAGCAAATTTCCTGAATGGTCTCTCTTACCTACAATTTAATTACTTCTTGGAGGCGGAACAACTGGAATTGGCTGGAACACATTCCATTAGTAGCTGGCCGTCACATGTTTTTTCATACATGATGAGGCTTCAGCACATTTTAGCCTTTGGATGGGAAAATAGCAATGGGAAATTTTGGAACGTCCGCTATTTTCAACTTGTTCCGGAAAAGTTTCTTTTAGAAGCAGCCCTGCTGCTTTGTACACAAGCTCTCCGCGAATGGAACATGGATGGTTGCCAAATTCTTCAGAACACTCCGGACCTGAAAACGTCTTCGATAATCAGTACAAAACAGGCGCAGTGAAGCGTGTAGTGCTGATCTTGGAGACCATTTTGAAACTTGCTCTGAAGTTGACTTATCTAACTGTTCTCGCAGTGTGCTGTAATAAGTGAAAAAAATAATAACTACTTGTACATACGCGTTCTTAGTTGCTCTCTCAAAATGTGCTAAAACCCAAAAGGAACACTTCGAGTGTTTATAATAACCTTTTTCATCACAGATTGCACTAGAACACGTTGCCGTAGTTTGACTAGACCTCTTGGAAATACCCAGTAGAACGATGAGGAGAAATCTGGAGATGCTGTTAGTGTAACCCACACATCATAAACACTAGAATTGGGTTTGAGTTTCGGTAACATGGATGACATTATTCCTTTGGGTACTGAAAACATTCTAACGTTGTTCCATGGAGACCAAGCTAGATCTCCTCTCTCTCTCTCTCTCTCACGTGTACGTACATATACGTATGCACCGACAAGGAACACCCCCGGGTTCGAACAAACAAAACCGCACCAAACTTCCGTTATAAGTCATTTACGTACCTCCGAACTCAATGGTGAAATTCGTTTTTCTGTAAAACTCCGCAGTTGCTCACTAGAGGGCTCCGTTGAGTCACCCGTCGCTCGCCGGCTGCTGCGCCAGTCGAGAGTATGCAGGTACTTGTATCACATGCCTTGTTTTTGTCTGTGTACTTAGTGAGACGACAAAGTGGTTCGACCTTTTTTGCATCGATTTTTGAATATATATCTGTCTGACAAGTCACTCGTACTTTGCGATTCCTGGTCTGGACACAAGTATGAACGAATACTTTACGAGGCCTTCGGGGGAAAAACAAGTTCATTTAAAAATCATTCCACCAAAAACTGCGAAATAGGTTTAACCCCTCGATGTTCATTTTTTCAGACAATATAAAATTTACGCAAAGAGGATTACAGACTATACTTACATAAAACCACGATCCAACATGCCGCAGCCAAAATTACATGACAGAATATTCCTTCTGAAGATGCATTCTGTGATCTACAATCAACTGTCGGCGGAGATCTATAGACCGATGCTTCGTTACGCATGGCAGAAAGCTGGCTACCATTGTGGTGAACCTGTGCAGAATTTCAGAAGTGTCATCGACGTGGCTTTCAACACGAATGTTCTTCGTGCGTGTGCATTCTGTGGGTGCACCGATGTTGCATTTATTAACTGTTGTGCATTTTGCTGCAATGGTTATTCCTTTGATCATTTTATAGACAGCCCTCACATGAATTAATCTTTTGACACTTGCAAACTCTGACCCTTCGTTATGAAGTTACGGACGTCAACAGTCCTATGTATGTGATAATTATTTTCGTGCAGATCCGCTCTTTACGCTTCGACGTGGCACCTATCTTCAGAGAGCTCTACTGGTCAACTTCGGAGTTTTACAGAAAAACGAATTTCACCATTGAGTTCGGAGGTACGTAAATGACTTATAACAAAAGTTTGGTGCGGTTTTGTCTGTTCGAACCCGGGGGTGTTCTTTGTGAGTGCTCATTGAATTACAACCGCCTCTATGAGAAAAGTGAGTTACACCCGATACTGATTCTGATTGGAGGTTTAACGACCACCGTGAGCAACTCAATGGGCTATAAGCAGTCGCCCGTCCCTAATTTAGGGTCACTGGTTCCAGGGAAGGGAGAGAGCCAGTGCCGTAAGACAAACACAACATCCATGCCTGACCGGGATTCGAACCCGGACCCCTTACGGACGAATGATCAGAGACCAACGCCTTAGACCACTGCGCCACCGGGGCGGCACACCCGATACTGATGTCATTTCTTCTTAGGAGTTCATCGTTCACACAAAAGAGTAATTTAGGAATGGTCATTCAAATGAATGCCCCAATTTCCAGGTTGTCACAACGCTCACTGAGTAAATCATTCATTGCAGGTATTCCGTGTTCCGACCAATGCGCTTTCAATGCCACAGAACTGTTTTGGCAAAATGCCCAAAAAAAGCGCGAAGTCTTGATCACTCACCAGCCACGACGAATGATTTGCCACGAGCGAACGATTCTGGCCCACCATTCAAATAAATTCCATTCATATATCATTCCCATTTTGAAGTTTCAGCATTAGTTCGAAGCTGATTGCTCACACACATAACGATTGACACTTATTAAATCCCGACATCAGTTTTCTCGCTGGGAATTCGTTTTGGAACTCATGGTGGCAGGATAAACATACAGCAACGTCAGTGTGTGTCTCAGGAAGGGTGGATTGAGTAAGCATTTACAGTGGTGAGAGCAAATGATTCACTATGACGAGTCAATCGTTGTGAACAAATCGTTCACGAATGGTCCACCACTATCCGATAATTATCAGGTCATCCCAGAAGTAATGTCGTTTTGCGCAAACCCAACAGTAGCGATTCCCCTGGTGCCCAGACTATGACGTCAAGAGGGATCACGCAAGCAGACCTTAAAGTCACTTGAGACAGTAAACGGGAGTTCCTGGTGTAGTTTATGTGTAGTTAAACCGCATAGGAAATGGCAGAATCAGAAGACCACATTAGGCACATTATGCTGTATGAGTTCCACCATCGACATTCAGCAACGGTAGCAACAAGAAACATCAATACCGTATATGAGCCAGGTACTCTGGAGTCCAGGAAATGTCAACGCTGGTTCCAGAAATTTCGTACGGGGGACACTAGCCTCAAGGATATGCAGCGACCCGAACGGCCTGTTGAGCTGGATAACGACGAACTGAAAGCTGCTGTTGAGGGAAATCCGCAGGCAACAGTCGAGTACTTGGCCACATTTGTTCATTCAACCCATTCTACTGTTCACCGGCATCTGCAGGATCTCGGTTATGTGTCGAAACTGGATAAGTGGGTACCCCATGATCTCACTCAACAACAGCTGCAAGAACGTGTGGACATTTGCTCTTCTTTGCTCTCCCGTGAAAACTGGGAGCCGTTCTTGCACAGAATTGTCACGGGCGATGAAAAATGGATTGTTTATCAGAACATTAAGCGTAAACGGCAGTGGCTTCCCCAAAGGGAATGTGCATACAGCAGTGGCGAAATCAGACCGTTTCCCACAAAAGGTTTTGATGTTTGTGTGATGGAATATGCAAGGCATAACCCATTACGAGCTGCTGCCACCCAACAAAGCCATTACAGGGTAAGTCTACTGTCAAAAGCTGCAGAGTCTACGCACTACTTTGCAGGATAAACGTCCACCACTTGTGAATCGTAAAGGCATGCTGCTGCAGAAGGACAACGCAAAACCACACACAGCGAAAATGACCAGTGCCACGTTGCAGGACTTCAGATGGGAAAAACTTCCACATCCAGCATATTCCACTGACATCGCCCAGTCCGACTACCACCTTTTTCGCAGCCTCCAAAACCATCTTGCTGGGACTACACTCCGAAATGTGGAGGAGGTACGGCGAACCCTTTCTGCCTATTTTGCATCGAAACCCATGGAATTCTACAAGTCTGGGATTCAAAACCTTGTCGATCGATGCGAGAAGGTTCTAACTACCGAGGGTACTTACTTATTATATGGATTAAAACATCTGTTCCAGGTACGTTTTTTCTTTTTTTTTTCTTCACACGTTGAAACAACGCCCGTATTTATGGGATTACCTGATATTTCCTATTCAGACTTTGAGAAATCCATCTATTTCCCCTTTGCACGGACTTTTTTTTTTTTGCTTGGAGGTTTAACGACCACCGTGAGCAACTCAATGGGCTACAAGCAGTCGCCGTCCCTAATATAGGGCCACTGGCTCCAGGGAAGGGAGAGAGCCAAAGCCGTAAGACAAACACAACATCCATGCCTCACTGGGATTCGAACCCGGACCTATCTCGGACGAATGATCAGAAGACATCGCTTAGACCACTGCGCGTCACTGAGGCTGCGCACGGACTTTGGTACTGGAGAACTATCACGTCCTGCCTGTGACGTCTATATACAGTACACTGCCGTTATAAGAAACAAGGATATAACAAATTTACGGCTATAAGGAAGAAATTTTTAACTTTGATTGGCCCAGTGTTAAAGTATAGGAACGTTTCGGCTTTATTAGAAAGCAAAAAAAGTCAAATTTCAGTTATAAGTTCAAAAAATTATTTCCAAAATAAAAAAAAATTCCACCTGAATTGCAATGTTTTTTCTCTATCTCCCGTGCAATTTCAAGACCATTTTCGAAGCGACTTTCACCAGATGATGCATGTCACGTTTTTGCAATTCGCCCCCTCCCTACAAAGCATGATAAACGTTTTATTGGAAGGGGTAAATACCCTTCTGACTTACCCCTTCTAAGAATTCTAGTTCATCACCTGCGCGTACATATACTTAAGAGCAACTGAATTAGAAACAGCTGGCGTTATGCAAATGTGGCGCTGTGGGCGACCCTGTAAACGGAAACGACATCACGTATGAAGCGATCCGACAATATAAAAAGTGATGCGACGGGAATCAGTAAGAGTCGGACGCAGTATGGCTAAGACGAAGGATCTAAGCGCATTTGATCGTGGGCAAATTGTCGGGGCCCGACGAATAGGTCACTCCATCTAGAAAGTCGTGCAGGCACTGGGATTTTCACGAGCCACTATGTGACGGGTGCACCGTGAGTACATCGAATCCGGTAAAACCATCCCTGCAAGGGCCAACTGCCGTGGACAACAGCGTGTGGATGAGCGGGGTCATCGTCGGCTAGCTCGCATTGTAACAGCGGATAGACGGGCCACAGTGCAAAAAATCACTCGGCAATTAAACGGTGGTGCACAAAAACGTGCAAGCAGCCACACCATCCAGAACCATCTCCTCGCTATGAGGTACAGAAGCCATCGTCCCACGAGGGTACCGCTGCTGACCGCACATCACAGGGTGCAAAGACTGGCATGGGCGCTGGAACATCGCCACTGGACCTAGACATGTGGACAAAAGTTGCCTGGACTGATGAGTAGAGATTAACGTTGGTACATGCGGATGGCAGGATACGAGTACGGCGCAAACCACATGAAGCGATGGATCCTTCTTTCCAGCAGGGTACTCTTCAAGCTGGTGGGGGTGGCATTCTCGTCTGGGGACTGTTTACGCAGACTGAAATGGGACCCCTGGTAAGTGTGACATCGTCCCTCACAGGTCAACGTTACCGGGATATCCTGGACGACCATTCGCTCCCGTTTGTGCGTCTTCAACATCCCACTGTAGACCTCATCCTGCAAGAAGACAATGCAGCTCCCGAATTGTATCCGATTGGTTGGATGAACATTCCACCGACGTGACCTCGCTTACTTGGCTTGCTAAACCACCTGACCTGAATCCCATCGAGCACGTCTGGGATGCCTTTGAGAGAGATGTTCGAGGCTCTGACCCCCTCCATCAAATTTTCGTGAACTGTGGGAGCTTGTTCAAGGGTCGTGGATCCGTATGGCTTCCCAACGCTTCCGGTGTCTTGTCGAATCCATGCCGAGATGAATCGCCGCCGTCATCAGGGCGAAAGTTGGTTCTGCACGTTACTAGTCAGGTATCTGTAATTCAATTGCTCTTCAGTGTAGATGAAGATTGGTGCATTGCTACATACAGTACGTATGTATTCTCTGTTACCATCTTTTCATTTTGCACTGTTTTTTACACTTTCCAACCGTAGGTTGAAGAAGCGTATATGCTCCAGCTTTGTCCGTCCGCACGGTAACTCGCGTAAAAATGGTTCGATTTCAATGAAATTTTCGTACTTGGTAAGGAACCACTGGGGACAAACCCTATTAAAAATGGGCGAAATGGGGTCAAACGTCAGGACATAGGAGCTGGATCTATTCTATTACCCTTATGAGTCATAACTTACGTAAAAATGCTTCGATTGCAACAAAACGTTAACATGTTGTACCGGAAGTACACTGAACCGGTTCTTTTGAATATCATCGAAATTAGGTCAAAGGTCAGGGTACAGAAACGAGATTTATTCCACAGCCATTATCCTCATAACTTGACTAAAATGCTTCTATTGCGACAAAACTTTAGTATGTTATTCCGGAGGTATACTGAACCGGTTCTGTTCAATATCACCAAAATGGGGTCAAAGGTCAGGACACAGGAGCGAGATTTATTCCACAGCCATTATCCTCATAACTTGAATAATGATTTCTGGTATGTTGGAAAGCGTATCATAATCAGTGCATTGCATTATTTTACTAACTTGTTAATCTGCGATTTTAAATTAAACGATATTTTAAATATCATAGTTTTAACTTCTACCTTTTTACGATCGTGCAGAGATGGAGTTTGTTAAGAAGTATTATGTTTAAATACGGGCTTTGTGTTGGCCGCAAGGAAGATGGTGGAAATCGCTGTCTTTATCTCTGAGCCACTGCTGAACGCATCTTGCGCGATGGACAGTAGCATTGTTGTCCACGAAGCAACCGCCACCTGTTGGATAAAAAGGCAACGTCGCAGGATGGACTTGATCGCTAACAATGTTCAGATAATCCTTATAGGACACCCGGCTTTCCAGCAATATCAGGGAACCCGTCCCGTACCAACAGAAAGTGACCCACACGATGACACCATCTCAAGAACCTTGAGTTGTGTTTACAAGGCAAGCTGGGTCCATTGGTTCATGGAGCTCCAGCCAAACTCTGTGCCTAACGTCGGTATAGAACAAGGTGTACCGAGCCTCGTCGGACCACTTGACTTTTTTCGCCCTCTTCCTGTGTCGAGTCAGGATGCTCGTGACACAACTTTAGACGAACTTTCCGGTTCTTCATAGAAATCAGTGGTTTTCATATAAGCATGCGACTGCCAATATCTATCTTCAATTCCCTGCGCACATTCCCTTGAGACAGCTTTTCATTGAATGCTTCACTCAATTGGCTAGTCAGCTTATTGAATGCAACCAGTCAGCTTTCATTGAATGCTTCGTTCAATTGCTGCTTACAGGTAATCATGTCTCTCCGTGCAAGCGCTTCTCAAACGGCAGCTATCTCGATCCTGACAGACTGCCATCGCGTCATGGTTACGCCTCTTAGGCAAGGAATTCGGGTTATTTTTTCACTTCTTAAAGAGTAAAGGATATCTCAGTTTTGATAAACCAGTATACACTCTATTGACAAAAGTAACAAGACACCTATAAGAGAAACGCAACATAGCATTTATTAACATACATTAGTACGGTGTCGGTCTACCTTTGGCCTTAATGCATGCACTGACTCTTCGAGACATGCTATCGACAAGGTTTTGGAACACAGCGATAGGTATGCGCTTCCATTCAGTACACGATGCTGCCGCTAACTGTTGCTTAGTAGTAGGCCTTGATTCCAAACTTCTTATGCGGCACTCTAATTCAGCCCATAGGTGTTCTATGAGATTAAGCTCAGGGCTCTGTGATGGCCAGTCCACACACGATACGGAATTACACGCCGTAACAGTCCTTGCTTTATGGCTCGGTGCATTATCCTGGTGGTACCAACAAGGCTCTGTTCCATAGTATTGCCACAGAGTTGGTAGGAAATAATTGCCCAGAATATCGAGGTAGACGTGCTGGTTAACAGGTTTGTTCACGATAACGAATGTAACGGGACCATACCACGAAACAAACACCCCCACAAGAGTACACTGCCAGCTCCAAACTTGACCGTAGGAACAGTGCACACTGGTAAATAGCGTTCCTCCGGCTGCCGCCATACCCACACCGCCCATCAGCCTGATGGATCGTGTATCTGGATTCATTAGTCCATACGACACGTTTCCATTGATCTACGGTCCGCGGTAAATGTTCTTTACGCCGTGCTAAACCAAGAGTAGCATTCCTAGTGGAGATGAACGGCTTGTGAGCAGTCGGACGACCACGGTAACCCATGGAATGAAGTTCTCTGAGATTGGTACGTGTACATACCGTGGTTCCAGCATTTTTTGCTCACCTGTACCCTGAGGTCTCTATCGATTAGCTATAACGACTCTCCCGAGGCTTCGACGTCCTCCATCGCAGATTTTCTTTGGTCTGCCGGTACGTTTTGCTGCTTCAGGCACGCCATGTGCCTTCCACTTATTCAGTACATCCAAAAACAGTTGACTTTTGTATGTTTAAACGAATCTCGGTTCCTTTTATGGACAACCCACTAATATAACACAAACAATCTTTCCTTTCTCAAAGTCAGTTCTCTCCCGCCGCGACGTTTTCACTCAACCTGACAGTGCGATATGATTGTGGTCAGCTGCAGGCTTGTTTATATACCGTTTGCAGCTGTACCGCGCATCTTAACAACGCAGCGGATCCGTTCATTTACTTTTGGAGGGGTGTCCGGTTACTTTTGTCAGTATAGTGTATTTTCAAAATCGTCGTTCCTGCCGGACGGGCACCTGCACTAAGTTCTTTGTCTAACTCCGAAAGATCCTTTCTTTTTCCATTGATGTCAACACCACTGACGAGCTGCAGTATTAAATAGTTGCCTAAATCACGTGGTGACGTACTTGACCACGTATTTCGCATAAACGCTGCGTAAGTGACATTTGCATATGTATTTTTTTATTGAAGGTCTAACACGACCACCGTGAGCAACTCAATGGGCTATAAGCAGTCACCCGCCCCTAATTTAGAGTCATTCGTTCCAGGTAAGGGGCAGAGTCAGTGCCGTAAGACAAACACCATATCAATGCCTCACGGGGATTTGAATCCCGGCCCTTCTGGGACGAATGGTCACAAGCCACCGCTTAGACCACTGCGCCACCGGGGCGGCCATTTGCATATGTAATCTGCATAAAAGTTCCTATTTCAGTGGCCAGCGTGAGTGTATCAGTGTCGTTCATTCGACTACTCCAGCAAAGTGCCTTTCGACGGAGTCGTTAGCATACTATGAGAATCTTCACTGTCAGAAATGCTTCTCCAAGTATCCAAGAAAGTTTATATTTTTACATACGACTATCTTCCTTGTTCTGATATTTTTTCTCACATTAGTATTCAGCAATTACATCGTTGTGATACACACGTGGCTTTTTACATTACATCAGCTGACTGCTTCTTCCCGTAAAAACAACATAAAAGTGTACCCAGTAAAGTAGCCACTCGAATATGTCTTCCTGCCAATTCGAACCCATGGCCCAGTCACAAATCAACTTTGTGCCTTTAGCCCCCGTCCATAGGTGCCCGTATACCGGGCCAAGGGTGGCGCTTGCCATCCCCTGAAAATCCGACTGGAGTATTTCAGTTTTTGGGAGGTACTACAAGGATTTTCTAGATAGCAATTATTCTGATTGCTAATTTTTTTCTTTTTTAAACATTTGTGAGCAGTAAAAATACACTATATTGACAAAAGTCAACGGATACCTTTTCAAAAGCAAATGAACGGATCCGCCGCGTTGTTAAGATGCGCGACACAGCTGCAAACGGTATAAAAACAAGCCTGCAGCTGACCGCGATCACATTGCACTGTGAGGTTGAATAAAAACGTCCTGGCGGGAGAGAACTGACTTTGAGAAAGGAAAGATTGTTGGGTGTTATATTAGTGGGTTGTCGATAAGAGAAACCGAGAGGCGTTTAAATATACCCAAGTCAACTGTTTTGGATGCACTGAAACAGTGCCGGCAGACTAAAAAAATCAGTGATAGAGGACGTCGAAGCCTCAGGTGAGTCATAACAGCTAATCGACGGGTGAGTAAAAATGCTGGAACCTCAGTATGTACACATACCATTCGCAAAGAATTCATTCCATGGATTACCGTGGTCGTGCAGGAGCTCATAAGTCTTTCATCTTCACTCGGAAAGCTACTCGTCGTTTGGCATGATGTAAAGAACATTTGTCGTGGACCGTAGATCAATGGAAACGAGTCCTATGGACTGATGAATCTAGATACACCACCCATCAGTCTGATGGCCGTGTGTGGATATAGGGGCAGCCGGGGAAACGCTATTTACCACAGTGTACTGTTACTACGGTCAAGTTTGGAGCTGGCAGTGTACTCATGTTCGGGTGTTTTTCGTGGTATGGTCCTGGCTCATTGGTTATCGTGGACAAACCTGTTAACCAGCAAGTCTACCTCGATATTCTGGACAATTATGCCCTACAAACTCTATGGCAGTACTATGGAACCGAGCGTTGTTGGTACCAGCAGGATAATGCACCGAGAGGACTGTTACGGCGTTGTTTGACGATAATTCCGTATCGTGTGTGGACTGGCTAGCACAGAGCCCTGATCTTAATCCCATAGAGTACCTATGGGATGAATTAGAGTGCCGCATAAGAAGTTTGGAACCAAGGCCTACTACTAAGCAACAGTTAGCAGCAGCATTATGTACTGAATGGAAGTGCATCAAGTTTCCGATTAATTTGAAAATAACCATCACAGGATTCACTAGTCGAAGCAATTGGCATTCATATTTAGCGAATCTGGAGGTTAAGAATCCTATCCCGTGATTGCCCGGAGGAGCAGATAAATTATGAATGGAATGCGGGACTACACCATACAACACAAATTTTGAAGATGAGAATCCGTTTTTTGGTGTTGTAACGTACCAGGAGATGTGACGTACCTGCCAGAAGGACGCACACGACATAAAGGCAGATAGGAATCAGAATAAAACGTCCGCGTAGCTCAATTGGTAGAGTGACTTATTCCGGAATGAGGGGATCCGGGTTCGAATCCTGGCGTGGACAGAAATGACGGAGAAATTTACTTCGTTATAGTGTAAATATGACAAGGATGCTAAGTCAGATAACATCCGAAAACTTGAAAATTTCGTCGTCCTTGAGCTGGAATCGAACCAGCGTCTCCCACATACCAGGCGCTATCTGGGAAACGCTGGTTCGATTCCAGCTCCAGTACGACGACGTTTTCAAGTTTTCGGATATTATCTGACTTACCATCCTTGTCATATTTACATCAGAAAACGGACTGTCATCTTCAAAATACGTACAAAACCGTTAATATCGTTTTCTTTAACCCTCTGGAGAATTTTGTTTCAATTCTTACCGACATGAATCTAGTTCCGCACATTCCATTTTTTGTTAAAGATACGTTACTTCGTAAGTAAACTGTCAATACAGAACATTTTAAAGGTTTACTTTATTTACTTTTCATTCTCACTGAAAGTACACTACCTTCAAATTAGCAGAATTCGTGCAGTTAGTAGTGTTACATAAAGCAGAAACATTATCAGCTTTTAAAACAGTTTGCATTAAGATCTTTTTTTGCAGGGGGAGGAGTTACGATCTCCGAGAGCAACTCCTAAATTAGGACCATTGACTCCGGGAGAAGGACATAGCCAGTGCGGTAAAACAAACGCAAGATCAATGCCTCAGCGGCATTCGAACCCGGACCTGCCTCGGACGAACGGTAACAAGCCAGCGCTTAAGACCATTATGTAACAATGTCGGCCGATTGCATAAAGTTCTTTTGATCTTTTTATTGATTTAACGGTTGTGAAAAGCCGTACCGAATTAATGGCTAATGAAAAAACAAGTTACTAAATAAATTATAGCAGCGTGCACATATAATTAGCATTTCACATCGATAGCTGTCTGCATTGCTGAACTTATCTAGCATCGTAACCGTCTCAATAAATTTGTTCCTCTTAATTACATCTTTATATGGAAATATCATTTAAGATGTACACCGATGACCCATTACATTATGACCACCCCAGCCTAGAGAAATGAGCGCGTCTGGAGACCGAACGGTAGCGTAGGTGAAGTTCACAGAGCAGTACAGATAACCCAAGGACTGGCTTTCGATTAGTACAGTGTTCGGAGTCAGAATGGGAAAAGCTTCCGATTTATCGGAGTTTGATAAAGGACAAATTGTGATGGCACGGCGCAGCTTGTGGGTTGTTCACGTGCCGCTGAAGTAAGTACGTATCAAAAGTGGTGCACATACGGCCAAACGACGAACCGTCGTCCAGCCATGTATTGTCCGCAGCTCATTGATAGCAGAGACTGTCACGTATTGTTCACAGCGACCGCAGGGCCACAGTGCGACAAATCACCCGCAGCTACAACAGTGGTGATCAGGGCAATGTGTCACAGCACACGGTTCATCGCAGCCTTCTGCGCATGGGCCTGCGTAGCCGAAGACCCAGCCGGATCCCCATGCTCAATGCACGTCATCAAAAACAACGCATGAAATCGGACTAAGATCATCGAGATCGAACTGGAAGAAAGTGGCCTGTTCTGACGAATCAAGATTCCTGGTGCATCACGTAGACGGCCGAACGCGGACTATGTGGACTGAATTCGTTATGAATCCATTTTGGCCGACCACGAACACCCATACATGCTGATTGTCCTCCCTGGGGCAGATGGGATCTTCCAGAACGACAATGCGATGTGCCACACAGCTATAAATGTCCGAGAGTGGTTAGAAGAGCACGATGAAGACTTCAAAAGTAGTACTTCCCTGGCCACTTAATTCCCAAGACTTAAACCCAATTAAGCATCTGTGGGACCACTTCGATCGTGTTGTTTGCTCTATGGATTCTCCACCACGCACCCTCCAGCATCTGTCAGATGCACTGCAGTCAGCATGGCTCCACATACCTGTGAACACCTTCCAGCACCTTATCGAGTCATTCCCAAGCTCGTCTAGCTGATGTCCTTGCACTGCAGTCAGCATGGCTCCACATACCTGTGAACACTTTCCAGCACCTTATTGAGTCATTCCCAAGCTCGTCTAGCTGATGTCCTTGCACTGCAGTCAGCATGGCTCCACATACCTGTGAACACTTTCCAGCACCTTATTGAGTCATTCCCAAGCTCGTCTAGCTGATGTCCTTGCACTGCAGTCAGCATGGCTCCACATACCTGTGAACACTTTCCAGCACCTTATTGAGTCATTCCCAAGCTCGTCTAGCTGATGTCCTTGCACTGCAGTCAGCATGGCTCCACATACCTGTGAACACTTTCCAGCACCTTATTGAGTCATTCCCAAGCTCGTCTAGCTGATGTCCTCGCACTGCAGTCAGCATGGCTCCACATACCTGTGAACACTTTCCAGCACCTTATTGAGTCATTCCCAGCTCGTCTAGCTGATGTCCTCGCTGCATACGGCGGTTACTCTGGATATTAGCTGGTGGTCACAATAATGTGACTCGACCGCGTATATATTAATACAGATTACGCAAAAAAAAATCCAAACTTGTATTGTTTCTGTAAGTGGTATATAAGAAAATGAATATTACAAAAGAAGAAAATAAAATAAAAAATATTACAAGGATATACAGTAGCGAACAAAAGTATTTGACGAAACACTTTTTCGACCATAATATTTTTTTTCTGCTGGACCAAATCGGGTCATTTTGGGATATGATATGTGTTATTCAGTTGTAAACGTGACCCATATGCAGATGGATCGGAAACCTTAACACAGATCAGGTACCGAGCTTAATCGCAAAGATCATAAAAAATTGATCAACAAAGTAGGTGTGTATCACATTCATTTAATACAACGATAACAGAAAACAAGTACGAGAAAACGACAAAACAATAACTAATACTTAGTGAGATAACCACGAGACTTAATAACAGCTGCACAACGGGCCGGCATCGAGTCCACTAGCTTCTCGTCGGTGACCTGCGGAATTCGCGCCCATTCTGCAGACAGCTGGTCGAACTTCTAGGCCCTATTCCGGCAGGTTTTCTTCGCACATCGTCTCTCCAGCTCCTCTCACATGTGCTTGATGGAATTTAGGTCTGGAGATTGGCTTGGCCAGTCTAGAAGTGTGGTGTTTTGCTGCTGGAAGGCTGTCTTCGCTACTCTGGAGGTGTGATTCGGGTCGTTGTCTTGCTGCATGATCCATCCGGGTGGCGTGTTCTGGTTTGCCCATGGGAAGACATCATTGATGAGCATATTCGTGTAGCTCTGGCCGGTCATTATTCCGTCAATCTTGATGATGGGGCCCATTCCATTGCGAGAGAAGGCGCCGTAAACCATGAGCGATCCTCCTCCGTGCTTGACAGTCGGCTGAATGAACTGGGGCTTGAATCTCTGGCCACACGGGCGTCGTACGTATCGGATGCCATCACTTCCGAACAAGTTGAACTTGCTCTCGTCGGTGAAAAGCACCTTACTCCAGTCCGCCGCGGGCCAATGTCGATGACGGCGCGCGAACGCGACTCTTTCTCGTCGATTCTTGACTCCGATGAGTGGTTTCTTGGCGAGGCCGTCTTCCATTCAATCCACCAGCAATGAGACGACGGGAGATGGTCATTCGGCTGACGTTCAGGTCGTCGCTGTCGCGGAATTCGGTGGCGATGTCCACAGCAGTCAAGGTGGGATCAGCACGAGATCGACGGAGGATGCGTCTATCCTGACGCAACGTAGTGGAACGAGGCCTACCACATCGCGGACTGGTCTCGACGGTCCCAGTCTTCTTATAACGTTACAGGATTGCTGAAATGGACTGGTGTCGGATTTTCAGGGCCCTCGCAATGTCGGGGACGGGCATTCCGGATTCCATCATGTTCACGGCCGCCTGGCGAGCTCCAACAGGGATCTCCGCCTTTTTATCCATTTCTGAAAACCTAAGTTTGACTTATTATCACACTACACATCACAAAAATCGCAAGAAAAACATTAATACATGCAGCAAACAAATAGGTAATAATTGGCGACTCTTGAATATGGCCCATTTCGAATGACAAATTTCGCTCTGAGCGAAATACAAACTGCGCGGCATTGTAACCAGAGAACCAACACATATCATATTCCAAAATGAACCGATTTGGTCCAGTTGAAAAAAATTATGGTCGAAAAAGTGTTTCGCCAAATACTGTTGTTCGCTACTGTATCTTGTAGTTGTAAAATATCGGTAACTTGTACCGACAAGGCAGAGAGAGCTCTGATGGAGAGAGCACACTCTGCCAAAGTGAAATACTTTACCTTAGATAAACGTGGTGAATTAAGAGCAAGCTGCATAATTCTTATATTTTTCTGAAGAACGAAATTCACTGAGAGTTTTCTTATTTTAAAAAAACCAAAATGTGGCCGGCGAGGTGGACTAAATCTTGGTTTTCGACAGTTTGGCGGAGTGGGTCGGGGTTCGACTCCCAGATGAGGCATAGGTGGTGTGTTTGCCTTACGGCACTGGCTTTCTCCCTTCCCTAGAACTAGTGGCCCTAAATTAGGCACGAGTGAGTACTGCAGCCCTTTTTTCAGGTTTGACGACCGCTGTGAGTTAAGTGGTCGTTAAAGTCTCGAAACAAACAAACAAAAAAAAAAAGATAGAAATGGGCTCAACGAAATCTAATTTTTTTTTTTTTTTTATTGGAGGTTTAACGACCACCGTGAGCAACTCAATGGGCTATAAGCAGTCGCCCGTCCCTAATTTAGGGTCACTGGTTCCAGGGAAGGGAGAGAGCCAGTGGACAAACACAACATCCATGCCTCACCGGGATTCAAACCCGGACCCCGTTCGGACGAATGATCAGAGGCCGTCGCTTAGACCACTGCGCCACCGGGGCGGCAAAATCTAATTTTAAGAACATACAGTACTTCATTACGAGTGTAACGAGCTAGTAGGTAAAGTCTAAATTTGGGGACATTTGAGGACAAAAAAATCAGAATTAGAGGACAATTTGCGTCTCCAGAGAAATCAGACATTTTTGGGGACAGTAAACTAAATTCGAGAACTGTCCTCAAGAATTCCACACTTGTGGTCAGCTTATGAGTATCTATTGCGTCATCAACTCATTTCACTTTCAGTTTTTTTTAATACGAAGAAGCGGGAATATCTTCGGTTTTTCATTCGTAACCGCATATATCTGCAACTAGTTACGCCCAGAGTGAAAATCCTCCAAATACGTGTCCTCACTGAATAAACAGAGACATCGCTCTTTCCACGCTTTAGCAACACATAACAACCGAAAAATTGTTAGCCTGTCACCTCTGGGTATCTGAATCACAAATCTCTCGATATCTTGCCGAGCGCGGTAACCTTACACCACGGTGACCAACAATCCATGGAGCAATGTGTGTTTTTCTGTCAGCTTTTGACCTCATAAATCCGTAAGATGGGCTCAGCTACTGATACGTCTCCATCTGGTGGGCATTAGCTATATATTATTTATAGCAGCTATAACGAAGTAAATTTCTCCGTCATTTTTGGTCCACGCCGCGAATCGAACCTGAGTCCACTTATTCCGGAACAAGTCGCTCTACCAACTGAGCTACGCAGACGTTCGTTCTCGTTGCTATCTGCCTTTATGTCGTGTACGTCCTGCGGGGCAGGCACGTCACACAGTTAAATCCAAAGGGCGAGATCCAAAGGGCGACGATGAAACGACGATCAGGCGTGATGAGGTCTTTCACTCGTTGCCTGTTGGCATCTGTCACTGCAGTTGCGGGTCTTACACTCCGTTGTTTGCCCGACACTATACTTTATCCCTCTCGAAACCTCTTCATCCATCTTTGGACATTACTGATTTCGATTGTCGCAGCTCCATTTACCTCCAGGAGTCTTCTGTGGATTTCTCAAGGCTTACATCAGTCTATTTTCCAGGAATTCAGTTACAGCTCTCTGCCTTTCTCTGTCATTCATGATCTTCATTTCCGATTTTGAAAAAAAAATTCTGACATTGGTAACATATCATAGTACATGTCAGTGAAGTTTCACTAAAATCACTTTAAAATTTCAAAAGTTGTTAAGGAGGAGGCATTACTTTCAGGAAGCCCCTTGTAATTGCAATGCTCTTATTCCGCAACTTGGATTTTGCTCTTTTTGTTCCAGTTTCACGCAGCACTTTTATCTATTACAAACGATTTCAGTAATTTTTTTTTTTTATAATATAAAGTAAGTTATTTCTGATATTTGTTTACTCAGTCGCAGAGATAATAAAATTTCATCCATTTTCACCATCTTTCTCGCTATTAAGTTTTTCTGCATTAGCGAATAATTTCGTCTCTTATTTGTTCGATATGTTCTCTAACTTCCAACTTGCCATTTCTCCAATAAGAGAGAGCGAGAGACCCGCTGATTTCATTTTCTTTTGAAAATACTCACTACTTTTACACTTCCATTTGTTAAATAAATAAAGATTTCTCTTCAAGTCATTATCTTTTTCTGCAATTACAATTTCATCTACACTTAAATGACGCATCCAAATTTTACTGTGTATATTTTTAGCATTGGAATTACGTTTTCCCTGCTGCTTTTCTCACATTATTTCCTCGAAGTAAATATTGAAAATCGTTGCATAGTTTTTTTCCTAAATGAAGTCAGTCCACAATTCAGATATTGCTAGTGCAAAATGTCCTTTTTCGTTTGACATTTATATAATTTTCTTCGAGTATGTTTGCTATTGCATTTATTAAATGTTTGAAGATGCTGAATTTATACATCTAAATAAATGTCTGTCCATTGACGAATTTTTTTCAACGCAGTGAAAGCCCCGTGCGCAAATAAATCGGTGCTCCTTTGTGCCCTCTTTGCGTAAAGGTGATATTGAACCAGTGTGTTGTATTATGATTTAACATTCATATTTTCCCGCAGTTATTTCCTACGGTTTTCGATTTTCATGACATTAAAGCATATCTTAAATCCTATTTAGGCACATTTTTATTTTTATTTTTTAAATTATTGCGTGAGTGCGATTTTCTGAGGGGGAATCTTTTTTCGTCAAATCATATTGAGATATCGAATTAATCTTTCCGTAAACATTTCTCAACTGTGAACTTTGAAACTTGTCAGCACCTGACTTTTCTGGCTTTCATCCACAAAGGATTTATATATATCACCATTATCATTGTCAACCATTATCAATCCACTGCCGGATGAAGGTCTCCCCAAGTTGCTTCCACAACGGTCTGTCTTGAGTCAGTCGCCTCCATGTCAATCCCGCATGCTTTCGAACTTCATCCACCCATCTCCCACGTGGTCTTCTTTTGGATCTTTTTCTGTCTCTTGAAATCCATTCTAAAATTTAGGCTGTCCATCGGTGGTCTGTTGTCCTGGCAAAGTGTCCAGCCCATTGCCATTTCAGGGATTTTACTCTGATCATGATGTCTTCCAATCTTTGTTATTTGCCTTATCCACGAGTTACTCTTCTTATCTTTCCTGGTTACACCAGGCATGCATGTCTCCACGCTTCTTCAGTTGTCGGCAGTCTTTGTTTATGTCTTTTTCAGTTAAGGTCCACGTTTCTGCTCCGTACTTAAGCTCTGGGAGGATTCATTGATTAAACACTTTTCATTTAAGACATATTGTGTCTGGCATATCGCTCTTAAAAAAACTGTACTGTTTCTTCCAAAAGCTCCCCAACCAAGTTTTATACGCCGATTAATTTCTGCAGTACATCAATGTGGCAGTCCCTTGATATCTGCTGCCCAAGGTATATATACAGCGGCGGCGTATCTTGGGTCGGAGACCTAGGCTAGCCGCCCCGGTGGCGCAGTGGTCTAAGCGATGGCCTCTGATCATTCGTCCGAAAGGGGTCCGGGTTCGAATCCCGGTGAGGCATGGATGTTGTGTTTGTCTTACGGCACTGGCCCTCTCCCTTCCCTGGAACCAGTGACCCTAAATTAGGGACGGGCGACTGCTTATAGCCCATTGAGTTGCTCACGGTGGTCGTTAAACCTCCAAACAAACAAACAAACAAACAAAAAAAGACCTAGGCTATCCCCACCCCCACCCAGTACTGTTTAATTTTTAATTGCTCAATAATAGAAGTAACTTTTTTTTCTAAATCTTAGGTCCATGCCATTGCTAACATCATGATACCAAATAATTCTGAGGATTAGGATTTGAACACTTATTTCTACATGAACTCCATTCTTCTTCTGAATACTTTATTTGTATATGAACTCCATTCTTCTTTCCTTTTGTGTGAACTTGAGTGTTACGTTTTCATAAAATGTTTCTTCCGAGTACTTTTTCATTTTTAAAAAGAATGGTTTTCTCTACTGACAAAACAGCCAAGTTTTTCGAATATGCATGTCCTTGTGTGGCTCTAAGATACACTATCTACCAACAAGTAATTGGACACCTGTGATAGCAAAGGAAAACAAAGTTTATTCACCTTCAATAGTTGGTGGAACCTCCACGAGCGGCGATTATCAGCTGCGACCCTCCGGGGAATACTCTCAACCAGGCGTTGTACGACGGCTAGCGGTATTTTCTTCCACTCAGCTTGCAGAAGACAGGTCAGTTCCTTCACCGATTTCGGACGGTGAGGGGCACCGCTTAAGTCGACACTCCAACTCGTCCCAGAGGTGCTCGATAGGGTTAAGGTCCGGGCTCTGCGCAGGCCAGTCCATTCGATTAACCCAGTTGTCACCATACCAAGCCATGGTGGACCTCGGTACATGACAGGTGGCATTGTCATCCTGAAAGTAACATGAGTCCACCCCGTAAAACTGCCACAACGTAGGAAGCGCATGGTCATCCAAAATGGTGCAGTAGGTTTCGGCGTTGAGTCTACCAGGAATTGCGACCAAGGGTCCCGTGCCATACCAAGAGAAACGCCCCCATAGCATACTTCCACCGCAACCGAACTTCACAGTTGGCCCAATACATTCCGGCAGGAGGCGTTCTCCAAGCAAGCGCCAAACCCAGACCCTGCCATCCGAACGGTAGAGGGTGAACCTTGATTCGTCGCTCCAGAGAACCTGTTTTCACTGTTCAACGGCCCACTGTCGACGTTCTTTGCACCACGTTAGCCGAGCAGCGCTATTGGACTTGGTGATCAAAGGCTTGTGGGCGGCAGCACGTCCATGATAACCGAGCAGATGGGCTTCCTTACGGATGGTATTCATCGAAAGAACACTTCCGGGTTCCTGTTGAAACTCCTCGCGGATGTGGCCCATCGATTTGGTGAAGTTTTTCCGAGTTTCTCTGGCCAGCACCCGTCGGTCTCTAACTCCCAGTTTTGTGGGTCTGCCGGGTCGGGGCACATTCCGACAGTCACCTCTTATCTTCCACTTGCCAATCACGTAGGCCACTGTCAATTTTGGGTACTTCAATTCGCTGGATATGTCACGTATGAATCGGCCATTTCTGTGATACCCGACGATTACACCTTTCTTGAAATCAGAGAGCTCCGAACTGCGTGTCATCTTGCATGCGACTGGTTGCGTTGTTGTTTCCCACACGATATTTAACGGCGGCGGCCATGACGTGTATCAGGACCGCAGATATCGTCGATTGCAGGGGTGTCAAATTACTTGCTGGTAGATAGTGTATATCTTGATTCTTTTTAATGAAGAAAAACGTCTTTCGGCAGTTGCAGTTCTTGATGAAAAGTTTAATATGAGGTCTGCTAATTTGTACACCTCACTAAACACTATGTCCAATTTATTCAACTTTATGCAACAAGTAATGTCTCTTACTGATTTGTTTTTGTATTTATCAAGAGAAGAAAACACCTTCAGTTCATTTTTTTTTATCGAGCTGTATCAAAATTTGAAGCATAGAGTTCTTTAGGTTCTGACAGTAGATGTTCAGGGAAGCTTTCACAAAATTTATTACGCCAGTTCGAATCCAACAAAGCCACGAATTTAAGATATAATATCTCTTATTTTAATTCCTTGACACTTCACAAAAACTGAAACAACTCTCGCGAAACACTCTTAAGGGCGGGAGTATGCGAGTGACTGAGATAGTCTGTCTTCGTTTTTCTGAGCGAACCGTTGCCCAAAGCAATGGCCCATTCCCTTGTACCAGCTGATTCATGTTGTCATAGAAATGCTAGATGTTGATCGTACGGAAGTTTTTCGAATCAGAACTGCGTAGACTCTGGAAGAGATGCTTGCGTTATGCCGTTGGGTTTCGCTCACCAGACTGAGTCAAAGATGAGAATCCGCACGCGTTTATTTCGCAGCGAAAGCATCGACATGTTTAAATAACGGTGATAATTTACTTTTATTTGTGTATACTTCATTCACTTTTATTTTTGCATTCTCTGGGCTTCGCTAATACCTTAGCTAGCCTCGAATATACGCCACTGATATACAGAATATACATTGTATATGTATATATATATATATAGGGTGTCCACTCGCTCCTTTACCTAAATTTTTACTAATAATATCGTTAATGATTACAGTAATTGAATGATATTTGGTAAGAACATATCTACATCCGTAGAAAACAGAACCATGTCATAAGAGATGTTGAAAGTGTCAGCCCTGTGCATCGAAGCAGGCTTGAACACAACACTTCATATTTCGGAAAGCTGCACCAATTGCTTTCTCGTAATCGCTGGCACTGCCTTGCAGATGTTGTTCTTCAATGCTTCAGGGTTTTGCAGCACAACTGATTTGAGATATCCAAAGAAAAAGAGATCAGGGGGTGTTAGGTCAGGAGATGGAGGTGGCCACATTCCTTTAAAAAATCACATGATCTCCAAAGAGTGACTCAATTTCAGCTGTTCGACATTTGAATTTCCTACGAAATTCACACTAACACACTTCTTTATCAACTTACTCTCCCGATAAATACGGACAAGAAGCACACGCTAGATTATGGTTAACCGAGAGGACATCGTTGAGGTATATGATCAACCTAGCGACAAACAAACAACTGAATTAAACCCGGATATTCACAAACCTGACATGCGCAACGTTCAAGGTCACAACGAGCGCCCCGACAGGCATTGAAGAACAACATCTGAGAAGCAGTGGCAGTAATTACGCGGGAGCAATTGGCGCCAACTTTCCGAAATATTGAGTCTTGGGTTCAAACCTGTTTCGATGCATGGGGGGGGCACTTTCAACCTCTCTTATGATATGGTTCTGTTTCCCATGGATGAAGGCAAGTTCTTACCAAATATCATTCAATTACTGTAATCATTCGCGATGTTATTAATAAAAACTTGGGTCACGTAGCGAGTGGTATACTCTGTATATACATATATAAACTTGTTTTGAGGATTAATGACCACCATCAGCAACTTATATGGCTATAAGCAGTCACCCATCCCTAACTTACTGCCTGTGGTTCCAGGGACAGGAAAGAGCGGGTGCCAGCGCCACCAGGAAAATACAACATCTATACTTCATCGGGGCCTGGAACGTTGGTACATTTCGGGAGAATGGTTCAAAGCCCACGTCTCAGACTACTTAGCTACTGGGATGACATTCTGCTGTTTCATAATCGATAATATTTTAAATGATATCTCGCGTAATTCCATTGGTGTTCTTAGGTGCCTCAATGTGGTTTTCAAAGAATCTTGCCCTAATGTCTTACAGAATTTTTCATTTGTGGCACCTGATTAATAATGACATGCCGGTATGAAGTGGTCTGCGACTTAATGTTTTATCATCCGCTTTATTGGGCTTAGATTCGAATCTCGAATAAAATATTTATGGCGTATTGCCCATCATACCAACGAAGCACTATAAATGACAACTACGACGGCTTGCAACCTGGATTAGCCTTTCTTCCACTAATTTCTCCGAGAAATAAGTTGTGAACCTGTGCGAGTCTAAATAATCGGCAATTGCCTTTTGTAGTTTTCTGGCTACAGTTTTATGCATGTCTTTGTTCTCTATTTATTTCATTTTCAGTTTTCTAGCAACTGATGCATATTCATTCGTTCTGGGTGTAATTTCCTGGTGTTTCGCCATAAAAACTAGATAACATTTTCTTCTAGAGATAAGTCAGAACTTGAATCCATGCTCACAATTTTTTTTAAAAGGATTATTGATATAGATTATATAGTAGTATTAAAAGACCGATTCTGCGTCCGTGAGGTTCAATGGGAATTCTCCATTTGCAATTGAAAGTATCAATGGAGCGGACCACGTTCTGCCCCCAACAGTGCACCACCCTGGGTGATGTCATGTATCCGCCATCTTTAATGACTGACTCCTCAGTTGCCATGACGACGTGTTCGTTTCTCATGCATCTTGATCCCACATGCGTTGTAAGCTGTTTGGTGGACTCCGTCAAAATTTTTGGTCGTAGGTATTTTTGTGGATATTTTGTTCATTACGTCATAGAGGTGGAAAATTATTTTCTACACTTGGTCGCCTGGGAAATTTTAAATATTTGCCCTGCATCGAGATTCAATTCCGCTACAAACAGTTTCGCAGGCGGTTATCTTATTGAGCCAGCCAATCACTAGAAAGGAAGAGTGTTCTGGAAATAGTTTCTACACCGGACAATAAGATGAAAGTACCTTCTTTTGAGAGACTACTTTGCCATTAATAAAAAAATCTGTGGCGATTAATTATAAAATGAATTTCCATAATGCTTTTTTTTTCGGACGCATGTATTGTGTTCCAACTTTTCTGGGGATTGCTGTTGTCCGAAGTGATTGATTTATACATATTCAATCCTTGTTCATAATTTTTTTCCAGTACCTTTTGCATTAGCAACTACCCTTATATTTACTACGATATCCTTCAGTTTTTCCTATAGATTTTATGGATCTCATACTCAATATTGACAAAAGTCAAGGGACAACTACATGAGAAACACAACATAGCATTTATTGACATACATTAGTACAGTGTAGGTCCAACTTTGGCATTAATGCATGCACTGACCCTTCGAGACATGCTTTCGACAAGGTTTTAGAACACAGCGATAGGTATGAGCTCTCATTCAGTACATAATGCTGCCGCTAACTGTTGCTCTCTCGTAGGCCTCGGTTACAAACTTCTTATGGGGCGTTCTAATTCATTCCATAGGTGCTCTATGGGATTACGATCAGGGCTCTGTGCTGGCCAGTCCACACACCATACGGAAATATCGTCAAACCATGCACTAACAGTCCTTGCTTTATGTCTCGGTTCATTATCCTGCTGGTGCCAACAAGGCTCGGTTCCATAGCATTGCCACAAAGTTGGTACGGCTTAATTGTCCAGAATATCGAGGTAGACTTGCTGGTTAACGGGTTTGTCCACGATAACCATACTACGAAAAACACCACCACACGAGTACATTGCCAGCTCCAAACTTGACCGTAGGAACAGTACACTGTGGTAGGCAGCATTCCCTCGGCTGCCGTCATACCCACACACGGCCATCAGACTGATGGATTGTGTATCACGATTCATCTGTCCATAAGACCCGTTTCCATTGATCTACGGTCCACGATAAATGTTCTTAACACCACGCTAAAGAACGAGTGGCATTCCGAGTAGAGATGAAAAGCTTATGAGCAGCCGCACGACCACGGTAACATATGGAATGAAGTTCTCTGGGAATGGTACGTGCACATACCGTTGTTCCAGCATTTTTACTCACCTGTACACTGAGGTCTTGTGCAGTACTTCGTCGATTAGCTGTAACGACTTTCCTGAGGCTTTCGACGTCCTGTGTCACCGATTCTCTTTGGGCTGCCGGTACGTTTTGTTGCTTCACGCACGCGATGTGTCTTCCACTTTATTCAGTACATCCAAAACAGTTGACTTGGGTATGTTTAAACGCCTACCGGTTTCTCTTATGGACAACCCACTAATATAACACCCTACAATCTTTCCTTTCTCAAATTCAGTTCTCTCCCGCCGCGACATTTTTACTCAACCTCACAGTGCGATATGATCGCGGTTTTTGAGTTAGATTTTTATTCTCTGAGCATTTTGTCATTTTCATGTAGGACTTCCGTCCACAGGGAGTAGAGTTTAGGTCCCAGCCACCTACATCGAGATCGCCTTTTGGGCAGGACACAGAAACGGAAGGAATGAGAGCAAGTCTAGCGACTTTTGACAGAACAGTTTGTAGTGAGATTAGAGTACAGTAGATGGCGCCACCGTACAAGTACGATATTGCACATAGATGGGTGAGAGAATTTCAGGGAGGACATAGGAAAGGACACCCATTTAACCAGTGGGTCCAGCCTGGGGGCCGTCACTTTACGTGCTCGTCCGATGCACGGCGGATATTCAGCGATTGTTAGTAAATCACACCATCTCTGAAAGATCAGCCCAGGCTAGAACCTGGGGACCCAGCATCGATAATCTGAAACACTAACCACTAAGCCATCCGCGGCTCATATGATCGCGGTCAGCTGCAGGCTTGTTTTTATACCGGTTGAAGCTGTACCGCGCATCTTAACAAAGCAGCGGATCCGTTCATTTAGTTTTGAAGGGGTGTCCTGTGACTTTTGTCAGTATAGTGTATATCTGAACTAGCTTTTGAACCAACCATGCAATCTGATGATTTTTTGATTGGTCACGTGGAGCTGAAACGGAATGCTTATCAGCATACGCACGTTACTTTTCCGTGCGTTCTATGAAGAGACAGGTAAACACGTTAAAAGCTCTGTTCTTAACTGTGATCGAAAGTCTTGCGCCTTTTTACAACCGTGTCGGCGCTAAATAAAATATGCACGGATTTCAGAGCTTTCGGATAAGGGTACTTGTAGCAAGCACGGCTGCTCTTAACGACATTCTTCCAGTGATTAACTGTATATATTATCACATGTTAGATGCAGTTCCCTATCTTGATGTACTACGTTTAGTTTGGTTCATCGGTTGTCGCTGCGGCTCCGAAACTAACCTCTTCTTCATGGTAAATCCCATATCATAGCAATCGTTTTTATTACAGGAATGAAATTAAGAAGATAGGACAAAGTCCGTTCATTAATGAAATGCCCAGTAATTTGTGTTTTCCGAACTAACAAAAAATCAAATATGTGAGCTGATTAATACGCGTATGACTTTTTCCTCATGTATTTTTATTGATTGTTTCAGAATACGCACTAAAAAGATATTATCCCTTTGACTGATTGCTCTGAAAGAACACAACTGCCTTTGGTTATTCACCTTTTGCTTGTTTTCTGTATTAGCCTGATTAAATATCGATGTTCATCATATGGATTAGGCAAAGGTATTTAACGAATGTTTTTCTATCCCTCTTGTATTTGATAACGCAAGCCTAAATTTTCGGACGTTAGTAAGATTTATAGAATTCTTACAATAGCATGAAGTAAGAGAGTTTGCAGACTTATACACTATATTGACAAAAATCACCGGACGCGTAGAAGAGATACACAACCTATCATTTACTGGCATACATTAGTACGGTGTTGGTTCACCTTTGGCCTTAATGCATGCACTTGACCCTTCGAGACATGCTTTTGATAAGGTTTTGGAACACAGCGATAGGTATGCGCTTCCATTCAGTACATAATGCTACCGCTAACTGTTGCTTAATAGTAGGCCTTGGTTCCAAACTTCTTATGCGGCACTCTAATTCATCCCATAGGTGCTCTCAGGGATTAAGATCAGGGCTCTGTGCTGGCCAGTCCACACACGATACGGAATTACGCGCCGTAACAGTCCCTGCTTTATAACTCGGTTCATTATCCTGCTGGTACCAACAAGGCTCGGTTCCATAGTATTACCACAGAGTTGGTAGGACATAATTGTCCGGAATATCGAGGTAGACGTGCTGGTTAACAGGTTTGTCCACGATAACCAATGGGCCGGGATCATACCTCGAAAAACACCCCCACACGAGTACACTGCCTGCTCCAAACTTGACCGAAGGAACAGTACACTGCGGTAAATTGCGTTCTCCCGGCTCCCGCTGTACCCACACACGACCATCAGACTGATGAATCGTGTATCTGGATTCATCAGTCCATAGGACCCGTTTCCATTGATCTACGGTCCACGATAAATGTTCTTTACACCATGCTAAACGACGAGTAGCATTCCGAGTGGAGATGAAAGGCTTATGAGCAACCGCAAGACCCCGGTAACCCACGGAATGAAGTTCTTTGCGAATGGTTCGTTTACATCATGAAAGAAATGCGGGATTACACCATATAATACAAATTTTAAAGACGACAATCCGATTTTTGGCGTAAATGTGACAAGGATAGTAAGTCAGATAATATCCGAAAACTTGAAAATTTTAATCGTCCTGGAGCGGGTCTCGAACCCGCGTCTCCCAGATAGCGCCCGGGTGTGCTAACCACTACATCACCCAGAACGACCAAGTTTCAAGTTTCCGATTAATTTGAATATAACCATCACAGGATTCGCTAGTCGAAGGAACCGGCTTTCATGTTTAGCAAATCTGGAGGTTAAGAATCCTATCCCGTGATTGCCCGGAGTAGCAGATAAATCATGAAAGAAATACGGGATTACACTACATAATAAAAATTTTGAAGATGACAATCTGATTTTTGGCGATGAAAATTTTCAAGTTTTCGGATATTATCTGACTTACCATCCTTGTCTCATTTATGCCAAAAATCGGATTGTCATCTTCAAAATTTGTATTATATAGATTCGCGGCACCGGCAAATGGGCTTGTTTTGCTACATTGGCTCTCAAATGTAAAATTAATCTCCTGGCCGTTGGGTTCTTCGAAACATGTGTGATGTCCGTTCCACCAATTGTCTTGAACTAATGAGGATTCCTTCTTCTGCAGTGACTTCCATCAAGCGAAATTTGCCAGCTGGCCCGGAAACCTACGACTTCGTCCTAGCCCCTTTCTCAAATGGGGTGGGGGAATGTATGTGACGTACGTACCATAGAGGTGACTCACATGTCAAGAGAGCAAAGTAGTAGCGACAAAGTTTGCGGTGAAGCTCATTTGGGAAAGCATTCGGCTCCGGAGGAGAAGGATGTTGGTTCCATATCCACCACCGGCAAATGTCTTTTACGCTATACTGGCTGAAATAAATGAGCTGAAGCGTGAATGATGCAGTATATACTCAGCAACTTATACATGTATCATGAGTATTTCTGTGAGAGTGTTTCTTGCAGTGCTATTGAAAACTGCAGATAAGCGCTTATAGCTCTCGAGAGAAGCCCGTGGGAAAACGATTGCAAAGAATCAGTGCAGTTCTTTTTTTTTTTTTTTTTTTTTTTTTGATTGAAGGTTTAACGACCACCGTGAGCAACTCAGTGGGCTATAAGCAGTCGCCCGTCCCTAATTTAGGGTCACTGGTTCCAGGGAAAGGAGAGGGCCAGTGCCGTAAGACAAACACAACATCCATGCCTCACTGGGATTCGAACCCGGACCCCTTTAGGGCGAATGATCAGAGGCCATCGCTTAGACCACTGCGCCACCGGGGCGGTAAATCAGTGCAGTTCAATCTACACTATATTGAAAAAAGTCACCGGAAACCCATATAACAGCAAATGGACGGATCCGCTCGTTGTTAAGATGCGCGGTACAGCTGAAATGGTATAAAAACAAGCCTACAGCTGACCGCGATCATATCGCGCTGTGAGGTTCTGTGAAAATGTCGCGGAGGGAGAGAACCGACTTGGGTAAATGAAAGATTGTTGGATGTTATATTAGTGGGTTGTCCATAAGAGAAACCGAAAGGCGTTTAAACATACCCAAGTCAACTGTTTTGGATGTACTGAATAAGTGGAAGACACATGGCGTACCTGAAGCAGCAAAACGTACCGGCAGACCAAGGAAAATCACTGACAGTGGACGTCGAAGCCTCAGAAGAGTCGTAACAGCTAATCGACGGAGTACTGTCCAAGACTTCAGTGTACAGGTGAGTAAGAATGCTGGAACTTCGGTATGTACACGTACCATTAACAGAGAACTTCGTCACCGTCGTTTTGCGGCTGCTCATAAGCCTTTCATCTCCACTCGAAATGCTACTCGTCGTTTAGCATGGTGTAAAGAACATTTATCGTGGACCGTGGATAAATGGAAATGAGTCCTATGGACTGGTGAATGCAGATTCACGATCTATCAGTCTGATTGATGGCCGTGTGTGGGTATAGAGGCATCCGGGGGAACGTTGTTTATCACAGTGTCCTGTTCCTACCGTCAAGTTTTGAGCTGGCAGTGTACTCGTGTATAGGTATTTTTCGTGGTACGGTCCCGGCCCATTGGCTATCGTGGGCAAACCTGTTAACCAGCACGTCTATCTCGATATTCTGAACAATTATGCTTTACCAACTCTGTGGCCATACTATGGAACAGAGCCTTGTTGGTACCAGCAGGATAATGCACAGAGTCATAAAAGCAAGGACTGTTACGGCGTGGTTTGACGATAATTTCGTATCGTGTATGGACTGACTAGCACAGAACCCATCTTAATCCCATAGAGCACCTATGGGATGAATTAGAGCGCCGCATAAGAAGTTTGGAACTAAGGCCTACTACTAGGCAGCGGTTAGTGGCAGCATTATGTACTTAATGGAAACGCATACCTATCGCTGTGTTCCAAAACCTTGTCGAAAGCATGTCTCGAAGGGTCAGTGCATGCATTAAGGCCAAAGGTGGACCAATACGGTACTAATGTATGTCAATAAATGCCATGTTCTGTTACTCTTCTAGGTGTTTGGTGACTTTTGTCAATGAAACTTCGACCAAATACTTTCGGAACTTAAAACTCAGCACAAAGAAAAGAACCGATCACGTACTGTGCATTTTGATGTAAGTAAGGACGAAATATGCCCTGCTCAAAATAATTTGGGGAGCATGTTGATTTGGCGAAATTATGCGAGCCAATCGTGTGGTATCGTACCGAAACGTGGAAAATGTAAGTCACTCTCGACTTACATTTTCCAGATAGCTCAATCACACACACCCTTAAGAAAATTCTTATGTGACGTCAGCACAATGCATAAATCACCGATTGGGATAAAAACGAAGGTTTTCCGGTAGCTTCCTTATTTTGTAGCTTATATCGTGATACTTCGTTCCTTGAAGTTTTCGGTTCGAACGATGTCTCAACGACAATGCGATGTGTCACCCAGCTAGAAATGTCCGAGTGTGGTTGGAAGACCACGACGAAGACTTCGGAATACTGGCCCTGTAATTCACCCGACTTAAACCCAATTGAGCATCTGTGGGACCACCTCGATCGTGTTGTAACGTATACTCTATATTCACTTTCCTTTTTGATTTTTACTATGTCTGGTTATTTTATTTTACTATGTAAATTATCTTCTCACTGAACGAGATGTTATTTCACCCGCTGAATGAGATCTGGCAATGAGTGTAAGTCATGACGTGGTGGTAGCCAGTATAAATAGGCGCGTTCAACGATACCAACGGAGAGAGTTTGTTTATGTGGAGAGCTGTTGTTGTACGAAGTGAGCTGTGGTTTATGTGTCAGAAAGCTGTTGTATAAAGAGATCTTCGTTTATGTGAGAGCGAGAAGTTGACCGAATAAAAGATTGTTGTCGTAAGTACGTCTTTCTCAGTTCATAGTTTTTGTCAGATCTCTGTCTGACTGTTAGGTTTATTTCATTTAGTGTTATTAGTAACAACCAGCATAAGACTTTATTCATCTTAATTACTACTACAACATTACTAGCAGTTAAAAGCTTGTTCATTATTGTTACTACACTACTAGCAGAAAAGTTTATTCATGATTTAATTAACAAACAACAACCATTAGAAGAAGCATTATTAGTAGCTTGGAAGAAGCGGAATTCATCATAATATTAGTGAAAGCTATATTCACGATAATTAGCTAAGTAGCAGAAGTGGTAAATTCATTATAGTGTTGTTCGCTCTATGGATCCTCCACCACGCACGCTCCAGCAGCTGTCAGATGCACTGCGGTCATCATGGCTGCACATACCTGTGAACACCTTCCATCACCAATATAGTCACTCCCAGCCCGTCTAGCTGCTGTCCGCGCTGCACACAGCGGTTACTCTGGATATAAGCTGGTGGTCACAATAATGTGACTCGACCGTGTATAAGCTTCTTTTTTTTTTTTTTTTTTTTGTGATTGGAGGTTTAACGACCACACCACCGTGAGCAACTCAATGGGCTATAAGCAGTCGCCCGTCCCTAATTTAGGGTCACTGGTTCCAGGGAAGGGAGAGAGACAGTGCCGTAAGACAAACACAACATCCATGCCTGATCGGGATTCGAACCCGGACCCCTTTCGGACGAATGATCAGAGGCCATCGCTTAGACCACTGCGGCACCGGGGCGGCTGTATAAGCTTCATTATCCTGGAAAAGATCACATGCCGAAGTGTGCAGTTTTGGCTCAAGTAGTTCAATGATGTATTTCGTGCCATTTAAAATACCATTAATCACAAATTCTGCCCGCAACGTTTTCTGTCGTACAACTCCAGATCACAATATTAACTGGATGCTTCATGGTAGCACTAATTCATTCAGAAAGCAAATCTTCATTCTTCTTACGTACGTTTTTCCATCACTACCAAATGTGAATATTCTATTCTCATCATTCCAGATGACTCTGTCCTATTGTTTCTCAGACCAATTAACATGTTTTTTAGACCATTCTAATCTCTTCCTTCTTCGCTTAGAAGACAGAAATGGCTTTTTCTTTGGAACTCTAGGATTTAAACCAAAATCTTTGAGTAGTGCGTTTAACAGTCCTAGCACTCATCTTCAAACCACATTGAGACAATTCATTTTTAATTGACTCAGATGATTTTTTCTGTCACTTAAACTATCTTTTAATTCATCTATCACCACATGATACTATACACCTTTTCCTGCCTTTACCAGTTTGGTTTTGAATTGACTGGGTCTGCTGATACCTCTTGCACTCTTTAGAAATACCACCTTTGGGTAAATTTCCGCGTAATTTTCTTATGATTTCCTCATAAGTGTAGCCTTTTGCACGCAAAGTTAGTATTTTACATCGCTTTCTAGGTGACATGACAACTCTTTCCCCTCTGTTTGTCATCTTGCTTAAGTTGCACAGCTTTCTAATTTATCAAGGAATGGAAAAAGCCCCTGAGAAAGCCAGTGGCCAACTTGATGACACTCACACAACTGAATTGTAGTTCTATTATTAGCTGTGACACATGGAAATGAGAGATGACTCATACTAACGCCTTAATGGTTCCATGCTGTTCCATAATAGCACCTGACTGCCGCTTAGAACAATCGGTGTTATTGGTCCGTATTGAGTACAGGAGATCAATTTCTTTTCAGAAGTCATCGCTCTTTCCACGTTAATAAGTGAGTTCATGAAAAATTCTCATGAAGCAACCTGCCGTGTGGTTTGGCAGTTAATCACATGCGAGTCTGGAGAATTCCAGGCCGCTTGTGGTGCGGTGGTAGCATGTCCGGCGTGCAACTGGAAGACCTGGGTTTGATTCCCGGTGGCGGCGGTTAAGAATTTTTCCAGGACTTTCTTATTAACGTGGAAAGAGCGACGACTTCTGTTTGGTGTTCCTGATCTACGTCGAAAGTGTATGAATCAATTTCTTGTTACATAAGATAGCGTTTGATAGAGTAACAATTATTCGACACAATTTGGCTGCATGACATCTGCATTAAATTATCTTTCTAATGATATATAATTTTATGGAATTTTTCTATTAAAGATTGATGCTTTCAGCTATCAATCCTCAGAAATACAAATTTTCCTGAAGGTTTCCACAGTTTTGGTCCCTAGCGTACTTCTGATTGCGCCTGCTTTTTTTTTTTTTCATTAAAAATAGTTCTTACGGTAAGAGTAGCAAATAAAACATCATTTTCCAACGCAACAGAAAAGTATTTTCCAACAAGTAATAGAGAGAGAGAGCATGCACCTGCAATTTTATTTTTATTACTTCACTGAAAAACTTCGCTACTGCAATTAAAAAATAATACTTAACCGGGACCCGTCACGGATTCGGAGTAATGGGTTCCAAGAAACGGAAAGAATTAGTCTCGTGAGAATATAACCGATAGAAATTTGAAATTGGAATCGATTAGTTCCGCATGCTATTTGAGAGAGAAAACTCAGGCATGCTCACTAGATCACTCTGGTAAAGACCGGCACTATGACTGCTTACACACTGCTGTCCGTAATGTATTCACTGCGTCTCTAAGCTAATATTTATAAATCAATAGGATTTCTCGGTTAGGAGCGTTAAATGTGCAGCAAAGCAAATCATCATCATCATCATCATCATTGTCAACCATTATCAATCCACTGCTGGACGAAGGTCTCCCCAAGTTTCCTCCACAACGGTCTGTCTTGTGCCAGTCTCTTCCATGTCACTCCCGCATAGCAAAGCAAATATCGTGAAGTAAATACAGGTAGGACTCTGTTTACGTCACTTCAATTTACGCTCGCTTCACTTTTGCGTTTCTCACAGTTCATGATTAGATGGAGCGATTCTGCCCAACTTCCTGGACACAAATGGACCCCAACCTTGTAATAAAACTACAGTAGGACCTCCATATATCGAACTTCTGTATATCGAAATTCTGTATATATCGAAGTTTTGTGAATCTCCGTAATCAATTGCATAGAAAAACTGTTTCTATATATCGAAAAAAATTCTGTACAACGAATTTCTTTCAAATCAAACTGGGACTCCAGCCCTCCTAATGACGATGTTACAAGAAAAACAAGTGAGAAAAAATAGAACGGAGATGTCGCGAGAGGAAGAAGGAAAGGCCGCCCCCGGTGGCGCAGTGGTCTAAGGCAATGGCCTCTGATCATTCGTCCGAAAGGGGTCCGGGTTCGAATCCCGGTGAGGCATGGATGTTGTGTTTGTCTTACGGCACTGGCTCTCTCCCTTCCCTGGAACCAGTGACCCTAAATTAGGGACGGGCGACTGCTTATAGACCATTGAGTTGCTCACGGTGGTCGTTAAACCTCCGATAAAAAAAAAAAAAAAAAAAAAAAAGAAGGAAAGGGTGGTCAAGATCAGTGCAACGCCGACGGGTCGCCTAGAGAGGGGTATTGCCTCCACACACCCCTCACTCCTCTCCTCAAGTAACCTTCCTCCTCTGTAAAACTGGTGCAGTTGGTTTCAGTCTCTCTAGCAGAGGAGCCGCGGATGGCTTAGTGGTTAGTGTTTCAGATTATCGATGCTGGGTCCCCAGGTTCTAGCCTGTTCTGATCTTTCAGAGATGGCGTGATTTACTAACAATCGCTGAATATCCGCCGTGCATCGGACGAGCACGTTAAGTGACGGCCCCCAGGCTGGACCCACTGGTTAAATGGGTATCCTTTCCTATGTCCTCCCTGAAATTCTCTCACCCATCTATGTGCAATATCGTACTTGTACGGTGGCGCCATCTACTGTACTCTAATTTCACTACAAACTGTTCTGTCAAAAGTCGCTAGACTTGCTCTCATTCCTTCCGTTTCTGTGTCCTGCCCAAAAGGCGATCTCGCTGTAGGTGGCTGGGACCTAAACTCTACTCCCTGTGGACGGAAGTCCTACATGAAAATGACAATGCTCTGCTCTTACCTCAGTCTCTCTAGTCGACGGTGTGTGCTCGCGATGTCAAAAAGAAAACTGTGATGTGGAAAAGATGGAGTTGTTGAAGAACGTGGTCAGTGGAAAGCGCAGAAATGATATTGCGTTTATATTTGGTGTTTCTTCAAGTACAGTGTTGATAATTCTAAACAAGTTAGCAAAATCATGCAATGCATTGATTATGATACGCTTTCCAACATACCAGAAATCATTACTCAATTTATGAGGATAATGGCTGTGGAATAAATCTCGCTCCTGTGCTCTGATCTTTGACCCCATTTCGATTATATTAAACAGAATTGGTTCAGTGTACCTCCGGAACAACACGAAAATGTTTTGTCGTAATCGAAGCATCTTTACGTAAGTTATGACGCACAAGGACAATGGAATGAATCCCGCTGCTATGTCCAGACCTTTGACACCAGTTCATCCATTTCCAGTAGGGCTCGGCCCCGGGAGGTCCCCTAGCACATACTAAAATTTCATCGAAATCGAACCCTTTTTTTAAAGTTATTACGCATAAGGGCAACGGAATGGATCCCTCTCCAATGTCCTGACCTTTTACTCCATTTCACCCATTTTCAAATGGGTTCCGTCCCCAGTTGATCCCCTATCATATACTGACATTTCATCGAAATCGAAGCATTTTTACAAGTTATGTCACATAAGGGCAACGGAATGGATCCCGCTCCGATGTCCTGACATTTGACCCTATTTCACCCATTTTCAATAGGGTTCGTCCCCAGGTTATCCCCTATCATATACTGAAATTTCATCGAAATCGAACCATTTTTACAAGTTATGGCGCATAAGGGCAACGGAATGGATCCCGCTCCTATGTCGTTAGCTTTGACCCCAGTTCGCCCATTTTCAATAGGGTTCGTCCTTATGTGGTCCCTTACCACATACCAACATTTAACTGAAATCGAACCATATTTACGCAAGTAATGACGCATAAGGGCAATGGAATGAATCCCGTTCCTATGTAGTGACCTTTGACCCCATTAACCCCATTTTCAGTAGGGTTCGTCCTTATGTGGTTCTTTTACCACATACTAAAATTTCACTGAAATCGAACCATATTTACGCAAGTAATGACGCATAAGAACAATGGAATGAATCCCGTACCTATGTCATGACCTTTGACCCCATTAACCCCATTTTCAATAGAGTTTGTCCTTATGTGTTCCCTTACCACATACTAAAATTTCACTGAAATCGAACGATATTTACGCAAGTAATTACGCATAAGGGCAATGGAATGAATCCCGTTCCTATGTCGTGACCTTTGACCCCATTAACCCCATTTTCAATAGGGTTCGTCCCCAGGTGTTTCCCTACCACATACTAAAATTTCGTAGAAATCGAATGATTTTTACGCGAGTTATCGTACGGACGGACCGACGGACAAAACTGGAGCATATATACGCTTCTTCAACCTACGGTTGGAAAGCGTAAAAAACCGGGAGTTCGTTACGAAAATCTGACAGGAAACGTTCTAAAACGTGTCGTTTTGGAAAAGTGGACGACCTCTTATAAAAGCAAAGGCATTAGAGTTTGCCAGTCGTTTGGGGCAAGGGTATTTCCAAGCTAGTTCCAGTTGGTTGGATAAATTTAAGAAGTGACCTGGCTTAAAAGAAGATTGTTTCGGAGGAAGTGAAAGCGTGTGTGACAGTGACTGCGACCAATGGAAAAATACGGTTTTGAAGAAGATTTTACAAGAGCAATTAGAATAACATTAGAAAGATTTTAGAATAACAGTTTTAATGTCGACGAAACAGGACATTTCTTTAATTGTTTTCCAAACAAGACTGTTACTTTTAAAGACTGCGATTGTTACGGGGGTAAAGAGAGAATATCAGTTTTGGAGGACGCTAACATAAACAGCAAAGAAAAACAGAGATTATTGGTGATAGGAAAAAATAAACAAACAACCTGATTACGAAATATGTTTCTAAATACAGTACAATATACCACACAATACATATGTATAAAAAAGATAGTTTCCATATATCAATTTTTTTTTGTGGAACCATCGACTTCGATAACGGAGGTACGACTATATATTACTAAATGATTAAACTACGGCCTAAAATTTAAATAAGTGAACACAAAACAGAACATAAAATGAACTCAGAAAAAGCCAATATACTTTTTCTGGGCTCACGGGCTAAGAACTGTATGTGAACCGACAAAAATGCACTACTTTCTAGACAACAGGACTCCGAAAGGTTATTAGTAACAGTCAGAGTTGAGTGGTGGCTAGACAACATGATGCTGACCGTCACTGCTACTCTCCAAAAGAAACTGTCTGATTTGTTCTACTTCAATGTATGATTGGCGTCTGGTGTAAGCTTTGGCCTGACTGCATTCCGGTTTCGCAAGAGCACGACACTACCCTTACGTCAATAACAGAGAATGTGGCAGGGATAGCAAAAGAAATAGGACTAGATGATGTAGAAGTTGGTGACATCAATAAGCTCCTTGAGAGTCATGGTGAAAGGCTTTCAACGGAAGATTTGGAAGAGATACCTGAACAACTGCCCAAAGATAGAGGAAAGTAAAGCTGACTCTGCAGTGCCGGTCAGGACACTAACAGTGAAATCAATGCAAGAGATTATTGCTCTTCTTAATAAGGGATGTGAGATCTGAGATCCTTGAGAGTCATGGTGAAAAGCTTTCAACTGGAGATTTGGAAGAGCTACCTGAACAACTGTCCAAAGAAGACACAGAGGAAAGTAAAGCTGACTCTGCAGTGCCGGTCAGGACACTAACAGTGAAATCAATGCAAGAGACTATTGTTCTTATTAATAAGAGATATGAGATCTGAGCTCCTTGAGAGTCATGGTGAAAAGCTTTCAACTGGAGATTTGGAAGAGCTACCTGAACAACTGTCCAAAGAAGACACAGAGGAAAGTAAAGCTGACTCTGCAGTGCCGGTCAGGACACTAACAGTGAAATCAATGCAAGAGATTATTGCTCTTCTTAATAAGGGATGTGAGATCTGAGCTCCTTGAGAGTCATGGTGAAAAGCTTTCAATTGGAGATTTGGAAGAGCTACCTGAACAACTGTCCAAAGAAGACACAGAGGAAAGTAAAGCTGACTCTGCAGTGCCGGTCAGGACACTAACAGTGAAATCAATGCAAGAGACTATTGTTCTTATTAATAAGAGATATGAGATCTGAGCTCCTTGAGAGTCATGGTGAAAAGCTTTCAACTGGAGATTTGGAAGAGCTACCTGAACAACTGTTCAAAGAAGACACAGAGGAAAGTAAAGCTGACTCTGCAGTGCCGGTCAGGACAATAACAGTGAAATCAATGCAAGAGACTATTGTTCTTATTAATAAGAGATATGAGATCTGAGCTCCTTGAGAGTCATGGTGAAAAGCTTTCAACTGGAGATTTGGAAGAGCTACCTGAACAACTGTCCAAAGAAGACACAGAGGAAAGTAAAGCTGACTCTGCAGTGCCAGTCAGGACACTAACAGTGAAATCAATGCAAGAGATTATTGCTCTTCTTAATAAGGGATGTGAGATCTGAGCTCCTTGAGAGTCATGGTGAAAAGCTTTCAATTGGAGATTTGGAAGAGCTACCTGAACAACTGTCCAAAGAAGACACAGAGGAAAGTAAAGCTGACTCTGCAGTGCCGGTCAGGACACTAACAGTGAAATCAATGCAAGAGACTATTGTTCTTATTAATAAGAGATATGAGATCTGAGCTCCTTGAGAGTCATGGTGAAAAGCTTTCAACTGGAGATTTGGAAGAGCTACCTGAACAACTATCCAAAGAAGACACAGAGGAAAGTAAAGCTGACTCTGCAGTGCCGGTCAGGACACTAACAGTGAAATCAATGCAAGAGACTATTGTTCTTATTAATACGAGATATGAGATCTGAGCTCCTTGAGAGTCATGGTGAAAAGCTTTCAACTGGAGATTTGGAAGAGCTACCTGAACAACTGTCCAAAGAAGACACAGAGGAAAGTAAAGCTGACTCTGCAGTGCCAGTCAGGACACTAACAGTGAAATCAATGCAAGAGATTATTGCTCTTCTTAATAAGGGATGTGAGATCTGAGCTCCTTGAGAGTCATGGTGAAAAGCTTTCAACTGGAGATTTGGAAGAGCTACCTGAACAACTGTCCAAAGAAGACACAGAGGAAAGTAAAGCTGACTCTGCAGTGCCGGTCAGGACACTAACAGTGAAATCAATGCAAGAGATTATTGCTCTTCTTAATAAGGGATGTGAGATCTGAGCTCCTTGAGAGTCATGGTGAAAAGCTTTCAATTGGAGATTTGGAAGAGCTACCTGAACAACTGTCCAAAGAAGACACAGAGGAAAGTAAAGCTGACTCTGCAGTGCCGGTCAGGACACTAACAGTGAAATCAATGCAAGAGACTATTGTTCTTATTAATAAGAGATATGAGATCTGAGCTCCTTGAGAGTCATGGTGAAAAGCTTTCAACTGGAGATTTGGAAGAGCTACCTGAACAACTGTCCAAAGAAGACACAGAGGAAAGTAAAGCTGACTCTGCAGTGCCGGTCAGGACACTAACAGTGAAATCAATGCAAGAGACTATTGTTCTTATTAATAAGAGATATGAGATCTGAGCTCCTTGAGAGTCATGGTGAAAAGCTTTCAACTGGAGATTTGGAAGAGCTACCTGAACAACTGTCCAAAGAAGACACAGAGGAAAGTAAAGCTGACTCTGCAGTGCCGGTCAGGACACTAACAGTGAAATCAATGCAAGAGATTATTGCTCTTCTTAATAAGGGATGTGAGATCTGAGCTCCTTGAGAGTCATGGTGAAAAGCTTTCAACTGGAGATTTGGAAGAGCTACCTGAACAACTGTCCAAAGAAGACACAGAGGAAAGTAAAGCTGACTCTGCAGTGCCGGTCAGGACACTAACAGTGAAATCAATGCAAGAGATTATTGCTCTTCTTAATAAGGGATGTGAGATCTGAGCTCCTTGAGAGTCATGGTGAAAAGCTTTCAATTGGAGATTTGGAAGAGCTACCTGAACAACTGTCCAAAGAAGACACAGAGGAAAGTAAAGCTGACTCTGCAGTGCCGGTCAGGACACTAACAGTGAAATCAATGCAAGAGACTATTGTTCTTATTAATAAGAGATATGAGATCTGAGCTCCTTGAGAGTCATGGTGAAAAGCTTTCAACTGGAGATTTGGAAGAGCTACCTGAACAACTGTCCAAAGAAGACACAGAGGAAAGTAAAGCTGACTCTGCAGTGCCGGTCAGGACACTAACAGTGAAATCAATGCAAGAGACTATTGTTCTTATTAATAAGAGATATGAGATCTGAGCTCCTTGAGAGTCATGGTGAAAAGCTTTCAACTGGAGATTTGGAAGAGCTACCTGAACAACTGTCCAAAGAAGACACAGAGGAAAGTAAAGCTGACTCTGCAGTGCCGGTCAGGACACTAACAGTGAAATCAATGCAAGAGATTATTGCTCTTCTTAATAAGGGATGTGAGATCTGAGCTCCTTGAGAGTCATGGTGAAAAGCTTTCAACTGGAGATTTGGAAGAGCTACCTGAACAACTGTCCAAAGAAGACACAGAGGAAAGTAAAGCTGACTCTGCAGTGCCGGTCAGGACACTAACAGTGAAATCAATGCAAGAGATTATTGCTCTTCTTAATAAGGGATGTGAGATCTGAGCTCCTTGAGAGTCATGGTGAAAAGCTTTCAATTGGAGATTTGGAAGAGCTACCTGAACAACTGTCCAAAGAAGACACAGAGGAAAGTAAAGCTGACTCTGCAGTGCCGGTCAGGACACTAACAGTGAAATCAATGCAAGAGACTATTGTTCTTATTAATAAGAGATATGAGATCTGAGCTCCTTGAGAGTCATGGTGAAAAGCTTTCAACTGGAGATTTGGAAGAGCTACCTGAACAACTGTCCAAAGAAGACACAGAGGAAAGTAAAGCTGACTCTGCAGTGCCGGTCAGGACACTAACAGTGAAATCAATGCAAGAGACTATTGTTCTTATTAATAAGAGATATGAGATCTGAGCTCCTTGAGAGTCATGGTGAAAAGCTTTCAACTGGAGATTTGGAAGAGCTACCTGAACAACTGTCCAAAGAAGACACAGAGGAAAGTAAAGCTGACTCTGCAGTGCCGGTCAGGACACTAACAGTGAAATCAATGCAAGAGACTATTGTTCTTATTAATAAGAGATATGAGATCTGAGCTCCTTGAGAGTCATGGTGAAAAGCTTTCAACTGGAGATTTGGAAGAGCTACCTGAACAACTGTCCAAAGAAGACACAGAGGAAAGTAAAGCTGACTCTGCAGTGCCGGTCAGGACACTAACAGTGAAATCAATGCAAGAGACTATTGTTCTTATTAATAAGAGATATGAGATCTGAGCTCCTTGAGAGTCATGGTGAAAAGCTTTCAACTGGAGATTTGGAAGAGCTACCTGAACAACTGTCCAAAGAAGACACAGAGGAAAGTAAAGCTGACTCTGCAGTGCCGGTCAGGACACTAACAGTGAAATCAATGCAAGAGATTATTGCTCTTCTTAATAAGGGATGTGAGATCTGAGCTCCTTGAGAGTCATGGTGAAAAGCTTTCAACTGGAGATTTGGAAGAGCTACCTGAACAACTGTCCAAAGAAGACACAGAGGAAAGTAAAGCTGACTCTGCAGTGCCGGTCAGGACACTAACAGTGAAATCAATGCAAGAGATTATTGCTCTTCTTAATAAGGGATGTGAGATCTGAGCTCCTTGAGAGTCATGGTGAAAAACTTTCAATTGGAGATTTGGAAGAGCTACCTGAACAACTGTCCAAAGAAGACACAGAGGAAAGTAAAGCTGACTCTGCAGTGCCGGTCAGGACACTAACAGTGAAATCAATGCAAGAGACTATTGTTCTTATTAATAAGAGATATGAGATCTGAGCTCCTTGAGAGTCATGGTGAAAAGCTTTCAACTGGAGATTTGGAAGAGCTACCTGAACAACTGTCCAAAGAAGACACAGAGGAAAGTAAAGCTGACTCTGCAGTGCCGGTCAGGACACTAACAGTGAAATCAATGCAAGAGACTATTGTTCTTATTAATAAGAGATATGAGATCTGAGCTCCTTGAGAGTCATGGTGAAAAGCTTTCAACTGGAGATTTGGAAGAGCTACCTGAACAACTGTCCAAAGAAGACACAGAGGAAAGTAAAGCTGACTCTGCAGTGCCGGTCAGGACACTAACAGTGAAATCAATGCAAGAGGATATTGCTCTTGTTAATAACGGATGTTAGATCTTCTTTAGCCACGACCCCAACTTTCCCCTTCCAATGTAGGAAGCTGTTTCCGATGCAGGAAGAATTTTCCAAATTGGACTTTTAGAAGCAGAGTTGTTGGGTAAAACCTTGTTGACCTTTATGCCCCTAGCGAAAAATCTACGCATTACTTGAAAAAGAAACTGTGCATAGATTAGTCCTCGTTGTAAATGGCATCGAAAAGAAGAAATAATTTTTCAATCAGATATTTAGAAGCAGATACGAGTATATAGAATAAAATGCATTTTGAATTTGATATAATCTGCATTTTTGCCGTCTAGCGGCGAAGTTGCGCATCGAAAAAAAAAATGGAATTCAAGTGTCATCATTCCTACATTTCAAGCTTCCCAATGCAAACAGAATTTTTCAAATCGGACTAATAGTTGCAGAGATATGGTGTCCACATGCGGACAGACGGACAAACTGGTAACATCAGCACGATCTTTTTTACAAAAGACGTGCTAAAAAGCCTTCAACAAAATGTCTAACGTAATTGTTTATTGGCGCCCAGATGTCTTGTAGTCGAAAGCAGCTTTCACTAGCAAACAGAAACTTGAAGGCTTAACACGTTGATTAATTGAATAAGTACTTGAAAAGAGTTAGCAAACTCCTAACGTTGAGACTACAGGAACACAAAACAACGCCATAGATTAACAGAAATCTCAATGATGTAAAAGCATTTCTGAAATTCACGAACAATTTTTCGTGATTACTTTTGTGAATTAACGAAGCATATTCCTGATACAACCTTTTCTGTGAAACGAAGAAGCGAGGGGGAGAGAGAAAATGCCTTAATTTCACCGTTATTTCGTACGCCAAGAAAATTCTGAATCTTCAAAAACCTTTCCACAATTCCTCCCTTATCCGCAAGTAAGTTTTTCATGTTGCAAGTAATACTCATAGAGATGAAGGTTCTGTCACACAAAACATGATAACCAACTTGAACAATAACCACGTTCGACCAATTGATGAAATATTTGGGTAGCTAGTGGCACCTTTATGCGACGATGTTAAAATCCTCACTACTCACAGAGTTTGACCCTTTTTGCTAAAAGTCTATATCATCATCATTATGGAGGAATTTGATGTAACGATGACATACCATCTCCCCTTCCAAGTGTATGAACTACTCTAGTACAAATAATAATAACTATAGTGGGATCTTAATTTAAGTTACCCACTGTATCTACTCGTTTTGTCTCTCCGTTTTCTCAACAGTCTTTGTCAGCATGCGCTCTAATTATATTCTCACGTCTTCGAATCATATATACACTATATTGACAAAAGTCACATAACACCTAGAAGAGAAACACAACATAGCATTTATTGACGGCGTTGGTCCACCTTTGGCCTTAATGCATGCACGGACCCTTCGAGACATGCTTTCGACAAGGTTTTGGATCACAGCGATAGGTATGCGCTTCCATTCAGCACATAATGCTGTCGTTAACTGTTGCTTGGTAGTAAGGCCTTGGTTCCAAACTTCTTGTAATGCGCTCTAATTCATCCCATGGGTGCTCTATGGGATTAAGATCAGGGTTCTGTGCTAGCCAGTCCACACACGGTATGGAATTATCGTCAAACCACACCGTAACAGTCCCTGCTTTATGGCTTGGTGCATTATCCTACTGGTAACAACAAGGCTGGGTTCCATGGTATTGCCACAGATTTGGTAGGGCATAATTGTTCAGAAGATCGAGACAGACGTGCTGGTTAACAGGTTTCTCCACGATACCCAATGGGCCGGGACCATACCACGAAAAACACTCCTACACGAGTACACTGCCAACTCAAAACTTGACGGTAGGAACAAGACACTGTGGTAAACAGCGTTCCCCTGGCTGACTCTATACCCACACACGGCCATCAGACTAATGGATCGTGTATCTGGAATCATCAGTCCATAGCACCCGTTTCCATTGATCTACGGTCTGCGATAAGTGTTCTTTTCACCATGCTAAACGACGAGTAGCATTCAGAGTGTAGATGAAAGGCTTTTGAGCAGCAGTTTGACCACGGGAACCCACGGAGTGAAGTTCTCTGCAAATGGTACGTTTACGTACCGAGGTTCCAGCATTTTTACTCACCTGTACACTGAGGTCTTGTGCAGTACTCCGTCGATTAGTTGTAAGGACGCTCCTGAGGCTTCGACGTCCTCTATCACTGATTTTCTTAGGTCTGTCGGTACGTTTTGCTGCTTCAGGCACGCCATGTGTCTTCCATTTATTCAGTACATCCAAAACAGTTGACTTGGGTATGTTTAAACGCCTCTCGATTTCTCATATGGACAACCCACTAATATAACACCCAACAACCTTTCCTTTCTCAAAGTAAGTTCAGCGACATTTTCACTCAACCTCACAGTGCGATATGATCGCGGTCAGCTGCAGGCTTGTTTTTATACCGTTTGCAGCTGTACCACGCATCTTAACAACGCAGCGGATCCGTTCATTTGCTTTTGGAGGGGTGTCCGGTGACGTTTGTCAATATAGTATACGTTGCAAGTCGTTTGAACCTCAAGCCATTGTGTCCGTAACCTCATGAAGATCGCTAGTGTGATCGAAAGATCTCGCGTTTTAACTATAGTACGCTATTAAACTTGTCCTCCCGTATATTAACGGGAAAATTGCGCTCTCACGTTTCCTGTATCCGTATGACGGAAAATTTCCTGTATTAGAAACGATTCGTGGGAATGCATAAGATATGCCCAACTGTTAAAATTTCAATCGCCTATCAGAGGACGTGATTTTGATTCTGCAGATAGCCCAGATTTTGTCAATAGCAATTCGCATGATATTTTGGTAATGGAAGCACCGGATATTCCTTCCGTTCTCCCTCCCTCCTCCCATTTGATGCACCAGTTTTTATGTATTGTGTTACTGTAAGAAACCGTGTACTTAAGTTATTGTACAGGTGATTATACACTGGCGAAAAGTGAAAAAAGAACACCAAGAAGGAGACGTCTGATACCAAAGAAATTTATACAGCATAATAACGAAATACACAGGATAACGTGATCAAAACATTATAGCAAAATACAGCTGTATTTGCTGGTAAACTAATAAAATAACATTTCCATGTAACATGGTTAGTACGAGGTTGAACCGCCATGAACTGCGTCACACTGTGCAATTCTGGCATGGAGTCTGTCGTACAGATGTTGGATGTAAGTTTTGGGTATTGAGTTCCAAGCATCCTCAACCTGGACGCGTAAATCGGGGATGGTCGTGGTTGGCCGTGGAGACCGGGTAAGTCGTTGTCCCATAAAATCCCACACGTGCTCAATGGGGGACAAATCCGGTGAACGTGCAGGCCATGGAAGTTGCCTCACACCCTGAAGTGCATGTTGCGTTGCACGTGCCGTGTGTGGGCGTGCGTTATCTTGCGGGAAAACACCACGATGGACCGACCTTACAAATGGCACAACAACGGGCTGAATGATGTTGTTGATGTAGGAGGGGCTGTTTAACGTACCCGGTACAAACACTAGTTGTGTACGGGAGTGATAGCTGATCGCTCACCAGACCAGGTGTAGGCCCTGTGCGTCGCTGGCGGATGCAAGAAGGGTGGAGACGCTCCCCTGTGCGTCTGCGAACACGCATACGGCCATCGGAGGCTCCCAAGGAGAATCTGCTTTCATCGGTGAACACGACAGATCGCCATTGCGTTCTCCAGTGCAGATGTTGGAGACACCACTGCAGCCGTTGCTGACGGTGGGCTGGAGTCAGAGGTACACATGCCAGAGGCACGCGTGCACGCAGTCCTGCATCAAGTAGACGGTTGCGGATTGTTCGCACAGTCACCTCAGGTGCAACGGCAGCTCGGATTTGCGTCGCAGTGGATGTTCTGCTTGACAACGCCGCTCTTCTTATGCGTCGATCGGTCCGCTCATCAGTCCGTCTGTGACTCCCGGTTCCACGTCTTCTCGTGTGGGAATGTTCCTCGGACCATCTACGCCACCATCGTGCCACCACCGATACTTCCCGTCCAATTCGCTCCGCAATACGACGATACGACCACCCGGCCTCGCGGAGTTCGACTAGACGACCTCGCTCAAAGTCCGATAACTGCTAAAATCGTACACGTCTTCCATGTCCAGGCATTGTAGCTTCTTCAGGGTCTTCGCACGTGTCCGTACGCCGACGACTGATTACATTCACTTCGCCGTACTCCTTTAATACCACCAACGATAATTTGCATATTATGCCGTGATGTGGCGTAAGCGCTCACCGGTTGGTCCAGAAATTAACATCACACCTACGTAAACTCGACCCCATTAACATACGTAGATTTCATGATCGTCCGCCAATTCCTTCTTGGTGTTCTTTTTTCACTTTCCGCCAGTGTATGATGCCTATGTATCAGGCTGTGAACGGCATAAGACGAAAGCTGTGATAGCTGTCAAGAGTACATTTTACATTTAGGAGTCTTGTGAAAGAAAAAACAAAAAAAAACTAAAGCTTCTACATTATTCTCTGGTACAATCACATTTAAATTATTGGATTCTATCTTGGGGACAAACAACTAACTCTAACTTTAGGAAACTTCAGACATTCGAAATAAATATTAGGGGTATGCACACGTTTCCACCGTTTTAAGGAGAAAGGAGACAGGAGCAATCAAGAAACCAGTGCACATTTATTAAACGAAATATTGGCCGGTAACATCAATGACCTTTTGTCATTTTTCAGGCAACAAATGAATGCCCCTGTGATAGAAATATTCGGGTCTTGAGCTCAAGAACGCAGTTACGAAATCTTCCACCTCTGGAACTGTGGTGAACTGCTGTTGCATAGAGCGAAACAAATGTAAGTCTGAGGGTGCGATGTCCGGGGATTAAGAAGGGTGTGGCAAAACCTCCCAGTGTAACTGCTCAAAGGTTAATTTCGTGGTGGCACCGACATGTGGTCTTGGCATTGTCGTGTAACAGGATGACTGGGTGGCGTCCTTTACCTATCCATGGGCATTTTTGCTCGATTGCGGCTTTCAAGTTTCATCAACTGATCGCTATATCGTTGTGCAGTGATTGTTTCGCCCGGTTTAAACAGTTCAAAGTTCAGCACTCCGTGCATATCCTGCCACACACACACACACACACACACACACACACAACACCTTTTTCCTGTGAATATCCTGTTTCGCAGTGGATGTTGATGGCTAGCCTGTGTTGACCCAGGATTTCTTGCGTACTGGGTTATCGCAATTAGACCCATTTTTCATCGCCGGTGACAACCTTCCACAAGAAATTCTTCGCTTGAAACCACTTCAGCAATGACATGAAGATGCCCAATTGTTGACCAATATTACGCTCCGTTAAAGTATGCGGAAACCTACTTACCAATTTTCGGGATCTTTCCCAAGGCCTGTAGACGCCGTACCACCGTCGATTGAGCCACTTTCAAACGTTTCGCCAGTTGCGCGGTCGATCGTGTGGCATCCTCTTGCGACAGCGATTCCAGCTCCTCGTCTGCGAGTTACTGCGGTCTACCTGCACGTGGCTTGCCTTCCAAGCTTAGATCACCTTTCTTAAACCTGGCAAACCATTCTCGCCACGTCCGCTCACCCAAAATAGTTTCGCCATACGCCTGACATATTGAATCATATGCTTCACTCGCACCTTACCCCAAATTAAACATGAATAACAAACAGTGCCGCAAATGAAATTTATCGACTGCCATGCTTGGCTTCATGTTCGAACTTACAGCACTGGTCGCCGGCCGGTTAGACCCCTACAGCGCACACTAGCGGGGCTGCGGAAACTTTTGCATACCCCGCTGCACGATAACTCGCGTAAAAATTGCTCGATTTCAATGAGATTTTAGTATGGGGAAGGGGACCACCTGGGGACAAACCCTATTGAAAATGGGCGAAATAGGGTCAAAGGTCACGTCATAGGAGTGGGATCCATTCCATTGCCCTTATGCGTCATAACTTACGTAAAAATGCTTCAATTGCGACAAAACTTCATTATGTTGTTTCGGGGATGTACTGAATCGAGTCTGTTTAATACACTGCTGGACAATTGCTAAGGACGGATCATAAACGGCTATATATCGCATAAAAAAGTAAGTGTGGTTGGATGCCAAGTGAAATAAAATAATGTCAGAATGCCAGGACATTACAAGAAAGACAATTTATTGTGCTCTGAAATCCAGAAGGCTTTGGAACGTGTTCAAGGGACAAACAGGCCATTTTGTGCAGAATACGTAAACGTGAAAAAAATGCAATTACCGTCCGCAGGCGTTCCGGCGTCAGATGTCAATACGGGATATGGCCACCATGGAGGGGATGCAAGATTCCACACGTCGTGTCATGCTTTGCACAACATTATCAATCAGCTGTTGGGGTAATTTATCCCATTCCTCTGTCAGTGCACGGATGAGGGTGTCCTTGTTTATTGGAGGGCGTTGGCGACCAGCAAGACTCCTCCCCAAAGCATCCCACACATTTTCAAAGGGATTCAGATCTGGAGAACGTGCTGGCCATAAGAGGCGTTGAATATCCTCGCTCTCAAGACACTCCTGGATAGCGACTGTTCGATGACATGTTGCGTTGTCGTCCATGAAAATGAATCTATCACCGACAGCACCACGGAACATGCGAACATGAGGTAGCAGAACATCATTAATGTATCGTTGGCCAGTCATAGTCCCAGTTGGAAGCACATAGAGGGACGTACGGCCATTGATCATGATGCCAGCCCATACCATGATACTACATGTCGGATATCGGTCCCTTTCCTGTATGTTTGCTGGACAATATGCAGTACCACTATCACGCCAGATCAGTTGTCGTCGACAATCAGACGATAGACTGTATCTACTCTCATCTGAGAAGAGGACAGCAGACCAGTCGTTATCAGTCCAATTGCGATGTTGATGGCACCATTGCAAACGGGCGGTACGGTGACGTCTGGACAATGGGATGCACACAACAGGACGGCGGGCGTATAGTCCTCCTTCATGCAAACGTCTGGCGTCAGTTTTTCGGGAGATCCGCTTGCCAGTAGCAGTAATAAACTGATTTGCTACCTCACTAGCTGTGCTGCGCCGGTGTCTTTTTGTTGATAGCACTATGTACCGATCTTCTGTAGGTGTCGTACTGCGAACACGACCTCCATCGTGACGTTTGCTACACTCTCCATTTGTTTGAAATGATTTCCAAAGCTTTGAAACAACACTGTGGCTGACGTCGAACTCCCTGGCAACATCTGTTAATTTTCGTCCTTCTTCAATCTTGCCAATAATACGGCCACGCGTAAAATCATCTAGGTGATGTCGGGAAGACATACTGAAAATTGCAAGTTCGTCAAGTGATCCTTTCCCTTTCAACTTTGCGTTTGAACAACAACGGTCAATACGCGTCAAATCTTTTATATCTCTTATCAGCGCTATGACGTCACGAACAAGTTCGGCAATCCAAAATTTGCATACGCATAACACGTCTTACTGTTACCCGCACTTATGCTAATTTCCACATTTCCCTGCCATTCATTTTATGGTTGCTATTGTCATCCGTCCTTAGCAATTGTCCGGCAGTGTATAATCGAAATGGGTTCAAAGTTCAGGGCACATGAGCGAGATTTATTGCCATTATTCTCATAACTTGAGTAATGATTTCTGGTATGTTGGAAATCGTATCATAATCAATGCATTGCATGATTTTACCAACTTGTTTTTTTTTTTTTTATTGGAGGTTTAACGACCACCGTGAGCAACTCAATGGGCTACGAGCAGTCGTCCGTCCCTAATTTAAGGCCACTGGCTCCAGGGAAGGGAGAGAGCCAGCACCGTAAGACAAACACAACATCCATCTCACCGGGATTCGAGCCCGGACCCATCTCAGACGAATGATCAGAAGCCATTGCTTAGACCACTGCGCGACCGGTGCGGCCTGTCGACACTTCACTTGATACAGCTGTAAAGGGGCAACAGCTTCATTTGGCTTGCTGCGATATTTTTCTGCTCTGTTCACATCCCTGCTGCACACACACACGCTTTTCTTTTGAAGAAGTGCAAAGCTGAAAAAGTCCGAGTCATGAGTGGGTCACAAGTGCTTTTCTCGATGATGATGCGCGCGCACGCAGTTCTTTCAGGAAACGTGGGAAAGTTTTTTTTTTTCTTATGTATGAGTTTCTTGCTATTTTGATGTTACACGCACGGCGTCCTCTAACAGCTCCCACTCATCAGTGGAACAAGGAACGGGAATCAGTTCATGGTAGAATTCCCATGGATGCTCTATGGGATTCAAAGGCTGCTGTGTTACGTGGCTTAGGTAAAGCATCAACAATCGTCTTTTTACTTTTACAGTTCAATGGTTGACGGATGGTGACTCAAGTGTTTCTCTGGATGATGCGCGCTCACGCAGTTCTTTCTGGAACTATGAGAACAATGGTGAATCCAGCCGGGGGGTGGGGGGCGACTGGGGTGATCACCTCCCCCTAAATCCTAACGAAGTTTTCGCCTTCAAAGTAGCAAAGATCGTAAATGTGCATATTTTGTTTTTCAGTTTTTTGTAAAAAAATATTTAACAATTAAACTTACTACGCAATTGGATTTAAAATACGTATTGCATTGATTTGGCATCAGTGAAAAAAGAAAGAGAAAGGAATAGAATAGAGAGGGTTTACTTGATCGAAAGATCACTTGACCGAAAATCACTTGATCGAAAGGTACATTTCACCGAAGAGTCACTTTACCGAAAAGTTCATTTCACCGAAAGGTCACTTCACCTAAAAGTACATTTCATGGAAAGGACATTTCACCGAATGGTCAGTTTATCGAAAACTTAGAATTTTGTTGTTAGAGATCTGTTGCAGTGTGGTGCGGGTTTTTGAAAAACTGGCCACCTGAACATTATTGGATTGTATAAAAAATGCACTTTTATTTTCTATGAAACACCTCTCCATGAGTAGGTTTAGGGCCAATTTTGAGGCCTAGGGCCCTAAAATTGATTCTTTTTGCCTGAATAAATATGCAACATTACTAACTTGAGTTTTTATGTAAACCTTAAGAACATGAACACGCACCATTAAAATCTGATAACTAGGCCTAAGCCTAGGGCCCTAAAATTGATTTATTTTGCCTGAATAAATATGCAACATTACTAACTTGAGTTTTTATGTAAACCTTAAGAACATGAACACGCACCATTAAAATCTGATAACAAGGCCTAAGCCTAGGGCCCTAAAATTGATTTATTTTGCCTGAATAAATATGCAACATTACTAACTTGAGTTTTTATGTAAACCTTAAGAACATGAACACGCACCATTAAAATCTGATAACAAGGCCTAAGCCTAGGGCCCTAAAATTGATTTATTTTGCCTGAATAAATATGCAACATTACTAACTTGAGTTTTTATGTAAACCTTAAGAACATGAACACGCACCATTAAAATCTGATAACAAGGCCTAAGCCTAGGGCCCTAAAATTGATTTATTTTGCCTGAATAAATATGCAACATTACTAACTTGAGTTTTTATGTAAACCTTAAGAACATGAACACGCACCATTAAAATCTGATAACAAGGCCTAAGCCTAGGGCCCTAAAATTGATTTATTTTGCCTGAATAAATATGCAACATTACTAACTTGAGTTTTTATGTAAACCTTAAGAACATGAACACGCACCATTAAAATCTGATAACAAAGCCTAAGCCTAGGGCCCTAAAATTGATTTATTTTGCCCGAATAAATATGCAACATTACTAACTTGAGTTTTTATGTAAACCTTAAGAACATGAACACGCACCATTAAAATCTGATAACAAGGCCTAAGCCTAGGGCCCTAAAATTGATTTATTTTGCCTGAATAAATATGCAACATTACTAACTTGAGTTTTTATGTAAACCTTAAGAACATGAACACGCACCATTAAAATCTGATAACAAGGCCTAAGCCTAGGGCCCTAAAATTGATTTATTTTGCCTGAATAAATATGCAACATTACTAACTTGAGTTTTTATGTAAACCTTAAGAACATGAACACGCACCATTAAAATCTGATAACAAGGCCTAAGCCTAGGGCCCTAAAATTGATTTATTTTGCCTGAATAAATATGCAACATTACTAACTTGAGTTTTTATGTAAACCTTAAGAACATGAACACGCACCATTAAAATCTGATAACAAGGCCTAAGCCTAGGGCCCTAAAATTGATTTATTTTGCCTGAATAAATATGCAACATTACTAACTTGAGTTTTTATGTAAACCTTAAGAACATGAACACGCACCATTAAAATCTGATAACAAGGCCTAAGCCTAGGGCCCTAAAATTGATTTATTTTGCCTGAATAAATATGCAACATTACTAACTTGAGTTTTTATGTAAACCTTAAGAACATGAACACGCACCATTAAAATCTGATAACAAAGCCTAAGCCTAGGGCCCTAAAATTGATTTATTTTGCCTGAATAAATATGCAACATTACTAACTTGAGTTTTTATGTAAACCTTAAGAACATGAACACGCACCATTAAAATCTGATAACAAGGCCTAAGCCTAGGGCCCTAAAATTGATTTATTTTGCCTGAATAAATATGCAACATTACTAACTTGAGTTTTTATGTAAACCTTAAGAACATGAACACGCACCATTAAAATCTGATAACAAAGCCTAAGCCTAGGGCCCTAAAATTGATTTATTTTGCCCGAATAAATATGCAACATTACTAACTTGAGTTTTTATGTAAACCTTAAGAACATGAACACGCACCATTAAAATCTGATAACAAGGCCTAAGCCTAGGGCCCTAAAATTGATTTATTTTGCCTGAATAAATATGCAACATTACTAACTTGAGTTTTTATGTAAACCTTAAGAACATGAACACGCACCATTAAAATCTGATAACAAGGCCTAAGCCTAGGGCCCTAAAATTGATTTATTTTGCCTGAATAAATATGCAACATTACTAACTTGAGTTTTTATGTAAACCTTAAGAACATGAACACGCACCATTAAAATCTGATAACAAGGCCTAAGCCTAGGGCCCTAAAATTGATTTATTTTGCCTGAATAAATATGCAACATTACTAACTTGAGTTTTTATGTAAACCTTAAGAACATGAACACGCACCATTAAAATCTGATAACAAGGCCTAAGCCTAGGGCCCTAAAATTGATTTATTTTGCCTGAATAAATATGCAACATTACTAACTTGAGTTTTTATGTAAACCTTAAGAACATGAACACGCACCATTAAAATCTGATAACAAGGCCTAAGCCTAGGGCCCTAAAATTGATTTATTTTGCCTGAATAAATATGCAACATTACTAACTTGAGTTTTTATGTAAACCTTAAGAACATGAACACGCACCATTAAAATCTGATAACAAAGCCTAAGCCTAGGGCCCTAAAATTGATTTATTTTGCCTGAATAAATATGCAACATTACTAACTTGAGTTTTTATGTAAACCTTAAGAACATGAACACGCACCATTAAAATCTGATAACAAGGCCTAAGCCTAGGGCCCTAAAATTGATTTATTTTGCCTGAATAAATATGCAACATTACTAACTTGAGTTTTTATGTAAACCTTAAGAACATGAACACGCACCATTAAAATCTGATAACAAGGCCTAAGCCTAGGGCCCTAAAATTGATTTATTTTGCCTGAATAAATATGCAACATTACTAACTTGAGTTTTTATGTAAACCTTAAGAACATGAACACGCACCATTAAAATCTGATAACAAGGCCTAAGCCTAGGGCCCTAAAATTGATTTATTTTGCCTGAATAAATATGCAACATTACTAACTTGAGTATGTATGTAAACATGAGTAAGCACGATTAAAATTTGCTAAAAAAAAGCCTTAGCTGAGACAGAGAGACCTCGGCTTAGGCCTTTAATTATTTTTGTCTTAAGACTAAATCTTTGCGTTCTTTGCGATGCGGAGAAATCAAAAGTGCTATTTGAGTTTGATCCCCAAACGTTTCTTTGTGGTATGTCTTCCAAACTGGCACCATGCTTCAACAGATCCTGTATTTAAATCCAAAGTTTCCGATAAATTGACCTTTCGGTGATATGTACATTTCGATCAAGTGATCCTTCGGTGAAATGAACTTCGCGCAAATGAACCAGACCCGAACACACACAGAGAGAGAGAGAGAGAGAGAGAGAGAGAGAGAGAGAGAGAGAGAGAGGGTAAAAAGCATGGCGGTATTCTTTGTTAGCTATTTGCTATTGTCATTATGTCTAGCGTCTGCCACATTTCGAAACAGTCTATGATAAATTGAAAACAAACCTGAATCCAAATCCAAACCTATACTCATTTTTCTCGTGAAAGTTAATATTTCTCCTGAATTGTAATTACGATAGTAGTCTATTCTAAACTGCCTACCAGCAAGTAACTGGACACCCCTGCAATCGACTATATCTGCGGTCCTGATACACGTCACGGCCGCCGCCGTTAAATATCGTGTGGGAAACAACAACGCAACCAGTCGCACGCATGATGCCACGCAGTTCGGAGCTCTCCGATTTCGATAAAGGTGTAATCGTCGGGTATCACAGAAATGGCAGATCCATACGTGACATATCCAGCGAGATTTTTTTTTTTTTTTTGATTGGAGGTTTAACGACCACCGTGAGCAACTCAATGGGCTATAAGCAGTCGCTCCAGCGAGATGAAGCACCCAAAATCGACAGTGGCCTACGTGATTGGAAAGTGGAAGATGAGAGGTGACTGTCGGAATGTGCCCCGACCCGGCAGACCTACAAAACTGGAAGTTAGAGACCGACGGGTGTTGGTCAGAAAAATTCCGAAGAACTGCACCAAACCGATGGGCCACATCCGCGAGGAGTTTCAACAGGCATCCGGGAGTGTTCTTTCGATGAATACCATCCGTAAAGAAGCCCATCTGCTCGGTTATCATGGACGTGCTGCCGCCCACAAGCCTTTGATCACCAAGTCCAATAGCGCTGCTCGGCTAACGTGGTGCAAAGAACGTCGACAGTAGACCGTTGAACAGTGGAAACAGGTTCTCTGGAGCGACGAATCAAGGTTCACCCTCTACCGTTCGGATGGCAGGGTCTGGGTTTGGCGTCTGCCTGGAGAACGCCTCCTGCCGGAATGTATTGTGCCAACTGTGAAGTTCGGAGGCGGTGGAATTATGCTATGGGGGTGTTTCTCCTGGTATGGCACGGAACCCTTGGTCGCAATTCCTGGTAGACTCAACGCCGAGACCTACTGCCCCATTTTGGATGACCATGCGCTTCCTGCGTTGTGGCAGTTTTACGGGATGGACCCATGCTACTTTTAAGGTGACAATGCCACCTGTCATGTTGCGAGGTCCACCATGGCTTGGTATGGTGCAATGGGGTTAATCGAATGAACTGGCCTGCGCAGAGCCCAGACTTTAACTCTATCGAGCACCTCTGGGACGAGTTGGAGCGTCGACTTAAGGGGTGCCCCCACCGTCCGAAATCGGTGAAGGAACTGACCTGTCTTCTCCAAGCCGAATGGAAAAGATACCGCTAGCCGTCGTACAATGCCTGGTTGAGAGTATGGCCCGGAGGGTCGCAGCTGTAATCGCCGCTCGTGGAGGCTCCACCAACTATTGAAAGTGAATAAACTTCGTTTTCCTTTGCTATCACAGGTGTCCAATTACTTGTTGGTAGATAGTGTATAATAAAAACGGAAACTTTCTATTAGCTTTTTGGTGCTATGAAATTTTCACAGCAAAAGGTTAATAATATTGTAAAAATTCCAAGCTGTTTAAATTTGGTAATCGTTGAATATTAGGAGGCACTGTCTACTTGGTTCCACATTAGGTGCTCATTTAGAGGAAGTTGTCAGTTCTTCGAACGAGATTAGGGGAACTTTGTTTATCAAAAGAAAAACTAAGTTCTCTTCATCTCATTTTTGTACGAGTGTGATTGTAACACACACTCAGTACGCCCGTGTGTCTACCGTCCTCCATTGGGGTTTTCATTCATGTACGTAATGTAACTGATATCAGAATTGCTTTCTTTTTCCTTTTGCGTTAATTCCCAACGAACGTAGAGTTTTCTTAATTCATCACCAATGAAAAGAAGTCGAAAATGATTCTTTTTGTAGCCGTCGGGCACAGTAAAGACAAAAGGGGAGGGGAGCAAAATTCCAGTTACCGTGTTTTATTATTTAGCGATTTTATCACTAAACCTTGTGTCCATTATGTTTTGGCTGAAATGAGGCGTGTATTTACCTAATGTATGAGAATATATCAGATGGAGACCACTGAAATTGTCTTTTTATTAAATTAACCAACTTTGAATATAAGGGCTTGGGGCTTTATTTTGAAAGATTTCATTCAGACGTAGTCTGTGGCGATTTCAAAGAAGCATAAAGTCCATTTCTTCGGGAAACGCGCAATCGATCGCACTGAAACATTTGTGATTTTTCAGCTATTGCTTGCTCTCGTTCAGGTATTTAACATTCCTGGAGCAAGTGAAAGTGTTTTAAAGACCTTCCAAAGGAACGCCAGGTAGGAACGGCACCGCCAGTATGTATAATGTATATCTAAAAAACCCTTCCATAATGTCTTCTCCCTCCCCATTCTATACCAGACCCCTCCCCCTCCCCCTCCCCCATAGAGTAAATAAACTTCTGGGGCCTCCCTTGTGTGAGAACGTTTTTTTTTTTTTTGGTTTTTTTTAGTTTCTTGCAATTTAGATAATACAAGCGCGGCGTCCTCTAACAAAAAATACACCGGCGGAAAGTGAAAAAAGAACACCAAGAAGGAGAAGTCTGATACCAACGAAATTTATACACCATTATGGCAAAATACAGCTGTATTTGCTGGTAAACTGAAAAATAACATTTCCATGTAACATGGTTAGTACGAGGTTGAACCGCCATGAACTGCGTCACACTGTGCAATTCTGGCATGGAGTCTGTCGTACAGATGTTGGATGTAAGTTTGGGGTATTGAGTTCCAAGCATCCTCAACCTGGACGCGTAAATCGGGGATGGTCGTGGCTGGCCGTGGAGACCGGGTAAGTCGTTGTCCCATAAAATCCCACACGTGCTCAATGGGGGACAAATCCGGTAAACGTGCAGGCCATGGAAGTTGTCTCACACCCTGAAGTGCATGTTGCGTTGCACGTGCCGTGTGTGGGCGTGCGTTATCTTGCTGGAAATCACCACGATGGACCGACCTTACAAATGGCACAACAACGGGCTGAATGATGTTGTTGATGTAGGACGGGCTGTTTAACGTACCCGGTACAAACACTAGTTGTGTACGGGAGCGATAGCAGATCGCTCCCCACACCAGGAGACCAGGTGTAGTACGCGTGTTTCGCTGGCGGACGCAAGAAGGGTGGAGACGCTCCACTGTGCGTCTGCGAACACGCATACACGGCCATCCGAGGCTCTCAAGCAGAATCTGCTTTCATCGCTGAACACGACAGATCGCCATTGCGTTTTCCAGTGCAGACGTTGGCGACACCACTGCAGCCGTTGCTGACGGTGGGCTGGAGTCAGAGGTACACATGCCAGAGGCACACGTGCACGTAGTCCTGCATCCAGTAGACGGTTGCGGATTGTTCGCACAGTCACCTCAGATGCAACTGCAGCTCGGATTTGCGTCGCAGTGAATGTTCTGCTTGACAACGCCGCTCTTCTTATGCGTCGATCGGTCCGCTCATCAGTCCGTCTGTGACTCCCGGCTCCACGTCTTCTCGTGTGGGAATGTTCCTCGGACCATCTACGCCACCATCGTACCACCACCGATACTTCCCGCCCAATTCGTTCCGCAATACGACAATACGACCACCCGGCCTCGCGGAGTCCGACTAGACGACCTCGCTCAAAGTCCGATAATTGCTGAGATCGTACACGTCTTCCATGTCCAGGCATTGCAGCTTCTGCAGGGTCTTCGCACGTGTCCGTACGCCGACGACTGATTACATTTACTTCGCCGTACTCCATAAATACCACCGACGTATATTTGCATATTATGCCGTGCTGTGGCGTAAACGCTCACCGTTTGGTCCCGAAATTAGCATCACACCTACGTAAGCTCGACGCCATTAACATATGTGAATTCCATGATCGTCCGCCAATTCCTTCTTGGTGTTCTTTTTTCACTTTCCGCCAGTGTAGTAAAGTATTTTCAAGAGGACATTCTGTCTTTCTCGTGTAGTTTATGCAGTAAAAGCTTGACGAGACAGATTGAGCTTTTGCAATAACATTTTATAATAACTACAGTTCTGTACTGGAATTCCAAGGACAATCTATTTTTTCTTTTTTTTTTTTTTATTGGAGGTTTAACGACCACCGTGAGCAACTCAATGGCCTATAAGCAGTCGCCCGTCCCTAATTTAGGGTCACTGGTTCCAGGGAAGGGAGAGAGCCAGTGCCATAAGACAAACACAATATCCATGCCTGACCGGGATTCGAACCAGGACCCCTTACGGACGAATGATCAGAGGCCAGCGCCTTAGACCACTGCGCCACCAGGGCGGCACCGCCCGTTTGCAATGGTGCCATCAACATCGCAATTGGACTGATAACGACTGGTCTGCTGTCCTCTTCTCAGATGAGAGTAGATACAGTCTATCGTCTGATTGTCGTCGACAACTGATTTGGCGTGATAGTGGTATTGCATATTGTCCAGCAAACATACAGGAAAGGGACCGATATCCGACATGTAGTGTCATGGTATGGGCTGGCATCATGATCAATGGCCGTACGTCCCTCTGTGTGCTTCTAACTGGGACTATGACTGGCCAACGATACATTAATGATGTTCTGCTACCTCATGTTCGCATGTTCCGTGGTGCTGTCGGTGATAGATTCATTTTCATGGACGACAACGCAACATGTCATCGAACAGTCACTGTCCAGGAGTGTCTTGAGAGCGAGGATATTCAACGTCTCGTATGGCCAGCACGTTCTCCAGATCTGAATCCCATTGAAAATGTGTGGGATGCTTTGGGGAGGTCGCCAATGCCCTCCAATAAACAAGGACACCCTCATCCGTGCACTGACAGAGGAATGGGATAAATTACCCCAACAGCTGCTTGATAATGTTGTGCAAAGCATGACACGACGTGTGGAATCTTGCATCGCCCTCCATGGTGGCCATATCCCGTATTGACATCTTACGCCGGAACGCCTGCGGACGGTAATTGCATTTTTTTCACGTTTACGTAATCTGCACAAAATGGCCTGTTTGTCCCTTGAACACGTTCCAAAGCCTTCTGGATTTCAGAGCACAATAAATTGTCTTTCTTGTAATGTCCTGGCATTCTGACATTATTTTATTTCACTTGGCATCCAACCACACTTACTTTTTTATGCGCTATATAGCCGTTTATGATCCGTCCTTAGCAATTGTCCAGCAGTCTATAACAACAATTTCATACGTGTCCATTCAGACTTAGAGATGCCGTAGTTTAAGGACCCATTCTGATATTTTTCAGGAAAATAGTTGTCTTAAACTATACCACATACATGGTCGTATCAGAATTATATGGCCACCCCCGGAATCATAGTGTACTCGCCCAGGCGCGTCATAGAGGGCACGTGACAAGGTCGAACACACGGAGATAGCGTCAGGCTAGAACAGATCAGTCATAGTGCGTGACGTGAGCAGAATGGGCAGGGGTAGTGATTTGATGGACGTTTAAAAAGGAATGATCGCCGTCCCGGTGTTGCAGTGGTCTAAGCGAATGCCTGTGATTATTCTTCCGAAAGGGGTTCCTGTTTGAATCCCAGTTGAGGCATGGATGTTGTTTGTCTTACGGCGCTGGGTCTCTCCCTACCCTGGATCCAGTTGCCCTAAATTAGGGACAGGCGACTGGTTATAGCCCACCGAATTGCTCATGGTGGTCGTTAAAGCTCCCAAAAAAAAAAAAAAAAGGAATGATAATCTGCTACCGTGCCAATGGTGGAAGCATCTCAGAAACAGCAGACTTCGTGGGCTGTTCGCGAGAGGCTGTCGTAAGGGTGTGCTGGCACACAGAGTACCTTCTGACGTCCTAACTAAGGAGCCCCAGAGGAGAACGTCGCCTCCGTCGACTGGTACAGGGCAATCGATGCGCAGTAGTGCAGATATTAACCACGCAAATGGACGCTGGGGCATCTAGGTACGTGCATCCGATAACAGTAAAGCGAACCCTGCTACGCATAGGTCTCCGGAGTTGACGCTGCGTCAAGGCGCCCATGTTAACCCAGGTCCATCGCCAACGACGCCTGCACTCCGCATGATACTATCGTCATTGAAGAGTGAAAAAGGTTGCCTTCTCCGACGAATCGAGGTTTTTTACTCCACAGAAGTGACGGACGGTGGGGGATACGGCGTCAGACACATGAGAACCTACACCCGGATACGCTTGTCTGTCAAGTACAAGCCAACGGTGGAAGTGTGCATGCCTGGGGGATGTTTTCTTGGTATGACCTGGGACCTCTGCCACCACTGGATGGGTCCCTGAGCGGCAATGGCTACCTGTCCATCCCTTCATATTGGACGTTTACCCTGGTGGGATGGTGTCTACCAAGAAGACAATGCGCCTTGTCACGTCGCTAAGGGGTGAGTGACTGGTTCCAGGAACACGACAGCGATGTCTCCGTTCTCCCTTGGCCGGCGAAACCGGCCGAGCTGAATCCCATAGAGCACTTGAGAGACTATTTGGATCAACAGGTTCGTCGTGCCGACCCACTACCACGCCATCTCCTGGACCTCCGTGCTTTGCTGCAGTTCGAATGCATACGTGTGCTACGGGCAACCTTCTAGGGCCTCATTGCGTCCATACCACGACGTCCTGCCGCTGTCCTCCGGACCAAAGCTGTTTATTCCCATTATTTGGTAAGTGGTCATATTATTCTGATACGATGATGTCCATATCTTAAGCTAAGAAAATCTGGATTATCGAACTCTTGATTCTAAGTTCACGAGTTGTAGGGTTTTATTTAAGTTTAACAAGTTAGTAAAATCATGCAATGCATTGATTATGATACGCTTTCCAACATACCAGGAATCATTACTCAAGTTATGAAGATAATGGCTGCGGAATAAATCTCGCTCCTGTAATCTGACCCCATTTCGATTATATTCAACACAACAGGTTCAGTGTACCTCCGGAACAACATGGGGAAGTTTTGTCGCAATCGAAGCATTTTTACGGAAGTTCTGACGCATAAGGGCAATGGAATGGATCCCGCTCCTATGTCCTGACTTTTACTCCATTTCTCCCATTTTCAATAGAGTTCATTCCCAGGTGGTCCCCTACCGAATACTAAAATTTCATCGAAATTGAACTATTTTTACGCGAGTTATCGTGCGGACAGACGGACAAAGCTGGAGCATGTACGCTTCTTCAACCTAAGGCTGGAAAGCGTAAAAAACACTTTAAAATTACAGAGCTATTTGATCCCAGTTACTGGGTGAGATAAATTTCACGCAGTAACTGGCATCAAAAGTTAATTCGTATTAACTGGCATCAAAGTTAATTGCAGTAACTGGGATCAAAGTTAATTTGAACGTTTTAAATAACGTTCAAATTAACTTCAGAGGAAAATGTACATCTTCATCTCTTCTTAAACACCAATGCACAATTCTTTCATGTACAACTGCGACTGACACTAGAAAGTAGTTTTTTACTGTAGGGTAGTGAGAACTTCGCGAAACATAATGAAGCGATCTCCCAGGAACATCTTAAATGATACACAAAATGTCATTAATCATTTGCTGAAGGATCGGAGCAGGAAATATTAAAAAAATGTCGGCGAGTAAGAAATAATGTGGTGACCCAATCAATACGATCATAATCTTTTAGCTGAACAGCCATAACTCTAGTAATGATATCGGATTATGTTCGTGGATTTCTTCAAGAATGTAGATGCCTCCTCAGAAGCATTTCAACGAGACATACGAGATTACCACCAAGATTAAAAGCTTCAATGGAGCTTCCAAACTTCTTCGAAAGAAAGTCTGAGTTACACTCCTCTCTCTCTCTCTCTCGTACAAGAACAGTTTCTTCCTGCCAACTGTACTCTTAGAATAAAATATATAGTTCCACTGATGGAGGAATAAGAAAACAAGCTCTTAATATACACTCATTGTCAAAAAAAAAATAGTTGCACCCAGAAAGAAGCAACTGACAAGAATGAAACTTGGTGGAGTAGGTTTGACATCGTGAGATATGCAAATGATTAAAGCATCACGCTCGGCCACGCATGTGACGCCAGCAATGAGAGGTCGTAGTTCTGTGCCTGACCGGCTATATAAGGTTGTCCCGTTGCGCGAGCTTGGCATTTTGACTTGTGCTGTTGTGTTGGTTGCATCCTTTGCTAGTGAATTATGCATCGGAGAAAAGTTCGGATGCAATTCGAGCAGTTGTATGAGTTCGAGAGCGGCCGCATCATCGGGTTCCGGGATTGTCCTACCACCGTATTGCCCATCATACCGGTCGTGTAGATATCCCCATAGTACGATGTTGGCGGCAGTGGATAGAACAAGGCACGCAGCAGCGACAGGAACTGTCTGAGAGAACTAAACGAACCACGGGGAGAGAGGATCGACGGGTTGTCCGACATGAACGGAGTGACCCAACAGCCACGATTGCGGATATTCAGCGAGCAGTGGTGCCCTCTTGCATCGTTCGATTAGTGCCAGCACCACTGGCAGACGGCTGTATGACGTTGGACTACACGCACGCAGACCGCTACAACGACGGTCCTTAACACCATTGCATCGTCGCCAAAGATTGTCAAGGAGTCACTCAAAATGGCAGCGGGTGATCTTCACTGACGAGTCCCTCTTTTGTCTTGGCGTAAACGACCACCGAATCCATGTGTGGAGGCACCGCGGTCAGCGCCAAGATGAACGGTTAGTTGTCGAGCGTCACACGTCCAGTATGCCTGGTGTCATGGTTTGGGGTTCAACTGCCTACGACACCAGATCACCTTTGTTGTTCATTACAGGCACGTTACGATAATGAGGTCCTGTAACCAGTGGTCCTATCTCTTCTGAACGCTCACTCCGGTGGGATTTTCGAACAGGACAACGTTCGTCCTCATACTGCTGCTGTTTCGAGAGCTTGCCTTCAAGGCACGGACACTCTGCCATGGCCAGCCGCATCGCCAGACTTATCGTCGATTGAAAATGTGTGGTATGCTATTGGACGCGTTATCCACACTCGACCCCTACCGAACAATCTGCAGAACTGCGTGAGAAGATTCAAGCTGCATGGCTTAACGCAGGACACCGTTAGGAAGGTGCACAACTCCATGCCGAGACGTCTGGATTGATGTGTCAGCAAATATGGCGGCCCGATGTCATAATGAGTGGCACCACTTATTTGCATGTACACTATCTACCAACAAGTAATTGGACACCTGTGATAGCAACGGAAAACGAAGTTTATTCAACTTCAATAGTTGGTGGAGCCTCCACGAACGGCGATTACAGCTGCGACCCTCCGGGGCATACTCTCAACCAGGCGTTGTACGACGGCTAGCGGTATTTTCTTCCACTCGTCTTGGAGAAGACAGGTCAGTTCCTTCACCGATTTCGGACGGTGGGGGCACCCCTAAAGTTGACGCTCCAACTCGTCCTACAGGTGCTCGATAGGGTTAAGGTCCGGGCTCTGCGCAGGCCAGTCCATTCGATTAACCCCATTGTCACCCTGCCAAGCCATGGTGGACCTCGCAACATGACAGGTGGCATTGTCATCCTGAAAGTAACATGGGTCCACCCCTTATAACTGCCACAACTTAGGAAGCGCATGGTCATCTAAAATGGTGCGGTAGGTCTCGGCGTTGAGTCTACCAAGAATTGCGACCAAGGGTCCCGTGCCATACCAGGAGAAACACCCCCATAGCATAATTCCACCGTTTCCGAACTTCACAGTTGGCACAATACATTCCGGCAGGAGACGTTCTCCAGGCAGACGCCAAACCCAGACCCTGCCATCCGAACGGTAGAGGGTGAACCTTGATTCTTCGCTCCAGAGAACCTGTTTCCACTGTTCAACGGTCCACTGTCGACGTTCTTTGCACCACGTTAGCCGAGCAGCGCTATTGGACTTGGTGATCAAAGGCTTGTGGGCGGCAGCACGTCCATGATAACCGAGCAGATGGGCTTCCTTACGGATGGTATTCATCGAAAGAACACTTCCGGATGCCTGTTGAAATTCCTCGCGGATGTGGCCCATCGATTTGGTGAGGTTCTTCCGAGTTTCTCTGGCCAGCACCCGTCGGTCTCTAACTCCCAGTTTTGTGGGTCTGCCGGGTCGGGGCACATTCCGACAGTCACCTCTCATCTTCCACTTGCCAATCACGTAGTCCACTGTCGATTTTGGGTACTCCAACTCGCTGGATATGTCACGTGTGGATCGGCCATTTCTGTGATACCCGACGATTACACCTTTCTCGAAATCAGAGAGCTCCGAACTGCGTGGCATCTTGCATGCGACTGGTTGCGTTGTTTCCCACACGATATTTAACGGACGTGTATTAGGACAGCAGATATCGTCGCTTGCATGGGTGTCCAATTACTTGTTGGTAGATAGTGTAGCTCAATAAGTATTGCCCATATCAATGTTTAATCATTTATTGTTCCTGGTAACCTTTACCTTCCTCCCGAATAGCATTGCAATTCGACACATCTTTCTGGGTGCAACTATTTTTTTGAAGATGAGTGTAATATGGTGTGTGCCGTTAATACCATTTTTACGTTTTCCAACCGTAGGTTGAAGAAGAAGCGTATATGCTCCAGCTTTGTCCGTCTGTCTGTCAGTCCGTCCGTACGATAACTCACGTAAAAATGGTTCGATTTCGATGAAATTTTAGAATGTGGTAGGGGACCACTGGGGACGAACCCTATTGAAAATGAGCGAAATGGGGTCAAAGGTCGGTACATAGGACAAGAATCCATTTCATTTCCCTTATGCGCCATTACTAGCGTAAAAATGGTTCAATTTCGATGAAATTTTAGTATGTAGTACGGAACCACCTGGGAACGAAACCTATTGAAAATGGGCGAAATGGGGTCAGAGGTAAGGACATAAGCGCGGGATCCATTCCATTGCACTTATGCGTCATAACTTACGTAAAAATGCTTCGATTGCTGCAAAACTTCACCATGCTGTTCCGCAGGTATACTGAACCAGTTCTGCTGAATATCATCGAAATGGGGTCAAAGGTCAGATGACAGGAGCGAGATTTATTCCACAGCCATTATCTTCATAACTTGAGTAATGATTTCTGGTATGTTGGAAAGCGTATCATAATCAATGCTAGATAATTACTAGAGGCGTGCTGTCTCCGTACGATATCATCAAACCAACATCTCTGACTGTACAATAAAAAACTTTATTTACAATAAAAGACATGATTTTAAAATATTTAAAAAATGGCAAGATCTTTCGGGGCTACAATAGCACCCGTCCTCAGGCCACCCAACAGTGCCACAAAGCATAGGGAAGTGCTGCAATATATAACTAGTCTCCCCCTCCCCGCGAGACCCACAATACATTTGTTCAAAAACTGCAGGTGATGCCAATTGAGAAAAATAGCAGAACAAAAGTAATATGTACAAATAATATAATCGATTAAGTAAGGTCCTCTTCTTCAGTTTTTTGAATGGGAGAAGTAATTATTTTTCTCCATTGTCTAGGAACAAAAACAGGTAAGTCCAAGTTACAACAGGTATCACCATAAGAGATTATATACAGACTCTCGGTAAAAAAGACGGTTTGTTTGTTTACATTGGAGGAGAGTACTATTGTATTAGGCCAATCGGGAGAGTAACCTCCCTGGCGAACAGCTGTAGTAAATGAAGTAGAAATGCAGTCAGTTCGAAGTGCATATTTATGTTCAGACAATCTAATGTTCAGACTTCTAAGGGTAGAACCTATGTAGTATTTGATATCATCGTTAGGAGACGAGGGAAGCAATGGGATACGATATATTCCTGCTTTATTCAAAGTGGCAACTTGATCTCTGTCGTTACGTATGGTAGAAAAAATGTTTTTGGTGCAAATTCCAAATTTAATATTATATTTATTACATACCCTCCGCAATATAGAAACTACGGGAGGTATGAAATCAACTTTACCAACGTATATAGGGGGAACGACTTCCCTTGACAACGTCGTAAATCTTAGTCTTTCATATTACCCTTTCTGGACATTTTATTAACTCGTGACTTGACTTCAAACCTTATCAAATTATCCGTCTACAGAAAACCGACCTTCACACCTTGTCTTATACCTTTTATCTCTTCGCACCCCCGGAACACAAAGCTTCAGCCTTACGTTTTTTAATTAAACGAGCATTTACTCATTCCTCTACCCGTAAGATCCGTCAGGACGAACTAGCTCTTATACAGAACATGGCCATATCATTTGGATATCCCGCCTGCTTCTTTCGGGAACTTCTACAGAAATTTGAAAGACTAAGATTTACGACGTTGTCAAGGGAAGTCGTTCCCCCTATATACGTTGGTAAAGTTGATTTCATACCTCCCGTAGTTTCTATATTGCGGAGGGTATGTAATAAATATAATATTAAATTTGGAATTTGCACCAAAAACATTTTTTCTACCATACGTAACGACAGAGATCAAGTTGCCACTTTGAATAAAGCAGGAATATATCGTATCCCATTGCTTCCCTTGTCTCCTAACGATGATATCAAATACTACATAGGTTCTACCCTTAGAAGTCTGAACATTAGATTGTCTGAACATAAATATGCACTTCGAACTGACTGCATTTCTACTTCATTTACTACAGCTGTTCGCCAGGGAGGTTACTCTCCCGATTGGCCTAATACAATAGTACTCTCCTCCAATGTAAACAAACAAACTGTCTTTTTTACCGAGAGTCTGTATATAATCTCTTATGGTGATACCTGTTGTAACTTGGACTTACCTGTTTTTGTTCCTAGACAATGGAGAAAAATAATTACTTCTCCCATTCAAAAAACTGAAGAAGAGGACCTTACTTAATCGATTATATTATTTGTACATATTACTTTTGTTCTGCTGTTTTTCTCAATTGGCATCACCTGCAGTTTTTGAACAAATGTATTGTGGGTCTCGCGGGGGAGGGGGAGACTAGTTATATATTGCAGCACTTCCCTATGCTTTGTGGCACTGTTGGGTGGCCTGAGGACGGGTGCTATTGTAGCCCCGAAAGATCTTGCCATTTTTTAAATATTTTAAAATCATGTCTTTTATTGTAAATAAAGTTTTTTATTGTACAGTCAGAGATGTTGGTTTGATGATATCGTACGGAGACAGCACGCCTCTAAGTAATTATCTCCTAAACGTACGAATTTTTTAACAAGTATAATCAATGCATTGCATGATTTTACTAACATGTTTAGTTTTTAAGTGTTTGCAGGTGCATTATGTCACAATACATGTAGTGTTCTTAGGTTTTACGAGTGTAACTAAATTATACACATTCTTTTCGAAGAAAAAAATGCGCCCAGAAGAAATCCTCCAATCAGAGCCCATTTGAGGAGACAGGGGGCCCATGGGGACTGCGCAGTATTTTGGAGCCCCAGTACGAGTGCCACATCTAGAATTTGACTATGGTTGGCGAAATAAAATTACCGAGGGGGAAAACATACCCAAAATATGACGAGGGAGTTATTAAAATATCCCCGCCATATTGAAGTCAGTATCCCATGATTCATGGACGAATCAGTGTTAGCAAGGAAATGAAGAAAAAATGCATGGTTGAAAAATGGGCACCAGATCAGTTCTTCTTTATACCCCCCCCCCCTAAAGTTCAGCTTTTTAAAATTATATCGAAGTAGTGGAAAAATGATAAAATCCAAATATCACGATTCAAACGAATTCTTAATGTATGAAAATCTCCCCAATTACCGATATGTACAAAGCATCTGTAATGCTTTCAAAAGATTTGAAGATGGTCTTCGGGCTATTATTCTTTTTGCCGACTCCTTATGGAGAAGGGGAAAGAAATATACATTTTTTTTTCCACAAGGCCGTTTCTTATAGTTTTCGCTGTGCTACCTGCAAAAACAAATAAACAAAAAAAAAAAAAAAAAAAAAAAAAACCTGAGAACTCTGTCAATCTTCAAGCATTCTGCATAATTCGGGGGCCGGGGCTTATTTATTCGAGTCAGCCAATTAGTAGTCAATATTCACATCACGTTGGTAACGAATATCACTACCACAATAATGAAGCACCTTTCAATAATCAACATCAACTATCTCATAACAATATTAACATGAATTTTAATTTAACGTGAGTTAATAAACGCAAAATTAGTTTAACGAAACACTTAAAATGAATTAATATCCTAACTCAAGTCAACCTAACGCAAATCAGATTAACGGAAGACAGTTCAACGAAAGGCAGCCTAAAGAAGGACAGCTCTCACTGCAAAAATCGCAAAACATTGCTTTTATCTTAATTCCTTACATAGGTCCTACTACCTCTGACCTCAATACTCGATGCCAAAAACATTCGAGCGAGACAGAAAATGTATACATTAAGTGTGAAAAATGCTCAAGGGGAATGAACAAAATATATGACATACACTATACTGACAAAAGTCACCGGACACCTAGACGAGAAACACAACATAGCATTTATTGACATACATTAGTGCGGTGTTGGTCCACATTTGGCCTTAATGCATGCACTGACCCTTCGAGACATGCTTTCGACAAGATTTTGGAACACAGCTATAGGTATGCGCTTCCATTCAGTACATAATGCCTCCGCTAACTGTTGCTCAGCAGTAGGCCTTGGTTCCAAACTTCTTATGCGGCGCTCTAATTCATCCCATAGGTGCTCTATGGGATTAAGATCAGGGCTGTGTGCTGGCCAGTCCACACACGATACGGAATTATCGTCAAACCACGCCGTAACATTCCTTGCTTTATGGCTTGGTACAGGATCCTGCTGGTACCAACAAGGCTCGTTTCGATAGTATTGCCACAGAGTTCGTAGGGTATAATTGTCCAGAATATCGAGGTAGACGAGCTGGTTAACAGGTTTGCCCAAGATAACCAATGGGTCGGGACCATACCACGAAAAACACCTCCACGCGAGTACACTGCCTGCTCCAAACTTGACCGTAGGAACAGTACACTGTGGTAAATAACGTTACCCCGGTTGCCTCCATACTCACACATGGCCATCAGACTGATGGATCGTGTATCTGGATTCACCAGTCCATAGGAAGCGTTTCCATTAATCTTTCCACGATAAATGTTCTTCACACCATGGTAAACGACGAGTAGTATTCCGAGTGCAGATGGAAGGCTTGTGAGCAGCCGCACGACCACGGTAACCCATGGAATGAAGTTTTCTGCGAATGTTACATGTACATACCGAGGTTCCAGCATTTTCACTCACCTGAACACTGAAGTCTTGTGCAATACTCCGTCGGTTTGCTGTAACGACTCTCCTGAGGCTTCGACGTCCTCTATCACTGATTTTCTTTGGTCTGCCGGTAGGTTTTGCTGCTTCAGGCACGCCATGTGTCTTCCACTTATTCAGTACATCCAAAACAGTTGACCTGGGTATGTTTAAACGCCTCTCGGTTTCTCTTATGGACAACCCACTAATGTAACACCGAACAATCTTTCCTTTCTCAAAGGCAGTTTTCTCCCACCGCGAACATTGTCACTTAACCTCACAGTGCGATATGATCGCGGTCAGCTGCAGGCTTGTTTTTATACCGTTTGCAGCTTTACCGCGCGTCTTAACAACGCAGCTGATCCGTTCATTTCCTTTTGAAGGGGTGTCCGGTGACTTTTGTCAATACAGTGTATCATCATCATTGTTAACGATTATCAATCCACTGCTGGACGAAGGTCTCCCCAAGTTTCCTCCACAACGGTCTGTCTCATTCCAGTCTCCTCCATGTCACCCCTGCATACTTTCGAATTTCATCCACCCATCTCCCGTGTGGTCTTCTTCTGGGTCTTTTCCTGTGCCTTGGAATCCTATCTAAAATTTCAGCTGTCCATCGATGATCTGTTCTTCTGGCAATATGTCCAGCCTACTGCCATTTCAGGGATTTTACTCTGATCGTGATGTCTTCCACTCTTGTCATTTTTCGGATCCACGAGTTCCTCTCTTATCTCTCCTGGTTACACCAAGCATGCACCTCTCCATGCTACTTTGAGTTGTCTGCAGCCTTTGTATGTCTCTTTTAGTTAAGGTCCACGTCTCTGCACCATACGTAAGCACTGGAAGGATTCACTGATCAAACACTTTTCTTTTAAGACATAATGGCATGTTGCTCTTGAAAATTATGTTGTTTCTTCCAAAAGCTCTCCAGGCAAGTTTTGTACGCCGATTAATTTTTCATCAATGTGACCCTCACTTGATATCTGTTGTCCAAGATAAACGTACGCGCCTGTTATCTCCAGCTTTTCTCCATCAATGGATAAATCTTCATTTCTTGTAAAAGCATTGAACATCACTTTTGTCTTCTGAAAGTTCATTTTTGATCCCACTTCTTTACTCTTTTCAGCAAGTTCCTGGATCATACTCTGCAGCTCTGATAGGGTAGTTGCAAAAAGCAAAACGAAGGTGGGTTAGATAATCTCCATTAACCTTTATCCCTTTGTTTTCCCAGTTCAGTGATTGAAAGACATTTTCCAATGGGGCGTTAAAGAGCTTCGGAGATATGGTGTCGCCTTGTCTCACTCCCTTTCCAATTTTTATGTGTGTTGTATTTTCAAACAGCCGAATCTTTGCACTTGCATTTTCATAGATGTTATTAATAATATTAATGTATGCATCTTTAATACCACAGGATTTCAGAGCCATTGTAACTGCTGATGGTTTCACCGAATCAAAGGCTTTTTTCATAGTCGGTAAAAGCCATGCACAATGGAAGTTCATATTCCCTCGCTCTTTCAATTAGTTCTCTCAGTACGTGGATATGATCTATTGTGCTGTAGCCACTCCTGAATCCAGCTTGTTCTCTCGGTTGAGCCATGTCCAGTGTTACCTTCAAGCGGTGTGAAAGAACTTTAGTGAAGATTTTATAAACCACTGATAGGAGGCTGATAGGTCTGTAGTTCCCGAGATCCCCAATGTCACCTTTTTTATGTAGCAGGATCATTGTAGCGGTGTTCCAATCCTCAGGAATCTTCCCTTCATTAAGGCATCGAGTGAAAATTTGGGCGAGTACTGTTTCGATTTCTCCACTTGCTTCTTGTATGATGTCTACAGTAATTCCATCTTCTTTTGGAGCTTTCCCTTGATTCATGTTCTTGATTGCATGTGCAACTTCTACTGGAAGGACTGAAGGAACTCTGGTACTGGTATCTTTCACGATGTCTGGAGTGCATGTATCATCCCTTTCATATAATTTGGAGTAGAAATCTTTCACTCTTGTCAAAATTTCGCCTCTATTTCTTGTTACAGAACCATCTTCTTTTCTCAGTGCCATAATCTGTTTTCTTCCCTTACTGAGATGTCCCTTTGCTATCTTTATGCTTTGGTTGTTTTCAATTGCTTTCCTCACTAGTTCACAGTTGAATTTTCTTACGTCTGCAGTGACTCTTTTTCTTACTGTCTTGCATAGCTCTATATATTCCACTTTGGAAGTCACATCTTCTTTAGTTGTCCTCATCTGTTTTCTTTTTTGCATCAACATTTTGGTTTTTCCTGATAATTTGTTCACATGCAACTTTTTCTTAGACCCAGCTAATTTGGTTGCTCTTTCCATAAGAGCTTTGGTTACTTTTCTGTTAACTTAAGAAATATCCACTTCTTCCGATGTTAGGCCTTCTAAAGCAGAGAATCTGTTCTTCAGTTCCAACTTGAAGGTATTATGGTGTTTTTTAAGGTTGGTTATGTCAATAGATTTTGTTTGTCTTATGAGCTTGCCACGTTCAAGTTTAGTGTCGAGGTGCATCTTACATCTCACCAATCTATGGTCACTAACTGTGTTGAACTTGTTTAGCACACTGCAGTCTTCTATGACGAATTTTTTGTTACACATAATAAAATCAATTTCACTTGTCGTCCTATTTGGATGTCTCCATGTCCATTTCCTGTGTGGCTTTTTCTTGAAAAAGGAGTTCAAGATGAAAAACCCTTCTGCCTCTGCAAAGTCAACGAGAGTATTTCCACGCTGGTTTCTGTTGTCGTGACCGAATTTACCTACTGAAGTTTCATTCTGTTGCCGTTGCCCTATTTTTGCATTGAAATCTCCCATAATTATCTTCAAGTGCTGCTTACCTTTATTACTTTAGATGACGAATTTCCTTATAAAATTCTTCAATTTCTTCTTCAGGATGACTTGTGGTGGGTGCATAAGTTTAAATATGTAATCTGAGCCTGGTATCTTCTCGAGAGTTGGATAACGAGTCGTGCAGCTCTGTCAGAGGCACTTTCAACTTCTACAACTTTATCCTTCAGTTTATTGTTTATTATAAATCCAACACCACTAGTTCTGCCAGTATCTGTCCCACGATAGTAGCAGAGATGTCCATTTTTCAGTTCAATGAAATCTTCTCTTTTTCTCCTTACCTTACTTAGTCCGACGATGTCCCACTTGATCCTTTGTAGTTCCTCTTCCAATTCAAGAAGCTATGAATCAGAAGATAGGGAGCGTCCATTATACGTAGCCAAGGTCAGCATCAGATGGCAGTCTAGTCCGGTCCTCCGGGAATTCTTAGCACCCTCTGCCTTCATGTCGCACTGGCCGCTGCCTTGGCCAGGTACATTCCAGCTGCCGGAGACTGGGGGCCAAGATTAAAGTTGTGGAATCATTATGGAGGTGTTTGGCCATAACTCACCACGCTGGCCAAGCGGGTTGGTGAGTGTGGGATAGCATTTCCTCTGATCCCGATGGTATAGTTATACTGCTATTGGCGGTCGTCGGAGCCCCTTTAGTGGGAAGAGGATGCACCACGAGAAGGCGGGGTTAACATTTGTCAAGGAGAGGTTGTGATGTTACGCATCACCTGACCTTAGGGTTGGGAATAAGTAATGTCCGATGACGAGGTACTCGAAGTCCTGGCCACGGCGCCCATTGGCCACTGAGATTGTGCAGCACACTGGCATGACATCAGCAGGTAGGTGGCCTAAGTCAGTGGTAGTTAGCCGTCAGAAGGCCAAGAGTATAAGCACCAGCCAGCATGGAAGTGAAGAAGAATACTAATGGCACTTCAGAGCTTCTATATTTGTTTATGTCTGTAATTGATGTATCATCCGTTTCATGCACACTATGTGGACAAAAGCTATTGGACACTGTAAGTAACAGAAAACCAGTAATGTATTCACATCAGTAGGCCCTAGGTCCTCCATTTGCAGAGATAACAGCAGCCACCCGCCGAGGTAAATTGTCCACAAGTGCATTGAGTACTGAGAGAGGGATGTTCCTCCATTCTGCCTTGAGTACATACACCAACTCTGTCAATAAAGAAGGTCGTGTCAGTGTAGACCTCACTTGTCGTTCAAGTTCATCCCAGAGGGGTTCAATGGGATTGAGGTCCGGTCTCTGAGTAAGCCAGTTCATCCGCGAGACCTAATTTTACTCATACCACTCCGTTGTAGCTCTGGAAACATGACAAGAGGCATTTTTGTCCTGAAAGAAACAATCATGTCCGTAGAACTGCCATAACGTTGGAAGCATTGAGTTATCCAAGATGAGTTTATGTTGACATGAATAACAACCAGTGGATCCACACCGTACCAGCTGAAACAGCCTCATACCGTAACTCCCCCGACTCCGTTCTTCACAGTCGGAAGCAGACGTTCTCCGGGTACCAGCCCGACTCCGTTCTTCACAGTCGGAAGCAGACGTTCTCCGGGTACCAGCCCGACTCCGTTCTTCTACTCCGGAAGCAGACGTTCTCCGGGTACCAGCCAAACCCAGACATGTCTATCCGATCGGGGTAATGCGAAGCGGGATTCGTCGACCCATAACACCTGCCTCCAATGTCCAATGTTTGTGCTGTGGACGCTATCGTAGCCGCGTGGCTTTAAGGTCTTTGTGATGAGAGGTTTATGGGAGCTCGGCCATGATACCCGAGTTCATAGGCTTCTTTTCGAAAACTCTTGGTGGAGACCGTAACATTTGTGGCCATCTGGAACTCATGTGCTATGTTGTGCATTGGTCGAGACCTGGTCTTCCGGATCTCCCTCTGCAGCACCCTCCGGTTACTGGATTGCAGTTTCGTGGGTCTTCCAGGGAGAGGTGAATTCTTTCAATGTTCCGGCTGTTTCCCCTTGTTGATTACAAAGAACACAGTCGATTTAGCGATCTGCCTGACGTCAGCAATGCTTCGTATGCTCATACCTCCAATTGAGCAGCCTGTTATAACACCCTTTTAGAACTCGGGGAGATCTCTCCTGTAAGCCATTTTATTAGCGATTGATCTGAGCGTACGCCGGTTTCCGTGTTTATACCTTATAGACAACGTGTCTGTTGCAGGAGCCCACCATTGCGCCTGCGTGGTGGTGTCGAAGTACTTTTGTTCACATAGTGTAATTTTGTGTAGGACTAACTCTCAATTTTTTTCCTCTACTCTTTGTTACAGTACATTTTCCTTTCCAAGTGCCACAATCTGTTTCTTTCATTACTGAGTGAGTTGATCCATTGGTTTCTTCAAGCTTTGGTTGTGGCGCAGTGGTCTAAGCGATGGCCTATGATCATTCATTCAAAAGGGGCCCTGGTTCGAATCCCGGTGAGGCATGGATGTTGCGTTTGTCTTATGGCACTGGCTCTCTCCCTTCCCTGGAACACCAGTGGCGGTAAATCAAGGAGGGTAGACTGTTTATAGCCCATTGAGTTGCTCACGGTGGTCGTTAAACCTCCAATAAAACGAAAAGAAAACAAGCTTTGGTTGTTTTCAATTCATTTTTTTACTAACTCATAGCTGTTTTAGCGATGTATTCAGTTATACTTTATCTAAGCGTTTTACACAGTTCTATATATCACACTTTAGAATTTAAATTTCCTTTATTTATCTTCACCTCCCTTCATTTTTTTTATCAGTATTTTTGTTCGTTCTGCTATTTCCTTCACGTGGTGTTTTGTTCTTCTTCTTCTTTTTTTTTTTTTTTTTTTTTTTTTTTTTATTGGAGGTTTAACGACCACCGTGAGCAACTCAATGGGCTATAAGCAGTCGCCCGTCCCTAATTTAGGGCCACTGGCTCCAGGGAAGGGAAAGAGCTAGTGCCGTAAGACAAACACAACATCCATGCCTGACCCGATTCGAACCCGGACCCCTTTCGGACGAATGATCAGAGGCAATCGCTTAGACCACTGCGCCACCGGGGCGGCACACGAGTTATGATAAGATTATATTACATCTCAACGTACTATGATCACTTCCGGTGTTGAACTTGTTAAACACACTGAAGTCTTCAATGCTAAATTTCTTGTTAAACATAATAAAATGAACTTCACTTGTAATACTATTATGGTGCGTCCATGTCAGTTTCCCTGCGGCTTTTTCTTGGAAGAGGAGTTCATGATGAAAAAAAGTGAGAGAGTTCCTTTCTATTTATTATTTGTAGATAGTCAGAATAGTGTAACTATACTAATGATTCGAATTTCTTTTTTTTTTCTTTGATTGAAGGTTTAACGATCGCCGTGAGCAACTCAATGGGCTATAAGCAGTCTCCCGTACCTAATTTTGAGTCCCAGGGAAGGGAGAGAGCCAGTGCCGTGAGACAAACACAACATCCGTACCTCACCGGGATTCGAACCCGGACCCCTTCCGGACGAAAGATTTTTTTTTTTTTTTTTTTTATTGGAGGTTTAACGACCACCGTGAGCAACTCAAATGGGCTATAAGCAGTCGCCCGTCCCTAATTTTGAGTCCCAGGGAAGGGAGAGCGCCAGTGCCGTAAGACAAACACAACATCCGTGCCTCGCCGGGATTCGAACCCGGACCCCTTCCGGACGAAAGATTCCTTTTTTTTTTTTTTTTTTTTTTTTGATTGGAGGTTTAACGACCACCGTGAGCAACTCAAATGGGCTATAAGCAGTCGCCCGTCCCTAATTTTGAGTCCCAGGGAAGGGAGAGAGCCAGTGGCGTAAGACAAACACAACATCCGTACCTCACTGGGATTCGAACCCGGACCACTTCCGGACGAAAGATTTTTTTTTTTTTTTTTGATTGGAGGTTTAACGACCACCGTGAGCAACTCAAACGGGCTATAAGCAGTCGCCCGTCCTTAATTTAGGGTCACTGGTTCCAGGGAAGGGAGAGAGCTAGTGCCGTAAGACAAACACAACATCCATGCCTCACCGGGATTCGAACCCGGACCCCTTACGGACGAATAATTAGAGGCCAACGCCTTAGACCACTGCGCCACCGGGGCGGCGGACGAAAGATCAGCAGCCATTGCTTAGACCACTGCGTCACCTGGGGTGGCAAATCCGAATTTCTTGGCGTAGAGAAGAAATAAAGCTTAGGAAGTTTTATTTCTATTCTACGCCAAGAAATTCGGATCATTAGTATAGTTATACTATTTTGAGTATAATTAGTGTACAGTACCTACTTATTACATGTGGATAGTTTCTGCTATGCATCTTTTGCATGCCAAGATCTTTGCGGGTGCGAAATAAAACGAGTGATTCGAGAGTATGCATCTGCACCGATCAGTCATTACGTTATGACCACCCCCAACCTAGAGAAATGAGCACGCCTGCAGACCGAACCGGTGGCGCAGATGAAGTTCACAGAGTAGTAGTATTCATACAAGCCGAAGACAGGCTTTCGGTTAGTTAAGTGTTCGGAGTCAGAATGGGAGAAGCTGCCGATTTATCGGCAGCTTGATAACGGACGAATCGTGATGGCACTACGCGGCTTGTGGGTTGTTTACGCGCCGCTGTAGTGAGTACGTATTAAAAGTGGTGCACAGATGGCCAAACGACGAACCGTCGTCCAGCCGTGTATCGTCCGCAGCTCATTGATGCCAGAGGGGAGCGGAGACTGTCGTGCATTGTTCACAGCGACCGCAGGGCCACAGTGCGACACAAATCCCCCGCTGCTACAACAGTGGTGATCAGGGCAATGTGTCACAGCACACAGTTCATCGCAGCCCTCTGCGCATGGGCCTGCGTAGCCGAAGACCCTGCCGGGTTCCCATGCTCACTGCACGTCATCGCCAACAACGCATGAAATGGGCCCAAGATCATCGAGATTGAACCGTGGATGATTGGAAGAAAGTGGCCTTGTCTGACGAATCAAGATTCCTGGTGAATCACGTAGACGGCCGAGCGCGATTACACCGATTACTAACGGAGGCTATGGCACCTGGATGCACTGTTGGGCGGACACAGGGCAGCGGTGTTATGCTGTAGCCGATGTTTTCTTGTGAAACTTTAGGCCCCATTATCCCAATACCTGACAGCTGTCAGGTATCTGAACATGGTTGCTGGCCAAGTTCACCCATTCTTGGCAATGGGGTTTCCTGCTGGTGATGGCCATTCCCAACAAGATAATACGCCATGCCACACTGCCAGAATCGTCAAGGAATGGTTCCAGGAACATGCAGGTGACTTTCTGTTAATGTCCTTGCCTCCTAATTCACTTGACATGAACCCAATCGAAGATTTGTGGTTCCATTCGGAAAAGCGGGTTCGCGCTAAATCACCACCACCCCGAAATGTACGGGAACTGGAGGACCTGCTGTTGACATTATGGTACCAAATACCCCAGGATAACTATCGCCACCGCATCGGATCGATGCCTCGCCAGGTGGGCGCTGTTTTGCGAGTTAAAGGGGGTCCTACAGCTCATTAGGTACGTGGGCATAATGCTCATCGGGTGTATCTATGTATAACACATCGCGTTTCTTTGCGTCACTCACGACCACACAGGGTCACAGTCTGATACATAGTGTGTGGAATTTAATCATAACAACAAAACAAAGTTTATTAATGCATAACATTAAGCTATATTTAGGTAGATGAATTAAGGAATGTTATTGTCATAAAACCAATGAAAGAACATATGGGAGTCCTAAAAGTAAATAATTACTAAACTATAGCGGCAAGCAATAGTAAGTATTTTAACTGTTTAGTTTTCAAAAACAACATTTTTATAATATATATAAACACTCTCTCTCTCTCTCTCTCTCTCTCTCTCTCTTTGGCTGGAACGGTTTCGAGATGTCAAAGTGATTGCGTGTTGTACATGATGATTCATAAAGAAGTATACAGTTTCCAGATGCTGTAAAACAGTAATAGTTGAAGACACGGACCACAACTGCGAACCGTTAGGTAGATGCACTCATAAAGCTTGTGTCCCACTACTGAGGGAAGTGGCGTAGGCGATAGCGCGCGTGTCACGTGACTAGTCAGTCGATGAACATCTTCCTCACAGATGGATTGGACGAGCCGCGGACTACAACATGCCACTGACCCAATGGCCACCCACAAGTCCTGTAGGATACGTAAAGGACAAGGTATTTGCCCCTGCCCTTCCTGCTGATCAAGCGTAGCTGAAACAGCGTATCACAGCCACTATCACTGCACTTGATTCAGATATCTTACCTCGCGTTTGGGCGGAAATGGATTACCGGCTCGATGTGTGTCGTGTGACTAAGAGTGCACACACATAGAACATCTGTGGATGTCTCTAAAAAAACTTGAAACATTCCCTGCAATTCTGTAACAGGTAACATAAAATATCTTACATTGTTCTTGTTTTACAGTGCGTTGAAACTGTATACTTCTTTATGAATCACCCTGTATATTAAATAGCACGCGATCCCTTTTTGATGTCAAAGTGATCGCGTGCTAATTTAAAAGCATTGGATTATCAATGGGACTCGAGTTCTATTTATACGATTTACAAAATTCGAATTGAAATCTTAATATCTCGGCAAGTTGAGTTTGTATAATAATTTAATTTAGCACAACATGAATATTAATTTGTAGGCTTTAATTATTTTTTTACTTTTTAATTTAACTAACTTTCCGAGCTTAGCGCTGATTATATTTTACATTTTGCAAAATATCGATATATTTAGGACGCTCTAACCTACAATAAAAATTGAAAAGTTCAGATGCCAAAATGAACAAAATTGCATCTAAAAACAGATGTCGCCCCAATAGCACATTGTCGATAATTTAGATAGTTCCGATTTGTTATACCACATATCGCATTGTTTTGTAGAAAAAACTTCGACATGAAGTTTCAAACTAACCGTCGAATAGGACAGTTTGAAAACAAGCCGTGAAAGGATTAAATAACAAGTGCGCAGGAGAAAAGATATTTAAGGCAGAAAATCAATGCAAAGTTATTAAGATAAGTTTACACGAAAACAACTCGACTCTGAGGAAAATTGTTAAACATCAACAAATATTTTGCACAGAACGTTGTTTACCGCGAGGTCTTTTGAAAAACGGAAATAAATGGCATATGATTTCAAGTTCTAACATGAATGAGTTCTTAACTATAGAGGTTTTTACTATATTTCCTTACAGAAATCCAGCGTCTATTTTTTTCTTTTTTTCGCTTTCAAATTTATTTCGTTGCAACATCCCTTATACAGGGTGTTTGTAAACTCCTTCAACAAAGTAAGAAGGGTGATAGTACACATCAAGACGAACAATATTTGCAATGGAACCTAGGGTCGCATTCCAATCCTAGTGCCAGAAAAGGGTAAAGTTAATACATATCCACGTTGAGCCTTCACACGTTTAGCCGGGAAGGCATTTTCATCAGTCACAACCTGCACGCTTGGGCTCAAGAAAATCCACACGTCCCGGACTCTCGTAAACACCAGCCGAGATTTGGCGTAAACATCTTTGCAGGCATCCATCCTTGGTGACTGTCTGTTGGGACCTTACCTCTTGCCAGAACGTCTGACCGGCGCAGTGTTTGTTTGTTGTTATTGGAGGTTTAACGACCACCGTGAGCAACTCAATGGGCTATAAGCAGTCGCCCGTCCCTAATTTAGGGTCACTGGTTCCAGGGAAGGGAGAGAGCCAGTGCCATAAGACAAACACAACATCCATGCCTGACCGGGATTCGAACCCGGACCCCTTACGGACGAATGATCAGAGGCCATCGCCTTAGACCACTGCGCCACCGGAGCGGCCCGGCGCAGTGTACCGTGTTTTCCTGGAGCAACTGCTTCCCGGTCTGTTGCAGGATGTTCCGCTCACAACACGAAATGACATGTGGTTTATGCATGATGGGGCCCAAGCACACTTTGCCACAGAGGTCAGATACTTCCTAAATGCGACATATCTTGGGCGGAGGATAAGGACGCGGTGGACCTGTGGCTTGGCCTCCACGTTCCTCGGACCTTAATCCACTGCACTTCTTCTAGGGGCAGATGAAAACATTGCTGTACTAGACATCTGTGGACTCACTGGAAGATCTCGTCGCGCGAATCGCTGTTGCTGCGGACAAGAGCAACACCACACTGGGAGTCTAGGAGAAGGTGCGACAATCCTTCATTTGCGATTGTTGGCTGTTCAACGACGCCCTTAGACGCCAGTTTGAGCAGCTCCTTTGAGTCTTTCTATCATGCGATTGGAATTGTGCAACTCATAAATTAAGCATGTCTCTTTCTTTTCACTGTCGAAGGCTCAACGTGGATATGTAACTTTACTCTTTTCTGGCACTAAGAGTGGAATGCGGCCCTAGGTTCCATTGCAAATATTGTTCGTCTTGATGTGTACTATCACCCCTCTTGTTTTGTTGAAGGAGTTTGCAATCACCCTGTATACAGTATTAACATTTATTCAAAGCTTAAAAACAACTGGTGATGTACCTAGGAAAGTTCATCCGCGCATGCGCAAGCTAAAAGCTGACTTCAAGACAGAAAGAAGAGTTGAATCTGAAGTGTGTTAGGAAGGGGATTGGTAACTTTTGGTCTAGGATATCCACGGTTACACCCTACCGTGTTGTACATCTTTTTAAAGCTCTCGTCAATAGCAGGTATATCCCCCTTGAGGTATCAAGAAGCCAAAGTTCGCTACGACCCTTTCCGCAAAGTCAGTTTCAGGTTTTTTTTTTTTTTTTTTTTGTATTGGAGGTTTAACGATCACCGTGAGCAACTCAGTGGGCTATAAGCAGTCTCCCGTCCATAATTTAGGGCCACTGGTTCCAGGGAAGGGGAGAGCTAGCGCCGTAAGACAAATACAACATCCATGCCTCATCGGGATTCGAACCCGGACTCATCTCGGACGAATGATCAGAAGCCATCGCTTTGACTACTGCGTTACCGAGGTGGCCGGTTTTTCCGTATTTAATGGAATATTAATATTCAAAACATTGCATTATAAATTGAATTTCAGGGGTATTGGGTTTAATTACGAGAATGTCCAAATAATTTAACAATTAAAACATTAGAAATGCTGTATTACAGTCTGATTTATCCATATTTGACTTATTGTTTATTAGTAGGGTCAAACTACTAAGACTAATTTATATAAATTAAAATCATAAAAAAATAGGTTGGTCAAAATTTTAAATAATTTTGGGGGTACGGATTAGTAAATACTGAGAAATTATGGCAATATAGATTTTAGGATTTATTTATAAAATAATAAAGGACAATAGGTATCAACATGTAGTTCAGCTGAACACTGCGGTTCATGACTATCGAACAAGAAAGAGAAATGCATTTTTATTATTAATGCCTAACACTTTAACCCAACAACGATTTATTGATTGCCAGAGATTGGTGTTATGGAATAATCTACCTTGGCAACTAACACATAGCAATATTTATAAATCATTTTTGAAAGCAACAAAAAAGATATTTGCTAACAAACTAAAATATAAAATTTAATAGTAGAAAATTATTGGTCAGACCACATACGCATAAATTTTATATGTGCAGGACGTTTGGCTTGACTACGCACTTTAGGGGAATTAGGATTCACTCAGGCTATATATACAGCGGGATTCTAAACTCCTTCAACAAAACAAGAGGAGTGTATAACGAAGTAAATTTCTCCGTCCTTTTTGTCCACGCAGGGCATTGAACCCGGGTCACCTCATTCCGAAAAAAGTCGCTCTCCCAACTGAGCTACGCGGACGTTTGCAATCGCTGCTGTCTGCCTTTATCTCATGTGCGTCCTGCGGTGTATGCGCGTCACAAGTGATAGTACACATCAAGACGAACAATATTTGGAATGGAACCTAGGGCCGCATTCCACTCTTCGTGCCAGAAAAAGTAAAGTTACATATCCACGTTGAGCCTTCAGCAGTGAAAACAAAGAGATATGCCTAATTTATGAGTTGCACAATTCCAATCGCACCAGAGGAAGACTGAAGGACTGTCGCACCCTCTCGTAGACTCCCGGTGTTGTGTTTATCTTGTCCGCAGCAACAGCGATTCGCGCAACGAGATCTTCCAGCGAGTCCACAGATGATGATGATGATGATGTAGAGGATTTTAGGAAGGGAGTGTCTGACCCCAGGTCTTAAACAACCCTTAGAAATAGGAAGCTAGGAGATTTGGGCTAGAGTGCCCGATAGGAAAGTCACACGGAAGCTAGGTAGAGGACGCCCTTATTTACTACCGGGGGGCCAGTACCCGGGGTCCGACGGCTTAATGTGCCCATCATATCAGATCATATGTAGAGGATTTAAGGAAGGGAGTGTCTGACCCCAGGTCTTAAACAACCCTTAGAAATAGGAAGCTAGGAGATTTGGGCTAGAGTGCCCGATAGGAAAGTGACACGGAAGAGAAGTAGAAGACGCCCTTATTTACTACCGGGGGCCAGTACCCGGGGTCCGATGGCTTAATGTGCCCATCAGATCAGATCATATGTAGAGGATTTAAGGAAGGGAGTGTCTGACCCCAGTTCTTAAACAACCCTTAGAAATAGGAAGCTAGGAGATTTGGGCTAGAGTGTCCGATAGGAAAGTCACACGGAAGCGAGGTAGAAGACGCCCTTATTTACTACCGGGGGGCAAGTACCCGGGGTCCGATGGCTTAATGTGCCCATCAGATCAGATCATATGTAGAGGATTTTAGGAAGGGAGTGTCTGACCCCAGGTCTTAAACAACCCTTAGAAATAGGAAGCTAGGAGATTTGGGCTACAGTGTCCGATAGGAAAGTCACATGGAAGCGAGGTGGAAGACGCCCTTATTTACTACCGGGGGCCAGTACCCGGGGTCCGACGGCTTAATGTGCCTATCAGATCAGATCATATGTAGAGGATTTAAGGAAGGGAGTGTCTGACCCCAGGTCTTAAACAACCCTTAGAAATAGGAAGCTAGCAGATTTGGGCTAGAGTGTCCGATAGGAAAGTAACACGGAAGCGAGGTAGAAGACGCCCTTATTTACTACGGGGGGGCCAGTACCCGGGGTCCGATGGCTTAATGTGCCCATCAGATCAGATCATATGTAGAGGATTTAAGGAAGGGAGTGTCTGACCCCAGTTCTTAAACAACCCTTAGAAATAGGAAGCTAGGAGATTTGGGCTAGAGTGTCCGATAGGAAAGTCACACGGAAGCGAGGTAGAAGACGCCCTTATTTACTACCGGGGGGCCAGTACCCGGGGTCCGATGGCTTAATGTGCCCATCAGATCAGATCATATGTAGAGGATTTTAGGAAGGGAGTGTCTGACCCCAGGTCTTAAACAACCCTTAGAAATAGGAAGCTAGGAGATTTGGGCTAGAGTGTCCGATAGGAAAGTCACACGGAAGCGAGGTAGAAGACGCCCTTATTTACTACCGGGGGACCAGTATCCGAGGTCCGACGGCTTAACGTGCACATCCGACGAACGGCGGGTATTTAGTGGATCGACCGTTCGTACCTGCCTGGGATCGAACCTGGAGTCCCTCCCGTGGCAGTCACGAACGTTGCCCACTCGGCCACCCGCGGCAAGTCCACAGATGTCTCGTACACCAATGTTTTCATGTGCCCCTAGAAGAAGTCCAGTGGATTAATGTCCGGGGAGCGTGGAGGCTAAGCCACAGGTTCACGGCGTCCAATCCACCGCCGGGGATATGTCGCATTTAGGAAGTATCGGATCTCGGTGGCAAAGTGTGCAGGGGCCCCATCACGCATAAACCACATGTCCCTCCATGTGGTGAGCGGAACATCCTGCAACAGACTGGGAAGCACTTGCTCCAGGAACACACGGTACGCTGGGCCGTTCAGACGTATACATCAATTCTCATGTGATGTTCGCACGGTATTATTGCTGAACGGGTTCGGCTGCGATTTTCAATGTTTGCTCCTCATCGTGTATACGCTCGTATTCAGCGCACCTGATTTGCATCTTGTGTTTCTCATGCACTGGCTGGAACTCCGTGTGCCTGATAGAAGTTTGTTTTTCGAACGTGCTCTTTCCTGGCACTAGGTTCCATTGCAAATATTGTTCGTCTTGATGTGTACTATCACCCCTCTTGTTTTGTTGAAGGAGTTTACAATCATGTGCTCCCAGAAGAAGTATTTTGCCTTTTACTCAATTTCCTGTTCTGTGGTTACCCTGTACATAAGCACATACACTGTATGTTTTTTTCTTAATATTATCATCATCATCATCATCATTGTCAACCATTATCAATCCACTGCTGGACGAAGGTCTCCCCAAGTTTCCTCCACAACGGTCTGTCTTGTGCCAGTCTCCTCCATGTCACTCCCGCATACTTTCGAATTTCATTAACCCATCTTCCATGTGGTCTTCTTCTGGGTCTTTTCCTGTCCCTTGGAATCCAATCTTTCTTAATATTATATGTTACAAAATTAATATTTAAATGTAACATGGTCAAATGTAACCCCATAATGAAAAATAAATGAAATGAAATGAAATGCAGAAAGTTTGCAAAAACGAAGAACTTGAATTTTTCAGCCATTGTACCAAATAATTTTTTCGCAGTGGTGGGGATCGGACATACGTCCTTTGGGTTGTTTCGACAGATAGCGCGTGTCTTCACCACTGAGCCAGAAGGACTCTGAAATCTGAATCACTTTCGTGGTAAAACTAATTGCGCGATGATACTTTTTTTCGTTAAAGCGAGTGATTTATTCATTTTATTTCCTGTTTAAGCTTATTATTTTTTGAATAGGTTTGTAATATTTTTTTTTTTTTCTGTAGGAGGGCGAATCACAAATTAAGTATTTTTTTATTGTGAATGCTTTGGAACTTGAGTTCTTTTTAAACGGATAATGACATTCAATTATTTTTGACAAAAGGTGAAATGTACTGTTTTATAATACTATTACTATGAAAATCTACCCGCATATTTATATTTATTGCAGTCACCTGACCACTTATATGGCGTCACCGTAGCTTCGGTGAAAACGAATGGTGGTAATTTAAGTTTGACACAAAAAACCTTGACATTCGATATGTCAAACCAGAATAAATTTTTAAATGCAAAGCATAATAAGATATAGCGATTTTTATGTGATTTTTAAGGTTTTTTGTTAAATAAATTCAGAACAAACAAATTTCGAACAAAATATATACTGAGCAGGTCAACTCAAGTCATTCAAAACTTAGGGCGCGGCTTCAGTTGCTGAGCAACAATGGCTCGATCACTGCAAAACGTCCTAGAGTTATCAAAGCTGTGTTATTTAAAAAAAAACATTTCGACTCACTTAAAGTTATCGTAGAAAATAATCCTTTCTTAGTGCGCCTCTATGCTGCAAAAGGAACATTCCCTCCAAATACGAAAGTTCTAAGTTCAGTACTTTCTGAAATTCGGTGATGAGTCAGTGAGGGCTTTCAGTTTTATATGTACAGATTTCACAAATCTCCTAAATATAAAATATAGTCTTGATAGCTATAATAGCTGTTGTCTTTAAGGAGCTAAAAGACTGATACATAGACATCGTATGATCACCTTTACAGTACTTTAAGTACCCGGTTTCTTAGAGTAACAAAATATATAATAGGTGGTGCACAAAACGGTGGAGAGAAGAAATATTCATTGCTACAATAACCAAAATTTCATGCAATATGCTATCCACAATTATCCGATCTCGCTACAGCACTTCAAAATCAAATACACCGAGAGACAATTTAAATTTAACAGTTTAATCAAATCTCAACCATTCCCACGAATCGTTCCTATTACCGGAAAATTTCCGTCATATGGATATACACTGAAGAGCAATTGAATTACAGATACCTGTCTAGTAACGTGTAGTACCACCTTTCGTCCTGATGACGGCGGCGATTCGTCTCGGCATGGACTCGACAAGACACCGGAAGCGTTGGGAAGCCATACGGATCCACGACCCCTGAACAAACTCCCACAGTTCACGAAGATTTGATGGAGGGGGTCAGAGCCTTGAACATCTCTCTTGATGGCATCCCAGATGTGCTCGATGAGATTGAGGTCAGGTGACCTAGCTGGCCAAGAAAGCGAGGTAACGTCGGTGGAGTGTTCATTCAACCATTCGGATACAATTCGGGAGCTGCATTGTCTTGTTGCAGGATGAGGTCCCCAGTGGGATGTTGAAGACGCACAAACGGGAGCAAATGATCGTCCAGGATATCCCGGTAATGTTGACCTGTGAGGGACGATGTCACACTTACCAGGGGTCCCTTTTCAGTCCACGTAAACAGTCCCCAGACGAGAATGCCACCCCTACCAGCTTGAAGAGTACCCTGCTGGCAAGAAGGATCCATCGCTTCATGTGGCTTGCGCCGTACTCGTATCCTGACATCCGCATGTACCAACGCGAATTTCGACTCATCAGTCCAGGCAACATTTTCCCACATGTATAGGGTCCAGTGGAGATGTTCCCGCGCCCATGCTAATCTTTGCACCCTGTGATGTGCGGTCAGCAGCGGTACCCTCGTGGGACGATGGCTTCTGTACCCCATAGCGAGGAGATGGTACTGGATGGTGTGGCTGCTTACACGTTTTTGTGCACCAGCACCAGTGTTAAATTGCCGAGTGATTTCTTGCACTGTGGCCAGTCTATCCACGGTAACAATGCGAGCTAGCCGACGATGACCCCGCTCATCCACACGCTGTAGTCCACGGCAGTGGGCCCTTGCAGCGATGGTTTTACCGGATTCGATGTACTCACGGTGCACCCGTCACACAGTGGCTCGTGAAAATCCCAGTGCCGTCACACTTCCGAGATGGAGTGACCCGTTCGTCTAGCCCCGACAATTTTCCGACGATCAAATGAGCTTAGATCCTTCGTCTTACCCATACTGCGTCAGACTCTTACTGATTCCCGTCGCATCACTCCTTATATTCTCGGATCGGTGCATACGTCATGTCGTTTCCGTTTACAGGGCCGCCCAGAGCGCCACATTTGCATAACGCCAGCGGTCTCTAATTCAATTGCTCTTCAGTGTAGAAAAAGGGAGAACGGAGTGTTTCCACTAATATACGAAAGGAATTGCGGAAAGGTTTCTGAAAACTCAGAATTTTTCGTTAACATATCTTAACAAGTTAGTAAAATCATGCAATGCATTGATTACGATACGCTTTCCAACATACCAGAAAGCATTACTCAAGTTATGAGGATAATGGCTGTGCAATAAATCTCGCTCCTGTGGCCTGACCTTTGACCCCATTTCGATTATATTGAACAGAATTGGTTCTCCGGAATAACATACTGCAGTTAAAATAGTACTAGTGATCCGAATTTCTTTGCGTAGAATATAAATAAAAGTTTCCAAGCTTTCGCACATTAACCAGATGGCTTTTTCAAGGAAAGTAGACAGCTAACTGCAGTTAGCTATATCTGGTTGATGTGCGAAAGCTTGGAAGCTTTTATTTATATTCTACGCCAAGAAATTCGGACCACTAGTACTATTTTAAGTGTAATTAGTGTACAGTTCCTTGTTGTTAACATACTACAGTTTTGTTGCAATAGAACTATTTTTAGTCAAGTTATGAGGATAATGGCTGTGGAATAAATCTCGCTCCTGTGTCCTGACCTTTGACCCCATTTCGATTATATTTAACAGAACCGGTTCAGTATACTCCCAAAACAACATGATACGGTTTTGTCGCAATCGAAGCATTTTTACCTACGTTATGACTCATAAGGGCAATGGAATGGCTGTCACTCCTATGTCCTGACCTTTGATCCCATTTCCAATGGGGTTCGTCTCCAGGTGGTCCCCTACCACATGTTAAAATTTTATCGAAATCGAAGCATTCTTACGAGAGTTATCGTGCGGACGGACGGACAAAGCTGGAGCATATACGCTTCTTCAACCTACGGTTGGAAAGCGTAAAAAACGACAAGTTACCTTCAATATGGTAAAGGAAGCATGGATCGTATAGAGATGCATTTAAGAGTACCAGAGGTCCCAACGTGTGCCAGATCATAACCGAGCATCCTCCAGCCCGCCGCCCCGGTGGCGCAGTGGTCTAAGGCGTTGGCCTCTGATCATTCGTCCGTAAGGGGTCCGGGTTCGAATCCCGGTCAGGCATGGATGTTGTGTTTGTCTTACGGCACTGGCTCTCTCCCTTCCCTGGAACCAGTGACCCTAAATTAGGGACGGGCGACTGCTTATAGCCCATTGAGTTGCTCACGGTGGTCGTTAAACCTCCAATGAAAAAAAATCCTCCAGCCCGAACAATTCATTGTGGACATACAGGGTCCATTGTTTCTTGCAGTTTCCACCAGATCCGAGCCCTCTCGTCTGCGTGAAGTAACTTTCGCCCTGTTGAAGCGTCCAGTGATGTGGCATTCTCAATGGAAGTCTGGTGGGTCGGAGACTCCCATAACCTAAAGGAATTAATGATCTCCTGGTGGTCTGGGTGGAGACTATTCTGGCTCCTCCTTTGCTGAAATCGCGGGAGATTTGAGGCAATGTCGCTCTCTGGTTGGTTACAACTATGAGAGGCAGACGCCGATAGCCACGTTATTGCACCTCCATTCTCTGCCCCCAGCTGTGTCCACAATGCGATGCTTTTCGGGAAATGACGTATTCCCAATACACTGTTGATACTGTCGAACGGGGATACTGCAATTCCTGTCTCACCTCTTCGATAGAGTGGCCCATGTCGGGCACCAGCTATCATTCCGCTTTCAAACTCCGTAACTCACGACGTAAATCTATACCGATATCGAATTACCGTGTACGTAGATGGAATTATGTATGTCCTACTACCTATATACCTGTCAAGCGGTGCGTTCGTCGAGTAGCGAGATACGGGCGACAGCGTCGCGTTGCCCATGAACCAGGAATCCAATGATTTCTGTAGGGTGAGCCAAAGGTCACTGTAGGGCCACGGGTGGCCTAATGGGCAACGTTCGTGACTGCCACGGAAAGGACCTCAGGTTCGATCCCAGGCAGTTACGAACGCTCGATCGACTAAATACCCGCCGTGCGTCGTATGGGCAGGTTCAGCCGTCGGACCCGGGTACTGGTCCCCCGGTAGTAAATAAGGGCGTCTTCTACCTCGCTTCCGTGTGACTTTCCTATCGGGCACTCTAGCCCAAATCACCTAGCTTCCTATTTCTAAGGGTTGTTTAAGACCTGGGGCCAGACACTCCCTTCGTAAAATCCTCTACATATGATCTGATCTGATGGGCACATTCAGCCGTCGGACCCCGGGTACTGTCCCCCCGGTAGTAAATAAGGGCGTCTTCTACCTCGCTTCCGTGTGACTTTCCTATCGGACACTCTAGCCCAAATCTCCTAGCTTTCTATTTCTAAGGGTTGTTTAAGACCTGGGGTCAGACACTCCCTTCCTAAAATCCTCTACATATGATCTGATCTGATGGGCACATTAAGCCGTCGGACCCCGGGTACTGGCCCCCGGTAGTAAATAAGTGCGTCTTCTACCTCGCTTCCGTGTGACTTTCCTATCGGGCACTCTAGCCCAAATCACCTAGCTTCCTATTTCTAAGGGTTGTTTAAGACCTGGGGTCAGACACTCCCTTCGTAAAATCCTTTACATATGATCTGATCTGATGGGCACATTCAGCCGTCGGACCCAGGGTACTGCCCCCGGTAGTAAATAAGGGCGTCTTCTACCTCGCTTCCGTGTGACTTTCCTATCGGACACTCTAGCCCAAATCTCCTAGCTTCCTATTTCTAAGGGTTGTTTAAGACCTGGTTTCAGACACTCCCTTCCTAAAATCCTCTACATATGATCTGATCTGATGGGCACATTAAGCCGTCGGACCCCGGGTACTGGCCCCCGGTAGTAAATAAGGGCGTCTTCTACCTCGCTTCCGTGTGACTTTCCTATCGGGCACTCTAGCCCAAATCACCTAGCTTCCTATTTCTAAGGGTTGTTTAAGACCTGGTTTCAGACACTCCCTTCGTAAAATCCTTTATATATGATCTGATCCGATGGGCACATTAAGCCGTCGGACCCCAGATACTGGTCCCCCGGTAGTAAATAAGGGCGTCTTCTACCTCGCTTCCGTGTGACTTTCCTATCGGGCACTCTAGCCCAAATCTCCTAGCTTCCTATTTCTAAGGGTTGTTTAAGACCTGGTTTCAGACACTCCCTTCCTAAAATCCTCTACATATGATCTGATCTGATAGGCACATTAAGCCGTCGGACCCCGGGTACTGGCCCCCCGGTAGTAAATAAGGGCGTCTTCTACCTCGCTTCTGTGTGACTTTCCTATCGGGCACTCTAGCCCAAATCACCTAGCTTCCTATTTCTAAGGGTTGTTTAAGACCTGGGGTCAGACATTCCCTTCCTAAAATCGTCTACATATGATCATTTGATCAAAAGTCACTGTTCACCTGGCAGGTCAATACACGTACACCAACTATAATACAAGTGTACCTGCTTCCCTGCTACAATAAATGCTGGAAATGGCCCCCTGCTGTGTGTAGACATGCATCCAAGCGTCTGAAATGGCAGTTCGTGTATCTGATGCGGATTATTGGAATACCACATGCGACTGTTTTGGTTGTTCGCATATCCCGATAAATGGAACAGCGCCTCATCGGAGAATAACGTAACGTCCAGAATATCCTCTCCGTTGTCATTAATGAAGTCCTTGGACCATCTTCAATATTCCACACGATTGTCGTAGTATGTGTATTTTAGTTCGTGCACTGCTCTCATTTTGTACGGGTAGGCTGCAGTCGCGTCTTTAGTGCCAAACGGCTGCTACTGTATGACACACCCACTTGTTGTACCAATTTTCGAACCGATTCCTGTGGCCTTTTGTTGATGTGAACGGAAACATCCTCCACCTTTTTCCTCTGTTAACACTCGCGGCTTGCCGCTTCTCGAGCATTTCTCACTGATCCGGTTTTAAGAAACTTTTCAATTAACCGTCTCACTGCATTACAATGGGGTGTTCCTGTATCGGGAAATTGTTCTATGAACTTACGTTTCACTTCGTCCGTAAATTCATCTCCACTACGGAACACATGTTCAATCAGAAACACTCGAACCTCAAGCGACACCACCATGTTCAACCGGACACTGTGACGCCTCACTGACCGATTCAATCACAGCCAGACGTCGGAAATACCGGCTACGACGTTCAAGGTCAGACGGCAAGATGCGCGTAATCCCGCCCCCAAACACACAAACATTCTCCATTCACAATATTGCATGTACGTGCACGGTAACTACACTTTATAGATTTTATTATTATTATTTCTTATCACAGTACGTCAGGTGCACAGGGGCTTTTGGCTCACCCTGTATTCTTTCAGTGTATAAAAATATACAACGTTTTTTCGGTACATTTTTAACGCTTACAGTCAGGCTATCACTCTGGACGCTAAGCAACGTCCTTTTTGTTAACCAGTTTCTCTCTCTCTCTCTCTCTTCGTTCACTTCTTGTTTCGCCTCCACATCTTGTGGGAGTTACCGCGGCTCTAACCAATCGCTTACCTATGATATCGTTTGGTACAGCCTCCATGCATGTGCAAGGCACACGGGATATATCTATTCAAGATGAAGACACCTTTTATCGGAAACTGGGAACCAGCATGGCTTACTCAGAAACAGTCTTTAAAGACGGCGATGCTGTTTCTCACAAGGCCACAACTGCCGTTTACATAAAACGTGACCTGTATATATATAAACCGGGTGTTCAAGAAATGACCGAACGCTTAGTTTGGGAATAACGTTTGAAATACGCACGAGAGGGCAGCACTATCAGTTTTTCGTCGACCAAGTGCTTATAGGTAATTGATTCAGTGTTGGTTCGACTGTGTTTTTGTGCAAGTTAAAAATGGTGTATTCAAGCGAAATTTTTTTTATTGTGAAAACTTAGTATGAAACCAACAAAAGTCCTTCTGAAACACTGAGAAAGTGGTCAACAGCTTGCAGTAATGTTCGAAAGACATCGAAGTCAACAGTTCTAGACCTGGTTAGGAAATTTGAGACAAACCAAAGCTATGCTGAAAAACAAGTTTCTCCGGGAAATTCGCCGTCTGGGAATGGTAGATGGTTTCTGGTTCGTGCCAGATGGTGCACCTCCGCATCGCACGCTGGATGATTTTAGGACCATAAGCAGCCACGTTAGACACAACGGGCTCGCTCTCGACTACCCCAATCATTACCCTGGAGCTATCGAGTGGCCTCCTTATCCTCCCGACGCAAATCCTTGCGACTTCTTTCTTTGGGGATACATCAAATATTTGGTCTAGAAATCACACCCCAGCACTTTGACTGAGCTCAAAGACGCTATCACTGAGGCTTTTTCCACTGTAACTCGAGATACTCTAGGCTGAGTCATAGAGAACTTTGAAGCCCGAATGCGCCATCTTGTGGTAACAGGAGGCAAACACTTTGAAAATGTTACCACTTAATTACCTTTTGAGCCCACTTCCAAGAAACACTGTTTGCTTAAATTTTATCTTTGGTCTATAAAACTTTTTCTACAAACTAAGTGTTCGGTCATTTATTGAACACCCTGTATTTATCACTGCGGCCAAATAGTGTATTATACAGGGTGATTCAAAAGTTCGGTGCAAAAGTAAAATGCGAGTAAAAATTATCTATGGTTCGGAGAAACATGCGGTTTGCAGATTAATACTCACCGAGGTACGGGGTTTTGTATGGCATCAAGAAAAAGCATAGTTCAAAATCTCGACAATAGAGGGCGCTGCTACAGAGAAAACAACGAGAGGTGAGAATTGTGATACGAGATCTACGGTAAATTAGAGAACCTTACTTTATTTCAGCATGATCTACAGATGCAAGTGCTCAATTTGTCCACCACCACATTCCAGTGCTGCATGCAGTCGTGGTATTACGCCTGATACCGCATTGAACAACATGTCAACGGAAATGGCAGATACCACCTGCCGTATGTCGTCTTTCAGCGATGGTAAGGTCTGAAGATTACCTCTATATACACGGAATTTCAAGTAGCCCCACAACCAAAAATCAGCGGGTGTCAGATCTGGAGATCTAGGAGGCCATTCGTGTGCACTATGCCTCCTCCTCAATAAACGATCGGCACTAAACGTGCACGTCTGATTTCATGTTATATGAAAATTATTAGCTTAATAAAACCGTGTGGTTTTGCAATCAGTATGACAGCACGAACCTGCCGCCCCGGTGGCGCAGTGGTCTAAGGCGCTGGCCTCTGATCATTCGTCCGTAAGGGGTCCGGGTTCGAATCCCGGTGAGGCATGGACGTTGTGTTTGTCTTACGGCACTGGCTCTCTCCCTTCCCTGGAACCAGTGACCCTAAATTAGGGACGGGCGACTGCTTATAGCCCATTGAGTTGCTCACGGTGGTCGTTAAACCTCCAATCCCAATCCCAATCCCCCAGCACGAACCTTTATTATTTTCGCACAAAGAAAATATGACTGCATTTCTCCGTAATGGTTTTTATGTCTCACCCTAACGTTGCTTTGTGCTAGTAATGTGAAAACGTCGTTTATGTGACATTCTCTGCAGCAGCGCCCTCTATTATCAAGATTTTGAACTATTTTTTCTTGATGCCATACAAAATCCCATACCTCGGTGAATATTAATCTGCAAACCCCATGCCTTTCCGACACATAGATCTTTTTTAATAGCATTTTACTTTCGCACTAAACTTTTGAATCACGCTGTATATATCATCATGATCATTGCCAACAGTTATCAAACTATTGCTGGATGAAGGTCTCCATAAGTTTCTTCCACAACGGTCTGTCTTGGGTAAATCTTCTCCATGTCACTCCCGCATGCTTTCGAATTTCATCCGCCCATATCCCACGTGGTCTTCTGCAGAAGACAGAAAAGACCCAACATGTTGGGTCTTTTCCTGTCTCTTGGAATCCAGTCTAAAATTTCGGTTATCCATTGGTGGTCCGTTCTCCTGGCCATATTCCAGCCCATTGCCATTTCAGGGATTTTTGTGGAATAATTTTTTTTGGGGGGGGGGGGGCATGACTTGCCACGCCAGCCAAGCGGGTTGGTGAGTGTGGGAAAGCATTTCGTCTAATCCCGGGGGTATAGTTATTCCACTATTAGCAGTTGTCAGAGCCCCTTTAGTGGGAACAGAGTGCATCGCGAGAAAGCGGGGTTGACATTTATTTGGAGAGGCTATGATATGTTTGCACATCACCTGACTTGTATCCCCAGTTTTTCTGATTGATATGTCACAGTTCTGTTTTAACTCTTTCCTTAATTACCGAAATATGTTATAATCAGAAAATTCCAAGGTTCCCTGAGCATTGTAAACATCAATAGAGCAGTAATAGATCATTTAACAGAAGCGATTTGACGTGTGATAAAATCCTTTATTTTCGCGATTTTGCATACTTAATTAGTTACTCCAGGTCACCGTGCGATTAGACCATCTCTCATGTCCTAATCCTCGTTACATTCATTCTTTTCGCTCGGGCGCTTAGACCACGCACCCCTTCTCAAAATTTTACTCCTTCCTCCGAAAATCTCCTAACCTCTCTCTACAACCGTCAGTCGCATTCTGCCCAAAGTCACGTCATCGTCCTGCCTTCAGAAGTCTCGTTCTCCTATTGTCTCCCCAACTACTTCTCAAAACGCGCCTCCAACACTCCCGTCCTAAAAACATTATTTTCCCTGCGTCTTAATGTCCGCTACCTAATGCCATCTTCCCGAAGGACGGAAGTCCTTTCTAATAAGTCGCTCTAAAACTCGAAAATAAGCCTTCTTCTATTGTTTCTATCTACACACGACATCCTTTGTGTTCTCCATCTCCAGGAAGTCAGCCGATAAACTAATCGTTTCCGGTAAATTACTGGCTCTACCAAATCGAACTCAAAAAATATATTCTTAAAATGTTCCCCACGATTACTTTCAAACATTCTAAAACTGCAAGGATTCTTAATTATTTACATATGATTAAAATTCAACAATTAAAGTGTTTCCACCTAAAATCTCTGCCCTATGTTTCCAATGGTAAAACTTCTTTACATATTTTCTTCGCAATTAATGTATTCCCAAGGATGAAAATTTGCACACTGATAAAACTAACTTTAAATTATAGCATGGGTTACTTAATATTTTACTAAAACATAACCATAGTTAAGCAATCCATCATTTATCTACTGACACCATCAGTTTACAGGTCGCGCCATCTATTAACAGGTCTGAACATTACTCAAAGAAAAATGATTGATTTTTAATATAATTATGGTTATGTTTTAGGAAGAATTAAGTATCCCATGCTATAACTTAAAGTTAGTTTTATCTATGCGCAAATTTTCATCCTTGGGAATACATTAACTGCGAAGAAAATATGTAAAGAAGTTTTACCATTGGAAACATTAGGCAGAGATTTTAGGTGGAACCACCTTAAGTATCCCATGCTATAACTTATTAAATTAGTTTTATCGATGTGCAAATTTTCATCCTTGGGAATACATTGATTGCGAAGAAAATATGTAAAGAAGTTTTAGCATTGGAAACATAAGGCAGAGATTTTAGGTGGAACCACCTGGAGTATCCCATGCTATAACTTATTAAATTAGTTTTATCGATGTGCAAATTTTCATCCTTGGGAATACATTGATTACGAAGAAAATATGTAAAGAAGTTTTACCATTGTAAACATAAGGCAGAGATTTTAGGTGGAACCGCCTTAGTTTTATCGATGTGCAAATTTTCATCCTTGGGAATACATTGATTGCGAAGAAAATATGTAAAGAAGTTTTACCATTGGAAACATAAGGCAGAGATTTTAGGTGGAACCACCTTAAGTATCCCTAGCTATAACTTATTAAATTAGTTTTATCGATGTGCAAATTTTCATCCTTGGGAATACATTGATTGCGAAGAAAATATGTAAAGAGGTTTTACCATTGGAAACATAAGGCAGAGATTTTAGGTGGAACCACCTTAAGTATCCCATGCTATAACTTCTTAAATTAGTTTTATCGATGTGCAAATTTTCATCCTTGGGAATACATTGATTGCGAAGAAAATATGTAAAGAAGTTTTAGCATTGGAAACATAAGGCAGAGATTTTAGGTGGAACCACCTTAAGTATCCCATGCTATAACTTATTAAATTAGTTTTATCGATGTGCAAATTTTCATCTTTGGGAATACATTGATTGCGAAGAAAATATGTAAAGAAGTTTTACCATTGGAAACATAAGGCAGAGATTTTAGGTGGAACCACCTTAAGTATCCCATGCTATAATTTATTAAATTAGTTTTATCGATGTGCAAATTTTCATCCTTGGGAATACATTAATTGCGAAGAAAATATGTAAAGAAGTTTTAACATTGGAAACATAAGGCAGAGATTTCAGGTGGAACCACCTTAAAAGATATTTAGATGACATTACATTTCATAAAATAAATATCACCGTTCCATTACGTTATTATATATTAAATATTTATATTTATTAAATATTATCTAAATATTAAATTATTCATTTCACTGTGTTCCTTTCAATCCTGCTAGTATTCCACTTATTTTGACGAACATTTTTTATACGAATTTAGTACATTCCCAATTAAAGAAGTAAAATGGGGAACGCATTCCCTCTAGATTTTAATACTTGAAAGCATTTTTCTGTCTTTTTGGAATAAATTTCAGCCCGTTTTTTGGATGAGCTAATTTGAAATAAATCTGTATGCTTGAAAACAAAAAGAATTCCGAAACCTGCATGAAAAGCTTGTAACATATTCTATATAGAGCGAGGATATACGGCTCGTATATGCTTGTTTGTTGATAGCACTCTTGGTGATGGCGTTTAAAGCTCTGTTTTAATATTTCAGAGTCATCGGGGACGAACGGTGACAAAAATTCCAGCAGCGTGGTTGCAGACAGTCCTGATAACTCCGGGGACGATGATCCCAAGAAGAAAAAGCGACAGCGGAGACAAAGAACTCATTTCACAAGTCAACAACTGCAGGAATTGGAAGCGACGTTCGCCAGGAATAGGTATCCAGATATGTCCACGCGGGAAGAGATCGCTATGTGGACAAATCTCACAGAAGCAAGAGTTCGGGTAAGTCTCTTTCTCCCTCCACTTTTTTAAAAGAAAGGAAAGAAAGCCGACGCGAGATGAGACTTCTTAGATTGGTAAAAAGAGAGCTTCTTATTACCTGCTTAAATTAAACATTTTTTATTACCTTCTATCTTGATGCTTCCAAACAAAAACTTATTCTAGGGGAATCATCTTTCTGAGACATTGAATAAATCCTTGACAAACTTATTCCGTTACTGCGATATTTTCTCATAACATGTTATGTGCGCGTACGTAACATTTACGAAATATTTGCAGTATAGAGTGAAGTACTACGTACAATTTTAAAGCAATAAGTTATGAAATAACTCCTTAGTGGGCGTGAGGGCTAAATTTAATCCATCACTACAAATATGTCGCAATCATGATTTTATTATGAAAACTATAAAAAATCCACGTTGAGGACGCGAACGGTTTTTGTTTTTTTTTTAATTTATTATTATGCGTACTTAGAAGATATATCCTCCACGTTTTATGTTTTCGTCTAAAGCAGTTCTGCCCAGCTTCTATGATGATAATAATAATAACATAGGCTTTAAATAAAATAAATAAAAATAATAATGCTAATCCCTACCCACACGAAATAAAATCTAACAAAGTCCGATAAAACAATATATAAATAAAGCGGGTTTTAGATTGGTGCTTGTGAAACCGCTCTGAGCACCCGATAATGAAAGTTTTACAACGTGAGCTCAGAAGTCACCAAAAACTAAAAAAATGTGAGAACTTAAACGCAAACTGAATTGCTGGAAATCTATCTAAAAATGGCCTCAGACACGCACTTTGGGACATCACGTTTGAGTGTCATGCCAGCAATTGGAGTTTTGTGCCTGGGTCGGCATGTAGCGTGGAGTGAATCTCTCCAACGTTTGCTTGAAATATTCTTCACTCCACGCTACATGCCGCCGGAGGCACAAAACTCCCCATTTGCTGGCGTGACACTCAAACGTGATATTCAAAAGTGCTTGTCTGTGGCCACCATTTGGACCTAACCAATTTTGCAAGAGATTAAAAAAAACAAAAACAAATGCCTTATGACCATTACCATCTCCCCCCCTTTCCAAAAAGCACGGAGGGACAATGGAACCGTTGCAAGGGTGGTGCAAGGTGTTAACGCAGTGAGAGGTAGCAAAGGGTAATCTTACCTGCTTGCAAGAATGAGTAGCACAAAAAAAAAAATCAATCTCACTTTCATCAGAAGATGGAGGCCTTCTCTTGGATGGTTCAGCTCTGGAGACAGCGGAAGGGCCCCAGCTAGTGGTAAATTATAGGGGATGCTAGAAAATTTCTAGTTACTTCGGTAAATTAATTTAAACCCAATGTAGCAGTATTTATTGAAAAATTAATAAGCAAAGTAATACGGTTTTAAGGATATATGTATGTATGACTCAAAATGACTCAAAAACAGATCATAAGAAATTTGAGATTTTCATGCTTTGTTTTACCTTTTAAGCGGCCGAAGTACCTCAACCATATAGTGCCCCAAGTTCTCTGTACTTTCTAAACAGAAATGCTCAAAAAGCAACCCCGGGTTTTACGAAAACTACGAGAAAACTATTTCTTTTCCGCACTCATCTCAGCAGTAGAGACAATAAACCTGTCGTTCGTGAGAAGACATCTCTAGTCCTGTATTCTCTTCTCCACGACCCAAGATATGATAAAGAAGGGATAGTCCCTCTACCACAGACATCATGCCACTGAGCAGAAACAAGTGACTGAAACATCATCTCTCTCCTTTCGTATGTTCGTCGCCATTGTTATAGCTCTTTTAATAGATAATCAGTCAGAAAGGATTAGTGTCAATCACCCCCGTTCATGACCATTTTATTTGAATACGACAAAACGATTTCTTTTCCGCACTATCTCAGCAGTAAAGACAATAAACCTGTCATTCGTGAGAACCTGTCATTCGTGAGAAGACATCTCCTCTAGTCCTGTATTCTCATCTCCATGACCCAAGATATGATAAAGAAGGGATAGTCCCTCTGCCACGGACATCATGCCACTGAGCAGAAACAAGTGAGATTAGCGTCAATGCTCGCTCGAGAATGTCCCCGTTTCATGACCATTTTTTTTAACAACAAAGCTAAGGTGGGAAAGCAGCGTTTTCTGGTGCGCAAGTTCACTTGTTGCAGTCTCTTTTTGGGACAGCTGATGTATTTGTTGGAGCTGATTTCAGCCCATTTTGCTAACCCCGAGTTAATTCGTTCCAGCCGGATAAAGGGTGTAGAGTCGATTTGGCTGAAATCGGACAAAAGTATCATTTATATAATGCGATACCTTTGTTTGCTTCTGGTGATTTGAAAATGAAATTGGAACGAAATGTTTTTAAGAACTCCAAACAAAAAGCATTCACGGAAAACCGAATACAACACGCTGATTAATTTTCAGACGATGAATAATGAATGTTAATGATGACGATGCTAATGAACTATTAATTCAAAATTGTGTTAACGGAAACTTAACAGAATTTAATTTATTCCACAGAGAAACGTGTTTTTATATTGATACAGGGTTTTGCAAATGCCATACATGTCCAACAATGGCATCTTTTGCATTATCTTTCTGTTGTGTCGAAATATTTGAGGCGTGCTAATACTTCTCCTTTGACGCCATAACTATGTATAGCTATACCTACTGCATGATTTTTTTTTTGATTGGAGGTTTAACGACCACCGTAAGCAACTCAATGGGCTATAAGCAGTCGCCCGTCCCTAATTTAGGGTCACTGGTTCCAGGGAAGGGAGAGAGCCAGTGCCGTAAGACAAACACAACATCCATGCCTCACCGGGATTCGAACCCGGACCCCTTCTGGACAAATAATCAGAGGCCATCGCTTAGACCACTGCGCCACCGTGGCGGCGAATTGGTTTTCCCAAGCATAGTGTGTCACAGTTTGTAGCGTTTCACCTTTTTTCGATGATTTTGTTCCTGGCCCTCATATTTTTACGTTACAGCGTCGATATTGTGTGTGTGTGTGCATAATCTTTTGCGACAAACTTCACTGAAAGCAAAGTACAGCGTGTCCCATAAAGGTGTAACAAATTTCAAATAATCATAACAATTTTAATATAAATGATCTCCCTACACAACTTGCGTTAATCCACAGAACAGATCATGAAGTTTTATAGGCATTCGATATGGGCACCATTTGTCACCCGAGCAGTGTAACCATTATTCCATTTCCAACCATGCTCGCTCGAGAATGTCCGTATTAACTTTTTGCAATGCATGTGTAATCCTCCTCTTTAGGTTAGCAATGTCTGTACAGGAGTGCTGTTAACCTCACCCTTGATGAATCCCCATAAAAAAAGTCACAGAGTGTTAAGTCCGGCGAACGTGGGGGCTATACAATGGCACCACCATGCCCAATCCAACGAGTGAGAAATTTGGTATCCACAGACCTCCTCACAATCAAAGCCCAATGAGTTGGCGCCCCATGTTGTTGGGAAATGGCCGTAGTTGTAAGTTCCTTGATCTGGGGATACCCAAACTGCTCAGTCATGTCCAGGTAATTACCAGCTCTCACGGTCGCTTTCTGTAACAAAAAGAATCCAATAACACGATCGACCATTATGCCACACCAAACATTCACTTTTGGGCTAGCGTGTTCATGTTCCATTGTGCAATGCGGGTGTTCAGTTCGCTGAATTCTCACATTCTGTTTACTAACCTCTCCGGAAACATGGAAGTGCACTCATCCGAGAAACAGGTTTGTCTCAGGAGAGATTCAGCACTTGCCATGTTCTCCAACATATCTTCGGCAAACTGTTTGCGTTTCACATGGCCATCTGGGGTTATATGATGGGTTATCTGCAGTTTATACGGGTGCATTTCTTATCTCTAACGTAACAATCTGTTCACTGATGACTTGGGGATGGCCAGCAGTCGTGCAGCTTGTCTGACTTTCCAAGGCTGCAAGTGAAGGTTTGTCTCACAACCTCCTACCTTTCTGGAACCAGAGATGGTCTTCCAGGGCTTTTCTTTAAAAGGATGCTACCAGTTTCCTTGAATGACTGGTACCACTTTATGATGCTGTTACATATGAGCGGTTTGCTCCCATATTATATTCTGAAATTCCGCTGAACCTACCTTTCGGATCGGGTTTCAGTAAACCACTCCACAATCTGGGCTTTCGTCGCAGGATCTATTGGGTACATTTCTAGAAAACTTGACCTGCAACAAATAGAATGCTGACATTAGTTTTGTATGCAAAGTTATCATCATTTGAAATTGGGTTGTACCTTTTTGGGACAATCTGCATTTCAAAAATGAGTAATCGTAATGAAAATGGGGAAATGGGCATGCATACGGAGTACGATCGGGTACGGAGAACTGGCCACATTGGAATTTCAGTGCCATAAAATTGTTCTGCATAAACAAATTTCGTGTGGCTATATTCCCCACTACTTGAGCAACTATTGTTCATAATTTTTTTTTAATATTTTATTTTCAGTGAGAAATTTAGACATTTCCATGATTTTCGGGGCTAAGACTAAGCGGAGAAATGACCACTGGAGAACTGACAACAAAAATGTTAAGGGTCCGTGAAAAATTGCGTTCTGGGCTGCTTCGTGGCTACGTCTCCCCTAGATTGGTTATCTGACACACATAAAATGTCCGTAATTTCATGTTTTCTTATTTACAATATTTTTTTAGAAACTACAACTAAACAAATTCTCTGCGAGTATGTGCAAACCTAGAAAACTTGTCGGGGGAAGGGAAGGGGTGCTGCTGCTTAAAACCTAAAATGTGAAATATAAAGAATTTCTGGTCCGATCGGGAGATTTTAAGCGTTTACAAGCTACAACTCATCGAATTATCTGAAGGCATCTGCTGCCTCAGGATACCAGTCGGGCAATATTTCTCGTCCGTTCGGGAGATTTTTAGCATTTACAAACCACAACTAGACAAATATTTTATGTACCCACTGTGGGAACCTGTCGGGGAAAGGGGGATACCAAAATGTGTCGCCGCCCCGGTGGCGCAGTGGTCTAAAGCGCTGGCCTCTGATCATTCGTCCGTCTGGGGTCCGGGTTCGAATCCCGGTGAGGCATGGGTGTTGTGTTTGTCTTACGGCACTGGCTCTCTCCCTTCCCTGGAACCAGTGACCCTAAATTAGGGACCGGCGACTGCTTATAGCCCATTGAGTTGCTCACGGTGGTCGTTAAACCTCCAATCAAAAAAAAAAAAAAAAAGTGTAAAATATGAAAAATTCCTCGCCCGATCGGGAGATTCTCAGTTTTTACCAGCTACAATCTACAAATCAGCAAATTATCTGAGGTGTGCCTACTCAGGAAACCTGTCGAGGAGGGGAGGGGGTAATTTCAAAAGTGTAAAATATGAATATGAAGAATTTCTCGTCCGATCGGGAGATTTTCAGCATTTACAAGCTACAACTCGACACATTATCAGAAGGCATATGCCTACTCAGCAAACCTGTCGGGGGGAGGGGGGGGTAATATCAAAAGTGTAAAATATGAAGAATTCCTCGTCCGATTGGGAGAAAATGTCCCGATCGGACGAGAAATTGTTTTTCACTGCAATGGGCTGTAAATAATACGATCACTCTCCAATCGCCCTCTCTCTGCGCTGCTGAGGAAATGCGCGAGGCCACGGTGCGATTCCCAGTGGAGGATGTGGGAAAACAGTCAGTTAGCTAAGATTACGTGCACGACAGGCGCCAATATTTATTCACAGCAGCCGCTGATATGCTACGTGTAAGAATGTGATTTCTTCCAGGGATTTAATTTTGGACAAACAACTACATGTATTGCTAAATCTGTTACTTAAAAAGTTAAAACTACAGGGCTTTAGGTACAGCCCTTACATTTCTAGACACTCTCCCTGGCTTCTTAACATCTCCCCTCCCCCCAAACCACTGCTCACACACACCGCGAAAAATGCATCCTCACACGTGTTCGAAATCCTGAGAAAATTACTGTACTTAGGGGTGTTGAAGTAAATCTTGCGCGGTGGGGTGGAGGCGCACGTTATGCTAGTTACGCCACTGTCTTAAATTTATAAATAAGTCATAAAAAATCCCGTAAAACTCCGGCTAACCGGGCAGCGTACTTGAAGGCCCGAGTGCAAGGTACACCGAGTGCCTTGGGACACCTTCTGCGGAGTCTGATTCACTTCGTCGACACTATACAGTACATGCAAACAATCGATTCCTAAAAACCGAAAAAATTCAGAACCACCAAATTTGGTATACTCTCTCATGGGTACTCTAACCTACATCGTACCCGGTGTTTGGAAGAGGTCGGGACCCAGGGTCAAGGGGATGGGGCTCCATACAACATTTTCTTAAAATCTACAGTTTTCAATTTAGAACCACTAAATGTGGTATACAATCTCATTGTACTCTTACACCAACTTAGACCATAGACGGAAGAGGTTGGGGCTTGAGGTCAAGGTGGGCCCCATACATAATTTTCGTAAAATCTACATTTTTCAATTTAGAACCACCAAATTTGGTATACTATCTCATGGTACTCTAACTTACACCGTACACGGTTTTTGGAAGGAGTCGGGGCCCAGGGTCAAGGGGGCTCCATACAACATTTTCGTAAAATCTACAGTTTTCAATTTAGAACCACCAAATTTGGTATACTATCTAATTGTACTCTTACATCAACTTAGACCATAGACGGAAGAGGTCGGGACCAGAGTCAAAGGGCCCCATACAACATTTTCGTAAAATCTACTGTTTTCAATTTAGAACCACCAAATTGTTTATACTATCTCATTGTACTCTTATACCAACTAAGACCATACACGGAAGAGGTCGGGGCCCGGGATCAAGGGAGCCCCCATAGAATATTTTCGTAAAATCTATAGTTTTCAATTTAGAACCACCAAATGTGGTATACAATCTCATTGTACTCTTACACCAACTTAGACAATAGACGGAAGAGGTTGGGGCCCGGGGTCAAGGGGGACCCCATAAATAATTTTCGCAAAATCTACATTTTTCAATTTAGAACCACCAAATTTATTATACACTGCCGGGCAATTGCTAAGGACGAATGGCAATAGCAATGATAGCAACCATAAAATGGAAGGCAGGAAAATGTGGAAATTAGCATAAGTGCAGGATACAGTAAGACGTGTTGTGCGTATGCAAATTTTGGATTGCCGAACTTGTTCGTGACGTCATAGCGCTGATAAGATATATAAAGGATTTGACGCGTATTGACCGTTGTTGTTGAAATGCAAAGTTGAAAGGGAAAGAATCAGTTGATGAACTTGCAATTTTCAGTATGTCTTCCCGACATCACCTAGATGATTTTACGCGTGGCCGTATTATTGTCAAGATTGAAGAAGGGCGAAAATTAACAGATGTTGCCAGGGAGTTCGATGTCAGCCACAGTGTTGTTTCAAGGCTTTGGAAATCATTTCAAACAAATGGAGAGTGTAGCAAACGTCACGGGGGAGGTCGTGTTCGCAGTACGACACCTGCAGAAGTTTGGTACATAGTGCTATCAACAATAAAACACCGGCGCAGCACAGCTAGTGAGGTAGCAAATCAGTTTATGGCTGCTACTGGCAAGAGGATCTCCCGAAAAACTGTCGCCAGACGTTTGCATGAAGAAAGACTATACGCCCGCCGTCCTGTTGTGTGCATCCCATTGTCCAGACGTCACCGTACCGCCCGTTTTCAATGTGCCATCAACATCGCAATTGGACTGATAACGACTGGTCTGCTGTCCTCTTCTCAGATGAGAGTTGACACAGTCTATCGTCTGATTGTCGACGACAACTGATCTGGCGTGATAGTGGTACTGCATATTGTCCAGCAAACATACAGCAAAGGGACCGATATCCGACATGTAGTGTCATGGTATGGGCTGGCATCATGATCAATGGCTGTACGTCCCTCTATGTGCTTCCAACTGGGACTATGACTGGCCAACGATACATTAATGATGTTCTGCTACCTCATGTTCGCATGTTCCGTGGTGCTGTCGGTGATAGATTCATTTTCATGGACGACAACGCAACATGTCATCGAACAGTCGCTGTCCAGGAGTGTCTTGAGAGCGAGGATATTCAACGCCTCGTATGGCCAGCACGTTCTCGAGATCTGAATCTCATTGAAAATGTGTGGAATGCTTTGGGGAGGAGTCTTGCTGGTCTTAAATGCCCTCCAATAAACAAGGACACCCTCATCCGTGCACTGACAGAGGAATGGGATAAATTACCCCAACAGCTGCTTGATAATGTTGTGCAAAGCGTGACACGACGTGTGGAATCTTGCATCCCCCTCCATGGTGGCCATATCCCATATTGACATCTGACGCCGGAACGCCTGCGAACGGTAATTGCATTTTTTTCACGTTTACGTATTCTGCACAAAATGGCCTGTTTGTCCCTTGAACACGTTCCAAAGCCTTCTGGATTTCAGAGCACAATAAATTGTCTTTCTTGTAATGTCCTGGCATTCTGACATTATTTTATTTCACTTGGCATCCAAGCACACTTACTTTTTTATGCGCTATATAGCCGTTTATGATCAGTCCTTAGCAATTGTCCAGCAGTGTACTATCTCATGGTACTCTAACTTACACCGTACATGGTTTTTGGAAGGGATCGGAGCCCGTGGTCAAGGGGGCCCCATAGAACATTTTCGTAAAATGTATAGTTTTCAATTTAGAACCACCAAATTTTTATACTACCTCATTGTACTCTAACTTAGACCGTACACGGTTTTTGGAAGGGGTCCTGGCCCGGGGTAAAGAGAGCCCCATACAAAATTTTCTCAAATATTTCCATTGTTTACTTAAGAACTGCTACACAATTCTGCACTCCAATACCCAATCTGCGAGCTAAGTTAGAGTACCATGAGATAGTAAACCAAATTTGGTGGTTCAAAATTGAAAGCTGTAGATTTTACAAAAATGTTGTATGGGGCTTCTTCATTCCAGGCCCCGACTCCTTCCGTCTATGGTCTAAGTTGGTGTAAGAGTACAATGAGATAGTGTAAAAAATTTGGTGGTTCTGAATTGAAAACTTTGCGAAAATGTTGTATGGGGGTCCCCTTGACCCCTTCCAAATACCGTGTACGGTCTAAGTTAGAGGACCATGAGATAGTACACCAAATTTGGTGATTCTAGTATGAAAACTGTAGATTTTACGAAAATGTTTTATGGGATCCCCTTGACCAAGGGCTCCGACCCCTTCCGAATACCGTGTACGGTCTAAGTTAGAGTATCATGAGATAGTATACCAAATTTGGTGTTTCTAAATTGAAAACTGTAGATTTTACGAAAATTTTGAGGAATCGACTGTTTGCATATACAGTATAGTGTCGACGAAATGTACCTGTCGACGAAGTGGCGTCGACGAAATGTACCTGTCGACGAAGTGGCGTCGACGAAATGAACGAAACCGCTCGTACGAGCTGCAGGACAAGGATTTTAAAGTGTTACATGGCGTGTCACAATTTTTTTTAAATAAGTATGTCATTTCAAAAGTTTTGTACACAGGCGCTGGCCGTAGGAGGATGCAATCGTTGCGCCAGTTATGAGTCAGACTTCAGTATACAAAGTTGTATCCACCTTTGCTGGCTAATCTGTTCCTGTTCCGAAAAATTCTGCCTAGAAATGGAGGAAGAAAGTGAGCCAGGTCACATCTCGCGTAACGACCAGGCGTTCGTACATTAAAATTTGCGAAGGAAATCCCTTCGGCGGTAAAAGACAGAAGGCGAGCACTTTTTAGAAAAAATTGTTGCTATAGACGAAACCTGGATACCATCTTTTGAACCAGAATTGAAATCTCCGTCCGCTCAGTGGAAACATCCAGAATCACATCGCCGGGGGAAAATTCCGCCTCCAACAATCGAAGGTTAAGGTGGTGATGATTATAGCCTATGACAAGGTTGGAGTGATAGAAACAGACAGAGTACCCAAGGGGGACCACTGTAACAGTGGAATACTATACATACATACATATCACTAAGCTGTTCTCTGAGACTCAGAGGTTAGCTCCAAAAAGAAACACAAACTGCCAGATATTTTTACTTATTGTTGTCGTATCAAACTTCGCCATTTACAGCAATCTTGACATACAACTCGTGCTTCACTGATATCCATTACACGCCGTACACAAGATCTTTTATACTTCATACTCATAATCTTTTTCTCATGCAGACACTCCTGAATCTGATCCACCCATGTCTTCCTTGGCCTTCCTCTGCCTTTCCTTCCTGCCACTTGGGCTGAAAAGATTTTCTTAGTAAGCATTTCATCACTCATTCTTTCAACATGGCCAAACCACCGAAGCATATTGGTCTCCACCTTGCTAACAACATTTTGCTTTACATCACACAACTGCAATACATCTTCATTCCTCACACAATCAGATCGTGTCTTGCCACAAACCCCACGTAAGTAACGCATTTCTCCAGCACACAAACGACTCCTATGTTTCTTCTGCAGTACCCAGGTTTCACTGCCGTACATCAAAGTAGGAACAATTTACTGTTTCATACACAGCCATGCGGGACTCTCTAGAGAACCCATCATTCCTGTGAAAACCTCCAGAAGCAGCTATGACTTTCAAAGAAGAATTCACTCGCCTACTGATTTCACCATCCAACTTGTTCTCTCTGTCAAACATGTTTTCTAAATACACAAACTCACTCACCTGGTCAATCACAGTGCCATTTATACTTACATTACATTCAGTGCTACCCAATCCTCTCTCAAACACCATAACTTTGGTTTTTCCCTTGTTTATACTCAGTTGGAATTTCATGCAAACTTCGTGCTTCCGAGTCAACATACTCTGCAACTCACTTTTGCTCTCTGCCAACAGGACAGTATCATCAGCATACAGCAATCTGCACACACGCATATCACCAAGACATAAACCACTATTATCTATTTTGGCCTCACGCATGCATGCGTCCATAAATATATTAAACAGCCATGGTGACATTACACAACCTTGTCTAACTCCTGCACCAATGGAAAACCATTTTGATAAAACACCATTCACTCGTACACAAGCTCTACTACCAGCATACATGGCTTGCACACTATTAAGTAGATTCCCAGTAACACCATATTCATTCAATACCTTCCACAAAAGTGTCCTATTGACTCGGTCGTAAGCTTTCTCTAAATCTATGAAGGCAGTAAAAACTTTCTTCCCAACAGCCAGATACTTTTCAATCATCATGCGTAATGCAAAAATCTGGTTAGTGCAGCCTTTACCAGGCATAAAACCACTCTGAACATCCCACACTTTCTCTGATGTAAGACCCCGCACTTTTTCAATAACAACCTTACCAAACACTTTCCCTGGCACACTCAGTAGGCTAATACCACGATAGTTCTTGCATTCAGTCTGATCACCTTTTCCCTTACACAAGGGAACAATGATAGCATCCTTCCAATCCCGAGGGACCATTCCTAACTCCCAGCACAACTGGCAAATTTCAGTTAACCAGTCAATTATAGAGCCACCACCATACTTCAACATCTCTGCAGTTATGCCATCAACTCCTGGAGCCTTACCATTCTGAAGAGCTTTTAGAGCTTTACACACTTCTTCTCTTGAGATCCCTCCTGTGCTTTCATCCCTCATTGTGACATCATCTGCATCTGTCTCAGAATCATTTTTGCTCTCCTGATCTAATAACTCACAGAAGTATTCGCCCCATCTGTCACCTAACTCATTGGGCTCCTATATCATTTCCGCCATCTCATTCTTCACACAACTTACAACTTTGTTTCCCCTATTTTTCCTGAGTCTCATATACTTCCAGAAGGACTTTCTATCTTTCCAAAAAGCCAGTTCATGCCTTTCCACATTCTCTTTCCAGTCTTTTGCCTTACTGTGGCGAACCAGCTTAGCAGCTTCACGCTTCTTACAGCGATATTCATCCACAGAGACTCTACCTTGCAACATCCCCAAATAGGCTTCCTTCTTTTTCTTTACTGCCTCCTCAATCTCACTATTCCACCAAGCATCACCTCTATTGTTACCCACTATTGTGGTGCCACAGACCTCTTTAGCAGCAGTAACAACACAGTTCTTAAAACATTCCCACTTCTTTTCTACATCCCTCTCACAAGATTTCAGATCCTTCAGCCGTTCTCTGAGTAAGTCAGAATACCACTGATGATCTTCAAGGAGCCTGTCAACCTTTATTCTTTTTATTCTGGGTCTCTTCTTGTTCCTTTTCCTCCAACCAACATTAAGTTTCACTCGTTACTCTACCAAGTAATGATCAGAACCAACACCCGCACCTCTCATCACACGGGTGTCAACAACTAAGTGTTTCAAACGCTGATCATAAACAATAAAATCTATCACACTCTTTTGACCAAGAGTACGATTTTCCCAAGTATATGTGTGTATATACTTGTGGTTGAAAAATGTATTAGATACATACAAATCATTCTCAATGCAGAGTTCAATTAATCTTTCACCGTTATCATTCACACAAGGATCATTAAACTTACCCAGAACATTGTCAGAAATGGCATTCTGCACACCTACTCTAGCATTGAAATCCCCTGCTATTATAACTTTTTCTTTAGCACCAAACTGGCTCAAAACAGCTTTTAGCTCATTCCAGAAATCTTCTTTCTTATCAGAAGGTTCCGAGTCACAAGGAGCATACACTACAACAATTACAATTATCTGAAGTTTCACTTTCAAACGAATCCAGAGAATTCTCTCACTTATGCAACTATAGTGAATCAAGTTGTTCTTCATCTTTTCACTTAAAATCACACCTACACCAGCCTGTCTTCTCATATTATCCAATACTCCAGACACACACAATGGAATAACTATAGGTTTCTACAAAATGTTTTGCACCCAAAGATTCGCCAAAGGCCCGATATGCTCGAAGCTGATCTCATCATTTTGCACGACAACGTAATGCCGCATATTGCCCATACAGTAGGAGACATTCTTGAAAAGTACGGATGGAAATTGCTTTCCCACGCATCATACAGTTCCGCCAAGAGCCTACCAGACTATGGCTTGTTCACAAAACTGAAGAAGCCACTTCGCGGGAAGCGATTCAGTACTATTTCAGGATGTTTCCAATGAGGTGACCCAAGTAATCCGACGTCTCAACAATGGAGGTGTCCTAACTGAATACGAGACTTGCCCAAACGTTGGGCAGCTGTCATAAAGAAACACGAAGATTACTTCAAAGGCCTGTAATGGTATATCGTGAATTAATTCGTTTTTTAGGAGTTTATCCACAGTGTACAGAACGTTTTTGTAAATATAAAGACGTTTTGCTATTTTGTTAAACCTTTTAAGCTATTTTAATTAATATTTAAACAGCTGAAATCTAAAAAGTGAAAAAAAAATCCACATTTGAAGAGACAACTGTGGACGATTTAACTATCCTAAAAAGTTGCGGCACATCTACTTCGATGTCTGTCGTTGAAAGTCGTTGTTGAAGAGTAGAGTTTCGACTTTATGTATGTCTTGTCAAAAATGTCCTCTCACACGTAAGTATTTCCAAAGATTGAAACAATTTTTAACTCTTAATGTCTTATATTCGGATATTTCTTATTAAAAAAATGAATTATACTGTTCCAGTCTTTAATCGAGCTCTTGAAGTTCACAGAAATTCTATTCGATAAATGGGGATAATGCTTTCATTGTCAACATTCAGTGAATAGGTAAACAGACTTTAAAACAATCTGATAAACAATCAGTTTATCAGATTGCTTATACCTGTCGTCAAAATTCTTTATTAGGGTGTCGAGCTAAAGAAATAGTACTTCAAAATCTGAAGTTGCACCAAGTATTGTCATTTCATCAAACAGCTCCAAGCACGACTCAAACTGTCTCTTTCTAGATTCGATTTTAACAACGGCAGCTTTTTTTGAAAAAAGACCTATATGACTGCAAAGATTACGGATATTTTGGCATAAATAGGAAACTATACTCCGGGCGTGGCTTGTAAGAGCAGAAAACGTACAGATGATGGAGTTAATAGAAATGATAAAATATTGAAGAAAATTCAGAAATGGAATATAGTTCATTCTTCATTTAGTTCCACGGGCCACCAGTTAAACAGTACTGTTCTAGAGCACATAAAAGAATCCTTGTTTTCGAAATGCTTTAGTTTTATTTTATTTCCTACCTAAACTGTGCCTGAGTATAACGTTTAAGACGCAGTCTTTATACACTATCTACCAACAAGTAACTGGGCACCTGTGGTAGCAAAGGAAAACGAAGTTTATTCACCTTCAATAGTTGGTGGGGCCTCCACGAGCGGCGATTACAGCTGCGACCCTCCGGGGCATACTCTCAACTAGGCGTTGTACGACGGCTAGCGGTATTTATTTCCACTCGGCTTGGAGAAAACAGGTCAGTTCCTTCGCCGATTTCGGACGGTGGGGGCACCCCTTACGTCGACGCTCCAACTCGTCCCAGAGGTGCTCGATAGGGTTAAGGTCCGGGCTCTGCGCAGGCCAGTCCATTCGATTAACCCCATTGTCACCATACCTAGCCATGGCGGACCTCGCAACATGACAGGTGGCATTGTCATCCTGAAAGTAACATGGGTCCACCCCGTAAAACGGCCACAACGTAGAAAGCGCATGGTCATCCAAAATGGTGCAGTAGGTCTCGGCGTTGAGTCTACCAGGAATGGCGACCAAGGGTCCCGTGCCATACCAGGAGAAACACCCCCATAGCATAATTCCACCGCCGCCGAACTTCACAGTTGGCACAATACATTCCGGCATGAGGCGTTCTCCAGGCAGACACCAAACCCAGACCCTGCCATCCGAACGGTAGAGGGTGAACCTTGATTCGTCGCTCCAGAGAACCTGTTTCCACTGTTCAACGGTCCACTGTCGACGTTCTTTGCACCACGTTAGCCGGGCAGCGCTATTGGACTTGGTGATCAAAGGCTTGTGGGCGGCAGCACGTCCATGATAACCGAGCAGATGGGCTTCCTTACGGATGGTATTCATCGAAAGAACACTCCCGGATGCCTGTTGAAACTCCTCGCGGATGTGGCCCATCGATTTGGTGCGGTTCTTCCGAATTTCTCTGGCCAGCACCCGTCGGTCTCTAACTCCCAGTTTTGTGGGTCTGCCGGGTCGGTGCACATTCCGACAGTCACCTCTCATCTTCCACTTGCCAATCACGTAGGCCACTGTCGATTTTGGGTACTTCAACTCGCTGGATATGTCACGCATGTATCGGCCATTTCTGTGATACCCGACGATTACACCTTTCTCGAAATCAGAGAGCTCCGAACTGCGTGGCATCTTGCAGGCGACTGGTTGCGTTGTTGTTTCCCATACGATATTTAACGGCGGCGGCCGTGACGTGTATCAGTACCGCAGATATCTTCGACTGCAGGGGTGTCCAATTACTTGTTGATAGTTAGTGTATTTGGTCAATGCATAAGTTTCCAGCGCTGCATGTAGCGAGCTCAAAAATAGGAACTCTTGAATGTTTATAAGAATTTCGTGCTTTCGAGGTAAGCTGGCAACACTGATTCGAACGACACAGGTTAGCGGACAGCCCATACGTACACCCCATACGTAACCAAAACGGACAGCCCATACGTAACCAAAACATCGCGCCCGACAAGGTGGATATACGTCATTCTCTGTTGTTCGAATTTAATTTCGAAGAAACCGCTGCAGAAGCAAGAATGGGTTTGTTCGGCATACTTAGGAATGTGATTGTACTGCGAAGTTTAAAGGTGGTGACTGGAGCGTGGAGGACATGCAGCTTAGCGGACGGCTTAACGAGATACAGAACGCACATGTGCATGCTCTTCTAGATGAAAATGCCACCAATTAGACCACAAAGCCGGCAATACAGTTAGACGTGAATCAATCGACATTGGTTGGACTGTTGTATGTCATGGGAAAGATTCAAAACATTTATTCGACCATATAACGGTGGAAACTTATGCATAAACCTAATATTTTGATTTTGACTGCAGTGAGCGATTGTGTTATAGGTACCACTTTCTTATCACCCTAACCACGAAAAAATGCTTTTTTTAATGCACTTTGTATGTGTAAATCTTTTTGGTTGTGCATCAACCAAAAGTTTGTAATATCCTGTTAGTTTTTAATATCCCTTTAATAAACTACGTTTTTATCACTTCTCCGTTCCGCGCAAGGATGTTTCTTTTCTTTGTTATTTCTCTTCTGTCCCCATACCATGAATTGCCTCTTCTAGAGGGAAAAAGTTTGACACACGAACACATCCTGTATAATACTTTATGAACCGAAGGTAAAATGTTTTGTCCAACCCAGTGCGGGTAGCGAAGTGCTGCATGCATCGGGAGAGAGAGTTATGTAATCATTCGCCGCCAGCAAATATTGCGCCCACCGATGGAATAAAAATTGCCTAAATAAGGAAAGTTGTTTTGCATCTGGTGATACACACCTATTAGAAATATTGCCGTATTTACCCGAATCTAACGCGCACATTTTATCCAAAGAACTTTGTGGTAAAAACAAGGTGCGCGTTTAACGCGCACCTTGTTTTTACCAATTTTTATGCTCCTTCGATTTTATGCTCCTTCATTCGATTTTATGTTCATTTTTATGCTCTTTCGATTTTAAATCGAAGGAGCATTTGCAAATACGTAAGGTTGACGCGACTTTTCATTCCTCCAAGAATGCAGTGTAAATGTGTCGCGGCAGCTGCATCGGGGTACGGGGGCGAACCGGAAAGAGCAGAAGAAGATGACCTTGAGTCTACGCGCACATCAATCACTCATTGCTCCTCCCTCCGCTTTCAACCCCGTTTTACCTCAGGGCTTAGGATATGCGCGCCTTCCTCCTCAGAATCAAAGAGAATCTTGCTTCTTAACATGTTCGCTGTGGCGACGTTTTTCGGCCATTTTTTTTTTTTTTTTTTTTTTTTGTAGTACGTTACGACCCACCGCTTTTTTTCCTCCTCTGAAAAATGTAAAAGTTAACGCGTTACGACCCACGGGTGGGTCGTAACGCAGCGAACGTGTTAATCTCTTTAGCAGTCATTCTTTCACAGTCAACGTGCACAGAAAGATGTCTTCAAAAAGGCAAAGTTGAAACTTAGAGTCATCGCTTTCGCGGAAGAAAGTAGCAATCGGGCTCGTAAATCGAAATTTAGGAGTTCCTGAAATGATTGCTCGTTTGTGTCGCAAACAAAAAGAACGATTAAAGATGAGCAAGCTGACTTTGAAGAAAAGTTGAATGCTTTCCAAAAACATTTGATCGCTATTCGAAGGCAAAGGCAACACGACTTGAAGCAGATCGGCAATCCTGATCAGACGCCGATCTATTTCGACATGCTTTCAAACTGCACAGTTGGACAATGTTGGAGCAAAACGAGTGAAATTACTGACAACGGGTGGTGATAAAATCAGAATGACAGTAATGATCTGTATTACCGCAGGCGAATATAAACTTCCATTCTACGTCGTTTTTAAGATGAAAACGTTTCTCGAAAAAGCGACTTTCCGTGAGGAATCTATGTTGCAGTGCAGGCTGGATGTCTGCAAATTCGGTTTCAGACTGGCCAAGAAAAATTTGGCTACGACAATCTCAAGATCTACTGAAGTTGCGATCCCTGCTAGTGTTAGGCACATTTAAAGGACATGTAGCAGATGTAGTAAAGAAAAAAAAAATATGAAAGAAAACCGCATCGATCTCGTCATTATTCCTGGAGGGATGACATCAGAAATCCAGCCTCTTGATGTTTGTATTAACCGTCCATTTAAGGCTGCCGTTCGTCGACTTTATAATGCCTGGCTTTCATCGGGAGAAACGGGACTAACAAAGACTGGCCGCGTTTTAAAAGAGCACCCTTATCGACTGTGTGCTAATGGATTACTGCTGCTTGGGAATCCATTCCATTCCATAAGAACTTGTGCGGAATTTCGAATTCTTTGGACTTCCGGAACAGAAGATGACGCATTGTTTGAAGTGAGCTCGGGCAATGAAAAATCGGAAGTAGAAGTGGCCTCAATCTGCCAAATTCTGTAGTGCGTAACAAGAGTTATCCAATGAGACACAAGCATTCTCTTTTATGATTACAGATCTATGTTTTTATTTTATTTATTCTTAGGTTTTATGGATATTATAACTACACGAACCTAGGCGAGTGTTTAGTACAGTACTTCACTGCTTCCGGAATATGGGCGACAATGACGGAAAAGCGATTTATCATTCTCTTATCAAATTTCGAATCCAAGCCCAGTTGTACACTATATTATCAGAAGTATTCCGACGCCACAATGTTTTGAGACAAATCGCTTTATTTATATTAAGAGAGTATAACGAAGTAAATTTCTCCGTCATTTTTGGTCTACGCCGGGATTCGAACCCGAGTACGCTTATTCCGGAACAAGTCGCTCTACCAACTGAGCTACGCAGACATTTGTTCTGATTCCTATCTGCCTTTATGTCATGTGCGTCCTGCTGGCAGGTACGTCACATAACCCCCCCCCCCCCCCGAAAGAGGGCCGGTGGCATGGCCCACGGGTCAGCCGTGACCATGAATCGCTGCAGGAAGACAACCACTGTAGAACGTGCACTTGAGAACTCCCAGTCAATCTGGCTGTGTGGAATGCAACATCACACACATTTATTTTTCGAAGCACTGGAGAATGGATTCTCTGATTTTTCCTATCTCGCGGTGTGGAAATAACATCACACCAATGCGAGATTTTGAACAGTCGGGTCATCCGGGCGCTATTATAACGAAGTAAATTTCTCCGTCATTTTTGGTCTACGCCGGGATTCGAACCCGAGTACGCTTATTCCGGAACAAGTCGCTCTACCAACTGAGCTACGCAGACATTTGTTCTGATTCCTATCTGCCTTTATGTCATGTGCGTCCTGCTGGCAGGTACGTCACAAGAGGTTTGTCACAAATATTTATTTTTTCAAGTCGACCATGGTTTTGCTGGGTAGCTTCATCACGACGAACGGCGCGTAAATATTTAAGTTGTATATGATATCATAAATGGTGTTTACAGTCACGAATTTTGGTTAGTGGCTTCCACGCGCTTCATAGAAATGGGGTGAGTGCCATATCATTTTAAAGCCCTGTTTAGTAGCAGCGACTTTTTTTTTTTTTTCACTCATGTGTATTGGGTCTAGTATGTATCGGAAATAAGGTAAATATACCTATTTGTTAGTATTTTTTGCAGAATTTCTTCTTTACTTGAGTATGTGTGTATTTTTTCTGATTCCTAGAAACGCATCCTAGAGTTGGGGGTGCGCGTTAAATTCGAGTAAATTCGGTATCATGCCGTTGTTAATAGAAGCGCGAGCACAGAAATTCAAACTCACATGCATTTTCACAGCTTTCAGCTTCAAGATTCCAGTAGAAATAGCATAACATGGTAAATACGTTTATACAAAGGAAGAGGCTCCTCCGCCCTTTCAGAATTTCTACTTAAGGTCGACGTCAAGTAATTTTGCTTCCTATACTTGCAATGGAAAAACTTCTGTACACATTTTCTTCACAATTAATGCGTTCCCAAGGATGAAAATTTGAACATCGATTAAAATAGCTTCATTTTATAACTTGGAATACTTAATATTTTCTAAAACATGACCATAATTATGCAATCCAACATTTGTTTGTCTAGTGACGTCTTCAAAGTACAGGTCGCACCATCTTTTTTCTGGACAATTAATGCGCTCCCAAGGATGAAAATTTGAACATCGATTAAAATAGCTTCATTTTATAACTTGGAATACTTAATATTTTCTAAAACATAACCATAATTATGCAATCCAACATTTGTTTGTCTAGTGACGTCTTCAAAGTACAGGTGGCACCATCTTTTTTCTGGACAATTAATGCGCTCCCAAGGATGAAAATTTGAACATCGATTAAAATAGCTTCATTTTATAACTTGGAATACTTAATATTTTCTAAAACATAACCATAATTATGCAATCCAACATTTGTTTGTCTAGTGACGTCTTCAAAGTACAGGTCGCACCATCTTTTTTCTGGACAATTAATGCGCTCCCAAGGATGAAAATTTGAACATCGATTAAAATAGCTTCATTTTATAACTTGGAATACTTAATATTTTCTAAAACATAACCATAATTATGCAATCCAACATTTGTTTGTCTAGTGACGTCTTCAAAGTACAGGTCGCACCATCTTTTTTCTGGACAATTAATGCGCTCCCAAGGATGAAAATTTGAACATCGATTAAAATAGCTTCATTTTATAACTTGGAATACTTAATATTTTCTAAAACATAACCATAATTATGCAATCCAACATTTGTTTGTCTAGTGACGTCTTCAAAGTACAGGTCGCACCATCTTTTTTCTGAACAATTAATGCGCTCCCATGGATGAAAATTTTAACATCGATTAAAATAGCTTCATTTTATAACTTGGAATACTTAATATTTTCTAAAACATAACCATAATTATGCAATCCAACATTTGTTTGTCTAGTGACGTCTTCAAAGTACAGGTGGCACCATCTTTTTTCTGGACAATTAATGCGCTCCCAAGGATAAAAATTTGAACATCGATTAAAATAGCTTCATTTTATAACTTGGAATACTTATATATAGGACAAACCCGTAGAAGAAGCCTTGCGTTTTCCATTGAAGGAGCACAAGACCTGCATTCTGAACAGTGACCTAAAGTAATAATCGATGGTCAAATACTTACGTAAAGCACCATAAAATTCTCTTTGAAGAAGCAAAATTAATTGACAAGCCAGAATCAACCACCAAACTTGATATTTTGGACGCTTTCCAAATACACTGACGGAAAAAAGAATCCCAACACCACAAAAAAATGGTTGTAGAGGAATGAAATGGCGGCAATACATTTGTATAGGTAACATATGTAATCGATTAAGGTTTCAAGATCACAGCTTATTGTAAGCGCGAGAAGAGCCATTTTAAATGTGAAATGCTAGTACATTAATAACCGGTGTAACCGCCAGAATGTTGCATGCAAGCACGCAAACGTTCATGCATTGTGTCGTACACGTGCTGGGTGTCAGTTTGTGGGATGGAGTTCCATGCCTGTGGCACTTGGTCGGTCAATACAGGAACGGTTAACGCTGGTTGGGGGTGACGCTGGAGTTGTCGTCAAATGTTGCCCAATACGTGCTCGATTGGTGAAAGATCTGGTGATCTAGCAGGCCACGGCAACATGTCGATACTCTGTAGAGCATGTTGGGTTACAATAGCGGTATGCGGGCGAGCGTTATCCTGTTGGAAAACACCCCCTGGAATGCTGTTCATGAATGGCAGCACAACAGGTTCAATCACCAGACCGACGTACAACTGTGCCGTCAGGGTGCGTGGGATAACCACGAGAGTGCTCCTGCTGTCATAGGAAACCGCTTCCCAGACCATAACTCTAGGTGTAGGTCCAGTATGTCTCGGCCGCAGACAGGTTGGTTGCAGGCGCTCACCTGGCCTCCTTCTAACCAACACACGGCCATCACTGGCACTCAGGCAGAGCCGGCTTTCATCAGAAAACACAACAGACCTCCACTCCGTTCTCCAATGAGCTCTAGCTTGACACCACTGACGTCGCAAACGGCAGTGGTTTGGAGTAAGTGGAATGCACGCTACAGGGCGTCTGGCTCGGAGCTGTCCTTCAAGTAACCGATTTGTAACAGTTCGTTGTGTCACTGTGGTGGCAACTGCAGCTCGAATTGCTGCCGCAGACGCGGTACGATGCGCCACGGCCATACGCCGTACACGGCGGTCTTCCCTCTCAGTAGTGCCACGTGGCCGGCCGGAACCCGGTCTTCTTGAGGCAGTACCTTCCCTTGACCACCGCTGCCAACAATCATGCACAGTGGCTACATTCCTGCCAAGTCGTTCTGCAATATTGCGGAAAGAAAATCCACCTTCTCGTAGCCCTATTACACGACCTCGTTCAAACTCCGTGAGCTGTTGATAATGGCTTCTTCGTCTTCTTAAAGGCATTCTTGACTAACATCAACACACTACGTCGAATCTCAACGATAACTAACGCTCACGAACGTTACAGCGCGTATTTACAGCAAACCTGCTTTACATGTTCCGAGGGGCGCTACTAGCGCTACACGTATGCGCCGAGCGCGAAATTTGCATAGACGTCATCTTACAGATGTACTCTCACCGCCTACCAACTGTCGTTTATCTAACACAAACCCTTCTTGGTGTTGGGATTTTTTTTCCGTCAGTGTTTATCAGAAGTCTTCGCAACTTGTTAATGACATGGCATCCACTCCATTTCTATCAAGCGCGTGGAAGCAACTAACCAAAACCCGTTCGTGTAAACACCATTTTATGATACTATACAAAATTTGATTATTTATGTGCCATTCGTCCTGATGAAGCTACGTCAATACCCAGCAAAACCAGGCTCGAATTGAAAAAATAAATATTTGGGACAAACTACGTTGTATCCTCTTAATACGTATAATCGTCACGAGACGATTATACGTATTAAGTCTTTGAGTTTTTTTTTTTTTATTGGAGGTTTAGCGACCACCGTGAGCAACTCAATGGGCTATAAGCAGTCACCCGACCCTAATTTAGGGTCACTGGTTCTAGAGAAGGGAGAGAGCCAGTGCCATAAGATAAACACAACATCCATGCCTGACCGGGATACGAACCCGGACCCCTTACGGACGAATGATCACAGGCCAGCGCCTTAGACCACTGCGCCACCGGGGCGGCAGTCTTTGAGATCAAGAAATAGCTTCATTATCGCAGTTAGTCGGTCTACCTTTTGCTTGTATGGACAGCGGCCATACGTCGAGGCATACTATAAACAAATTTTCGGTAGGTCTCAACAGGTAAACCGCGCCGTTAGTGCCAGTGTGGCCAGAGAAGACGGTCGTTGTGGTCGATTTCGTATCCGTCGTTCCGGTTCACCCCAGAGTTGTTCTAGGGGGAAAAGCTCATGACTCTGAGCTGGCCAGTCTAACAATTCCATCTCACTTTCAAGAAATCCGTCCTGCACACGCCGTGGAGGACAGCGAATATTTTCATAATACAGCCAGATTGCTGGCCGTGAGACAGCGAATATTTTCATAATACAGCCAGATTGTTGGTAGGGCAGAATTACAAAGAACGTCGAGGTACACTTTGTGGTATAATAACCAACGGGCCGAGTCCCATCCACGAAAAAACAACTCCATACAATGATGGAGACTCCGCCTAACTTAAATATTTGAAGAACACAATCCGACGAGAATCGTTTGACAGGCTGTCGCCATATCCAAACACGCCCATCAGATTGAAAGAGTGAAAAGTGTGACTCATCACTCCAAAGAACAGATTTCCTGTCGCCCACAGTCCAAGAACGACGAGAGACGCTTCACTCCAAACGGAGCTTTGCATTAACGGTTGTGATGTCTGGCTTCTGTGCCGCTGTATAAGTCCACACTGTGCAACTCCCTGCGGATGGTTATGGTACTAACCGAGCCATTACAAGCATTTCCTACTTTAGAAGCGATGGAAAGGGCAGCGGAAGAACGAGATTTCTTACCATGGCTCTCCTGTCACGTTCAGTCAGTTTGTGCTGCCTTCCTGAACATTGCATTGCTGTAGTTGCAATGTCCTGCTTCCATCTCTTCACGACATCACTTACACTCTATTTTGGTTATGATTTGTTTAGTTGCAATGCTCCGTATGGAAATGTTACTCAAATGACATCCTATGACCACAGCCCACGCTGGAACTCGGACAGTTCACGTCCACGTGGCATACTCCCTTCAAAGTTACTGATAACACGACAGAACATATCTCAGCTTTATATACGAACGTACCTCCTTCTGCAATCGTTCTTTGCACTTATGCAAATATTTGGTAGAGTCCGAATTCTTTTGTTGATATAGTGTATAAACACATACGTGAAAACTTTATTTGCTACCTTAAGCCTACGTCTATTTTGACTTGTGCATTTTTTTATGCGACAAGGTTTTGGAACACTATGCGCTGCCATTCAGTACATAATGCTGCCGCTAACTGTTGCTTAGTAGTAGGCCTTGGTTCCAAACTTCTTATGAGGCGCTCTAATTCCTCCCATAGGTGCTCTATGTGATTAAGATCAGGGCTCTGTGCTGGCCAGTCCACACACGATACGGAATTATCTTCAAACCACGACGTAACAGTCCTTGCTTTATGTCTCGGTGCATTTACCTGCTGGTACCAACAAGGCTCGGTTCCATAGAATTGCAACAGGATTGGTAGGGCATGATAATTATCCAGGATAACGAGTTAGACGTGCTGGTTAACAGGTTTGTCCACGATAACCAATGGGCCCTGACCAGGGCCTCAGTTATATAAAGCAAAAGAGAGAAAGGAAGAAAAATATAACATTAAGTACACAGACAAAAAAAAATCCGAAAGTGCAAAACATATGAATTTACCATCCCAGTTCCTCGAGTCCGCATACACAAACACCCCAGTGATGTCTGTGCATACGCTCAGCACTTCTTATATTACTGTTAAGAAGTTCTGTGACACTAGATGGGAGAGCCGTGTAGAAAGTGTTAAACCCATTACACACCAAGAAAAAGAAGTAAGGGACACACTTCTTGAAGTTGCGGACACAGTAAATGATCCTAAAATCAAATGTGAAGCTCGCTCATTGGCAGTACATGAACTTCAGAGTTATGAATTCTTATTGGGTATATGGTATGACATACTCTTTTCTGTAAACAGTGTGAACAAACCACTTCAATCATAGAGCATGCAGCTTGACATGGCAGAAAAAATGCTTCAGGGGGTCATTCAATTTTTGAACCAATTTCGAAATGAAGGCTTCAATTCAACAATTCTGGCAGCTCGTGAAATTTGTGAACAGTTAGGTGTTGAACCAAAATTTCCTAAGCATAGAGTGGCTTAAAAAAGAAGATTTTTTTTTTTTTTTTTTTTGGATGGAGGTTTAACGACCATCGTGAGCAACTCAATGGGCTATAAGCAGTCGCCCGTCCCTAATTTTGGGTCACTGGTTCCAGGGAAGGGAAAGAGCCAGTGCCGTAAGACAAACACAACATCCGTGCCTCACCGGTATTCGAACCCGGACCCCTTACGGACGAATGATCAGAGGCCATCGCTTAGACCACTACGCCACCGGGGTGTCAGAAGAATCCTTGATTACGAAGTAGACGATGATCCCTTGAGAAATACAAAATCTGCCGAGGAAGTCTTCAAAATAGAGTATGTTTATCCTATTATAGACACTGCTTTACAGTCTCTGAAATATCGTTTTGAACACTATAAGGAGTTCAATGACAAGTTTGGATTTGTGTATTCTCTACCGAAAATGAAACAAATGAATGATCGAAGATCTAATGAAATATTGCAAAATCCTGGATTTGATCCTTCGTTCAGGAAATTCCCCCGATATATGAGGAGAGGAACTATTCACTGAATTGAAAATATTCAGAGAACTAGTTCCAGACGACGACAATACTGCTATCGAAGTATTGCAATTTTTAATCAAAATGCAAAATCCCTTCCCTAACGTAGTTATCGCGTACAGAATCATGTTAACTGTGCCGATAACAGCCGCGAGTACGGAAAGATGTTTCTCTCGCTTGAAATTAATCAAATCGTATCTGAGGACAAGAATGTCTCAAGAACGTTTAACTGCACTCGCTACTTTGTCAATAGAATGCGATGTGGCATCAAAACTAAATTACGATGATATTATTAAAGATTTTGCTGGACAAAAGGCGAGAAAGCTCTCCTTTGCGTGATGGGAAAGACAGGTAAAACGTGAAGTTTTCCTTTTACGTACATACCAGCATATTCATTAAATACGATGACTAACTTTTAAAGGACATTTTTTTAATGTGTTACAATTCGCTAGGAAATTGATGTACCTATTTAAAACATTTTTCTTTTTGTTCCGCATAGGTTTCATTTTTAAACTACACAGCTATAGTAAAACAGATTTAAAAAATTCATAGTGCATCGTATTAGTAACATTTATCTTCTTTTTTATTTTGCAAAGAAGAATGACGGTTGAGCTTAATAATAATAGCAGTTACAAGTTTAAAAAAAAATCAGTTCCTTCTACAACAAATAAATGAGTAAAAAGCTTATCACCTTATCAGAAAAAAATATATTCTGTTGCATACGTGCGCAAAATACCGTTAGCCAGGTTGATTTAGCAAAAATTATTAGTTAGCAAGAGGGCGAGAGTTCGCACAGGGCCTTGCGTAAGCTTGCGGTGGCACTGGCTGGGACCACAATACGAAAAACTCCCCCACACTAGTACACTGCCAGCTCCAAACTTGACCGTAGGGACAGTACACTGTGATAAATAGCGTTCCTCCGGCTACCGCCATACCCACACACTGCCATCAGACTGATGGATTGTGTATCTGGATTCGTCAGTCCATAGGACCTGTTTCAATTGATCTACAGTCCACGATAAATGTTCTTTACACCCTGCAAACGACGAGTAGCTTCTTGAGTGGAGATGAAAGGCTTATGAGCAGCCGCACGACCACGGTAACCCATGGAATGAAGTTCTCTCAGAATGGTACGTGTACATACCGATGTTGCAGCATTTTTACTCACCTGTACACTGAGGTCTTGTGCAGTACTTCGTCGATTAGCTGTAACGACGCTCCTAACGCTTCGACGTCTTCTATCACTGATTTTCTTTGGTCTGCAGGTACGTTTTGCTGCTTCAGACACGCCATGTGTCTTCCACTTATTCTGTACATCCAAAGCAGTTGACTTGTGTATGTTTAAACGCGTCTCGGTTTCTCTTATGAACAATCCATTAACATAACACCCAACAATCTTTCCTCCTTTCTCAAAGTCAGTTCGCTCCGGCAGCGACATTTTCACTCAACCTCACAGTGAGATATGATCGGGGGCAGGCTTGTTTTTATACCGTTTGCAGCTGCACCGCGCATCTTAACAACGCAGAGGATCCGTGCATTTGCTTTTGAAGGGGTCCTGTGACTTGTCAATATAATGAGTATATATATATCACCTTCAATAGTTGGTGGAGCCTCCACGAGCGGCGATTACAGCTGCGACCCTCCGGGGCATACTCTCAACCAGGCGTTGTACGACGGCTGGCTGTATTTTCTTCCACTCGACTTGGAGAAGACAGGTCAGTTCCTTCACCGATTTCGGACGGTGGGGCACCCCTTAGGTCGACGTTCCAACTCGTCCCAGAGGTGCTCGATAGGGTTGAGGGCCAGTCTATTCGATTAACCCCATTGTCACCATACCAAGCCATGGTGGACCTCGCAACATGGCAGGTGACATTGTCATCCTGAAAGTAACATGGGTCCACTCCGTAAAACTGCCACAACGTAGGAAGCGCATGGTCATCCAAAATGGTGTAAGTCTCGGCGTTGAGTCTTCCAGGAATTGCGACCAAGGGTCCCGTGCCATACAAGGAGAAACACCCCCATAGCATAATTCCACCGCCGCCGAACTTCACAGTTGGCACAATAGATTCCGGCAGGAGGCGTTCTCCAGGCAGACGCCAAACCCAGACCCTGCCATCCGAACGGTAGAGGGTGAACCTTGATTCGTCGCTCCAGAGAACATGTTTCCACTGTTCAACGGTCCACTGTCGACGTTCTTTGCACCACGTTAGCCGAGCAGCGCTATTGGACTTTGTGATCAAAGGCTTGTGGGCGGCAGCACGTCCATGATAATCGAGCAGATGGGCTTCCTTACGGATGGTATTCATCGAAAGAACACTCCCGGGTGCCTTTTGAAACTCCTCGCGGATGTGGCCCATCGATTTGGTGCGATTCTTCAGAATTTCTCTGGCCAGCACCCGTCGGTCTCTAAATCCCAGTTTTGTGGGTCTGTCGGATCGGGGCACATTCCGACAGCCACCTCTCATCCTCCACTTGCCAATCACGTAAGCCACTGTCGATTTTGGGTACTTCAACTCGCTGGATATGTCACGTATGGATCGGCCATTTCTGTGATACCCGACGATTACACCTTTCTCGAAGTGAGAGAGCTCCGAACTGCGTCGCATCTTGCGTGCGACCGGTTTCCTTGTTGTTTCCCACATGATATTTAACGGCGGCGGCCGTGACGTGTGTCAGGACCGCAGATATCGTCGATTGCAGAAGTTTGCAATTACTGTTTGGTAGATAGTGTATATATTAGGGGTTTAACGACCACCGTGAACATTTCAATAAGCTATAAGCAATTGACCGTCCTTAATTTAAGGACACTGGTTCCAGGGAAGAAACAGAGCCAGTGCCGTTAGACAAACACAACATCCATGCCTCACCGAGATTCGAACCCATCTCGGACGAATGGTTGTATCCAGCGTTTAGACCACTGCAAATCAAATAAGATTCTGTTTTGTTTTACATTCCGTATTCTATTACACATCTTTACTTATATGCATGGCTCTTTTCAAAGCAGTTTGTTCACTAGGTAGTTAATCGAGCACTAAAGCTGAGTAAAAGATTCACTAATCTTTGCTCGTTTCAAGTTTCTTGAATTCAAAAGAAAAAGAAAAATAAGTTTCGGTTCAATTGTGATTAAGCCGCCAGTTTGGAACGTAGGACTACGAAATGCAGATCCGAGAGTTGAAATGAGCTAGTCGAGTATGGTTTTAAAGCGTTTATTTAATTTGTTATAGCGAACACAGGTCTATGGTATGGAAAGTAGCTTACATAATTTTTACAAATAATGCTGGATACATTGCGAACACAAAGTAGATCGAAACACGAATTACCCAACGTTGTGCTCTGTCTTCTTGGGCTTCTTACATTCCTCGTCACTTGCCTCTCGTTTTTGATTTTCTCCACTTTTGCTTGCGTTCATTCTGCGAATTCTGCGGCATTGGCGAAAATATTAACCCTTTCACACGAAAATAATATTTAAAAATTTTAGTTTAAACCACTGCGATATGTTCTTTATATATTTGAATGGATCTCGTCGAGAGCTTTAAAACGATACCACGCAGAGTTGTGTTGCGCTCACGGTTGCAGAGATGGTCTAAGTCAAACACGGCGGCACACCCAGAAATATTGCGTCATCTGCCCCGCGCCCAGGGAGCGTCGCGCTCAGGATGTATTGCGCAGTACGCGAATTGGACTCCATGCTGTTTACGAATATGCTAGCACGATTAGCATGCGGCATGTGTTTTTAACGCTGTAATGATTCCAATTGGGACCTATTTTTGTCACAGGCGGACGGCTGTAAGTCGCCCACATGCTTTCCGCGGAGTTAGACGTAGTCCTGCGTCAAAAGAAAACTGTGAACGTTAATTTTGTATTTTTTAGTAGTTGCATCGTCTATAATACACTGGCGTGCAAAAATTAAGGAAGAAACGGTTTTTCAAATGTAACGTGTGCTCCACATCGACTCAAATCATACCATAAGATCCCCAAGATGTAAGAATATGGGACAAGTGAGCAAAACCGTCCAAACAAGGAATCCAAAGGATACAAAGGCACTTCATTGAAAAGGTAGCTCCGAGCACAACTGGACAGAAGACAGAAACCTCCATGTGACAAGCGGCTGCCAAGAAAAATCCAGTCTTTAGTAGGGGATATGATCACCCCTGACTGCGTGCAGGATTTACAATGGTCCGTCCATGCTCAAGACAGGGTTGTCAAGCAGCTGTTGAGGCATCGCGGCCCATTCCTCTTGTAGCACCAATCGCAGCTGCGGAATCGTTGCCGGCGGCTGGTGACGTGCTACCAAGCGTCTCCCGAGAAGGTCCCACACGCGTTCGATTGGATTTAGGTCCGGGGACCTTGCGGGCCAATCCATGCGTTGAATATCTTCACTCTCCAACAGCTCTATGGCAGCCACTGTACGATAAGGTGTAGCGTTGTCGTCCATGAAGAAGAACCCAGGACCCACAGCCCCTCTAAACAGACGCACGTGAGGCAGGAGAACCTCGGTACAATAGCGGACACCAGTGACTGGACCTCTTTGGAAGATGTGGAGGTCAGCACGGCTACCAAGCATGATACCGCCCCAAACGAGAACTCCGCCACCTCCAAAACGGGCCCTTTCGATTATGTTGGAGGTGCGATTGCGTGTTCCCTGCTCTCTCCAGATGTGTATACGACCAGAATCGCTCGTCAGACTAAATCAGCTCTCATCCGTAAAGAGAACTCGGCCGCCCCGGTGGCGCAGTGGTCTTTTTTTTTTTTTTTTTTTTTGATTGGAGGTTTAACGACCACCGTGAGCAACTCAATGGGCTATAAGCAGTCGCCCGTCCCTAATTTAGGGTCACTGGTTCCAGGGAAGGGAGAGAGCCAGTGCCGTAAGACAAACACAACATCCATGCCTGACCGGAATTCGAACCCGGACCTCTTACGGACGAATGATCAGAGGCCAGCGTCTTAGACCACTGCGTCACCGGCGGCTCTTCCAACTGGATTGCCTATTGGCTATATCACATGGTGGAAGCAACTCGACGTCGTTCAAACCGATGTACACCGTGCAGCAATAGCTTTGACCGAATTGCTGAGCATACACCGCCCGTGTGCTTTATACCCTTCCGACACTCCCCCCCCCACCCCACCCCACGTCATGCTGCATATATGCGCATGCCCTACCGTACCGGACCCTAGTCTTATCTCCTGAGTGGTCTTTCGGTCCGTTCTGCCTGCTCATTCATTCCGCTGTTATGCTAATTTCTCCTCTTCGTCCTTAATTTTTGCACACCAGTGTATTTCACGGCTGCACAAAAACGGTGTTTCGATTATCTTGATGTTGTTAAATACGAGGTTACGTAGAAAAGAATCAAATAACCGTGCTCTTTTGATAATCTGAAATTCAAAATTAAACGCATAATCACAGAATTCGTAAAAATTAATTATGTATGACCGAGAAAAAAAAAAGCGATAGAAACTACAATAAAATATTAGTACTAGCACAGAGTTCCGTATAAAAGTGAAAAACGTAAAACCGCGGTTCCGCTATCTATTGAATTCATTTACAGCAATTTTAAATCTCAGTTGTAATCATAACAACGCCTGTGATGACTATCACGAAATCTCTGCTAATTGGCGCTAAAAACCACATGATTTTAAAACTTAGCAAATTGCCAGAGCACGATATGAATTTTCTTGGCTACAATGCATTAAATTATACATTCAGTTGCTTAATTCATGACTCCACAAAAAAAAACTGAATTTTCAAAGACTTATTAAAACATGAAAAGTTAAAAACATTCTTTTTTAATCTATGTTTTTTGCGTAGCACTTTTGATCCATTCGTACCTTTGCAAGAACGATTTATTTTTTATCATTTATCCATTGCTCATTTTTTTTTTTTTTTTTTTTTTTGACTTTAGAAAGAATGGATCATTTTAAACCCGTACGCAGGAAAAGTCACGCCAGTTTTGTGGTTTCTTTCTTTCGAAACAAAAAAGTAATTTAAAAAATGTTTGTTTTGAACTCTAACATAACATCCCTTACAAACGTGCCAAGCTCATCACCAAGAGATGTTCTTCCCTTCAACAGCATCTTTTAACTCAGTGTATAAAATTCATTATTTGAACACAAAGAGATGCTATTACTGTTTCGTTGCAATTCATAAATACCGAAAAAGGAGACGTTAGGGCACGTGTGATATTCCATTAAGGTTGTTTCACGAGTTTTTCAACCGGAAATTAGAATTTTCCTCGGCTTCATATTTTGATACTGCATCCAATAAATGAGAATCAGAATGTATTTTTATTTTGCTTTTAGAGAATAAACAGCTTTTCTGGAAAGAAATTATAACGGAAAAATTTAATCTGCACATAGCGGAAACAACTTGCAGTTAATTAACCGATCTGATTACTTGGACAAGGAAATAAATAGAACGTAAATTTTAGGTAAAGGTGAAAATGTTTCTTTTCTTTTTAAGAGGAGCAACCGAGTACATAAAAGATTCAGATGATGATGAAAGTTTGTTTCGAGAAATTTGCTCAAGAAATCTAATTACGCGCTCTTTAAAAATATGTACACGAGACATTGAATTACTTCAAAGGAAGAGCGTAACCTATAAGAAATCTTTTGCCATTTATCTTGGGAATTCTCGAGTTCAGCGATCATGACGAAATGCCATAGTCAAAAGACGTGAGCTGGATTAAAAATTAAAACTTTACTGTTCTTCATAAATTTTTGGAATTTAATGTATTAGTTAATTTTCTGTACCTTTTACAGTCAGTAAAGAATGGGATGTTCTCAACGGTACACATAAGCACACCGAACAAAAAAATTACGGATTGTAAACTTCATTCCTTAATATGGAGTTTTATTGCCAACGGCGTTAATTACAGCTGTAATTTTTTTTGACATGCTATCAATATGACTATCACACATGTATTCTAGGAAAAGCCGCCAACAATAACCGATAACTCGGGTACAGTTGTCAAATTTTGAGCGAAGCTATTGCAACATCTATGCTCATTAAGGCGTCTATTATTACAAATTCTAAAACACGAACGCGTAAAATTTATGACTTCCTGAACAAAAGTGCGAAACATTCTAAAAAAGAAATTCCTAAAATTTATCATGAACTACTTTCCTTCACGCTGGGTGTGATTAGGTTGCATGTCAACAAAGCGGAAAGACACACTCAGATAGGGAACCACGTTTTTTCATTTTGTATCACGAAAGACATACACAGACTTCCTTTTATTATTACGGATTAAAACAGATGGAGTCTTTCCATTTCTTCGTTTTTCAATTCAAACGATTTTTTTTTAAATGAATGTTAGTGAGCCGACTTTCGTGAAACAGTTCAAGTAAAAATCCATCTAGTTTTAATTGAAATTCCTCAATGACACGGAATTTCGGGAATCGGAAGGCGTCAAAACCTGACCATAGGCGATGTCCAGTGGCATGCCAAAAATCACGGTGATCGGATGTGTCATCATGCCCGAACAACTAATTGTCTCGTAAAGAGATTTAGATATGTTTATTGTGGACTAAGAGGTATAGGTTACAGGCGGCACGTCCTCTGACTGTGCCAAAATATAACAATGATATTTACAATGAAGAATGATATTCACAATGCGGAGATGAAAAAAGTACGGGCAATTAAGAGTATGACAATATGAGGCCAGCAAAATTGCTGAAAAATGCAAAGCTGTACAACTGAGAAGTTACAAGTAACATGTGTGAGGACAATGAGTGAATGAAACATAGCTCAGTAAGCGACTGAGAGGTTGCTGCGGTTTGAAGCGGCACAGCACAAGTTGTAGTAGGTACAAATAAGGTAAAAATGACAAGTTAAATATATACAACATTGTGCCAATAAGTAGGAACATTGTGCTAAACAGAAGTGATAAATATTTAATAGAGCTTGAACATAATGCTATACTAGGTATGATAATACATCTGTACAGATAGCTCCGAGGTTGGAGCATATAGTACAATACGATACCTTAATAGTGCAGAAGTACAATGAGATATACACTATCTACCAACAAGTAATTGGACACCTGTGATAGCAAAGGAAAACGAAGTTTATTCACCTTCTTCTTTTTTTTTTTTTTTTTGATTGGAGGTTTAACGACCACAGTGAGCAACTCAATGGGCTATATAAGCATTCGCCCGTCCCTAAGTTAGGGTCACTGGTTCCAGGGAAGGGAGAGAGCCAGTGCCGTAAGACAAACACAACATCCATGCCTCACCGGGATTCGAACCCGGAATCCCGTTAGGACGAATGATCAGAGGCCATCGCTTAGACCACTGCGCCACCGGGGCGGCTTATTCACCTTCAATAGTTGGTGAAGCCTCCACGAGCGGCGATTACAACTGCGACCCTCCGGGGCATACTCTCAATCAGGCGTTGTACGACGGCTAGCTGTATTTTCTTCCACTCGGCTTGGAAAAGACAGGTCAGTTCCTTCAATGATTTCGGACGGTGGGGGTCTGCGAACACGCATACACGGCCATCGGAGGCTCCCAAGCAGAATCTGCTTTCATCGCTGAACACAACAGATCGCCATTGCGTTCTCCAGTGCAGATGTTGGCGACACCACTGCAGCCGTTCCTGACGGTGAGCTGGAGTCAATGGTACACATGCCAGAGGCACACGTGCACGTAGTCCTGCATCCAGTAGACGGTTGCGGATTGTTCGCACAGTCACCTCAGGTGCAAAGGCAGCTCGGATTTGCGTCGCAGTGGATGTTCTGCTTGGCAACGCCGTTCATCTTATGCGTCGATCGGTCCGCTCATCAGTCAGTCTGTGACTCCCGGTTCCACGTCTTCTCGTGTGGGAATGTTCCTCGGACCATCTACGCCACCATCGTGCCACCACCGATACTTCCCGTCCAATTCGCTCCGCTATACGACGATACGACCACCCGGCCTCGCGGAGTCCGACTAGACGACCTCGCTCAAAGTCCGATAACTGCTGAAATCGTACACGTCTTGCATGTCCAGGCATTGCAGCTTCTTCAGGGTCTTCGCACGTGCCCGTACGCCGACGACTGATTACATTCACTTCGCCGTACTCCTTAAATACCACCGACGATAATTTGCATATTATGCCGTGCTGTGGCGTAAGCGCTCACCGGTTGGTCCCGAAATTAACATCACACCTACGAAAACTCGACCCCATCAACATATGTAAATTTCATGATCGTCCGCCAATTCCTTCTTGGTGTTCTTTTTTCACTTTTCGGCAGTGTATATGGAGTGCGTTCAAGGTCAGGTTGGAAAGTGCAGTTAAAGACACCGCCGATTACAATTTGATCGGACGGAGACGCAGATTGTAGGGCTGTACATAATGAAGAGAACAACTGTGTAAGATGAGTAGAAGAACAGGGTACATAGATGTTAAACACTAAGTAACGCTTATCATCATAAGTAAAGGTAAGGCACTGTAACAAATCTTGGCACAGGCTTTGAACGCGGGGCGAAGAAATAAGTTGGCGAAAGCGTGAACGAATTCCGATCGCCGTGCCACCATGTTGGGAAAGTCGAAATGCATGCAAGAATGTAAAATCCCACTGGCGCCAGCGGTGGAAAAGTGTGGAAGAGAGACAGTTTGTCTCTTGTAAAAGAATAATATCGATATTCAGGGGAGTGAGATCCTCGTGTACTAGCGCGTTGGCTAGTGGGGAGCTAAATACCCTACAATTCAAGGTCGCTATCTTAGAAGGCAAACCCATCCAGGGACGTACTGATAGCCCTGCAACCCCCGCAGTGCGGGGGTCCACACGGTTAAAAGGGCCTCTAGCTTAAGCAAAAAGATTTTACAAATATTTTTTTTTTTTCAGAAACTTGGCATGAAAGTGGTTAAAGAAACAGCCAAGAATCAAGGCAGCTTTGAATGAAGTATTAAGAAGAAAAGCATTTTTTCTCAGTAAATACGTAAAATCTTTAGAAATCATTTTCGTTGCTTTAGTTCATAAAAAGTTGATGACGGGAAAGCAGCTATTCAAAAGAACTTGAGGGCCCCTTGTAATAGCCCATGCTGTAAAAAGTTGCCTCAAATTCACAGCCCTTGCAATAGTTTCTATGCAGGTATATTAACAAGAGAATGTGAAAAAAATATCAGTTCATTAAGCGGAATATTTACACCACTGAGGATAAGGTGTATAATGAACTAAAATGTGTTTTTCGCGGAAGCGAAAAATCAATGACCTGTGTCATTTTTTTACGCTTTCCAACCGTTGGTTGAAGAAGCGTATATGCTCCATCTATGTCCGTCTGTCTGCCCGTCCACACGATAACTCGCGTAAAAATGGTTCGATTTCGTTGAAATTTTAGTATGTGTTAGGGGACCACCTGGGGACGAATTCCACTGCCCTTATGCATCGTAACTTGCGTAAATATGGTTCGATGTCGATGAAATTTTAGTATGTGGTAGGGAACCACCTGGGAAGGAACTCTATTGAAAACGGATGAAATGGAGTGAAAGGTCAGAACATAGGAGCGGGATGCATTCCATTGCCCTTATGCGTCATAACTTGCGTAAAAATGGTTCGATTGAGACAAAAGTTTATCATGTTGTTCCGGAAGTATACTTTACCGGTTCTGTTGAATATCATCGAAGTGGGATCAAATGTCAGGTCATAGAAGCGAGATTTATTCTACATTCATTATCCTCATAACTTGAGTAATGATTTCTGTTCTGTTGGAAAGCGTATTGCATGATTTTACAAATCAATGCATTGCATGATTTTACTAACTTGTTTATAACAGAGTCAAAAGATTTTTTTCTACGTATGCGCAAAGTATTGTGGCAGTTCATTAAGTGCATTCCTCATATTCCAGAGTAAATAATTTAAGTAGTTTTACGTTTTTTGAGCTACATTTCTCAATCGTTACTTAGTTATTTACTTACTTATGTTGTGACATTTCGTATAAATCGTAAAAGTCATTAGACACTGTCACGCGGTAGTTGTTTGTTCTGTGTGTGCAGTCGTGAGGTATTTCAAAAAAGCAGGCCTTAGTTCTTTTAAAATAATAATTTTTGCATGATATGATTAACTCTGACGTAAGTATTTTGTAGTAATTTCTATCGGTAACCAGGGCAATCATTTTAATTATAACGTACATATTTGTGTTTCGCGCAGCGAAGTGAAATAATTTTGATTTTACGAAAAAATATTCGTAGGTTCCAAAGAATTTGATTTATTAAAACACCCATAATAAAGCCTAGTTAATAATATGGAAGTAAAAAGTTTGAGTAATTGAAAGCTAATGGATTTGGGCAAAGGGGCCTCGAAAACATTTTTTGCGGGGGTGGCTCGAGTTTTTCCGGTACGCCACTGAACCCATCTGTCACTAAGACTGCCCAGAGAGTCCCCCTCGGACAGTCCCGCATGGCTGCGTATGAAAGTGCAATTGTTTCTAGTCTGATGTACGGCAGAGAAACCTGGGTACTACAGAAGAAACATAGGAGTCATTTGTGTGCTGGAGAAATGCTTTACTTTGTGGCAAGACACGTTCTGATCGTGTGAGGAATGAAGATGTGTTGCAATTGTGCAATGGGTAGCAAAATGTTAGCAAGATGGAGACTAATATTCTTATGTGGATTGGCCATGTTGAAAGAATGAGTGATGAGATGCTTAACTAAAAAGGGAAGCCTCTCCAAAATAACTCTCCAAAATTGAAGAAACGTGGCCAGGAGATAGTACTAAGGGCAAAAGTCAATGGGTGTTTTTCCATTTTGGCCCAAATGAACTGACAAAGGTGAACGAGTGGTCTGAAAACGGCCTTAGAGCAAAAGTGGGAAAAAATCCTCTAACATGTATTGTGGTGCGTGATATGTAATCCCAAATATCAGCTATGTCCCCATGATTCAAAATAAGCTCATGTCATACAAAAAGCAACAAGAACCTTTATTGCAGGCGTAAATGAGCATTTGTGGCATTGAACACATGGCCGAAGCAAAGTAATTTGGAACAACGCAAGATCCCAAAGTTATCACAGTACTGAAAATTGTCATTGATATCTGAAAAACAAATACGTTGAACATTATCAAAAGAAGCATCTTCACTTTCACGGTATCCAATTTTTATCCACGGATATAACAACATGTTGAATTTTTATGACTGCCATTGGTTGTTCATTTATACGTTCGATGATTTTCTCCACTTGTGCTCTAAGGTCATTTTCAGATCACTCGGTCACCTTTGTCAGTTCATTTGGGCCAAAACGGAAATACACCCATTGGTTTTTGCCCTTTCTTCAATTGGTTTTGGCCACGTTTCTTCACTTTTGGAGAGTGACAGTTGAAAGGCTTCCCTTGTAAGAATTTTTTTTTAGCCCAGGTGGCAGGGAGGAAGGGCAGAGGAAGGCCATGGAAGTCATGGGAGGATCAGATTCAGGAGTGTCTGCATACGAAAAAGATTATGAGTATGAAGTATATGTCTTGTGTACGTCGTGTGATGGATATCAGTGAAGTCCGAGTTGTGTGTCAAGATAGCTGTTAATTGAAAAGTTTGATACGGCAACAGTAAGTAAATAATCAGATAAAAATTTATCTAGTAGTTTGTATTCATTTGTGGAGCTAACCCCTGATCTTAGAGAAGAGCTTAAGGATATGTATATATTTGAAGTTAGAAGGAACGGAAATTTTTAAAAATGGAAATTTCGTTAAGAGGCCGACGACTACGGACAACTTTCCTGCGCGTTATTTTCAGGAACTTTCCACGAATTCACATCTTTTGTGGTTTACAGTGAGGACACAGTTTCATAACACAGGGGGAAAAATTAACGAATGTAATAAAAATTTTCTTCCTTTCCTGTCACTAGCAGCACCATGAAAAAAATTTTGAGAGAAGGCCACTCCCGTCAAGCTAAGACGAAATTGCCCACAGATTGTCTTCTCACTATATTGAAGAAACAGCAATGTTTTAAAAATATCCGCTTAACACAAGATCTTTTTAATTTTTGTTATTCTTTTTTCCTCGTTTCAGACCGCTGCGTGAATTACTGTTCTGAAGCAAGAATGTCTCAGTTCCGTTCATGTAGAATTATTTGATCAAATATTCAAAAAACTGTACTGATAAAGATGTTCTGTAGCCGCACAATACAAATTTTCAATTTTCTTTTTTTAATTCAAGTGCTGATTTAAAAAGAACAGCACAGCTTGAGAAAACAGAAACCGAGAAATACGGAATTTCTGTAAAATGATTATAGCAGTTTTCCGTTCTAAAGGAGCTATTCTGCACAGCAAGTAGATAAATCCAGGCGCTTTGAATTTGAAAAAGTAGTTTGACAACATACACTCATCATTGAAGCATGCTATACTTCCATGACAGAATGCTACCCGACGACAAAGCTAAGCCCAGAGCAATCGTTTTCGAGATTCACCATAGCTATTTTCGACTAATGGCCATCTGATTTCCAATAAAATGTTCTATAAAAGGGGAACCATTTTTCATGGGGTGTGTTGGATGGAAAATACGTTTTTGGAGACTGTGTATGATGAAGATGATGATGATGATGAATGACCATCAGTCACGGCAGAGCAATCTTTCTTCGAGTGTCAAGTCCTTTCCCTTAATCCCTATTCCCGTGGACCAGAAAGGAATGATACCTGTTTCCCCGTTTTCTCAATTACTAGCGTTCCTGCCAATCTCCTGCTCCGCACTCCAATCTTCCTTTTCCGAACGCAGATGTCAGATTGCTTGTCGGCTGTCGATAGATGGGCCGACGCCATTTTCCCTTTTTGGCTGGCTTCGCATCACATGCTGGGTGGCAGATGTTTTCGCTTGCCGGTAACAAAATGCAACAAGATTGTTTTACGTACGGAAGACCAGGGGGAGAAAAAGGAAGCCATTAAAATGTGATTTTAAATTTTATCTTATTTCAGAAGTTCACAATAGTTGTGCGCATTGTGAAATAATTAGCAATAGCAAGCATTGTTAAACTTAACAATATTTTTTTTCCAGTGAGAAAGCACGTAAGATGTTGTAGTAACAACTTATTTTGATGAACATTTAAACATGTTCTTGAGCTGAACGCACTACCAATTTAAAACTCGTGTGTTTGAAATTTGACTGCTTTTCTTCAAAATATATGCAGCATTTAAATTGTGTATCAATTGCAACTCTTTCAAGGCAAGTATGTAGAATTGTAAATCTCGATTTGGTTCATTAAGTGAGAGTTTATGATGAAGTTAGCAGCATAAAATTAAACAAACTCAAAGTGAGCCTTCAAGCATTGACTAATGGGTAGAGGCGTAACTACGGCGGGGCGGCTGAAGGGAGGGCGCAAAAAATCACTGCTTACAATCTGATTAAAACTGGAATTTAAATTTTTGCACTAGTGCTGGTAGAATTTTCTTCAAGCTATACTTTCTCATTTATTCTATTTAGAGAATTTGCTAATATGTTTCACCAGTTTCAGTAGTCTTGGCGACATAAAATTCATATTTCTTCCTCGAAAGTTTCTGGGAATGTTAGTTCTTTTTTTTTTTTTTTTTTTTTTTTTTTTTGATTGGAGGTTTAACGACCACCGTGAGCAACTCAATGGGCTATATATAAGCAGTCGCCCGTCCCTAATTTAGGGTCACTGGTTCCAGGGAAGGGAGAGAGCCATGCCGTAAGACAAACACAACATCCATGCCTCACCGGGATTCAAACCCGGACCCCTTACGGACGAATGATCAGAGGCCAGCGCCTTAGACAACTGCGCCACCGGGGCGGCAGGAATGTTAGTTCCTCACATTCAGAAAGAAGGCGTGATTGTACAAACGTTGCATGATAACGATATTGCGCATATTATTGAAGATTCTCTGGGGGCTTTTCCATCATTTCTACGACTACGAGCTACGACTGCCAGGTGCATTTGGTCCATTTTATGTGGTACCGTCCAAAGCAGCTGGGAAATGCTGTACAAATTGTCACAAACTTGATTGTGCCTTCCACATAGAGATAACGGAATGCATCGGGGTGTGACGTTAATTATGTTTTGTCGAGCTGTGTATACTTATCTGTGTATGTATTAAAACGAGTACAAGAGTAAGCGAGGGAACTTGACGTTCAAAACGAGAGCCTCGAGATTCAAGAATTCTCCGCTTGCAGCGCCAATTGAAGTAGCGGCCAGGAGGTAAAACATAATGCGCGCATTGCATTGCGGGAGCACATGCCTGCCGAGCCGGAGCTAGGATCACGAGTGTATTACAATTTTTATACTTTATTAATTATTCTTTTTGATTCTTGAAAAATATTTATTCCTGTTGCTGACAAAACTTCTACACCTACCTTCGCTTCTCGAAATAAGCTTATAGGACTCAATTTGCATTCCATACTATCAGCTTCACACCAGCTCCAAGTGAGTTCGTCAACAATGACAAATAGTTATTACATAAGAAATAAATACGGAAGAAACACTTGGCGATCTTTTCGCTTTGGAAATCGAAAAAGGTTTAATTTGTACTCATCTGTAATTGAAAAATCCTTAAAATGACAACGTTTTTTCACCATATTGATATACTAATTCCCCAGATCGCATGCAAAACGTGCACTTCTAACCAAAGATCTGTAATCTGTTCCTACTGGTATAGGATTGTCATGTTACCATGTTGGTTTGCCCCCTCACCACCAGATGGCGCTGAGGTTTCGGGGATCCACTATCTCCATTGAAGTTCCTACGCTTACTATGTACTCGCTTCGGTGTGTATATACTTATAACTGTGTGTGTATACGTATATATAAAATAAAAGATACAAAGTCAGATGGGGCGCAATATTTTGTGGTTTGCCCCGGGCGCAGAAACGCCTATACTTTGATTCACCCTAAGATGACACTACAGTTTAAGGTACAAGAGCCTACGCACTCACTGAGCCTTCGAAGACGGCCGAGAGTTATGTTCATCCGCGTTACTCCCCATTGTGTCCTGCTCTTAGCAGCTGTCAATAACTTCATCCATCAATTCAGTGGCATTCTTGTCTCCCAAACACTGCATATCTACGCATTGGTCTAATTTTAAAACTTAATTTCTGAAAATAGATCATTTTTAGATTTGTCTAAAATAACTACTATATGTACTTATAAGTAACCAGCTAGGACAATATAAAGTATGACTCTGGGCAATAAATGCGTTGGTTTTCACGGAAAATGTTGGGAACTACTTTTAGTCGAAGCGATAGTTTTCGCGTAAGGAACTACTTTTAGTCGTAGCGATAGGTTTCACCTTCAGTGTGATCTTAGGGTGAATCGAAGTATAGTTACGTCTCTGCTAATGGGATTTGTTTGCTCACTGTGTGTAGTTTGATTCCTTGCACTTAACAGAAAAAAGTGACATGGTTCAAAGCATTATTTCATTTTTCATTTGCTACGCAACGAACAATCAAATGCACGTAGCGTGCCCACTCCTTTCGGACGACTGAAGGTGCGAGCTTCTTCTTCTTCTTCGTCGGGCTCGGTTCTCAAATGTTTTTTTTGTTTTGTTTTGTTTTTTATTGGGGGTTTAACGACCACCGTGAGCAACTCAATGGGCTATAAGCAGTCGCCCGTCCCTAATTTAGGGTCACTGATTCCAGGGAAGGGAGAGAGCCAAAGCCGTAAGAAAAACACAACATCCATGCCTCACCGGGATTCGAACCCGGACCTATCTCGGATGAATGGTCAGAAGCCAGAGCTTAGACCACTGCGTCACCGGGGTGGCTCAAAAGAGTTATGCGGCATGTATTTATCATGCGGCATGTATTTATCTAACGCCATCTGTTCCGTCCCATATCACTGAAGCCAGCAGCGCCGCCCCGGTGGCGCAGTGGTCTAAGCGATGGCCTCTGATCATTCGTCCGAACGGGGTCCGGGTTCGAATCCCGCTGAGGCATGGATGTTGTGTTTGTCTTACGGCACTGGCTCTCTCCCTTCCCTGGAACCAGTGACCCTAAATTAGGGACGGGCGACTGCTTATAGCCCATTGAGTTGCTCACGGTGGTCGTTAAACCTCCACTCAAAAAAAAAAAAAAAAAAAAAAAAAGCCAGCAGCCCTAAATTAAGGAAGGTACGTTTGTTATACCCTAAAAGGCTCACCGGGTTGGTAAACCCTTAAACAGAAAGAGTGCACATAAGAAACATAGTAACGTCTGGAAGGGAGCTTCACTTTAAAATTCTTCCCACTAGAGGACGGTATTTTAAAAACATTTTACACCATTACGTATCAAAATAGTCAAGCAGTGCATCGAACTCATTACCAATGAATGTTCTTCATAAAAAATGACGATGTTCTTTAAGGAAGTACAAAATACAGCTAGTCTATAAACTCCTGTATTTTATTTTATTTATTTTTTCACGAAACACCCGTTTCAATTGCCGATGAACGACATTTGTAATATTGTTAGGCATCCAAAGTGGAAAGGTTCAACTCAGATTCGTCTAAAAAGTCTAAACAGGGTAATTATAAAGGCAATTTATTCATAATTTTATATTATACACAATGAATTCTTTCTTGCATGAAATTTAATGAAAAACACTTCAGTAGTTCTCAGTACTGCTCGATCTTCAACACAAATATTCCCTTTTATTATTTTTCGCAAATTACAGATTCTTACCATTGTAGAAAGTTATAAGATGCGAAAGGATGAATGATGCACTCCAAATGAAGCTAGCTTATGAAATTCACAGATCAACCTCGGTGTATTTCCATACAAATGAAATTTACAACTTTGATGCTATGCATTTTTCCAAACAGCAGTAAAGCCTATGTAAAACATTTCGATGTAACGTAAGTAGTCAGAACCACTGTCGAAATCTGATTGTGCCGTATGCAGTCCCATAAAGTGGCGCAACAATATTTACAGTGGTGTGCAGAAGTGCTACATCACTACAAAAACCGTGAAATTTTAAGTTTAATTCTTTTTTTTAAGTAACTAATTATCATAATTATTTCATTGTTTATATGTCATTAGATGTGAAATTTAATGGACATTTCAAAAATGTCTTAGTTTTTCCTGTAGCTACTATTGCTCTTAAGATATTACATAAAATGTGGGGTTTGACAATATTACATAAAATGTGGGGTTTGACAAACACATTAAAATTCACTTTAGCTGCCTATCAGTTCTTACAGCCAATCACAGACATCCTTTTACCTGATTGACTGCTTCCTTATGCTATCCTAATCCAGCCTTTATAAGGGTTGACGCAGAGCTACTAGAGCATTGCAGCGGCCGCTTGTTGTTGTTATTATGGTATAATTAGTGGACATTCTCAATAATGATTAAAACTGCGGACTTGTCCACAACGGACAGAGCAAAAATACTTGTTCTGCGTGAAGAGGGATATTTTTCAAGGCAAATCGCTGACGGAGTGGATTGTAATCAATCTACAGTTATTAGGCTATTGAAGAAGTAGAAGACACTGGTGGTATTAAAAATATGCGTCACAGTGGAATGCCCAGATCCACTACAACCAGGCAGGACAGAGGGCTCAGAAAGCTAAGTTTGGCATACAGGAGGCTCAATTCGCCTGAATGGCTTCAAAGATGGTCTAAAGTGGCTGATGTTACTGTTAGTACATCTGCTGTTAAGAGGCGGCTGCTTCACTATGACCTTCGTGGCTGCGAAGGCAGGCGTAAACCACTGTTAACTGTAAAGCAAAGGCAGCGTAGACTTCAGTGGGTAAAACAGCATGTCTCATGGACAAGCAAACAATGCAAAAGTGTTCTTTTCAGTGATGAATCAGAATATTGCCTTAATGGGAATTAGGGTAGTGCCTATGTAAGGAAACTCAAGCATAAAGAATTCCATCCAAGTTGCTTAGTGACTACTGTTAAGCATCCGGTAAAGGTCATGGATTGGAGCTGCATGTGTGCACATGAAGTTGGAAACCTCCATATTACCGATGGTACGGTAAATGCCCAGAAATATATCTGGATATTAGAAAACAAGATGTTACCATCATCTAGAAGACTTTATGACGGCAATTTCATTTTTCAAGATGACCATGCTCCCGGTCATCGTGCTAAAGTAGTGAAAAAGTGGTTTCAGCAAAGAAATGTTCACCATCTTGATTGCCCACCACAATCACCGGACTTAAACCCGATCGAAAATTTGTGGTTCAAAGTGTCGTGTGAACTACCAAAACGGAAGCCAACAACTCAAAATTCAACTCATTCACCTGACAACTGGACTACCACACTATCATGCTTAAGGAAAATTAACTTTCCTAGTTGCTTATTCACCATACAGCATGTCCAAGGGAGCACCTAAGCAATGCATCTTTTAAATCAAAAACTCTCAGAAGACTGGTCTTCCGAAAAAGCAATATTGTTCCAACTTTGTCTATCGATGTATGATGTAGCTGACACTTCTAATTATGAAAAAGTTCTATGTAAATAATTGAACATGACGAACAAACCATCACGCCTCGTTTTTTTGACTGGATGTTTAACGACCACCGTAAGCAACTCAATGGGCTATAAGCAGTCGCAGAGCAGTGGTGTCACATATTACGAATGGTGCATCAGCAATGGAATTTAAATTGTTTAGATTATTAAGTCAAGTCAAGCAGTGGCCGATGTCGTGGTGTAATGTTGCTTGTTAATACAAAAAAAAAATTGTTTTTCAACTTATTAATTACAACGTTTGACATCGACTTATTGGATACACTGATAAATTGGAATACGATGCCATTGAGGTTTTGTGACGTTCATAGAGAAAGTAATCACTGTTGGATAAAAATATTCTGCTACCTCTTGTCACTCGGTCTTGGCACCGTGAAAGATTGCTTCATGTCTTTATAATGTTCGTTGGTGGACCTGGAGTTAAAGGTAGATAACAATTGTATCCTGGTGTTTACAGAACCATGATAGAAGTTATATTTATTAATGTTGGTACAGCTCGTTTCAATAAAAAAAAAAAAAAAGAGCAGTTCTAATACTTATATACGGCTACACTAATATATACTGTGCTGCCATCTATTGATAGTCTCATTATCCAGGTCATAGAATCTCCCCTAGCATACTGATATTTTTGCTGTAAATTAGTATTGAATACCTATTATCCTCCCCAGTGAAGCTTTGAAGATTCGGTGGAATTCATCATTGTATTCATAGTATTCGTCTAGTACTCCTTTGGTTTATACTACAGTAACTACTGAATTTGTTCCAGTGCTTTGCACTTCAATGCCTTCCTGCTACTTGCATAGTACATACTAAAGCTATACTTAACTGCAGGTTTTTATATTACAGAATTAATTTTTTGTTACTGTTATTTGTTTTAGACTATTTTCAACTCATCTTTATTGATATACCTCACTGTTCTGAATATAACTATATAAACAAAATTTTTTTAATGTGTAGTATATGCTGGATATGACTGGTAGGAGAGTAAACACTGGTACACATGGATCTAAATCTTCTACCGTACCTAATTTGGGCGTAGGACAGGTAGATATGGATGTAATTATGTCTTCGTTAGCTGATATGAATCAAAGATCAGCGTGATACCAACTCAGGTAAACGAAGAGTTCAAATCTATTAAACAAAATATGAGTGAAGAACTCTAGAATATTAAGCTTTCCATTGACCAACTTACAACTCACTGTGGCAACATAGTTAAGGATATCACTCAATTACAGGCATCTACTACTTAATTGGAGTCAAGGATAAATCTTATAGAATCTAAAGTGGATTTCTACTAGGACCAAATTCGAACACTTAAGACTGAACTGTGAACCAATATAACAGAAATAGGTACATTGAAATTCATGGTCTCGGCTTGGGATATATTGCTAGTGATCCTGAACTTAGAAAACATATTTCTCTTCTGGCTAGTAAGCTTCATGTGCCTGACTACAGTCCTTCGGATATAGATGTTACTCGTGTTCTGCCTGGACAGAATAGAGATACACACAATTCTATGGTTATTATTCAGTTTGCGCAGAGGAAGATGAGATACCTGTGGTTGTCAAAAAGGAAGGAAATAATGCTGAATTCGGATTTACTAGTGGATGCTCAAAAAACCAGAATTTACATAAATGAAAATCTATCTCCTTTGAACAGATATCTGTACTGGCAAACCCGAACAATTCTCCGTAATGTACTAATAAAACATACCTAGATCTGGAATGGATCAATTTATATCAGAGAAAAGGAACAGGGACCTAAAAGAAAAATTTCAACTCTAGAGTACCTGGCCGCACTGGCTATTGATGCCTAGATGACTATCCTGGTTCCTTTTTCCATGGTTTTTGACAAAGTTTTATACTGATATTTATTATTCAGTACCTACCTTAAATAGATTATATAATACTGGACCATATAACCCAATAGCTCTAGTTCATGTTAATGCAGGGGCCGCCCCGGTGGCGCAGTGGTCTAAGGCGTTGGCCTCTGATCATTCGTCCGTAAGGGGTCCTGGGTTCGAATCCCGGTGAGGCATGGATGTTGTGTTTGTCTTACGGCCCTGGCTCTCTCCCTTCCCTGGAACCAGTGACCCTAAGTTAGGGACGGGCGACTGCTTATAGCCCATTGAGTTGCTCACTGTGGTCGTTAAACCTCCAATCAAAAAAAAAAAAATGTTAATGCAGGTTCTTTTTTTTTTTTTTATTTGAGGTTTAACGACCACCGTGAGCAACTCAATGGGCTATAAGCAGTCGCCCGTCCCTAATTTAGGGTCACTGGTTCCAGGGAAGGGAGAGAGCCAGTGCCGTAAGACAAACACAACATCCATGCCTGACCGGGATTCGAACCCTTACCCCTTACGGACGAATGATCAGAGGCCAACGCCTTAGACCACTGCGCCACCAGGGTGGCTAATGCAGGTTCACTTACTAACAAGATAACCTTATTAAAGAGTTTTATACATCTACTTGATTTCACAGTTTATATTTTTTGTTTTAAAGAAACATGGTTCTCAGACTGTGTACTTCCAGTTCATATTCTAAATTATAACCTCCATTATTTTAATAGAACATATTCTAGGGGGAGAGGGGTAGCTATATATATTCATAAAAAAAAACAAGTTTTTTTTCCTCTGGTACCAGAATATACAATAACTAATCAAAATATTGAACTTATGGTTATGCAGGACCAATTTTATATACTAGCTGTTTGCTATAGGGCACCTGATACAGATGTTCAGGATTTTTTTTAAACTTACTTGAGCCCTTTTTGGACTATGCTAACTTTACCGATAAAGAAACCATCCGAGTTGGAGACTTCAACATTGATCTCTCCCAAAAGAATTCTACTGTTGATCACTTTAATTCTTTACTTATGACTTCACAATTTGCTAACAGTATAACCTCTCCAACTAGAATTAGGATAACAGCTAATGTATTCTTGATTTACGTATCACAAATACCAATAATAATTTGATTATCTCAGGAGTATTAAAATACACAATAAGTGATCACTTACCAATTCGTGTTTTCTACCAACAACATAATACGGAATCAGTGCCTATTGATAGTGTGCTGATTAGAAGAATCACAAAATCGAATCTCGAAACAGTTAAAAACAAACTTCCATTACTTAATTGGTCTTGGTTAAAGAATGAGCAGGATGTTAATGATGCATATAAAACATCTTTTGCAATATTTATTGATCTTTATAACCAAGTATTTTCCAAGAATACAATTTTTACTAATGGCAATTCGTAAAAACAGTTTCGCAAATCTTGGATGTCTACCAATGTTTTAAATAATATAAAGAAAAGAAATAAATTATATTCTAAATTTTTGAAGTCGAGAGAGTCCATTGATTACTTGAATTTTAAAACCTATAGAAATAGTCTTAACTCTTACATAAAATCAATAAAAAGGACCTACTTTCATCGGTTATTTTCATTACAGACTTCTAAAAAAACCTGGCAGGGATTTAAACCTACTACTGGGAAGAAATACAAGTGATAAAAAAATACCTACTTTTATTATTAATGACAATGGGATAAAAGTAACAGACCCAATCTTAATTGCTAATATGTTTAACCACGATTTTATAACTAAGTCTTCTAACATTAAACACTCTAAACTGGTGGAGATTTAACCTCTTATCTTAGTGATTCAAATATTTCAAATACTTTTTTTAACTGATATAACACATCAGGAAATATTAACAGAGCTTCATAATTTAAAAACTAATTCTTCACCAGGTATAGATGAAGTACACCTTTGGGTATTACATTGTACGGCAGAGATCTGGTTGAACCTTTGTATATAATTTTTAATTTTATTTATAGGTTGGGCGCTTTTTCCAACAGACCTTAAGACTACCATGGTATTTCTTAAATATAAATCGGGGAAACCAGAAAATAGTAATAACTATCGACCAATTGCTAATGTTTCAGTTTTTGCCAAGGTACTAGAGTACCTGATTTTTTATAGATTAACAACATATCTGATAAAATACAATATCATTCATAGAAATCAACACGGTTTTCAATCAGGAAGGTCTACTGAGACGGCTATTTTGTCTCTCCAGAAATATTTATCACAAAACTTTATTGAAAAAAAATCACCCTGGCATTATTTCTGGATTCCACAAAAGCGTTTGATTGCCGCAATCATTCCATCTTATTAAAAACCTCCATAATATTGGTATAAAAGGAGTACGTTCTGACCTTTTCAAAAGTTCAAGGCCGCGGGTTGCCTAGTGGGCAACGTTTGTGACTGCCATGGAGAAGACCTCAGGTTCGATCCCAGGCAGGTACAAACGCTCGATCCACTAAATATCCGCCGTGCGTCGGATGGGCACGTTAAGCCGCCGGACCCCGGGTACTGGCCGCCCAGTAATAAATAAAGGCGTCTTCCTCCCCCTTTCTACCTCGCTTCCGTGTCACTTTCCTATCGGGCACTCTAGCCCAAATCTCCTAACTTCCTATTTCTAAGGGTTGTTTAAGACCTGGGGTCAGACACTCCCTTCCTAAAATCCTCTATACAGGATCATTTTATCATCATTTTTTCAAAAGTTACCTAACCGACAGACTCCAATTGACTAAAATTACAGATTATTACTCAACACAAGAAAAAATTATTATGGGTGTTCCTCAAGGATCAATTTTAGGCCCAATTTTATTTAACATATATATTAATGATATTACCTCAGTTTCTTCGGTTACAAAATTAATTTTATATGCAAATGGTATAATACTTCTTGAAGGACTTATTACTTTAATACAATAAAACGTCAATATCAAAACTGGTTCATTAATAATGAAATGGTCTTTAATACATCTAAAACTAAAGCAATGTTTTTTACTGGTCCAACTGCGAACCTAAACAATCAGCAATATTCAATCATTTCCTTTGATGATGTACCAATATCTACAGTTGATCATTATACTTATTTGGGTATAGTTATTCAGAATACCTTGAAATAGACTTACACACAAATAAAATAGCTCGTGAGGTGTCGAGAAATATAGGAATTATTGGCAGTGTGTTTAATAGTCTTACTGCGAAAACCATTAAATTATTATACTATTCTTTAGTACACTTTCGTTTAATTTACTCTCTCTCTCTCTCTCTCTCTCTCTCTCTCTCTCTCTCTCTCTCTCTCTCTCTCTCTTTCCTGTTGAGGATCGACAACTTAGCGTAACCTTAGGAAACTTCAGGTGCTTCAGAATAAAATAATTAAATTTTCAGAACTGAAATTAAATCCACGTTTAATTGGTTCTACAGGTTCACAAAATTATGGTTGAATTAGTCTGGATCCTAATAAACTTAATATTTTGAACATTAACCAGTTGTATTTACGCTCTCTAGGTACTAATATATTTAAAAGAATTAAATTGGGTTTTAATGATGATATCATTGACAGTCATCAAGAAACTCATGAATACGATACAAGATATAGACATAAGTTACAAAAAAGCTTTCCGAAAAATCAGCAAATAGAACTGAGTATAGGACATCAAGTGCCAGAGTTTTGGAATGACTTGCCCAAGGAAATTCATAATATTTATATCTATAGTTTATTTAGGAAAAGAATTACTATTCACTTACTTACTCACTAACATTGTAATAAAAAAAGGGGGTTGGTCAGAACAGTGAGGAGGAAATGGAAGTAAGAGGGGATGGGGGAGAAATTACTCATAAGATAAAACAGATGAAACATGGGTATACCATTGCGACTGCGTACGTGAGGGTTTTATAGAATTAAAAGTTGATAAAGATATCCACATTTATAAATATGAAATGTAAATGTATGACTAATTGAAAATATAATTTCACTCCACTACTTGTTCCCTATAAATATTAGTCTCAACACATTGAGGCACCGTTAATATGCTTTTACTACTAACTACTAATATATTTAATATTATGTTCATTTGATGTTAGGTATTTTATTTCTTGACTTGTGCTTTTTTTCGAAGGGAGATAGGGACTTGTCAGGTCATTATGGCCTTTTTTCTGATCTCCGTAGCTGTTATAAATCTATTAATTTGTTATTTCTAAATAGTATTTTGTATGTGTATGATAACAGCTAAACCAATAAATTGAATTATTTTACATGACGTCGAAAGTTGTGAGAGTACAAAAAAAAAAAAAATGTTTCCAGCAAAGCTGACGACCTTTGAAATGGTTAAGAAAGGTGTCAAATAATAATGAACATAGCGAAATTTTGAAATCTTTTGCTTCTATTCTTTAAGTTTTCAGCCTCAGCATTTCGAAAAAAATGTCCTGTAATCTCATATATACTGTATTACAAATATTAGAAATCAAGCCGAAATGTAATTCTTTTTTTGTTGTTGTTGAAGTAAAATTCTTTACATCATCGATAATATTGTTTCTGTGTAAATCGAGTGCATATCATCGACGATATTGTTTCTAAATAAATTCGAGTGATGGCTTGGAGGCAACTGGATACGGCTGAGTTAATTATAGCAGCTACTTTATAGTAAAAATTGTGTGAAATAATTTGCTACCGAAAACGTTCCTAATGATTACTTCAAAATTTCCAGTGTGCTATTGAAGTACTACCAAATCTGATTATTAAGTAGTTTAACAAAATAAATAATCGAGTGCTTTGTTTCACTAGTAAAGACAAAGACGTGGACCTACCAACTTGTATAGCAGATGAATTCGGAATTTCAGCAGTAAATGGGAAGCATCTGAATTCTAAATATACATAATTGCAAGACTTCATTGTTTTATGCAAAATTTGCAGAGAGAATTGTCTCGAAAGAATTAAAAATTAATTTTGTGACATTCCGAAATATGGTGTGTTTCAGGATTAAATCTTCTAATATTTCTTTTCTTAAATTGTTCGTAACACGAGAGATTTTGCTCAATCGTTATGTGATTAATGCGCTGTCAAAACATGTGGTTCAACTGATTTCAGTCAAACTCCATTCTTCCCGGAGTTGTGAATTTGAGTTCCCCAATCTGTAGCTTGATCCTCTATTCTTGAGTAGACAATTATTATCCCATTTGCGTAGAATTGCATGCACCTCCGGGCGGAAGGGAATATGATTTGGGTTCAACATCACTTCAATGAGACATCATTACCGTGTTCATGTAGAAAGAAATCCATAGAACATTGCGCTCATGATATCTGAACTAAAGAGTTAATCACTGCGGTATTTTCACACAAACAATGCAATTCATAGAGGATTGTTTTCTACTCACGTGTTGAAGTTTTATTCCTTACTGTGCAAATTTCCTATGAAAATGTGATATGTCTTAACATAAATTATGCATTAATGTGAATCTGAATTACATGTGTTCAATATTGTTTTCACGATATCAGTCAATGTAACAAAATATCTAGATCAGGGCATTTCCTTTTTCTCCTCAGACACGGAATTTAAAAGTCGTAATTTATTGTTCCCTGAATAGGATATCAAAGCTCTTAGTGTGCATCGTACCATCTAGTTCAAAGTACAAGAATGAATTAATTAGCAGCATTTTATGCAAAAATCTAATCGATATGCTTTGATAATTTCAGCAATCTGCGAAAAATGTTCGAATCGTTTACTAAGTATAATCGTGCTGAAGATCCAATGTTTTTCTCCCTAGAGAGAACAGCATAAGCGCTACTGTAACTGACATAAGGCAAAAAGAGCTGTAAATCGCTCGCCTTAACTTTCGCTCAGCTTTGGCTGTGTAATGTGTTTACTTCCGCAGTTACCATAAACTCCTCCCCTCGACGTCCATGAAATCGCCCATTCCAGATCGATAGGAAGAAACCTCAGTTCACTGGTAAATTAAAGCACGGTCTGCGACTAAAAGATGTAGATTATTCTCTCCGTTTCGCTTTTCGGTTTCAGTTCTAATATTCTGACCACAGTGTTCACGGGTGTAATTCTGGAATTCCCTCAACTACGCGGAATAAATTTCATTTTAGCTTCAAAAATACTAGCCGACAGTATTAACGATATTCCAATGCCTCTCGCCGCATTTCTAAAACGATGCGCTCTATTTGCTTGAAATCGTAATGAAAACACGACCAAACACCTCTCGTTATAAATATTTACAGCATTACCATTTCTAAAAAATACATGACAACACATTTCTTTTAAAACCCCAAGAAAAAGATTGCATACTTGACCCCACTTTGATTTATTTATCACCAGGGCGATTCAGAGGTAGGTTAGGTAGGCCTATAAGGGACCACCATTACCATGGGCCCAGGAGGCATACCACTACACAAACAATACACAGCATCTCTCTCAATATATGCAGTATATACCGGTGATCGTAATTAAGGTGGATCCACCTAAAATCTTTGCAGTGTATTTCCAATGGGCAAACTTCTGTAGCCATTTTCTTCAAAATTAATGCGTTCTCCAGGATGAAAATTTGAACATCGATAAAAATAACTTCATATTATCGCCTAGTATACTGGATATTTTCTAAAACGTAACCATAATTATATTAAAAATCTATAACGTTTCCTTTCGTGGTGTTGAGACCAGAAAATAGATGGCGCGACTTGAACATTGATGACGTCAGTAGACAAACGAATGTTGGATTGCTTAATTATTGTTAAATTTTAGAAAATATTAAGTATACTAGGCTATAATATGAAGTTATCTCTATCAATGTTCGGATTTTCATCCTTGGGAACGTATTAATTGTGAAGAAAATGGCTACAGAAATTTGCTCATTGGAAATACAAGGCAAAGATTTTAGGTGGATCCACCTTGAAGTACTCCTATTCAACGCTGTCTAGAGAAATATTTGGAAGTCCAAATGCAACCAAATTTGGTACGATGACATTTCAGGACATGTAGGCATTTCCATAAGAAAATAGTACCAAAAATCACCACTATGGCACTTGTGGTGCTACAATCAACGAAATAGCAGTTTCATTTGAATAAGTACACGTGTTACAGAAAAGCTCTGGGTAAAAAAAGTGGCCACGACAGCTTAATGTCATTCTTGTTAGTTACGATGTCCATCACCCTGCCAAAACGCGCATTTCTTGTGATTCTGTTTCATGAAAACAACAGCAATGCTGCGGCTGAGCTTGAAGCTCTCAGGAGAATGATCACTCAATTCGAGAAACTTGAACATCTTGGAGTTAAACCAGGTCGAGGGTGTAAACCTATCACTTCACAAGTCGTTGAAGATATTTTCACAGCTGTTATTGAAGAGTCAATGAATGATGTTGCAGGATCCAGTAGTGCACGTGTAGGGTCACGACAGTTGAATTCACAGTGTAGCTAACTTGTTCTCTGGCCCTTATTCCTTATGATTTCTGGTCGTGGGGGCAGTTGAATGGTGTGGTTTATCAAGTACATCTTGCAAATTTGGCAGCCTTGGAAGACAGTATCACATAGGAACAATTACGGTCGGCCGTTGAACACAGTGTTCATCGCCGGCAGGTTTTACAACTTTAGAAAGGGGACAATATTGAGCAGAACCTCTTGTCTCTCTCTTGCCGTTTAAGTGTCCCCACAACCAGAAATAACATAGATTAAGATCCAGAGAACAAGATGGCTACACTGTGCCATACGATAATTCAACTATCGTGATACTGGCTTTGTATAGCACGAGTGTCTTGTACAAATAAAAAGATTGTTGCTGTCAGCGACAAAAGTGCCACATTCGTAAATTTCGTTACTCTTTTTTTTTTTTTTTTTTTCACGGAAACGTCTTCCGCATGTCCTGAAATGTCACCATAAAAAAATTTGGTTGCATTTGGACTCCTAAATCTCTCTATAGACGGCGTTGAGTTAGATGTACTTCAATTACGATTATCCTGTACATTGTACATGGAAGCTGTAGAGGAACAAAAACGACACTAGCTGAAGTTTACATGTAATACTTCAATAAAGGGAAGATTCCTGATGTCTAAAATAATAATACGTAAAATAAGAGACCTTCACTATCTCAAACTACCGACCCATCAGGCTTCTATCAGTTGTTTACAAAATCATTAAGGTACTCCTGTAACTTGCAGATCAAGGTTTTTCACACCGCAAAAATTGAAAAGAACGAATTAGTTCTCATTAAAACGGTGCTGCCTACCATAAAAGTAGGCTAAGTTGGATCTGTCATTCTAGTGAATCAAAGCAGTAAATAAACAAACACATAAGCAATACAAATTTGGAAGCTGTAAATCCGTTTATTAGTGTAAATATGACCTGAATGGTAAGTCAGATAACGTCCGAAAACTTGAAAATCTTGTCATCCAGGAACGAAAATCGAACCCGCGTCTCCCGGATAGCGGTCGAGTATGCTAACCACTACACTACCCAGAACGACCAAGTTTCAAGTTCCGATTAATTTGAATATAGCCCATCACGGGATTCGCTAGTCGAAGCAACCGGCATTCATATATAGCGAATCTGGTGGATTAGAATTCATTCCCGTGATTGTCCGGAGGCGCAGAATATCAATGAATGAAATACGGGATTACACCATTGTACAATACAAATTTGGAAGATGTGAATCCGTTAATTGGTGACAATATGACATGGATGTTAAGTCACAGAATATCCCAAAACTTGAAAATTTCGTCGTCCTGGAGCGAATATCGAACCCGCGGTTATATTCAAATTAATCGGAAACTTGAAACTTGGTCGCTCTGGGTGGTGTAGTAGTTAGCATACTCGGACGCTATCCGGGAGAGGCGGGTGCGATTTCCGCTCCAAAACGACGAAATTAAATTTTCGGATATTATCTGTCTTTCCATTTAGGTCATATTTACACCAACAAACGGATTTACAGCTTCCAAATTTGTATTGTACAATGGTGTAATCACAACCAGTATTCCATTCATTGACACATAAGCAGTAATATAACATAATGAAAAATACATGTGATAAACATGTGCTGCATACTAAAGCATTCAATATAGGGATTTCGTAAGTGACTGAAGAATTTAGTGTTTTTTCGTCTCATTTTCGACTTTAACCATAGCGTAAATGAACCAAAAAGTCGATAACAAAAATGTGTGCGTAATTTGCATGACAAAAGAGGTGAACCAAGAAAATTATACAATGCTAAATCATTAAAATACGGTGACTGTTCCGAAATTACGTGGACTGGTAGCACTGCACCTTTGCAATGGAAACGAGTCTTTTTTTTTTTTTTTTTTTTTGAAGGTGTAACGACCACCGTGAGCAACTCAATGGGCTATAAGCAGTCGCCCGTCCCTAATTTAGGGTCACTGGTTCCAGGGAAGGGAGAGAGCCAGTGCCGTAAGACAAACACAACATCCATGCCTCACCGGGATTCGAACCCGGACCCCTTTCGGACGAATGAAACGAGTCACGTGCTTCCAATGGGGAAAGAGCCGCCCCGGTGGCGCAGTGGTCTAAGCGATGGCCTCTGATCATTCGTCCGAACGGGGTCCGGGTTCGAATCCCGGTGAGGCATGGATGTTGTGTTTGTCTTACGGTACTGGCTCTTTCCCTTCCCTGGAACCAGTCACCCTAAATTAGGGACGGGCGACTGCTTATAGCCCATTGAGTTGCTCACGGTGGTCGTTAAACCTCCAATCAAAAAAAAAAAAAAAAAATCGGGAAAGATATTTCTATCTGTGGTGCGTTAGTTTGAGTGAAGGCAACGCGGGCAGCCCCGGTGGCGCAGTGGTCTAAGCGATGGCTTCTGACCATTCATCCGAGATGCGTCCGAGTTCGAAACCCGGTGAGGCATGGATGTTGTGTTTGTCTTACGACATTGACTCTCTCCCTTCCCTGGAACCAGTGGCTCTAAATTACGGACGGGCCAATGAGTTGCTCGCGAAGGTCGTTAAACCCCCAGTTAAACAAAAAAAAAAAGGCAACGCGGAGTCTTTCTTCATGTGGATGTAGTGTAGTAGTTCACATAAAGTGTGTATTACAATGGCGGAAGGGCACGATATAATGCTTATTACCATACAAAGAATCGCGACTGAATTTTGTGTAAAGTCACGCAAAAGTGGCCTGGGAACGTTTCAGATTATTCAAGAAGTGCATGGTGTAGAAGTGTTGGGAAAGGTTGGCTGTATTCAAGTGGTGGAAGCATTCCAATGGCGGCAAAGGCAGTGTGCAGGATAACCCGCGAAGCGGGCGTCCATCAACATCAGTGGCCGATGAAAACATTGTGAGAGCCGTAAAATCAATGAAAGACGATAGACGTTTATCGATTCTTGTTTTGGCACTGCAGTTGAATGTTGGTGTAGTAAGATGTCATGAAATTGTAAAGTCGCACCTGAAGATGTCTCGTGTTGGTGCAAGATGAGTGCCACGTGATCTTACTGAAGAACAAAAACAATGCTGCGTTGAACTTTGTCATGCTTTTCTTCAAAGGGTGGAAACAGATTCAGACTCTTTGAATCGAATAGTCGCCGGAGATGAATCTTTGATAAAACATTTTGATCCAGAATCAAAAGAGCAGTCAAGCATATAGAGACACCGAGTCACCGCCCCTCCAAAAATATTCCGTGTTTGTGGTTCTTTAAGGAAATGGATGTTTATTTTGTTTTTTTGACGCCCGTGGGATAGTATTGCGGCATTGTGCGCCCGAGAAACAAACTGTTAATTCACAATATTATGCTCACATTTTGCGCGTTCACCTGAAGGGAGCAAATGCACAGGAAAAGACCGGGATTGCTTAAACAATAATGGTTTCTTCTTCAGGATAATGCGAAACCGCATGTGGCTCAAAGCAGCAATGCAAGTTTTGCAGAAAATTGGTGGCCAACGTCTGCTATATCCCTCATACGACCCAGACCTCGCACCATGCGATTTCTGGGCTTTTCTGACCAGTAAGAAAGAGCTGAGATAAAGGAAGTTTAAGACAAATGAGGAAGTGAAGGCTGCCACATCAGCTATCTTACAGCGACTTTCACAAACTGGACTGCAACACATGTTTCAGAAGCTTGTGGACCTCGGTAAACGTTGCAATAGCATGTGAAGGTCGCTATTTTGAAAAGAAAGCCCACACCAAACCTTTAACAAATTGCTTTTAATTCGTGTTCTCGTACGAAAACTGGGAAATACATAACCTTTGATTAGAAAACTACGCAAATATTTACTAGTTTGAAGAATGCACAGTCTTAATTATCGCAAATCCAATCCATATTGCTACAGTTTTGTAATTTAATGGACTTCATGATGCTTCTGACGTCATCAGTCTTTTGGGGCCCACTCGGGTGTCTTATCCTGGAGGCTCACTCTGGCATTAATCCGGCCCTCTTTATCACTGTGTCACTTTGCGGGCTGGTGGTTAAGAAGACACCTTTTCGCCCGAGGGTCTATAGCGTCTAATTAGAGCAGTGGTTCTTTTCCACTTGTGTACCCCTTTTAAAACCATTTTTATAAATTGTACTGCTGACACTAGTTGAGAAGTACTTAGCGACTTATTATAATCCACATCAAGTTTTGTTTTTTTTAACCGTTCCTGTTTCCAACCACTGATCCATAACTAACACGCTTAAAAATCACTGACAATAATGACTAAAACTACGTTAAACATTAAATAAAAAAACTTCTTCAAAAGAATCACAAAGACAACGACGACACTTACTTTATTCAGTCAATAACTGAACTGATCACACAATCTCGCTACGGATGTATTAGTAACACGCGATTGTTCTGGAAAGGAAGATGGGTGACAAAAGTGACGCATGAACTGTGCGTAATGATTGGTAGAAGAGTGGTTTGGGGGAGGGGTTCATAGCCACGCCCTCACCAATCATCATTCGCTAATATGAGCTGGTTTTGAAGTATCTCCATTAGAGGTGATTCAAACTTAACATTTGTTGTTCCATAACTAACGTTTTGCATTTTTTTTGTTTTTCCGCCATTATTGATTATTTTTCGTGTACCCATTACGGCCCAACACGCACCCCTGGGGATACGCGTACCACCGGTTGGGAACAGATGAGTTAGAGCAATACATGTATACTGTGTGTGTGTCCTTCGGCTTTATGCTTCCCTCATCTGGTTCCACCGTACAAGATCAAGGATTCCTCCCATCTATGTAGTAGCATTCACACCCTGTTGGGATCCCACACAAGCTCTAAAATTTGGGGACCTTACAATTAAAATCGAAATTAAAGAAATCGTAAATACAGCAAGGATTCGGTAAACATTATATCATCAAATATCCAACGGAGAGTAACTTTTTACAGTCGTTTTTACAAGACATCCTTAAAAATCTTAATGTAGCTAATAAACATAAGTCGAATTTTAGTGGAATTCCGTTGCAGCAATTCATACTGGGGTCACAGCGGCAGAAAAATATTTGATACAAAACAGCACTTATATTTCTTACTACAAAAATGTTTAGTTTCAAAAATCGACTTGGAAAATTGATGCACACAACTAACGTGGATAAGGAACATCAGACAAAAGTCATCACTCTTCCCACGTTTTATAAGTGAGTCACGGAAAAATTCTCATCGGCCGCCACCGGGAATCGAACTCAGGGTCTTCCAGTTACTCGCAAGACATGCCACCTCTGCACTTCTAAAAAGGTAGCGACCGATGAGAATTTTTCCGTGACTCACTTACAAAACGTGGAAAGAGCTATGATTTCTGTTTGATGTTCCTTATCCACGTCAATTGTGTTTATTAATTATTCATTCGCCTTCTAGTTATTTTGTTCATTTGTTGCACACCATCTTTGGTGAATCCCCAGCATTGTGCGGGGCTCCAAAAAGCAACCTGTCATGTGGTTTGGTAATAAGTCGTATGCGAGTCTGGAGAATTCGAGGCCGCTGTGGTGCAGTGGCAGCATGTCCGGCGCGTAACTGAAAGACCCTGGGTTCGATTCCCGGTGGCGGCCGATGATACTTTTTGCGTGACTCACTTATAAAACGTGGAAAGAACGATGACTTCCACTTGGAAAACTCTTAAATCTGCGATTTAAATAATACGAATACCACTTACCTGATGCAAAGAATCCGCGTCGCTAGGTATCCTACCAAAAGCATCCAGGAACTTGCTTATCCACAAACTTCCTGTAATAGGAAAGGAATTAAAATTGAGTTGGTTCATCCTTTGCTGATATCACAGCCCCGTACTTCGATAGGAAATATTTCTACCAGGTTTTGCTACGGGAATGGCCTTCCATTCTGCCACGAGAGCATTAGTCAGGTTGGTCACCGATGTTGGGCGGTTCTCTGATTGAAGGTTTAACGACCACCGTGAGCAACTCAGTGGGCTACAAGCAGTCGCCCGTCCCGAATTTAGGGCCGCTGGTTGCAGGGAAAGGAGAGAACCAGTGCCGTAAGACAAACACAACATCCATGCCTCACGGGATTTGTGTTTTTTGTTTGGAAGTTTAACGACCACCGTGAGCAACTCAGGGGGCTATAAGCAGTCGCCCGTCCCTAATTTAGGGCCACTGGCTCCAGGGAAGGGATAGAACCAGTGCCGTAAGACAAACACAACATTCATGCTTCACCGGGATTCGAACCCGCACCCCTTTCCGGACGAATGATCAGAAGCCATCGCTTAGACCACTGCGCCACCAGGGCGGCCTGAACCTGATTCAACTATCAAGCTTACTTATAAATACATGAGAAGCTATCCACATATACCAGCACTCTTCACGGCTTCTCGAAGACACGACGCCGACTCCATTTCTTTCAAGCGCGTGGAAACAACTCAACAAAATCAGTGACCGTCAGAACTCCGATAATGTCACAATGATTTAAATGTTTACGCTCCATTTGTCCTGATGGTGCCGAACCAAACGCTCTGCGAAACTATAGTCGATGTATAACAAATATTTCATTGTGAGAAACTTTGCTATTTTTACCTTATCTTAACACCACAAGTTTAGTGGTCATAAATTATATAGGAATACACATTTTGGGCTTCCCCGAGCATTTGACTATTTGTGTGCGGTTTGTTGTCGCCATAACTCAAAAACTACGTATTATAGCTATCAAGCAGAAATTTAATATTTAAGAGTTTTGTGATACCTTCATGGGGATGAAATGGTTGATGTTAGAAGCAGAAAACTTTTGTTAAAGAAAGGACTGAACCACAGTACTTTAGCATGTTACGTAAGGTTAGTTTATGGTACTGCTTTAGTTGACATTTATGCCACATGTGGTGTGAGATCTGCTGTAGAACAGGATCACTACAGTTCCGTAGTAGTGAACATTGATAAAATCAGGGTCTACTAAAACCAGCTTTTCCAATCCCACTTTACTCGTACGGTAACAGTCTTGTGATTGCCTCTTAAACTAAACATAATGAAGGAAAAAATCTAAGGAGAAAGTGGGCAGTCATATTAAACACCGAATAGCAAAATGTTCATTGCGTTTTAAGAAAATTGACCATCAACCCGATTTCTAAGCTTAGTTATATTGCAGTATTAAGTAACATTACTCTCAAAACGATTTTTTGTGAACCTGCATTTAAGCCAGTAAATTCATACTTGTAGACAACGTACTTAAAAAGTTCGAATGGAATCATGCTCCTAAAACCCAGAAAAGCGAATGTATCCCTCTATCTGAGACTTCTTTTTAAAAAGCAAATTAAAAGAATTAAAATATCGTTATTTTTTATTCCCTCCAGCATCGCGTGGCGCCATACCTGGGCTTCGTTGGCTTCCCTGTAAATCCGCATCTGGCCGTTCTGTGGTGCAAAATCTAAAAACAGTCTCATTTTGTCGTCTTTGGAAGCGAAAACTAAGTTAAAGGACAATGGTTAAAGCCGTTTATTACTGGGAGTCTTAGCTCTCGAGATATTTGGATAAGAGCAATTTGGGTACAGCACGAACAATTCTGCAGTCCGCCTTAAAAGGAGCGGTAGAACTGCCTGGAGATTTATTGCTTCGACGGATTTTTTCCGCCTGTGTGAAACGGGCCTAAAGAGCTCCACAGAGAATAAATAATCCCCTCTGCTTCCAGTGTAATTAAGGGGCACTCGTAACTGGACTAAATTCACCGAGACTCACAACCAGAGTCCCTAATAATGACTGGATTAATTAAATTCCCAATTACAATGGTTTCCCAACTGCAATATCCCTACCTCAACGTTAACAACAGTAGAAAAAGGAGTTTCAATGGAATGCTAAGAGAGAATAGATTTAGAGACTAACTCTACCTTCAAGAACGGGACGTTAATTCCACTAACTGTACGGTTTTTCTGTAGCATTTTTTTTTAGAAAAGAATTATACGGCATTTGCATTTTGAAAAGAATTATACGGCATTTGCATTTTGAAAAGAATTATACGGCATTTGCATTTTGAAAAGAATTATGTGTATAAGGTTTAGCGGAACCAGGGCCTGATTTACGCCTAGGCCCACGAGGCCCAGGCCTAGGGCCCAGCATTTTAGGTAGCCCCAGAATCGCAATGTAAAATGTATAGTACGGGATTAGTAATAGAATCGCAATGTAAAATGTATAGTACGTGATTAGTAATAGAATCGCAATGCAAAATTTATAGTACGTGATTAACAATAGAATCGCAATGCAAAATGTTTAGTACGTGATTAACAACAGAATCGCAATGCAAAAAAGGCAAAAATATTGCATATTTGTGTAGTGTAAAAATATTTTTTTTATGTTCATTGATGCTGCAATGGCTTTAATTTGTGTGCGGGAACACAAAGATGTGGAGGGGGAAAACCCTCACTGTGGTAAGGGTGTGAATAAATTTATTTTAGCCGCACTTAACTCTGATGATTGTTCATTTTTGTACATAAATGTGTGTGTATCTATCTATATCATCATTGTCAACCATTATCAATCAACTGCTGGACGAAGGTCGCCCCAAGTTTCCTCCACAACGGTCTGTCTTCTGCCAGGCTCTTCCATGTCACTCCCGCATACTTACGAATTTCATCCACCCATCTCCCATGTGGTCTTCTTCTGGTTCTTTTCCTGTCCCTTGGAATCCAATCTAAAATTTCGGCTGTCCATCGATGGTCTGTCCTTCTGGCAGTATGTCCAGCCCATTGCCATTTCAGGGATTTAACTCTGATCATGATGTCTTCCACTCTTTGTCATTTTTCGGATCCACGAGTTCCTCTTCTTATCTCTCCTGGTTACACCAAACATGCACCTCTCCATGCTACTTTGAGTTGTATGCAGCCTTTGTATGTCTCTTTTAGTTAAGATCCACGCGTCTGCACCATACGTAAGCACTGCAAGGATGCATTGATCAAACATTTTTCTTTTAAGACATAATGGTATATTGCTCTTGATAATTATGCTGTTTCTTCCAAGAGCTCTCCAGGCAAGTTTTGTACGCCGATTAATTTCTTCATCAATGTGACCCTCACATGATATCTGCTGTCCAAGATAAACGTACGTGTCTGTTATCTCCAGCTTTTCTCCATCAATCGATAAATCTTCATTTCTTGTAAAAGCATTGAACATCACTTGTCTTCTGAAAGTTCATTTTTAATCCCACTTCTTTACTCTTGTCAGCAAGTTCTTGGATCATACTCTGCAGCTCTGATAGGGTAGTTGCAAAAATGACTATGTCATCAGCAAAACGAAGGTGGGTTAGATAATCTCCATTAATCTTTATCCCTTTGTTTTCCCAGTTCAGCGATTGAAAGACATTTTCCAATGTGGCATTTAAGAGCTTCGGAGATATGGTGTCACCTTGTCTCACTCCCTTTCCAATTTTTATGTGTGTTGTATTTTCAAACAGCCGAATCTTTGCACTTGCATTTTCGTAGATGTTATTAATAATATTAATGTATGCATCTTCAATACCGCAGGATTTCAGAGCCATTGTAACTGCAGATGGTTTCACCGAATCAAAGGCTTTTTCATAATCGATAAAAGCCATGCACAATGGAAGTTCATATTCCCTCGCTCTATCAATTAGTTCTCTCAGTACGTGGATATGATCTATTGTGCTGTAGCCACTCCTGAATCCAGCTTGTTCTCTCGGTTGAGCCATGTCCAGTGTTACCTTCAAGCGGTGTGAAAGAACTTTAGTGAAGATTTTATAAACCACTGATAGGAGGCTGATAGGTCAGTAGTTCCTGAGATCCTCAATGTCACCTTTTTTATGTAGAAGGATCATTATAGCGTTATTCCAATCCTCAGTAATCTTCCCTTCATTAAGGCATAGAGTGAAAATTTGGGCGAGTACTGTTTCGATTTCTCCACTTGCTTCTTGTATGATGTCTACAGTAATTCCATCTTCTCCTGGAGCTTTTCCATGCTTCATGTTCTTGATTGCATGTGCAACTTCTGCTGGGAGGACTGGAGGAACTCTGGTACTGGTACCTTCCATGATGTCTGGAGTACATGCATCATCCCTTTCATATAACTTGGAGTAGAAATCTTTCACTCTTGTCAAAATTTCGCCTTTATTTCTCGTTACAGAACCATCTTTTTTTCTCAGTGCCATAATATGTTTTCTTCCCTTACTGAGATGTCCCTTTGCTATCTTTAGGCTTTGGTTGTTTTCAATTGTTTTCCTCACTAGTTCACAGTTGAATTTCCTTACGTCTTCAGTGATACTTTTTCGTACTGTCTTGCATAGCTCTATATATTCCACTTTGGAAATCACATCTTCTTTAGTTGTCCTCATCTCTCTTTTTTTTTGCATCAACATTTTGGTTTTTCCTGATAATTTGTTCACATGCAACTTGTTCTTAGACCCAGCTAGTTTTATATACGCTACTGAGTAGAGACAGTAAAAAAATTATTTAACAAGAACTGAAACAATATAGAAAACTTCAAAGCCCAACAGGCATGAGTAAATAATAAAATAAAGTAATAGTAAACCTGAATGTAGAAAGTGTCGAGAATGCCGAGCCTTGCTATATTGTTTTAGTTCTTGTTAAATAATTTTTTACTGACTCTACTTAGGAGTGTGTGAGTTCTGAATATTCATAACTGCTGCGTTGCGCGTCATGATCTTTAGGTTGTTTTTTAAACAAATTTAGTTTTAAATTCTTTGGTGTAAAATTTAGTCTTTGACTCTGCTCTTGGGTGTATATATATGTATATGATTGCTGGGAATAATGAGAACCTACTGAACTTGTAAAAACTGATTTATACGGCGTCTATTTAATTTCAAATGTGAGTCATATATAAGGCTGGAAAATCGCAGTGCTTTCCATCTCAAACTTGCAGAGTAAGAGCACTGCGATATATACTACAAATCTCTTCAGAGAGGTCTTGCATTGCTAAGGCACTTTGCAGAAGCTTTGAGTACTTCATATTGTAAAATATCAGACTTTAAAATTGCTTGGGTTTAAATTAAATGAATTAATGAGCTGAATAATGTGCTTATATGAGTGTGAGAATTACCCAGTTATGCATGTTTGCTCAGATCTAAGTATCATTCCTCTGTTAATAGTTATGCATGTTTGCTCAAATCTAAGTATCATTCCTCTGTTAATAGTTATGCATGTTTGCTCAAATCTAAGTATCATTCCTCTGTTAATAGTTTTGCATGTTTTCTCAATCCAAATTTCCTATAATAACATCACAGGTGATTAATCTGCTACGTGGAAGTTCATCTTGTCCCAAAAAATTAGTCTGTACCAAGTCTAAATAATGTTTTATCGGCTAAAAATAAAATTAAAAGGGGTTGAATAACTTTACATCTTTGGATATTTAAATTATTACATAATTAAAAGCGAAATAGCAATACTAAACTATTAAATAGTGTTTTGCTTATCCGTCTCTATTTTCAGGTGCAAATTTTCTTGCTAATATTAATATTTAATAAAAGTAGATATTATTTTCTATTTTTCCCCGTACAGTGTCCTATTTATTAAATCAACTTTTAAATTAATTGATCATATTTAGTGGCGACAAGTGTACTTACTCTTTCAAGAATGTGGACGGGTGTGTGGGCTCATCTTGTGTAGGACCAGATTGTGTGTAAATCCGGCCCCACTACACCACTGATTATACCCTATTGATGACTGCTCTATAGTTCTCGAAAAATATGGAGACTTTTATTGAACTTAATTTGCTTTTACTGCGTGCAAATAAGAATGTTCTGTAACAAATTCAGGAAAATTACTCATTTTAATAGGTAATATTGGTTACGCACGGGTTTAACCTCCTCAAAAATCTACCAATCTATTAAATGAACGAAGATATTACTCCGATCATTATTATTTTCGTCAATATATTTCTACTTATGTTTCTGTATGGAAACCTTATTTACAATAAATCTCTCCTCAAAATTTCACTAACTTCCTACGGGATTGTTAAGGAAGCTTTCTTCATTCTCATTTGCGATGTATCAGGTAAAAATAATGCTTCACAGAGAAGTGGACTTCACAGGGGGTCAACCGAATGACCCTTAAAAGCAGATATATAGTGATCTCGCTGCGTCCGACTACGTCGACGTATGACGCCGTAAATTTCACGCGGTCTTGAAGAGCAGGAGCTTCGGCCTGTGAGGCGGAGATTCCCGCTGCGAAGACGATCGGCGAAATACGTTTCGAGCCAATCGATGGATCCCGAAATCGTGTGCCGTCTCTTGAGACGCCATGACTGCTTCCTTCGCCGACCTCAATCGTGTAATATCGTGCGATGTTTCCCCCTGGAAAACAAAATGGCACAGCTAAGCAGACGAACATGCGTTTTTGTGATTGTTAAGATTACTGCTGCAAATCGTACATTCTTCTATCTTTCGAATTATTCTAAGTTAAACAGTCTTCACGAAAATAAGGCTCACGCGTAAAACTTAAAACAAAAGAATTAAAACGCTGGCAACACGTTTCTTCAATAGCACTTGGGCAGAAAAGTAAATAAGCCAAAACCATTCTTCATAAAAACAGCTGAGAAAGAATTAATCGTATTTACTTGATCTCGTTATCTAGTTAATGCGTGATGCGAAATACATTGAAGAGTGGAAATTAAAAGAATTGAAAGATTGTCTCAACCGGAAATTCTAAAATTAAAATGCGATAACCTCCTGCAGATGAGTATTTAACCCTTTTCTTTGGACAGTATCCAAGCTGCCATTTCTACATTTTAAAATATTTATTTCGCAGAAAGTAGGAATTTATCAGCTTTATCTGTTTAAACAAAAGGAAATTAAAGCTCAAATAGTTTTAATTTCCAAACGATGTTGCACGGAATATAAAATGGAAAATCAGATGCATGCAGTTGAAAAGGTCTACTTTGTATTTTCTTAACATGCAGAAGATCCTGCAACTTCAGATGAAATTTTTTATGTACACAAATCTTTGTGCTACTAATATAGTCTTACCAATTTGTATTCATATGTTCTTCAGTTTACGCCAATCATGAAAGCTATTCCCGTTCTTAATGCTCTCAGAAACATCACAACTTATACACCAAAAAATTTTTCATAAAAATTCCAGGGAAAGATCGTACAATTTAAACAAATTATTTTCCAGCCACATCTACAAAAATTTTAGACCGGGATGAACAAATGCATCTGTCAGCCTTTTGGCCAGATTAACTAACCCATGAGCATTGACGTGTAGGAGTAGCTCATCCAAAATCAGGGAAACGTGCTCCAGGAAACGAAAACAACCAGCTCTGTAAAAATATAAGCAAAATTCATGACCTAAGTGCTGTGATTCAAACCCAGATTTATAGCAAAGATCTCTCTACCATCTGGAGACAACTCTGAAAATCGTTGACACCATTTCCACCTTTATCAGAATTGCACTGATTTTTAGTTCAGTGGCATCAGGGAGTTCATCAATAAAACACAATAACTTCTCATTATCTGTATATGCAACACGCTCAGGTCTCCCCGGTGTCGCAGTGGTCTAAGCGCTAGCTTACGGCCATTCGTCCGAGAATGGTCTGGGTTCGAATCCTGGTGAAGCATGGATGTTGTATTTGTATTACGGCACTGGCTGCGTCCGTTCACTGGAACCAGAAGCCCTAAATTAGGGACGGGCGACTGCTTATAGCCCATTGAGGTGCTCACGGTGGTTGTTAAATCTTCAATCCCAAAAGAAAAAGACCACGCTGTAACAATTCCAGTAGTGTTTTTCATAGGTATCAACAACTCAGTTCGGTGTGACGTCACGAGACGTCGCAGTGTTATTTTGGGCTCTTTGTTTGTCTGTTTTGGAGTTTAACGAATACAATAAAAAACTAAGGGCTTTTATAGCAGCCGTGCGTCCGTAATTTTGAACCACTGGTTCTAGGTAAGGGACAGATCCAACGCCATCAGGCATACATTACTCATACCTCATCTGAACTCTAACCCGGACACATCTCGGATGAAAGGTTAAAATCCAGCTCATCAGACCATTCGGCCAGCGAGATGGCTATTTTGGGCTTCCTGTAATAGATTCTAACACATGCTGCGCAGAGATGGAAACGGGCCAGGTCAAAGTGTTTTAGACCAGATTTTGGCCCGGTTTTATTCCCGTTTTATTTTTGAAAAAAAAAAACATATTCCAAAGAAAAATGTGTGCGTTGTGGAATTCTGTAGTCGATACTCGTGCCCACTGAGTGAATAATGATTTGCCATGCAAATGTATTGTCTCTTTCTTAAAGCAACGAAGATTTCCACCGACCGACGTCAAACACACCGAAACTATATCGTAAAAAGATACTTCTTTGGCGTATCTTTTACGATATAGTGTCGGTGTGTGAAGTCAGAGGAAGTCCAAACTAGACCCGTTGAGGCAAATCTGTCACAAAATTTTGACCCAATTTAGTCTTTAGTTGTCGCACCCCACTTATGATGTTATAGTTTAAATAGACTGCTGATTTGCATTTTTAACTTCACTGTAAAGCAAATAAAGCTTAGAACTCTTAAGGTTTAAGCTTATCTTGACTGACAGCCTTAGCTTAGTGAATTTATCTTCACTGTACAACCCGGTTAAATTCACTACTCATTGTAGCTGAGAGACTTCATTGTACATAATATGCACTTTCAGACTAACGTCTACGATTCATTGAAACAAAAAGTTTACTTACGAGTCCAATTCCTTTTTTATTAGTGTTGAAGCACATTAACATTTGACTTCTAACTCTTTGTACAAAATAGCACGCGGCATCTAAATTCAATCAACAACTTCGTACAAAATACGTGACATTGGTCACTCTTCAAATCTGTACAATCCCTACAAGAATGTTATGGAATACAAGTTGTTCGTACGACAATAACTCATTATCTACACATTCCTGAAGCCCTCTCTCCCTACATCAGTATAGCTGGTTAAACAATTGCACATAGAATACTGTTCACAGAAAACTGTTCGTTCAGTCATTCGTTTAAGATTGCACATAGACTACTCCCTAATTAATATTGCACACGAAGCTCTTATCTCATCAGTTTTTGACCATGTACGATGCCATTTGACCCACTGTCAGGTTTTTCAACATCAAATTCATCGGGCGGAGCTCTGTGGTGTTAAGTCGGAAAATATTTAACGAAAAGAAACCGAATTTACATAAGAAGACAGGAACTCAAAAGGAATGTTAAATTAGAGGTATACATCCCACACTCAAGAAACACTATTTCCCACAGTTTAACTATGTACATAGATTTTCACGAAGTCCATTTCTCTGAAGTTGTTTAGAGTGTAGCAACAATACGTGATTCTAACAACTGCGAACTACAGCAAAGATATTTAATGAGGTACTTCTAGGGGAATCGAACTGGTGTAACTCGACTGGTGAGAGTTTTGAGCAGAAAACTGCATTTGTTCAGATTGCAATGTTGTTTACATTACAATATTACTTTAACGTCCAATTTTCGGTTATGGATATATCATGCAACTTAAAGAAACAGAAAAAAAAAATAGCTTTCTGATTGTACTTGCTTTTCATTCCCCGTGCTTCCGCTAGTACACATTGCATTTTCTTTTGGATCCTTTTCCACAAAATATGTTAATTGAATTGAGTCTAAGAAAACACCAGTCATTCTGGACCCCCCCCCCTCGAACGGTCATTATCATATTGCAGTAACACTGCAGTTTAGCGTATGCCTTTTGCAGAAGTTCGAGATGTGTAATAAAGTTTGGTGAATGCACAATAAAAATGAACAGCTAATATTTAAGAAAACTTACTTTATTGGCCTTCGGAATAATACGCCCCGAATAAAAAAAAAAACACTTAGCATCGTTCGTATAACTGCTGGAAGTTATGGGAAAAGCCCCTCCTTTGCTATACACTACTCAAATAACTATCGTCTGTGCACGATTAAAATAAGAGTAAAAACCTATAAAACCTTTAATGAATCTAGATAAAACCTTACACAAGACCTTTCGGATCGTAAAATACGATCCATCATCAGATGTTAAGATCTGATGATGGATCGTATTTTACGATCCGAAACGTCTTATGTAAGGTTTTATCAAGATCCATTAAAGGTTTTTACTCTTATTTTAATCGTGCACAGACGTCATTTGAGTAGTATTGATTGAATGGCAGGAATAGTTTTTTAGACACCCTCCTTTGCTATCGGCTACAGCTGGGTCGTCACGTTCGCTTAAATGCCAGAAAATCGCTTTCCTTTAAGCTGCAATTTCAGTCGAAAAAACAAAAAGCATTCAGGCGGCGCCAGATCAGGCGAATATGGTTGGTGTTGATTTATTTATTTTTTTGCTCCGTTTTTACCCGCTAACAACGCGCACCTAGTCTCTGTACCACACCCTTTCTTACAACTCCGTGACCGACATGTTCGCTCATGTATTTTATGGCGTCGGGCAAGTTACCGCACCTTCCACAACGATTCATTTTTTTTCTCTCTCTTTTTGTTTGAGGGTTTAACTACCACCGTGAGCAACTCAATGGGCTGTAAGTGGCCACCCGCCTCTAATTTAGGGCCAGAGACTCAAAGGATGGGGCAGAGTCTGTCCGTAAAACAAACATACCATCCATGCCTCGCACGGGATTCGAACCTGGGCTATTCTCCGACAAATGATTGGAATCCAACGCTTCGTACTACTCGGCCACCTGGCAAGCCAACCTTTTACGCATTATGTGAGCATTCACCTAACTTTGACACTATACGTATACACTGTATATCAGATCATTCACGCGTATTGGAAGCATCCCACATAGCACAGAATCAGTGGTGTAGGAACGCTTTTGGTTTAGGGGGGGGGTACAAGCTCCTGAACCTTACATCTCAAGGCCAGAATTTTTTTTTTGGGGGGGGGGGTAGTATATTGGAGTTTTTATAAAATACGTATACTGATCAGGAATTCATCCGAAAAAACATTGTTATCATCATCATATTATTAATTATTACCATTATTATTTTGATTGCTGACAAAAAGTTCACATTATTAATTTCTTATCAGAAAATAAATGGAGACTTTTTTTTTTTTTTTTTTTTTTTTGTGTTCTCTCTTTTTAATTTTTGTACTTTTTTTTCCATTAAAATATTGAGCAGGGACAAGTCAACATTAGGATGAATTTCTGTCAGCAGGGTTTGGAAAAGAGGGATTTCTCAGGAAATGTTATATAACTCTTTACAAGAACGAATTAAATTTCTTATCATTTTTGTTTACGTTAATAAAGTAAAACCGCAGTAAGATAAAAGCTGCTCTACCTGCGAAGATAGTACCATTGAAGCATTATGAAGTCTATATTAAAAACTTTGAACGATACATAGGTTGACAATTGATGCAAAAAGCACATTGATCTGGTGCAAAGCTAAATGATGGTGGAGATATCGAGGAATTGGAGTTCTATGAGTGGTATGTGAAATCCGTAATGCACTTGTATTGTTACAGATCTTAAAGACAGAATACAATTTTAGTGCCGGGGCTGCGGGCGCTGAAATGTCCACTTGTGCATTAATTTTTTTTTTTTAAGTCCAGAAAGGACAACCTGATCAAGATGCATGGAATTTTAAGAGAAAAGAAACACTGATCACAAGTATGTTATCAAGCCCTAGCCCTACCATATGCTGTTTGAAGTTATTAACAAAAACCTCGCACTCGTCGTTTCCCTGCAGAACTAATTTGCTGGAGTTTCGCAGATGGTTGGCCAGTTTTTGGTGGATGAAAACCCTCCCACTACAAGCTTCGGATTTAAAAAAAAACCAGATGACCCGTGATATTTCTTTGAAAAAAAAAATGAAAAAAAAAAAAGATAAGTATCATGTAAATTTTACAGTTCACTCTTTATGAATGATTGGTTTGTGTTTGCTCATATCTGGGGGGTACAGTAGATAATAATGTACCCCTCTCCAAAATTTGGGGGGTACATTGTACCCCTCCCCCTCCCGTTCCTACGCCACTGCACAGAATATTTCGTATATGTTACAAGTACGTAGCACTGAAACATTGAGACTTTTCAGATACGTTGCGCAATGTAACAGTAATGTTTCAGAAACCTTACGGTTACGTCAGAATGTCCTCAAACGTTACATGACTTTGAAACATAACCGATACGTTACAGTGAAAGGTCTTTGTAACTTCAACATACCAACTTCATGTCACTGTTACGTAATATCCAAGCAAAGCAAACTGAATTTGATTGTACCACTTACTGGTCATCCATGTAACACTTCTCAGAAACCTTGAGAATTTCATCGTCCTGGACGGGAATCGAACCCTGCATCTCCCGAATACCGGTCGAGTATGCTAACCATTACACCACCCAGGACAGTGAAGCTCCAAGGAACTGAGACATAGGAATCTGAAAGTCCTATGATTTTCGCTAGTCGAAGCATCCTTGCTTAGTGAGAAGTGTTACGTGAGTGACCAGTAAGTGGTACTCGCAAATTCAGTTTGGCCACCCCGGTGGCGCAGTAGTCTAAGCGATGGCCTCTGATCATTCGTCCGAACGGGGTCCGGGTTCGGGTTCGAATCCCGGTGAGGCATGGATATTGTGTTTGCCTTACGACATTGGCTCTCTCCCTTCCCTGGAACCAATGACCCTAAATTAGGTATGGGCGACTGCTTATAGCCCACTGAGTTGCTCACGGTGGTCGTTAAACCTACAATCCAATAAAAAAAAATTCAGTTTGCTTTGCTTGAATATTCTGTGATATTTCCATGTTTTATGAAGAATAGTTCTTCCTTCATTAATTTACTGTTACGTATTTGAAAGATATTTGTGACATCATCATATTCTATTACGTGCTTACTACGTTGAACATTATAGTTTTAATAAACTTAGTAAAATCACAATAAAAAAATATTACACTCGACAGCTGTTTCAAAAGCAACAACAGTCGTATTACGAGTTGTTTACGTTTTCACAGGTTCAACGCAGTCCGCTGGGAACAGTGGCGGCGTTTATATATCGTTAACAAAATAAATAAAAATCGGTGCCAAATGAGGGTGCCGAATTTCTATTATACATGTGGAATAGACCATATTTCAGCGAAAAAAAGAAAGAAAATCAAATTCGTCATTTCTCTAAATATCTACCAATATGAAATTTCTCACCCTCAAGTAAAAAAAAAAAAAAAAACATGCTGGTATAGTACACTAATACAACACAGCCATCTACTTAGATTTCATAAAATGATTTTTATAATTTTAAAATTATATTATTCAAAGCTATTACTTACTTTCAAATGTTCTTGAAACACACACACACACACACACAAAAAAAAAAAAAAAAAGGATGAAATATTAAATCAGCTACCTCGGGTACGACAGTATCACCAAAGAATATCCCAGTAGCGCGTAGAAATACGACTAGGAGAGTGCTTCGGTGAAATGGCATAAATGCGCATGCGCATCCACGCCGTTGCCAAACCAAAAATCTTAAATATCGCCGAATGTAATATCAAGGTAGCAATTATGTACAATGGAAACTATAAAACAGTAGTATCGGTGAATGCTATTTTTAACGTAACTGTAATGTACAAAGAGTTGTTTTCCAAAATAGATGTTGCTGAAACGTAATTTTAATTTGTAAGATATCTCTGAAAGTGTAACGAAAATGAAAGATTGTAGCGTTATTGATACATATCTGAAACGTTTTGTGCTGTATGGGATACACTACGTATATGAGAACATTCGCCTTACTTTGAAACGATACATATACCCTCATGTACTTTCTTTTCTTGCTCCCTCGAGGTAGGAGGAAAGAAGTAAAAAAAGTTCATCCCATCTTACGTTTTTTAAAACATGTCTAAGAATTTAAAGACATACCTTAATCAATTTTTAATACCGTAGATGTAATATTTAAAATCCTAGTGAGGTACAAAGGAATTTTTAGAGACCAACTTCCACCGATTGTTGTTCAATTTTATTTCGTTATAATGGATTTAACACTCAGGAAAGTAATGGAGAAAAAAATACAAAATAACCGGATAAGTCCCACTACATCTTTTGTTGTTTCGCAACACTGTTCTTGTTCAAATTTACCTGTTGTTGTCTTAAGAATACTATAAACAAGAGATTCGCCAGTTCGACTTTAACGAAATTATTATAACCTAAATATGCTAAACGGGATGTAAAAATATGTTGGATGATTGGGGAATCTATTCGAAAATCGTACCTGTTTGTCCAATTCCCGAAAAGAGCCAAAGGAAGCTCGTGACTTCAATACACAAGCAATTCATGTGTTCTTCAGAACGAGTTCCAGGAGAAGTTTGAGATTTCTGCCGTGCAACGCGACACTAAGAGACTTACGAGCGTTTTTTTAATTTTTGTATTGGATGTTTAACAACCACCGTGAGCAACTCAATGGGCTATAAGCAGTCGCCCGTCCCTAATTTAAGGTCACTGGTTCCAGGTAAGGTAGACAGCCAACGCCGTAAGACAAACACAACACCGGAATTCGAACCCGCACCCATCTCGGGCGAATGATCAGAAGCCATCGCTTAGACCACTGCGCCACCGTGGCGGCCGAGCATTTTCTGATGATTGTGCGTTGACCATGAATCTAAATGCTTTTTGCAATAGCTTATCGGGTGCTAGATGTTTGTTAATAGTGTCGTACGTCTGGAACATTAGTTTTCTCTATGAACACCAATATCTAGCTCAGAAATTAGTTTCCTTCGCAGTCGAAAATTACGGGAGTTGATTTCGGCAAAAGACAGTCTTCTCGAAAATGCTGTCGCAGCTGGTTTTGCACAGGAAACGTGGCATGAAGAAGAGATCCATCAGCAATGAAACTTGTCGAATTCACGTTTCCTCGCTTCTGAAATGCCGATAACTTACTTCATCTCGGGACATGACGGAACAGATCGTATGACATGATATGACATAAGGGATCATGTAACAAGAACCTTAAGTTTGACATCAAAGAAGAAGACAGGGAAGATGGATGCAGTGAAACTACGTACTGTAAAATGTTTCATCAGTGGCATAGTAACAGAAGCGGAAATACTTGAATTTCTTAAGGATTTTTCCCATGCCCAAATGCAATAACTGAATCCTCGTTCAATTCCATTCTATTAAACGATATGAGCTGGCTCTTCCCAGAAGACATTTCCCAGCTCTTGGTTCTTGTTAGCAAATACCAATCGAGGATGGCAGGGGTTTCTTTTGACCCAAGTATTAACCTATTCCGTGCTACTGTAAGGTTGTAGGGTGTGCAAGCGGTTTATGGTTACTTCCTTTCCGTTCGAGCAGAATGTTAATGGTGTTAAAAACTTTCTCAGTTTCTTCTTCAAGCGACTGCTGAGCTCCCCAGCAGGTTTAACCTTAAAAATCCATAAGTACCCTGAGATGTGGTCTCAACGCAGCGAAAGCTAGATGCATCTTTTTCAACACCTGAGCGCAAAGAGTGCAAAGTGGCAAAACAATTTACGATAACCAAATCCTTCTCCGCAGTCCCGGTGGCACGATTGTCTAAGCGCTGGCTTCTGACCATTAGTCAGAGATCGGACCGGGTTCGAATCCCAGTGAGGCTCGGAGGTTTTGTTTTTCTTACGGCACTGGTTCTACCCTTACCCTGGAAACAGTATCCCTAAGTTAGAGATGGGCTACTGCTTACAGTCCATCTAGTTGCTCACAGCTTTCCTTAAACCCCAAACCAAACAAAAAAATCCTTGTCCAGGAATGTTTTTTTTTAATTAGTACTACCTCACTTTTGAAAGGAGTGTATGGGCTGGAGATGTTTTGTGCATACGCTCCCGAAAAAGCTATTTCCTTTTTCTCCCTGGAGATGTTTTGTGTATAGGCTCCCAGAAAAGGCTAACTCCTTCTTCTCCCTCACTCTCCGCAAAGCACAAATTACGCTGATATAATGCATAACTTCTTTTGTGGTACACTGTTAAAAATTTTGTGGTAAGGTGCACAAAAAAGTGGTGCTACTTCAGCTGCACTATTTTCTAAGAAAGATACACCACTGTGTGGTGCAAGCAAAACCCAACAACATGGTGCAACTTTGCGCTACGATGTGGTATAAGGTTGCACAGCATTATGGTGTAATGTTGCAGCAGGTTGTTGGGTTTTGTTTGCACCACCGAGTGGTGTATCTTTTCTAAGAAAGTGGTGCAGCTGTGGTAGCACCACTTTTTGGTGCAAACTGCCACAAAATTTTTAACAGTGTAAAATAAATGGAAGCTGTGTGGAAACTCCAAAATTTATCGTAGCCATAGGATTTGCAGTTTTACAGTGTGTTGGATCCAGTAGAAGGATATACCATATACTGTCAAAATTTATTTTCTTTCACCATGTTGGATAACATTGTGGGTATTCCAATCAAGGTACTGTTTCATTCATTTATTTATTTTACCGGATTTTAAATTTTTATGGACTACAATCGAACTGAACGTACGAATTATTTGATAAAGACGGTAAATTTCACATTCATCAAATACTGAATTATTTCAGCAAGAAGTTAACTTCATTTTTGGTTTGGCTGAGCAATATGAGTTCCCTAAATATCTGATTAGGCAAGTGTTTGGCAAGGTCAAATATGCCCTACATACTACCCTGTTAAGAAACTCCAACTGCAATTCCATATATGTTGGCTCTATGTAATACAATCCACATTTAACGAGAGCCTTAACACAACAATGTAAACCATATGGCTTGAAATTTGGTTCACAAACACGAAACTTATTTTCAGTAGTTCGTAAGGATCGTGAACAGAACAGCAAAATGGGACAGTGGGGTATTTACAATATCCCTCTGGTTAAGGCAACTACAGGACAAGCAGCTTCTAATTATGTGGGTTCTACAAAACGCAATATTGCATTACGAATTAAAGAACACAAATACAATATTAAAACAGGCATGTATTGTACATCACTAGCCAAATTTGTTATACAAGATGATCTTAATCCCAACTGGAGCAATGTAAGAATAATTAATACTCCAAGTAAACCTGGTGATCTTTTATTTGCAGAAAGTGTGTATATAGAGCCCTCCGGTGAGCAATGTTGTAATGAGCATGCCCCCTATGAATTACATAACGTTTGGAAATCCCTTATTAAAAATGTAAATTATAAATTGTAATATAAACTTAAAATTGAATGTTCACCCCACCCTACACCATTTATTTCTATAATATATTTCCATGTTTTCTTCAGACCATTGGGCCAACAGTATACGCAACATTTTGGCGCATGTAGATGACTATTGGCTAATAACTTACCATGCTTCCCACAATGCAATAGATTAAATGTGTATCTATTTATTACATCTGAAGAAGAGGCAGCCGCTGCCTCGAAAGTGCTCATGGTTTTAATTGTATATATTTCTCATCTTTTAATCCTTAAATCGTGCTAAAGACGGAAATCTTTCATCGCTTCAACGGTAAATTTTACTTAGTACAATTTTTAACTAAGGTAGGTGCCGTGAAGATCAGTTCGTTTAACTTGCTACATGACTAATTTTTACTTGAAACAGTTATTTTGGCCCATGCATGAAAGGAATGTCAAGGAGAACATCATTTAGTCACCCGCGTCTCAGAGTTGCGCTGATGACTAATGCATGTTTTATCTAACTGGTGTTAAAGAACTTTTTTCCCTCTATACCATAGATCATAGCATATCAAGTTGTTTTGCGACAAATTTTTCACATACACTACATTCTTAACGGCACTCTAAAGAACTGTTTTAATAGCTCTTTGCTCTCGCCTAGAATGTATGATGAGAGTTAATAGTTAAATCATTCGTAACATCCTTACTGACTAACAATAGTAACGGCCTTGTACGAATCACTGTGACTGCCTTTCATCGTTCTAGTAAATAAATGCTGATCTACGACCAGAGACATGTTAATAGAATATTGGCCACTGAGGAAACGGAGATTATTTAGAACGCCGTCAGTTGTAATCAACGGAAAGTTGGAAGGCGAGGACTTAGCTTTCTATCGAGGCAGGTCCGACTGAGAAAAGAAAATACCATGTCAATTTAATGTGAAATAGCATACAATCTGCGTTTCACAGGAACAGCCTTTATTATTCATAAAACAAGTTAGTAAAATCATGCAATGTATTGATTATGATACGCTTTCCAACATACCAGAAATCATTACTCAAGTTATTATTCAAGTTATGAGAATAATCGCTTTGGAATAAATCTCGCTCCTGTGTCCTCACCTTTGACCCCATTTCGATGATATTAAACAGAATTGGTTCAGTATACCTCCGGAACAACATACTAACGTTTTGTCGCAATAGAAGCATTTTTAGTCAAGTGATGAGGATAATGGCTGTGGAATAAATCTCGCTCATATGCCTTGACCTTTAACCCCATTTCGATTATATTCAACAGAACCGGTTCAGTGTACTTCCGGAACAACATAATAAAGTTTTGTCGCAATCGAAGCATTTTTACGTAAGTTATGGCGCATAAGGGCGATGGAATGGATCCCGCTGCTATGTCCTGACTTTTGATCCCATTTCGCCCATTTTTAATAGGGTGCGGCTCCAGATCGTCCCCTACCACATACTAAAATTTCATCGAAATCGAACCATTTTTACGCGAGTTATCGTGCGGACAAACGGACAATGCTGGAGCGTATGCGCTTCTTCAATCTACGGTTGGAAAGCGTAAACAAGTTGGTAAAATCATGCAACGCAACATTCCAGAAATTATTACTCAAGTTATTACTGAAGTTATCAGGATAACGGCTGTGGAATAAATCTCGCTCCTGTGCCCTGACCTTTGACCCCATTTCGATGTTATTCAACAGAACCGGTTCAGTAGACCTCCGGAACAACATGATAAAGTTTTGTCTCAATCGAAGCATTTTTACGTTAGTTATGACGCATAAGGGCGATGGAATGGATCCCGCTCTTATGTCCTGACCTTTGACCCCATTTCGTTCATTTTCAATAGGGTTCGTCCTCAGGTTGTCCCCTACCACATACTAAAATTTCATCGAAATCGAACCATTTTTACGCGACTTATCGTTCGGACAGACAGACGGTCAAAGTTGGAGCATATATGCTTCTTCAACCTACGGTTGGAAAGCGTACAAAAGACGCTGGAAAATAATGTAGCTCCTTTTCCGTTTAATTTCTATTGTAAACTTGAAAGGATTGTAATGCGTCGCAATGCAGCATCAAATTTTTGCTTATGGAGTTTGCAGGATGACTGATTTGAACTAAGATACTGCGCTAAAATCGGAGTAAAGTCTTTTTCCTCAAACGACAAGATTTGTCACGTGACACCCCGCAGTGAGTCAGTTCTGACTAAAATTCACCTGCCTTTACTGCGATGCACAAAATCGAAGTCATTCTTTTGATCTGACAAAAAAAAAAAAAAAACCATGAAAGATGACACCGAATTTGCGGTTGTAATGAGCACATCTTTCGATAAATTTTATTCGCTTCGTAAAGCATTCAAAGTTTTTTAAAGTCAATGGAACCCGTCAGGAAAAAAAAATAATTCAACCGGATTTCTACAATCGGTAAAACATCCAGAAATAGAAACAGCTACTTACTTTCACCAGCGGCTGAAAATTCAAATCGAATAGTTAAAAGAAGAATACAGAAGGGAACATGATATAATTCTACGTCTTCTAGCGGAAGAATAATGTAAAAGTTGGAAATAGGTGGAAAATATTCTTTGTGGAAAAAGAAAAGAAATTTTCAAATACGTTTCCTGGAAGCAGAGATAGAAAACTGTTTTGACCTTTACGCTCCTTAGCAGGAAGGCTGTGACATATTTAAAGAGGATAATGTTCCCCATCTTTATTGTAGCGAATGGAAAACAGTGAAAAAGAAAAATCTCAAAAGGGTTTTTAGAAACAGAGATACAGCCGCAAACAGAAGTACACATGCGCCACCTAGCGACAGAGCTGTGCATTGCAACTCCTCAAATACAAACCTGAAGTTTTTCACAAGGCAAATGGTATCCAGTGTTAAGAAATTTTTAAATCACACATCTAAACGCAGAATTTTTTTTTCTTTTTTTTTTTTTTTTTTTTTGGATTAGAGGTTTATCGACCACCGTGTGCTACTCAATGGGCTACAAGCACTCGCCCGTCCTTAATTTAGGGCCACTGACTCCAGGGAAGAAAGAGAGAGAGAGAGAGCCAGCGCCGTAAGACAAACACAATATCCATGCCTCACCGGGATTCGAACCCGGACCCTTCTCGGACGAATGGCTATAAGCCAGCGCTTAGGCGACTACGCCACCGTTCGTACAAGTTCGTACGCGAAATTCATTAGAACAATAAAATTTGCGGAGTGAAATTCCAGACCTTACTACATCTACTTGTTAATGGTGCAAGTCTTCATCATGGGGATATAGCATAGAATTGTTAGTTTCTATGATGACAAAAAAGCCCACAATTTTCTAGTAATACAGATAATCACCACAAAATGAAATTGTTAGTTGTAATGACTAAGCGAATGTAGTGATGTTATACAGCGTGCCTCAAAAGCCCTTGACACATTATAAAAATTTATTAAAAAAAACTATGAACATAATTTTGCAAACTTAAAGTGATTTTTTTCTCCTAAATGTCACTAGGTGGCGCTATTGATCCAGTCACAAGGTTAGTGGGAAAAAATGTCTGCTCCAGCAGATAAACTGATTTGTGTTGGTTGGTTTTCCCAAACGAAGTCTGTTACCCAAAGGCAATGAAATTTCCGTTTGGAATTTCGAAAAGATCCTCCAAGTCGTAATAGCATCTTAGTGTTTCTAGAAATTGGAAGTGTCTTTGACAGGGACGTGGCTAGACTTCGAAATCTGGATGGGCGACTGACAACGTTGCATTCAGAGACGTTTTTTCGGGAGGGCAATTACAAAATTTTGAGGGGGCTGAAACTTTTTGACTGATTATATACATACAATCACAATTTTGTTATTTCTATATACATTAATATATATATAAATTTCAAATGGAGTATAAAAATGTTCTTATGGTCGTATATCGCAAATTCCAAGAAATCTACACATACAAGTAATTAAAAATGTGAAAATGTTATACCTTTGCTTTCATTCCATAATGCACCATGGATTTCACCAAGGGGTGGTGTAAAATATTAAGGATCTTAGTAGGATAAGGTTGTGCTGGAGAAAATATTCCCCTTCCCTTCAAAAAAAACATTAGGAGTGTAAAAATGTTTCTGATTTTTAACTGAATTATTAACAGTGTTACCTGAAAACGTATGGTGCAAACCATTTCTATGCCACTTGGTTTCAGTCCCCTTAGATTATTTAGATTAGCACAGAGTATTACATTAAAAGCAAACTCACTAATCGTTTGGATGCCAGTTTGAGGTGCCTCGATTTTTTTTTTTTTTTCAACAGAGTGTAAACCATCCATCGCCAGAAAAGAAAAAAAACCTTTTTGTGGGAATGTCGACATAGAAGAATGAAATAAAGGTGAATGCCAGCTTGCAAAATACACTGACGGGAAAAAAAAAATCCCAACACCACGAAAAAATAGTTGTAGAGGAATGAAATGGCGGCAATACATTTGTATAGGTAACATATGTAATCGATTAAGGTTTCAAGATCACAGCTTAATGTAAGCGCGAGAAGAGCCACTTTAAATGTGAAATGCTGGTACATTAATAACCGGTGTAACCGCCAGAATGTTGAATGCAAGCATGCAAACGTTCATGCATTGTGTCGTACAGGTGCTGGATGTCAGTTTGTGGGATGGAATTTCATGCCTGTTGCACCTGGTCGGTAAATACAGGGACGGTTAATGCTGGTTGGGGGTGACGCTAGAGTTGTCGTCCAATGATGTCCCATACGTGCTCGATTGGAGAAAGATCTGGTGATCTAGCAGGCCACGGCTACATGTCAGCACTATGTAGAGCATGTTGGGTTACAACAGCGGTATGCGGCGAGCGTTATCCTATTGGAAAACACCCCTGGAATGCTGTTCATGAATGGCAGCACAACTGGTTGAATCACCAGACCGACGTGCAACTGTGCCGTCAGGGTGCGTGGGATAACCACGAGAGTGCTCCTGCTGTCATAGGAAATTGCTCCCCAGACCATAACTCCAGGTGTAGGTCCAGTGTGTTTCAGCAGCAGACAGGTTGATTGCAGGCGCTCACCTGGCCTCCTTCTAACCAACACACGGCCATCACTGGCACCCAGGCAGAACCGGCTTTCATCAGAAAACACAACAGATCTCCACTCCGTCCTCCAATGAGCTCTAGCTTGACACCACTGACGTCGCAAACGGCAGTGGTTTGGAGTAAGTGGAATACACGCTACAGGGCGTCTGGCTCGGAGCTGTCCTTCAAGTAACCGATTTGTAACAGTTCGTTGTGTCACTGTGGTGGCAACTGCAGCTCGAATTGCTGCCTCAGACGCGGTACGATGCGCCACGGCCATACGCCGTACATGGCGGATTTCCCTTTCAGTAGTGCCCCGTGGCCGGCCGGAACCCGGTCTTCTTGAGGCAGTACCTTCCCTTGACCACCGCTGCCAACAATCATGCACAGTGGCTACATTCCTGCCAAGTCGTTCTGCAATATTGCGGAAAGAAAATTCACCTTCTCGTAGCCCTATTACACGACCTCGTTCAAACTCTGTGAGCTGTTGATAATGGCTTCTTCGTCTTTTTAAAGGCATTCTTGACTAACATCAACACACTACGTCGAATCTCAACGATAACTAACGCTCACGAACGTTACAGCGCGTATTTACAGCAAACCTGCTTTGCATGTTCCGAGGGGCCCTACTAGCGCCACACGTATGCGCCGAGCGCGAAATTTGCATAGACGTCATCTTACAGATGTACTCTCACCGCCTACCAACTGTCGTTTATCTAACACAACCCCTTCTTGGTGTTGGGATTTTTTTCCCGTCAGTGTATGATGATGCATTGCAGTAAAAACATCTCTATTCTGTGGAATTAGGTTTTTATTGTGGAAGTAGTCCGAGTTGTCGGTGCTTAAAAAAAAGCCCCTACAGCGAGGACTGTTTAATGTTTTATCGAAGGATGATAGAAATTTCAAATTGAAGTCCATGTGGATGTTGTTTTTTTCTTTATTATTATAATATTTTTCCTCATTTTCCTAATTTTTTTAAATTAATTTCTCCAAATATTCAACTATAAACGAAAATGATTATACTAAATATAAAGGGAGATAACCCAAAAACCTACGGCGGTGGGGGGGGAGCTAAGCACTCCCGAAAAGATGCCTGAATACATCACTGGCGACAGGTGGGCGAGCATTATTTTTGGTGGGGCAAGCTTGATAGCAATTTTTTTTTTTTTTTTTTTTTTTTTTTTTATGGCACACTGAAAGAACTCATTTTTATTTAAATATTTTCACTACCTGCTACAAAGGAATACGTGCAATCCTCACCTCCTCCACGTGGACGCACATACACGGATCTGAGTAGCTGCGCCACTGCTGAGATGAAATGGGGAAAGGAGTTAAGGTACAAGTGTTACTAGAATGTCGTCTTCAACTTTTTGCTTGCTCTGAATGCATTGTCTTAAATTGCTTTTCAAAATTTTACATTTTTCCTTACGAAAAAAGAAAATAGCACTGTACTTAAACAAAAACGACATTTTCCTTTAAATTGTTCATCTAAATCAAGTTTTAACGTCGCGCCGTGCAGACACAATACCTCCCCACTCCTTAACTTCCGTCCTTCAAGCCAGCGACTTTGCCTTGCACTACTCTCCTACAAAGCAGTCTTCGGCCGCTTCCTGCACTATCCCGAAGCAATCTTAAGAGCGCTGGTGTAGCTTTAGACTGCACTTTCAGTGCTGAAATCCCCTATTTTGTAAAGAAAACAAACATCAGATCATAGGCGCCGACTTCTGAAAATTTCGAGGGGTGCTAAAATTCAAAAGGCAGGTACAGTTTCCAGTGTTGAAATTTCAGATGTTTAAATGGACCTTGTCTTCAGTGTAAACGCAAACAAACCGATACAGGATTTCATGATAAAGATATTACATTTTTTTTATTGCAACTAAATTCTTGAACCCCGTTTTAATTCTTCCGATTTAATTTTCTGTAATGTGCGCACAAGAGCTCCTATAATTTTTTTCTTTTGAACAAAATTTGAGCACTTTGTTGGAGACTACTACCCGAAAACCAAACCTGTTGAAAAAGGCTGAGATTGGCAGTATATATCATTAGTCAAAACAGACAGTTGGCTAAATAGCGATACCTTTGAGGAACTCGCTCTAGCAGTAGCAAACAAATTGACGTGTTCAGTGTTGGAATGGAACGCGCTTCATAATCATTGCACTGTACCATTTTCCTTACTTGTTATTGGTAGCATTTAGCGTATAACGCAGCGTTTATCACAGCAAAATTTTTGATTTCATCAACAAAGTGTATCCTAGAAATCTCCACCCCACCCGCCATCATTCCATATTGCAGCCCATGTGAACCGGTTGTTATCGATTTAGCATATTGCCCCTGCGTGTATTGATTGGTGTTACTATTGGTGACTGCTTATGTGTTTTATAAAGCTAGGGAGAAATAAAAACCCTCAACAAAATTATGTCAAACAATCAATAACTGCAACAACAGCAAAAAAAAAAAAGAAAACCTTCAAAATTATCCTTTGAGCGAGGAAAGATCATTCGCAGTCTCACTGTGTGTCTTCTGCTCTCAGACGGTCATTCTTTACTCCCGCTCTGACATTTACGGCTTTATGACCCTACCGAAGCTCAATGCCTGCATGGTGAGCTGCTGGCAACTTACTGACGTACAAGTAACCCGACTGCGAAAAAAAAAAAATCAGTAGCTTTAAACAATTAGGAAGTAAGGGGGACAAACCACAATCAAGACCCCCAGATGTCTCGCTTGCTTGGCTGTCTTATTTCTTAAGTGTTTATTCCGTATCTGTAGTTAAAACACGATTTTTTTTAAGACATTGATTTTTTTATAAAAATCAAATATTTGTGCTATATTATCATTATCTTATTTAATTGTATGTAAAGTGGAACTAAATATTTAAGTACGAATCCAGTACATGTACAAAAATTCGGATGGGTGCGGAGCACCCTCCCAAATGATATCAAGGGCGTGCTCAAGCCTCTGAGCACCATGTAGTTGGCGCTAGTGCATCAGAGTATAATTAATAGCGGCCCCCTCAATGAATTCCTATCTACCCTTTCATTCGCCCCCTGACCATACAAACATGAAAAAGAGGCTTAAACTAAGGAATTGGAGGAGTGGAGAACAATTGAATTTTCATGGCCCTGTGGATGCTATTTTGATAACCTTTTTTGGAGACTTTTTTTTTTTTTTTTTGATTGGAGGTTTAACGACCACCGCGAGCAACTCAATGGGCTATAAGCAGTCGCCCGTCCCTAATTTAGGGTCACTGACCTAATTTAGGGTCACTGACCTAATTTAGGGTCACGGACCCCTTACGGACAAATGATCAGAGACCAGCGTCTTAGACCACTGCGCCACCGGGGCGGCTTTTGGAGACTTAAACAACGCACTTCCCAGGAGAAAATACGTAGGGCTGCATGATATAAAACACAAGACTTTTTATTATTTGGCAAAGTCCAGATTATATTTTAAAGTTAAATATATTGAAAAATGACACATTTTAAACTGGGTGGGTGGTAGGGTGGGCAAGACGAATTTCAGGGTGGGCTCAAGCCTACCCTAGCACACACCCTTGGCGACGTCCCTGGTCTTTGATAGGACAATCACGGGTAAAAGCGACGTCGAAAGCATTCGTGAAGCCTTTTCACATAGCCCTATTGAATCGATACGAACTGCCGCAAAGGAATTTTCAATTCCTCGTGCGAGTCTTACACCAAAAACTCCACCTAGATGCCTACAAAGTGCATATATATAGCACGCTTTACAGCCGGACGACAAGCCACGCCGTTTTAACTTTTTTGTGGACATACTAAATCATCTAGAGGCAGATGACTTCCTACGAAGCATTGTTTTTTACCTATGAAGCAACTTTTCATGTTTCAGGTAAATTCAAACGCCACAATATCAGAATTTGGGGGCTGAGAATCCACATCCCTTCATCGAACATGTCCGGGATAGTCCTAAAGTGAATGTGCGGGGTAGCTTAATGGCTGATCGTGTAATGGGACCTTTCTTTTTTTGCAGAATCCATAGTCACAAAAGAAATTTGGACACGATTCAAATATTTGCTGTCCCTCAAATTAGCAATTTACATCCACCGAGATGGTGCACCGCCACATTGGGGTAAGATTGTGCGACATTTTTTAAGTAAGGAATTTCCAACCAGGTGAATTTGGACGAGATGAGCCCATCCCATGGCCTCCACGCACTCCAGATCTCACGCCTCTAGACTTCTCGTGAGGATATGTGAAAGAAAGTTTAGTCATGCAAAGTGCAAAGGGATGACGAACTGAAAACTCGCATAGTTGCTGCAATTGCATCTGTTACAGAATCGACTTTGGCACGTACATTGGCAGAGATTGAATATCTGCTTGATGTACTCCGCGCAACAAAAAGGTGCACATATTGAAGTTTATTAACCATACGAAAAAAACTCTCTGAAGTAATTATAATAGGTTGCTTACCTTTTTACATATTTCCCTGCACGTTTTATTCCTTTAGTGGTCTTGCTTGGTTCAAGCCTCTGGTGCGGTGTTTTATTTTCGTGTTCAGGTTCTTCAAATGCCCGGCGAATGCTCAAGTCCACGAAGTGCACTGCATTAACGGCTCTAGGTCCTAAACTGTACCCCCTACCCTTCCCACCAGTGTGTAAAACCCAACCTTCGTTGGTGGGAAGGGTAAACACGCTGGTGGGAAGGCGGGGGGCGGAATACAGTTTGGGACCTAGAGTCATTTAGGCTCTACGAGAAATGCCATCTTGTATTGCTGCCTGCTCTTGTTAACCAACGGGCAAGCGTATTTCACAAATTGCTCGGGCAATTTTGCACATTTTGGAACACCGTTTGTGGCTAACGCAAGATATATGATATAAATAAAGAGTTACCTGGTTTCAGATTTTCATTTTGGAATCTAAATATTTTTTATTAATTAATAAAACTATGGAAGACGTCCTGGTACGACTTCCGCTGCAGATAAAAAAATGAAGGGAAAGGTCAATAAAAATTGTGAAACCAGGGAACTCTTTATTTATCATATATCTTGCGTTAGTCACAAACGGTGTTCCAAAATGTGCAAAATCTCCCGAGAAATTTGTGAAATACGCTTGCCCGTTGGTTAACAAGAGAAAGCAGCAATACAAGATGGCGAGTCCCCGTAGAGCCCTAATGCAGTGCACTTCGTGGACTTGAGCATTCGCCGGGCATTTGAAAGAACCTGAAGACGAAAATAAAACGTGCAGGGAAATGTGTAAAAATGTAAGCAACCTATTATAATTATATGTACGTAAATTACGAACAATCGTGGCTAGTGCTATAGATGTGCTAACACTGAATCTCCGAAGTAAGTTTACAAGATCTGAAACAATTTTGTTCTTATCCAGAAGAGTTTTTTTTATAAATGTTTAAAGTCGGTCAAGGACTTTTGCAACACCTTGTATATAGAAAATCGTCCTGCGCAAGGAGATACAATCTTGTGAATAGACAAAATCATCCTCTTTCCACGTTTTTCTAGAATTAACGCACAGCAACCGAAAAATTGTTATCCGGACACTGCTGGGATCGTATCCCAGATCTCTCAATAACCGGTCGAGTGCGTTCGCCTGACGCTACGGTGGCCAACAATCCAGCGCGCTGTGTGTGTTTATCTGTCAGCATCTGACTTCACAAATCCGTAAAGATGGGCATCAGCAACTGAGATGTCTCCATCTGGTGGAGCTTAACGGCACAAGCTATTAAATTATAGCTAATAAATCCAAAGGGCGGGTGTGATAGTGAAAATCTTCCAAATACGTGGAGACGGTGTGAACAGAAACGCATGCAGCGCCGTGGATTGTTGGTCACCGTAGCGTAAGGCGAACGCACTCGGCTAGTTATCGAGAGATCGGGAGTACGGTCCCAACGGTATCCGGATAACAATTTTTCGGTTGCTGTGTTAATTATCGAAAAGCGTGGAATGTGCGATGACTTCGTCTATTCACATTGTCTCCACGTATTTGGAAGATTTTCAGATACAATCTTATTGAAACCTGCTGAGGATATACTTGTTTCTGGAAGAAAAGCATATTTTATTCATAAAAACATGATATTATGTGATCTATACTATAGCATAAGGTTTTTACTCGTTAATCAGTTGAATATTTCTTTTAGACGAGAAACGTCATTTGTATTTCTTCACAGTAAGGTAGTATGCTTATAACCAGATCTATTTAAACAATTATTTGGATTACTTCGAAAACTAATTTCTTTCTTACTCATAATTGACGTAATTAATTCATAATGTTTTCCATCCAGTAGTACATGAATAACGCGGTCTATATACATATCATATTTAAGTATATCTCTAACGTCTTACAGAAAGAAGTACCTGTAGAAAGGAAAATAACAGTATTTCTCTAGGAAAGCATTATGCTTTTCGTATTCAAAATAATTTGTTTTCAGAATCTCTAAAGTTAATGCAACGTAAGTACTGGTTGAATATCGATGGAAGAAACACTCTGTGGACTTGTGGCAGACGAATAATCGAAGTAGCACTTGAAACTGTATTTTACGTACTCGCATGGAGGCTTAATTAAAAATTCGTTGAAACAAATGGTTGCATTCTTAAATGTAACAATGCGGACGATACTCACATTTAAGAACGCAAACGTTTGTTTTAACGAATTTTCATTCTCTGCATGCAAGTTATTGAAATATAACTCCAAAAAATACTGAGTGTATGTAGAAAAGGCCTGGCCTCTTTTTTACTACTTTCATAAATTACTTACTACAAAGTAAATGATCCTTTGCTGTTGAAATAAGAACCTGTTTTATGGATTACTAGCAGGGGTAACCGGTATTTCCCTGGTAAATATTCGTGAAATCACTAAGTTCAGCACGTGAAATTTTATGAATGAAAAATATATTCTTGTAATTTTCCCGTTAATACCAAATTTTGGTGATTCTAAATTGAAAACTGTAGAACTTTTTTCGAAAATTTTGTATGGGGGCCCCTTGACCCCCCTCCCCCCGGCTCCGACTCCTTCCAAAAACTGTCTACGGTCTAAGTCAGTGTCTTATGAGATACTATACCAAATTCGGTGGTTGTAAATTGAAGACTGTAGAAATTTTAACTAAAAAAGAAAACTTCGTATGAGGGCCTCTTTGACCCCCGGGCTCCGATCCCTTCCAAAACCCTTCTACGGTCTAAGAGTACCATGAGATAGTATACCAAATTTGGTGATTCTAAGTTGAAAACTGTAGATTTGCACAGCGAACAAACATACAAACTAACAAATATACAAACTTTCACTTTTATATAGATTACCAAATTTTTCTCTCAATTTTTCTGTCTCGCTTCCCAGAGCATAGAAAAACACTTTTTATTGAAGAGTTACTAATTGCTCACTAATTAGTGATCTCATTAAATTACCATGTAAAAGAATATGCCCGATGAGAAATTATTATATGCTTCGAGAATTTTATATGATTCTAATGCCTCTAACTGTTGTATGGTAATGGCGCTTCGACCAAAGACGAAGTAATAGAAAATATTTACTATTTGCACTTCTGGAAAACTTTTCGCGTCACATTCGAAGATACTTAAATTCAGCACATAGGGTTATTTTCTTTCAATCTCATTAATTTTTTTCCAAATACCGCATTTTGTACTCGAAAGTTAAACTTTCAAAGTAAGACACCATCAATTCAACAAGGACTGGTTGTCCTTCACTTACGTAACGTTACTAAGGCTCGTTGCCATGATGAAAGTCACATGTCTGCTTCATCCTCATAGGCAGTGGAAGCCACCAAAGAATGCGAACGGCGGTTTTTTCTTTGACTTGTCACTAAACTCGTTACTGCTCGGCTCCCTTTTGTCATAGATTAATGTTTCATACACCTAAACCTTCCTCGATAAATGCTCTATGGAATGGTGAAAACCGCATCAAAATCCGTCCAGCGATTCTCGAGATTAGACCGAACAATCAGACAGACGCCGACCGGGGACTTTATTTTATACTATGTATAGATAGATAGATAACCAAGACTTAAAAAAAAAAAAAAAATTGATTTTCTTTGTATTACAAAATCCTAAAAATGTATTCCACATAACTTGGTCAAATGGAAGTTTAAAGCAGATATTGGAAAATCAGCGTCGTTTCTCTGGCTTGTTTTGCTTTGTTCCACATTTTTGTCCAAAAAATGTATTGTCTAACATCTGATATGAACTTATTCAGAGAGTGTACTGAAGATTTAGAAAGTCCATTGTAACCTTTGTTGAGAATATTATTTATGAAGGCGAGATGGTGAAATATAAGGTTCTTGATGGTTACTGGGATTTTTTTCTTGTTTCTTCCAGCATAGATAACTGCTTTACTTTTTGATACATCCTGTCTTTTAAAGTGTTTTTTTTTTTATTATTTGGTTTGGGGTTTAATGACTGCCATGAGTAACTCTTAGAACTCTAAGCAGTAGCCCGCCCCTAATTTTGGGGCCACCAGTTCTTAGGGAAGGACTGAGCCAGCGTCGTTTGACAAACACACCACCATGCCTCCTCATAAGGGATTAAAACTCTGGCCCATCTCAGACGAACAGTCAGAAGCCAGCTCCTCAGACCACTCCTCCACCGGGACAGCACTTTTGACTACGATGAAGCGTCATAAAGGTAATTTGTCTTTACTACGTTACAAAAATGCACCAACCAAGGAGACAAAGTGCTGCTACGTCAAATTTGAAAATATTATTCTGATTTTATTTTATTTTTTCCTTTTTATCTCAGTACTTCATTGTGTTCATTTGTGGATCGTATTCGTACTCACATAGATAATTAGATTAGTTTAAATATCGAATTATTCCGGCAGTAAACGTGAGATTTCGTTTCTTAAATTTTGGAGGATATTTGTGAGGTAATTGCTTGTTTTAAAAGCTCTCTAATATTTTCATTGGATGTAGGCTCATTTTTCCGACGACAACATCACGGGATAGATCTCTTTCCCAAATAGTCGTTTTATCGAAACTCTCCCTTCGCCGAAGGTTTGTTTCACCGAAAAGTTTACTATAATGAATGGTCATTGTGCCGAATTTGTCATTTTACCGTATGGCTAATTTCATCGAAAGCTTATTTTCTCAAAGGATCATTTCACCGAAAGCTCAGTTAATCAAAAAGTTCATATTTCACCGAAGGACCCATGGGACTTCAAAATGATTTCTTTGCTGAGGAGAAGAAGTTCACACATTTTCAGAAAGTTTTTAATAAGAAATTACAGAAAATAAAAAAGAGTTCAAAGAATTGAAACTGGCAACGGCGTGTTAGATGAGCCCCAGAGAAACATCTACGGCAGTTAAATATCGTCTGCTAAGGAAATGGTGCATGTTAACAAGCTGTGGATAGAAGGTAATGTTTTTGCTGTTTACGAAGAGAAAAATTCGTATTCTGTAATTAAAAAACGTGAAAATCATGGAATTATTTTATTTATTTGCCATTTTTAGCTGTTACATGAAATATTACTACAATTAAAAGAATTATTTACATATCAATTTGGAAATACTGAAACAGCACGGAGAATAAAGGAAAATGTCTACATAGTGACCTGACTTAGCCTTGAAACCCCAAAATCATAGTCAAATAGAGCCCAGCGTTTGACAGATCGTGAAAAGAAAAACGAAGTATCAGAATGAAACAACCATTGCTCGTTTTACAATATTCACCCACCCGCTTCGGGCTTGTCGTTTATCCCCCCCTCCTCTTTTTAAAATATTAATAAGATTATAAGTGTACAAGAGAGTTTCATAGCTTTTTAGTTTCATTTTTAAAAAAATCATAATTGTTGATTATACACTGGTGTGCAAAAATTAAGGACGAAAAGGAGAAATTAGCATAACAGCGGAACGGACCGAAAGACCACTCAGGAGATAGACTAGGGTCCGGTACGGTAGGGCATGCGCATATATGCAGCATGACGTAGGGAGGGGGGTTCGGAAGGGTATAAAGCACACGGGCAGTGTACGCCCAGCAATTCGGTGAAAGCTATTACACGGTGTACATCGGTTTGAACGACGTCGAGTTGCTGCCACCGTGTGATATGGCCAACAGGCAATCCAGTAGACGACATCTGGATGACTTTACCCGAGGTCGCGTCATTGGGAAGTTGAAAGAAGGTCGAAGTGTGACTAGTGAGGCCGAGGAGTTCGGGATCGCTCACAGCATCGTTTCACGAGCTTGGAGAGCATTTCAAACGACAGGAATAGCTGTCCGAGAGTTTAGCAGTGGTCGTCCACGAGCAACCACGGCGGCGGACGACCGGTATATTTTCCTACAGGCAAGAAGAGACAGACGGCAGACAACGGGAGAAATCGCAAGTCACATGCAACAGACAACTGGACGTCCGTTATCACGTTTTACCGTGGCCAGGAGGCTGCACAAAGGTGGTCTATTTGCACGACGACCAGTACGGTGTGTGCCATTAACGCCTGCTCATCGGAAACGGCGGTTTCTGTGGTGCCAGGAACACAAGAACTGGACACATCAGCAATGGGGTCTAGTTCTCTTTACGGGTGAGAGCCGATTTAGTCTGACGAGCGATTCTGGACGTATACACATCTGGAGAAAGCAAGGAACATGCAATCACACCTCCAACATCATCGAAAGGAACCGGTTTGGAGGTGACGGAGTTCTCGTTTCGGGCGGTGTCATGCTTGGTAGCCGTACTGACCTCCACATCTTCCAAGGAGGTTCAGTCACTGGTGTCCGATATTGTACCGAGTTTCTCCTGCCTCGCGTCCGTCTGTTTAGAGGTGCTGTGGGTCCTGAGTTCCTCATCATGGACGACAACGCTACACCTCATCGTACAGTGGCTGTCGCAGAGCTGTTGGATAGCGAAAATATTCAACGCATGGATTGGCCCGCAAGGTCCCTGGACCTAAATCCAATCGAATACGAGTGGGACCTTCTCGGCAGACGCTTGGCAGCACGTCACCCGCCGCCAGAAATGATTCCGCAGCTGCGATTGGCGCTGCAAGAGGAATGGGCCGCGATGCCTCAACAGCTCCTTGACAACCCCGTCCTCAGCATGGACAGACGCTGTAAATCCTGCAACGCAGTCAGGGGTGATCATATCCTCTACTAAAGACTGGATTTTCCTTGGCAGCCGCCTGTCACATGGACGTTTCTGTCTTCTGTCCAGTTGTGCTCGAAGCTACCTTTTCAATAAAGTGCCTTTGTATCCTTTGGATTCCTTGTTTGGACGGTTTTGCTCACTTGTCCCATATTCTTACATCTTGGGGATCTTATGGTATGATTTGAGTCGATGTGGAGCACTTCTGCACGACGTTACATTCGAAAAACCGTCTCGTCCTTAATTTTTGCACGCCAGTGTAGTTATTTCAGAAGGTAAATGGTTCCAATAGCGTGGACCAAAAAAGGTAAATGATTCCAATAGTGTAAATTATGCTTTTCTTAATCAATTCAGTTTTTGGCTTACATGTTTTAATAAGAGGAGCATTTCTAAATGTAAAATAAGCAATGTTAGTAATAATAGAGGGGAAAATCGTCAAGCATTGCTTTTAACATGAAAAAGAACCCCAAACGAATATCCAAAGAAGGTGCGTACTTTTACGACTATCTCAAAAGTAAAGTCTCTGGTCTTAAGAAGTCCACCAACTCAAAGAGCAATCGCTAAGACGTTAAAAAACCTCTGTATCAGCTGCGAAGTAATAAAGATTTGAATCTGAAAAAAAAGAAAAAAAAATGGAAAAAAAAAAAAAAAAAAAAAACGTTTTGCACCGCCTTTAGCCTAGCCACGTGGATGAGCGCAGAACGCAGTGTAGATTTCTTTATGCAAATCACTTAGCCGGAGACAGATAGAAATTTTTTGTGACTATTGATGGAGCATGGATCTAACTAAACGACTGTAACGAAAAAAAGGTCGATTTACTATCACAAAAGAGCAGAAAAAGACTTACAAACTTAGTTCAAGAATCCAAAGAAAGTTTCAGTAAAAGATTCATGGTTATTGCTGGTTTTTCGTACAATGGGAAATAAAAGTTGAAAAGAATGTTAAAATCAATTTTACATATTACCAAAACAGTGTTTTAACTCTTATACAGGGTGATTCATAAAGAAGTATACAGTTTCAACGCACAATAAAACAAGAACAATGTAAGATATTTTATGTTACCTTTAACAGAATTGTAGGGGAATGTTTCAAGTTTTTTTAGAGACAGTCACAGATATTCTATGTGTGCACCCTTAGTCACACGACACACATCGAGCCGGTAATCCATTTCTGCCCAAACGCCAGGTAAGATATTTGAATCAAATGCAGTAATAGTGGCTGTGATACGCTGTTTCAGCTCCGCTAGATAAGCAGGAAGGGCGAATACCTTGTCTTTTACGTACCCCCACAGGAAAAAGTCATAAGGTGTTGAAGTCAGGACTTCTGGGTGGCGATTGGGTCAGTGGCATGTTGTAGTCCGCGGCTCGTCCAATCCATCGGTGAGGAAGATGTCATTTTGACTGACTAGTCACGTGCGCTATCGCCTACGTCACTTCCCTCAGTAGCGGGACACAAACTTTATGAGTACATCTACCTAACGGTTCGCAGTTGTGGTCCGTGTCTTCAACTGTTACTGTTTTACAGCATCTGGAAACTGTATACTTCTTTATGAATCAACCTGTATTTAAAGAGGAAATACCATTCCTTTATCCACAGAGCCTTCACTCCATCGGGATAAAGTAACCAGTCATACATCCGAATCTGCCACTCTACAAGCATTTCTTGAAAAAATGAGAAAAGAGACTAGTATAAAAGACCATACCTATTGTTTCAAAGTCCCTGATGTGTCACCAATGGATTATTGTGCCTTCAGACTGCTAAAAAAAGAGCGCTTTCTAAACGCAGATCTAAGACAATGATTCCACAATGGAAAGTAATGGAAGAGGAGTGTAATAAAATGCCTCAACCAATTTTAAGAAATGCCCGTTATCTTGGAAATCTACATGTAGTTTCATAGTCCAGAGAAAGTGCTAGCAGATAGAACATTTAAGGAAGAAATAATTTTACTTTAAACATGTATTGCTGGAAAATCGTTGTAGAAATGTGTAAACATCCTCTGTATTTATAAAACTGGCCTCATAGTTTTTATTGTTCTCTCCAAATGCTTTCGTCTATCTTATTAAAGATTTTCTTTCCTGCACTTTTCCTGAAACACAAATTGTTTAGATCAAGGGTTTTAAAACCGCAGCTTCAAAAAATTTCCAAGGAAAACAATCAGATCGACCGTTGGAATACAAGTGTGGTATCGCATAGAATCTTCATCGTTAGGCACCATCATTGTATACATCTGACTAAAAACAGAAATGATTACTTCATTAACTTATTCCTTCATCATTATCACGTTAATGCGTAAGAATTCCTTACAAATTGAATGACCTGAATTTTATAATCTTCAAGACAAACAACATTTTACCGAGTTTAAAGAAGTTACTAGAAATCTATGTTTTGATATGGGTTTTTTAAATCGCAACTTCAAACAATTTCCAAGAAAAACAATCAGATCTACCATTGAAATACAAGTGTGGTATCGCATAGAAGCTTCATCGTTAGGCACCAACATTGTATCCATCTGACTTAAAACAGAAATGATTGCTTCATTAACATATTCCTTCATCACCATCGCGTTAATGCGTAAGAATTCTTTACAAATTGAATGATCTGAATTTTATAATCTTCAAGACAAACAACATTTTACCGAGTTTAAGTTAGTTACTTGAAATCAAGGTTTTGATAAGGTTTAATTAACTCCAGATATAATAGAAAAACATTATACATTTTTCAACAGCTCCAGAAATTATGTTTCACTAAATTCTCTTACCCAGTTGAAATCTCTAACAGAATAGCATCTAGTTGTAATTTCGCAAAGTGAGAGAGAGAGAGAGAGAGAGAGAGAGAGAGGTGAGACGACATTGACCTAACTGACATGTTCTAGTTCAGAAGCATCAATTTTGTTGTGACCCTTTCAGTCTAAGGACCCTTCCGTGAAATTAAAATCTCGATAAAATTATCCTTCAGCGGAATTAAACCTTTCGGTAAAATAATCCTTCTTGGAAATACGTTTGGGTCAAATTAGCGACACTGATTTTTCCAATGCACTTTTAATGAGATGTGCAAGGAAGTACATATGTATACTCTTAAAATTATATATCAGATACAATATTGTATTATAATTTCAACATACTTCATTACTTCTTAGTGCTTTATTAAGCATCCTTATTTGTCTATTATTGCGATATTCTTGTATTTTAAAATTTGGTTTAGGTCACTGTTCCCAAACGTAGTTGGAAAGTGCGGTAGCTGGCATAAAACACTGCTTATGTTGGATCATTTTGTTTTTAGGGCTAAAAAGTTACTATATAACTTCTCATTAGAAATTTAACTGTACTTCTTTGTTTGGTTTTATTTATTATGTTTTCGAAAAGCATTTTTCAGGAAATGTAACCATCAGTATGTCCCAGGCATTTAACCTGTTTCTGCACTGTGACTACAGAACATTAAACGTAGTAGTTTCTGGGGTGTGATTAATTTATTCGATATTTCCAGTTCGGTTTGAAAAGGCTTTGCGTCCAAGTTGGGCTTTAACTAAATTTTCAGTCTGAACCGAAACTGGTAAAAGTTTTTGTAAATACCTTCAAGGTTTTTTTACACAACGTCATCTGTCTTGTAAGTGGAACGATATTCGCATATAGGTTCAAATGACATACGAATATTTTAATTTCTCCTAATTGGAATCCAGAGCCGACCATGTTTGCAGAGAAATAATTGCCTTCTAATTGACATTACATAAAAACTTGACGAAAAGGACTGACTTAGTTTATGTAGTTAATCTTGATTCTGAAAAATACCCAGAGCCTTTTCACATAGTCTGGAAAATTTTCCAACACTTTACTTCGGGATAAAATCCCTTAAAGCAAGTACAACCCACGCTTTTGTTGCAGAGTGGCAGGTTGAGATGGAAGTTGAACGATTTCCATAGAATGAATTTATTTATTTTACGGAATTTTTAACTTCACGAAGGTAGTTCTTCCCATTGAGCGTAGCGGGAAAGGGAAATAATTAAGTAGATAATTTTGGAAGAACAAAGATTTCCTTTCTTCATGGGTAATCAGTTATACTTGCAACCGTTTACTGATGATAAGTAGTTCTATATTCAATCAGCGTTACAATTTTTTTTCAGAGAAGGTAATATTTTGATGACTATTATCGATTCCGTATTTTTGGTAGAATTTTGTCTTCGGAAAACTAGAAGTTTCGATCCGTAAATTTATTGGTGTAAGTATATAATATACAAGCAACACCGAGCTTTCGCATGTTTACCGGACGGCTTTCTCAAGGTCCTAAACTATAGCTTATACGTAGATACAATGTAGAATAAACATAACGGAATTCATTGAAGTGTTTACAATTTCTAAAAACATTTAACGAGCGCCATCGCGTTTTAGGTATCTCCCGTGCGTCATGGATCACGAGTTCGCACAATAATGATATATTAAATTATACATAATTTATCTTAAGATGCGCCACACGTACAGCAACTCGTATGATACATTCTCATTGCAAACATTAGTTCTCGTCAGGATCTTGATAGTTTCTCTCACAACAGCTTCTTTTTGGGTGGTGTACTTGGATATACATTTAACCTCTTGCCAAACAGGTGTAACTGCGTTAAATAAGGCCTCTCTAGCAAGAGCAGTAGTCGGCTTTTCATTTTTTATATTCCTACCATGCTCCTTAATCCTATTCCTCATTGATCGTTTAGTCAATCCTACGTAAAACTTTACTGTTCTATCCTCATAACGCAGAGAAATGGACGTGATACCAGCGCAGCCTACCATGTCGTTTTCCATTCTATTTGTCAAATTCGCGCCAACACATTTTTTGGTGACCTAATTACAACCGCCAGTCCAATATTTCTAAGTAAGTTCTTAAAAAAATAAAAAAACCCTGGTGTGTACGAAATAGCTCCTACGAATTTGGGCTTACTCTTATTTTGTACTGCTTCTTGTCTATTCATGGCGAGCTGCACTTTTTTTAGTATATCACACATTCTTCCGTAGCTATATCCTGATGATACACCTTGCCTTATAATATTTGAAATGTCTTCTTCTTTTCGCTTCTGGTTTAGAGCATAAAGTGTAAGCTCTTCTAAATCTTGATCTGAATATCGCTGTTTTGTATGTCATAGGAGAAAAGGAGTTAAGGCATACCAAATTTGGTGTTGATGTGGGTTTGTAATATACCTTCGTTTCTGTACTACCATTACTGGATCTAGACATTATTAGTACGTCCAGAAATGGAAACGATCTATTCTCCTCTAGCTCCATTTCAAAATTTTATGGAACTACTGTATTAATACTGTAAATTTTAGCTTGCGAAAAACGTGATTCATTGGGGATTTGATCTCAAGTCCACAAATGATCAGCTGCTTTTGACGGGAAGTACAAAAACGGTGTGTTGTCTGCTGCTTTCTCTCTGTATAAAAGTGGCACAGAAAAAGTTGAATATAGCTGCGGGCAGCCTCACGTGGTTAAAGCAGCCGATTGTCAACCTAATGGTTGCGAGTTCAAAACCAAATGCTGCTACAGCGATCCCCAAAAACCCAATGTGCCCTGGAAAGGGCATTAAGCCAATGGATCCGTCGAGGCAAAGACCCCGTTAAAAGCTAGGTCATCACTTCCTTCTCGCCCGTTGTACCCCTACTTGTCTCGCAATTTTAATATCAAAGTATTCTAACCCTGATTCAATGCCACCTGCGCTTTTAAAACTAACACAAAGGTATCTTCAGACTACGGAAGTTAAATCTATAGAAGGAATGACGCGAGAAGATGAAGCGTGTCTTACCAAAACTAACACTGTGAGTGTGAATTATACCTATGTGTTTAATGTCTTAGACCCACAGATTGCACAAAAACGATGCATTTAAGTAGTGCCACCACGTTTCGCCCACCTTATGTATGATTACACTGTTACCTATGTGTTCAATGTCTTAGACCAAGCTTCTCCAACCCGCGGCCCAGGACGGACGGCCACGAATGCGGCCCAACACAAAATCATAAACTTACTTAAAACATTATAAGATTATTTTGCGATTTTTTGTAACTTGATTGCGCAGTTCTCGAGCGCGAACTTTGTAGACGACAACGGAACGGAATTCAATAAACAGAGTATGTTACCTCCACAAATATGCGAGAGGACTCTGTTGCAATGTCGCGTAAAATGAAGTGTGACAAATAATTCAAGTGTGTATTCTGTACTAGGCATAGTGCGCCGTACGCTCTCGCTATTTTACCCCAACAGACGTTACGTGTGCTTGTGGCGACTTATAGAGTAAAACGCAGGAATTAGATAAATAAATTAGTATTCTTTTTAAATTCCAGCATGGCTTCCACAGCGTCTCAAAAGAAACAGACCCCCCCCCAAATGAGGACTACTTCTTTGTCGAGTTAAATTTTAAGGCACTCTGCTTGATTTGTAGGGAATTTGTGCCAGTTTACAAAGACTATAATATGAAAAGGCATTATATGCAAAAACACGCCGCTAAATTCGACGCATATTAAGGACTGTGTCGTAGCGGAACCGAAAAAAAGTGTTTTCTCAACATTTTTTTTTTTTTTTTTAAGTTACAACTCAAACGTACTCTATTGTAAAAGTGAGTTATATGTTAGCAAATTTAATAGCAAAAATCTCAAAAAAACATTTACTTATGGTGAGTTTATTAAGCAATGTATGGAAAACGTGGCAGATATAATTTGCCCTGATAAAAAAGGGGATATTTCTAAAATCAGTTTTTCTCACCAGACTACAGCCAGGCGAATTGAAGAAGTTGGGAAATCTATTGAAAGAGATTTGGAGAATAAAGCTACCAATTTTAAATTTTATGCTCTGGCGATGGATGAAAGCCCTGATAACACAGATATGGCCCAACTTGCCATTTTTATTAGAGGTACTGATGACGAATATAATGTCACTGAAGAAATGGCTTCTTTAGTGCCATTAAAAGACAACTAAATCAAGAGATTTATTCGAAACAGTAAAAAATATGTTACAGCGATTTTCTTTGTCCATTTTGAACATATCTGGTATAGTTACTGATGGTGCTCCGGCGATGGTAGGTAAAAGAGAGGGACTTGTAAATTTAATAGAAGACGATGCAACTGCCAACAGAAACTCACGTTTGATGAAGTATCATTGCATAGTACATCAAGAAAATTTATACGCAAAAGCTTTAAAAATGGATAACGTCATGCAAACTGTCATCAAGGCTGTGAATTTCATAAGTGCCAATTCCAGGAATTCCTTAAAAGTATGGATGTTGACTATGTAAACATCATTTACTTTTCGGAAGTAAGATGGCTAAGTCGAGGCCAAATGTTGAAAATATTTTATCATTTGCGACACGAAATCAAGTCTTTTGTGGTATCAAAAACAAAATTTGTGCCAGAACTTGACGATGAAAACTGGCTTACAGATTTAGCATTTCTAGTGGATTTGACCGCTCATTTAAATGTGTTAAACATGCATCTTCAAGGTGAAAACCAACTTATCAATACAATGTTTCAAACCATAACAGCGTTCCAAATGAAACTGAAATTATGGCAAGCTCAAATTAAGGCAAACAATTTTATTCATTTCGACAGGTTAGCTAAAGCCGGTCCTGTAAACAGCGGAAAATATGCAGCCTTGCTTTTCGATTTGATACAGGAATTTGAAAACAGGTTTCAAGATTTCCGGAAAAATAATCAATATTTTGATATATTTGCTACTCCATTTTCAGTCGACATAAATATGTTACCTGTCAATTTTCAAATGGAATGCATGGAGCTGCAATCTGACATTCAACTTAAAGAAAAATTTGATTATTTTTATAAGACCTGTGGTTCCCAGAGACAAATATCCCTCGCTTCACAATCACGCCTTATTCAAGTCATCGCTTTTTGGTAGCACCTACATTTGTGAGCAACTAACAATATTTACACGGATGAAAAACACGAAGAGTAAAATTAGAACCAAAATATCTGATGAGCAGCTTGAGAACTCACTGAGAGTTGCAACTACTTCCATCGAACCAGATATTGATACATTATTTTCTCAAAAACAGTGTCAAATGTCCCACTGGTTTTATGTTCCCATCTTTTTGTTTTAATTTTATAAAAAAAATATCAAGATTTTTTATGAAGTTTTGTTCTTTAAATATGTACACTTTCTATATCAGTGATCGCAAACTTGTGACCACCTCGACTATTTCAAAAGACACTCTGAAAGGCGCGGCGCATACTTTGGATTATTATGCGAGTATTTTTTTTTTTTTTTTTTTTTGGCTTATCTATGGTGGCGAATATCACGAAAATTATGTACGAACCATTTTTTTTTTTTGCTCATCAACTATCGTTAGTGTTAGTGCATTTTATGTGTGTCCCAAGACAATAATTCTTCTTCCAGTGCGGGACAGGGAAGCCAATAGATTGGGCACCCATGTGTTAGACCAACCGATTGCACAAAAAAGATGCATTTAAATAGTGCCACGTCACGTTTCGCCCACCTTATTTATGACTACACTTTAACCAGTGACGTATCTTGCGTCCGAGACATGGGCTATTTCACCCCTCCCCTTCACTGTTTTTTTTTTTTAATTGCGAAGTTTAATTTTTAATTGTTAAGTAATAGAAGTAACTTTTTTTTCTAAATTTTAGGTACCTGTCGTTGCTAACATGATACCTAATAATTATGAGGATTAGGATTTGAACACTTATTTGTACAAGAACTCCATTCTTCTTCTGAATGCTTTATTTGTACATGAACTCCATTCTTCTTCTCCTTTTGTGTGAACTTGAGTGTTACGTTTTCATAAAATGTTTCTTCCGAGTGCTTTTTCATATTCAAAAAGAAAGTTTTTCTCTATTGAAAAAACAGCCAAGTTTTTCGAATGTACATGTCCTTATGTGGCTCTAAGATATATCTTGATTCTTTTTAAAGCAGAAAACTTCTTTCGGCAGTTGCAGTCGTTGATGGAAAGTTTAATATGAGGTCTGCTAATTTATACACCTCACTAAACACTATGTCCAATTTATTCAACTTTATGTAACACGCAATGTCTCTTACTGATTTGTTTTTCTATTCATCAAGGGAATAAAACACCTTCACTTCATTTTTTAGTCGAGCTGTAACAAAATTTGAAGCATAGAGTTCTTCAAGTTCGGACAGTAGATGTTCAGGGAAGCTTTCACAAAATTTATCAAAACAGTTCGAATCCAACAAAGCCACGAATTTAAGATTTAATATCTCTGATTTTAATTCATTGACACTTCACAAAAACTGAAACAACTCTCGCGAAACACTTATGGGCGGGAGTATGCGAGTAACTGAGATAATCTAACTCTTCTTTTTTCTGAGCGAACCGTTTCCCAAAGCAATGGCCCATTCCCTTCTGCCAGCTGATTCATGTTGTCATGGAAACGCTAGCAGGCGATGGTACGGAAGGTTTTCGCATCAGAACTGCGAAGACTCTGTAAGAGCTGTAGCTTGCATTATGCCGTTCGTTGGTTTTCGCTCGCCTGACTGAGTCAAAGAAGCGAATCCGCACGCGTTCTTTTTTCGCACCGAAAGCATCGACATATTTTAATACCGTTGATAATTAACTTTTATTTCTGCATATTTAATTCAGTTTTATTTGTGCATTCTCTGGGCTTCGCAGCTAGCATAGAATATACGCCACTGACTTTAACCTATGTGTTCAATGTCTTAGACCAACCGATTGGGCAAAAACGATGCATGTAAATAGTCCCACGCCACATTACGCCCACCTTATGCATGATTACACTGTAACGCTGCTGCAAAATTATAGTACCTGCTGTAACTTTGCAAAGAGTTATTTCCCCTTCTTTCTTCCGATTTTGATATTACTGCAACTTTTCGAGTAGTAAAAAGGCAACATGCCTGGAATATCGTTTATAGCGGGATCTTTTAATATCTTATTTACCAAATAGACGATGTCATCGCTCTCTCCACGTTATTTCATAAAAAACGCATTTTTGTTCTACCGACACCGCTGGTAACGAACCCCAGATCTCTCGATAACTAGCCCAGTGCGTTCGCTTTACGCTACGGTATCATCAATTGACAGCGCTATGTGTAGTTTATCAATATCTTAGACCAACCTAATCCACAAAAACGATGGCAGCGGTGTCGGTAAAACAATTTTTCAGTACACTATATTGACAAAAGTCACCGGACACCCCTTCAAAAGCAAATAAACGGATCTGCTGCGTTGTTAAGGTGCGCGGTACAGCTGCAAACGGTATAAAAACAAGCATGCAGCTGACAGCGACTATATCGCACTGTGAGGTTGATTGAAAATGTCACTGAACTGACTTTGAGAAAGGAAAGATTGTTGGGTGTTATATTAGTGGGTTGCCCATAAGATAAACCGAGAGGCGTTTAACCATACCCAAGTCAACTGTTTTGGATGTACTGAATAAGTGGAAGGCACATGGCGTTCCTAAAGCAGCAAAACGTATCGACAGACCAAAACAACTCAGTGATAGAGGACGTCGAAGCCTCAGGAGAATTTGCACAGCTAATCGACGGAATACTGCACAAGACCTCAGTCTACAGGTGAGTAAAAATGCTGGAACCGCGGTATGCGCACGTACCATTCGCAGAGAACTTCATTCCATGGATTACCGAGGTCGTGCGGCTGCTCCATAAGCCTTTCATCTCCACTCGGAATGCTACTCGTCGCTTAGCATGGTGTAAAGAACATTTATCGTGGACCGTAGATCAATGGAAATGGGTCCTATGGACTGATGAATCCAGATACACGATCCATCAGTCTAATGGTCGTGTGTGGGTATGGCGGCAGCCGGGGGAACGCTATTTACCACAGTGTACTGTTCCTACGGTCAAGTTTGGAGCTGGCAGTGTACTAGTGTGGAGGTGTTTTTTGTGGTATGGTCCCGGCCCATTGGTTATCGTGGACAAACCTGTTAACCAGCATGTCTACCTCGATATTCTGGACAATTATGCCCTTCCAACTCTGTGGCAATACTATGGAACCGAGCCTTGTTGGTACCAGGAATATAATGCACCGGGTCATAAAAGCAAGGACTGTTACGGCGTGGTTTGACGATAATTTCGTATCGTGTGTGGACTTGCTAGCACAGAGCCCTGATCTTAATCCCATGGGGCACCTGTGGGATTAATTAGAGCGTCGTATAAGTAGTTTGGAACCAAGGCCTACTACTAAGCAACAGTTAGCGGCAGCATTGTGTACTGAATGGCAGTGCATAGTGTTCCCAAAATTTGTCGAAAGCATGTCTCGAAGGGTCAGTGCCTGCATTAAGGCCAAAGGTGAACCGACACCGTACTAATGAATGTCAATAAATTTTATGTTGTGTTTCTCTTTTAGGTGTCCGGTGAGTTTTGTCAATATAGTGTATGTTCATCTTACCATTTTCTGAAATAATACATAAATTTTCAGTCTGTCCCGTCGAGTCTATCTAAATGCGCGGTGTGGAGTTTTACTGAAATAGGCTGGAAATTAAGTTGTACGCACAATTCAAACGCATTTGCCGGCTCTACTTGTCACGATTTTGCAATTCATTCTTTAATCCAGATTTTATCCATAATCAGACAGGATAAAATAATTAAGGGCTACAATTAAAGGAGCACAAATATCTATTTATTTAAGGTTAATATTTGAATGTGGTTGGATCTGTGGTTATAGAGCGTATCCCGAAAACTGCCTTGTTCTATATAAGGAAGTCTGAGCAGACGAAAACAATTCCGGAATATCTGAAAGTAATCTGTTCCTTAAAGGAGTTTTAAGCTTCCGTGAGTAATCAATGCTCTCGGAGGAGGAGGACGCGAAGGAGGGAGTCCCAAATTACTCCCGTATTCATCATGGTCCTTCTCGATCCCGACATCTAATACCTTAATCTTTCTCAGATCTAGAGCGTTTCTAATATCACCATTAGGCTACGTGTTCTCTTGCTCGCTGAAGATCACCGAGAAGTAGGCCCAGATTAAAATGCTTCTTTGGAGGGCTTAATCATGAGGACTGGTGGTCGCAGGGGCGTTTTCTTTAACTCATCCTTGCGCATGTACATATTAGCTACAAAGTATCATCAAGATTTCGGAGCTCAGGCACTCGGAGAATTTGTGTCCATCCTGTTGCTAGAGTAATGAAATGTTTTGCCTCGCTAAAAAGGCTACTGAGGCGGGTCGCAGAATATGAGGCGTCCGCGAAACACTGCATCCGTTTTACGGAAACGGAGCAGGAGTTTCATTTCGGGGTATTCTGAAACGAAGCAAAGAGTTTCCTTGAATTTCATTAATGATTTTCGTTCCGTTTTACTGAAATGCTGGCTATCGCAGTAGTGATCACTTTTGTCTTGGTACTTAAGGTGGTTCTACCTAAAATCTCTGCCTTATGTTTCCAATAGTAAAACTTCTTTACATAGTTTCTTCGCAATTAATATATTCCCAAGGATGAAAATTTGCACATCGATAAAACTAAGTTATAGCATGGAATACTTAATACTTGCTAAAACATAATCGTAATTATATTAAAAATCAACCATTTTTCTTTGAGTAATATTCAAACCTGTTAATATTGGGTTGTCGGAAACGTCATGACGTATTTTGGCACCCGATGGCAGTCGGGCAGTTTTGGGAGTACTAGAGTCATGAACAGCTCTGTTATCGCTATGGCATTCGACAGGTGCCAGTTCTAGCTGCAGTCTAAAAGGAGTAGCGAGCGATTTGGTTGATTTGCGGAGATTTGACATCAAGTTGAAGATGGAAGACCAAACTGTGCATTTTCGCCATATTTTACTGTTTTACTTCCGTAAAGGGAAGCACGCGCGTCAAGCTTGTAAAAAGTTGCGTAAAGTGTGCGGTGATAATGCTCTAGAAGAACGTCGGTGCCAGCGGTGGTTCGCAAAATTCCGTGCTGGTGATTTTGACCTCAACGATGCTCCTCGGTCCGGGAGGCCCACCGAGGATGATGACGACCAAATCAGGGCATTGATCGAGTCAAATCCACGTTACACGACACGAGAGATTGCAGACACATTGCACATATATCATTCAAGTGTTCACGACCACCTGAAGAAGCTGGGATACGTAAGCAAGCTCGACGTGTGGGTTCCTCATGAACTCAAAGAAGCTCAATTGACGGCACGTATAAACATCTGCAATATGCTCCTTAAACGTGAGGAAAACGATCCTTTTTGGTTGGTTGGTTGGTTAGTGGGTTTTAGTGGCGCAAGGGCCAGGTTTGGCCAAAGAGCGCCAGACAAAGAACTATCAGCCACAGATTTTTAAAAGCGTGGAAAATGATTAAGAGCAGACAGGCTTGGTAAAAGTTGAAAAAGAGTATGATGAAAGCTGTGAAGACAAGGTAGTTAATTAGGTTTATATAAAAATTTATTAATTTATTAATTTACTATTATAATTATAATTTTTTTTTTAAACACAACTACACAAAGGATGAGTCACTCTCCTCCCCCCACACTCCTCTGCAATGCTGGCAGAGGGCGGGGACGAACTATCACTCTCCTCCCCCCCATGTTCCTCTGCAATGTTGTTTGAGGCTGGGGACGAACTGTCACTCTCCTCCCCCTATGTTCCTCTATAATGTTGGTTGAGGGTGGGGACCTCACTGAGGCCGAGACAGTTGGATGGACACTGCACACCTTTGCGGATTGAGGGCCGGGTCTTCCGCACGTGCAGGCTTTCGGGTGGAAACTGGAAGAGACGGTCGGCTGCAAAAGAGAAGGCCCAGTATCAGGTATTCGAAAAATCTCGAGCTCGGGAAAAAACACCTGTGTCGCTTGGTCAGCTGTAGATCGCTTGGCAAGGGCGGCGAGAGCTACAGGGCGCGGAACAAAGGGCTGCACGGGTTGTGGCAGAGACTGAACTACTGCGGCAAAAGTACGCTGTCGGGTGGTGGGTATACCCAACTTGGCCTTGGCAGCAGGGTACGAGAGGCCTTCCAGGGTCTTGAGGCGCTGGATCGCCATCTCGTCCTTCCATTTCATACAGTTGCGGGAGTAAGCTGCATGGGCCTCACCACAGTTAACACAGCAGGCCGCAGAAATGCAACCATCCCCGTCATGTTCACTGGAGCCACAATTTGCACAACGAGTGGAACTCTTACAGAAACGTTGGGAATGCCCGTACCTCTGGCACCTGAAACAGCGCAGAGGACTGGGAATGTACGGGCGAACTCCACAGACCAAGTAGCCAGCCTTGATTTCGGTCGGAACTTTCGGGGAGTTAAAAGTCAAGATGACATTTTTTGACTTAATCAAAGAACCATCGCGCCGGAACATCATACGACGTGCAGCAATAACACCCTGATCTGCAAGTTCAGTCACCAATTCGTCCTCACTGCATGGCAAGAGATCAAACTCCGAAATAACACCCCGAGAGGTGTTAAGAAACGGGTGAGGTGTCACTTTTACAGGAATGCCTTGAAGACTAGTGAGGTGCAGAAAAGTGTTACTCTGAGAAACACTGCAAGTTTGGACAAGCAGGTCCCCAGAGCGAAGCTTCCTCACAGACTTCAAGGGGCCAACTGCAGCGTCCAAAGCTTTAGAAATGAAAAAGGGAGATCTGGTGGACAGTCTCTCATTCGGATCGATGGATTCTACAAGTAAGTGTGTAGCATGCGTAGTCACAGCAATCGAGGGAGACGACGCTTCGGAGCGACTGGTACAGCTGCCGAAGAAGAAGTTCCACATTCTTGGTCCAGGTCAACGTCTAAAGATCGTTTAAGGTTATGAGACTTGGTAGGTTGAGAAGACGAAGGAGAGTCATTGTCAACGATCATTTTCTCAGGTGACTTAAATTTGGAGTTTTGTTTTTTGTGTTTACCCATGGAAAAAAATAGGAAGATTCGTCTGCAGACTACTCCACCCACCACCGAGTCCTACAAGGGAGAACTGGAGGTCTGCAAGCCAAGAAAATGACGCTGGACACAGTTCTGGAGCTTATACGTAGCAGATATAGTCCGTTGGCTGTGATCACACGCACTCGGCGGACACTTCGGCCTCCGGGTACCGTCATGCCAACGCCTTTGGCATGATCCCACAGCCCCGGGCTCACCCTGCCGTGCTATACGACAAAAAAGCCGCTAAAGCCCTGCACACAACTTGGTACAAGACTTCTGACTAGAGGTGGGTTAGTCTCTAGCCTTCCGTTTACAGCGAAGCCGGGGTCGAAGAGGAGTGTTGGTACACAGGAGGCACTTAACCGGTCTCCTGCGACCTCAGCCGCCAGACATCCCATTTCCGCCTCACGGGTCTCCGCATCGCGGCAAACATGCAGGTAGGTCTAGCACCCAAACCAGCTAAAAGGAAAAAAAGAAATCCAAAGAAGACAAATCCTGGCAGGGAACCTAAACGGAATCTCAGCAACCTACGAACTGAGCGGTTAATATAAATCAGTTAGTAGTGGAGGGTAACAAAACCACAAGTCCGGGGTGTTAGTACATAACGTGGTAGCGATTAGGTAGAGAATACAACACGGGCAACTAGCCAGTGGAGAAAATAAGGAAAAACGAAAAAGCGAGACACAAGACCAGCTCGGGATCGTGGGGCCGCGACTCCCCAACAGCTGGATGAACAGCCGTCCCTGCAAACACCAAAATAAAAAACAAGCGGTGGCATGACATAAGATGTTGACCAGTCACAAGGTCAGCTCGGGCCGTGGGGGCGCCGCTCCCCAAATAACTGGAAAACCAGTTATCCCCGTGCGGGGGATCCTTTTTGGAAACAACTGATAACTGGTGACGCAAAGTGGATTATGTACAACAATGTGCTGCGCAAACGGTCTTGGAACCGACGTGCTGCTTCGCCTCAAACGACATCCAAAGCAGACATTCATCAGCGGAAGGTTCTAGTCTCAGTGTGGTGGGAGTTTAAAGGTGTCATTTTTCGAGCTCCTACCACGGAACCAAACAATCAATTCGAATGTGTACTGTTGGCAATTGGACAGTTTGAACGAATCCATCATCCAGAAACGTCCAGAGCTCGTTCATCGTAAAGGTGTTGTGTTCCATCACGACAACGCGAGACCACACACAAGTTTGATCACCCGCCAAAAACTATTGGAGCTTGGGTGGGATGTGTTGCCACACCCAGCATACTCGCCTGACCTTGCGCCGTCAGACTTTTTTTTTTTTTTTTTTTTTTTTTGATTGGAGGTTTAACGACCACCGTGAGCAACTCAATGGGCTATAGGCAGTCGCTCGTCCCTAATTTAGGGTCACTGGTTCCAGGGAAGGGAGAGAGCCAGTGCCGTAAGACAAACACTACATCCATGCCTGACCGAGATACGAACCCGGACCCCTTACGGACGAATGATCAGAGGCCAACGCCTTAGACCACTGCGCCACCGGGGCGGCCAGTCAGACTTCCACTTGTTTTGCTCTCTTCAACAGTCCTTGCGTGGTATAACGTTCAATTCAGATGAGGCTGTAAATCAGCACCTTGTACAGTTTTTCGCCACGAAAGACAGGTCCTTCTACAGTATGAACGAGGCATTCTGCAGCTCACTGACAGATAGCAAAAGGTTATCGAACAAAACTGGCATTATATCATTGATTGATCTTTGTCCTTTCTATCAATAAATAACCTTTGCAAAACATGGTTAAAAAACGTCATGACTTTTCCGACAACGCAATAGATGACGCGACCTGTACATTGATGACGTCAGTAGACAAACAAATGTTGGATTGCTTGATTATGGTTATGTTTTAGCAAGTATTAAGTATCCCATGCTATAACTTAAAGTTAGTTTTATTGATGTGCAAATTTTCATCCTTGGGAATACATTAATTGCGAAGAAAATATGTAAAGAAGTTTTACCATTGGAAACAAGGCCGAGATTTTAGGTGAAACTATCTTAACTGGTTTCAAAATGAGCGCGCTTCATACGAAATAATTATTTTTGAAAGAATGTCTTCGATTTTATGTGTCTCTTTCTGCACCTGTATACAAAGGTCGTTCCATAAAAACTGAAAGTATTTTTCTTTTTGAGTTGGCAACAATACGAAGGGAAAAAATAACGCGCAGACGACTAACTGAATTAAGGAAGTAGCTATGGCAACAGTTATTAGCCATGGCAGATGATTCTGGTTTTGTTATTGCGCAACTGTTTAAGGTAAGTCAGCATTTCGCCAAACAGCTATGGAGGTGAGTGTTTCAGAGTTAAGAAGTGAAATGCGTTGGGCGATAAAAGTTTGCTATCGTTTGGGTAAAAAGGCTCCAGAAACAGTTGATTTAAATGAAAAAAGCTTACAAATATAAATGTTTGGGTGAGTCTACGATTTTTAGATGGCACCATGATTTCAAAAAAAAAGGGCGTTTATCGGCAGAACTCGCTCCTGGTCGACCTGAAATTCAATAATGAAGAAAAATTTCGTGCCAATTAAGCAATTAAGTGAAAAAGTCCAAATGTAGAAACACAGTCTTCGATACGATTTAAATCGTGTCGAGGACTGTATTTCTACATGTAAACGTTTTCACGTGATCGACCTGAAAGTGTTGTTACGGAGGGTATTGTTAACACTGTTCGGGCAATCCTTCAAGAAGATCGACGAATGACGTGCAAAGGCATAGGGGTGTGAACTAATATTTCAAAAACGTCGATATTCCCGCATTCTACGCGACAAATTACTGCTGCATCGTGTGTGTTCCAGATCGGTACCTCATCACCTTACGAGAGAACAATTGTTAGCTAGAGTTTAGGTGTCTCATGAGTGGAAACAAATGTTTGCAAATGATCCAAACTTTCTAAACACAGTAATAACTGCCGATGAAACGTGGGTCCACTATTTCGACGACCCCCCCATCACGAAGCGCGCAATGAGTGTCTGGGAACACACAGTTCGCCTCCTCCAAAAAGATGTCCGCCAAACCAAATCAGCTGGGAAGGTGATGATAATTTTCTTTGATTAGTCTACCAGCATGCCATTCCTCCACAAGTTACTGTCAATGCCGAGTATTGCATTTCAGTCTTAAAGTGTCTCCGACGACACATATCGATTAAGCGATCGGAACTGGTGGGCAAGTGGACCTTACACCATGATAACGCCCGCCCACAACAGCCACATGTGGACGGTACTGAAATATGCTACAGTCCTGACCTCGCCCCGTGCGATTTCTGTTTTTTTCCAACAATGAAGGAGAAGTTCCGTGGCGCGACATTCAACACAGATGCTGATGTTATTCAAGCTGTACAGGGGTCGCTAAAATAGCTTCCACAAAATACCTTCGCCACAAAATTTGAAAAGTGAACGATAGGACCGTTGCATATCGTACGGGGAAAGATAGTTTGAGAAAGAATAATGTATTTTGTTTTACCTATATTTCTTTATTGTGTGTGTTTTTACTCTCAGTTTTTATGGAACGGCCGTTGTTTATACACTGAGTGGCCACTTTATTATGACCACTCCCTCAGTACTTCGTTGGGCCTCCTTTTGCCTTTAATACTGCGTCGATTCTTCGTGGCATGGACTCCAAGAGATGTTGATAGGTGGTTTGTGGAATCTGAGACCATGCTTGATGAATGTGTGAGATTGTAGGGTTGTGGATCCAGCTGTCTGACTGCTCGTTAAACTTCGTCGCACAAATTCTCAATGGGGTTGAGATCTGGAGATTGGGGGGGGGGGGGCTCTAAGCAAAATAAACTCACCGGCATGTTCCTGAAACCAATCCTGTACAATACGAGCACTACGCAGGACGTATTATCTTGTTGAAAGTAGCCATCGCCATTGGGATAAATCATCCTCATGACAGGATGCACGTGGTCCGCAACGATGTTTAGATATGATGTGCCAGTCAGACGTTGATCAACACGAATTAAAGGGCCCAAAGCATGACAGGAAAATATTCCCCAAACCATAACGTTGCCTCCACCAGCTTGAAGGGTTGTAGCAATGCATTTGGGGTTCATGCTTTCGTGCTGTTTCCGCCAAATTCTCACTCGGCCATCGGCATGGTGCAACTGAAAACGTGATTCATCGGACCACATAATTTGTTTCAATTATCGACTGTCCAATCCTTGTGATCCTGTGCGAACTGGAGACATTTTCTCTTGTTAACTGCAGACAGCAAAGGTGTTCGAACAGGCCTTCGGCTGCCATATCCCATCCGATGCAGTGTACGGCGAACAGTGCATGCAGAGATCATTTGAAGGGATCCTTGATTAAGATGGTCTGTAATTTGCTGCACTGTTGCCCTTGTGTTGTCTGTTACCAGTCTGGACACACTCCGTTCCGCCCGAGCAGTCACTAGTCGATGACGACCACACGTTGCCCGTAGAGACCCAGTTTTTTGGCTGACAGTCCCGTCCTTAAACGCTTTAACAGCTGCTCTGGAGCATTTCACGAATGCGGCGGTTTCGGCGATACTCGCTCCATGGCTCCGAGCTTCTACAATCATCCCACGTTGAAAGTCCGTCAAATCACATTTTTTACCCATCTCTTCACCCAAAAATCAATTCTACTACTGTCGCAAGCACTAAGCTTTCCCTTTTTATACTAGCCTCGCCGTCTGGCGGCAACAGCGTGCAGCCATAGCTCATTTGCTTAAAACTGTCAGGTGGTCATAATAAAGTGGCCTCTCAGTGTATACAGTTGAACCTCGCTTATGGGTTTTTCCAGGGACAAAGTAAAATCAACGTATAATTGGAAAAAAAAAACGAAAAAAAGGAAATTTGGCATTAAGGACAAGTCAGAATATCTAAATCGGCGACATTTTACGTATCAATAAAAAAGTCTACCTGAGAAACGTACAAACGAGGTTATGCTGTATATACTAAAACCTGCTTACAGTATAAGTATTCCGTATATAACGAGCAAAACCGGAACTTTTGTTCGGTATAATGTTACCTCAAAGCTAATTTCATCATTTTTATCAAACAAAATTTAACTAAATTCCCGGATTTACTGACACTGACTGATAAGAACACTGACTGATATGAAAAGCTAATATGATCTCTTTTTAACAAAGCAAAGTAAAAACATTTAATGGAACTCCATAATTAACAAGGAACGGAGAACTAGAAACACTAACTGAAACGCATAATTAACAAGGAACGTAGAACTAGAAACTGTGGAATACAGGACAAAATCTCAACAGCACAGGAAGTATCCTTGTGTGCTAGTGAAAGAATGTCGATAGAAAAACAATGGGGACGGAATGCGTCAAGTGCTCAACAAGAAAGTTGTTCAAGAGACTCACTCCACTACCTACTTCAAGGGGCTTTTTTTTTTTTTTGATTGGAGGTTTAACGACCACCGTGAGCAACTCAATGGGCTATAAGCAGTCGCCCGTCCCTAATTTAGGGTCACTGGTTCCAGGGAAGGGAAAGAGCCAGTGCCGTAAGACAAACACAACATCCATGCCTCACCGGGATTCGAACCCGGACCCCGTTCGGACGAATGATCAGAGGCCATCGCTTAGACCACTGCGCCACCGGGGCGGCCTTCAAGGGGCTATGCCTTGGGATTACCGCGTCAGCAGAGTTCCAAAGGTGACATGTACTCCAAGGCAGAGAGAGAGAGAGAGAGAGAGAGAGAGAGAGAGTGAGTGAGTGTGTATGTGTGTGTGTGAAGCTCAAGCACATGTAAGTAGATTTCTGGACGACGACTGCAGAGAGGAATAAGGGAGAAATGGAATCGATATGTCTGGGAGAGAAACAGAATATAACAATTCCTGGAATTGTGTCCACTGCCCCTTTCACCCTCCAAGTGAGTGTAGCATTGAGAGGATCTGCGCTGCTTATGCTTCATGTGTGTTGTGTGGTTAAACAGCAGTCAATCTTACGTAGCAGCCAATTCGACTATACTTGAAATAATTTATTATAGTACTTGTAGAATGACGCAAAGGAACAGATAATCACTTAGGTCAACACTTACATTTAAATGGACTGCAGGAATTTATTATAAACTACCCTGATGAGATATTGATAATGGGCGAACACTCTGGTCGCCATGAGATACACACAACACACTCACATAAACACAGCACTGATTGATAAGAACAAAATTAACGCTCGCAGCGCCCCCTTGAGGGTCATTTCAAAATCCACAGTAGGGCTTTAACAGTACTAATCTAGTTAATTTACTAAATTTTTCAGTACATTTAATTGTTACAGAAATATGTATAGCATAAACTTGTGTATATTATCATGTATGCATATTTTTACATGGTGAGAATTTTCACCCCAAAAACGCTTATAACGAGGAGTTCTGGCCCGACGAAAACCCTCGTCAATTCCGGGCATTTGCTAAATCCGTTTTGGCTTGAAAAATACCACTATGTACGGGTAAAAATACCCATGTAGGTAGATATTATATATCCATTAAAGCTGGATATACTTAAAACATTTAATTAATTAACTACAGTAGTAGAAATCTGTAGTGTCCTCCAGTGGAAAATAAGAGTCCAATTTTCTGCATATTGCAACAATTTTTTCACCATCTCTAACGATGGGCTACGTTGCCTTTAACGGATAAAGAGAATTGTCACTTATAAATGTTTAAGATTTTTTACTTGACGGCTAAGTAAGTCTGACCACTGTTTAACGACAGGTATGAGGCAAAAGCCGCGCCGATCGTCCCAGCGAAACACTCACTTGGAGGGTGAAAGATGATGCGGACACAAGTCTAGGAATTATCATACAGTATATTCTGTCCCCCGCCCCCTCAGTCGACATTCCCATTCCATTACCGCTCTGTAATCGTTGCCCAGAAATCCACTTAATACATATGCGGGAAACTCACCCATCCTATTTTGCCTAGGATGTGGTCGCCTGTTTTTCACTCTGCTGCCGCGATACTTCCAAAGCGAGTGACGGTGGTTTCTCTTGCACAAGTCGCTTGTTAAACATTTGATGTCCTCTATTCCCATTGTACTTATATATCGACATTCTTCCTCTAGCACACCAACATTCCCTTGCTCTGTTGCAATTTCCTCCTGTGTGGCCCTATTTCTATTCCTCCATTCCAGGACAGGGCGCAGTAGATTTTCTCTGCCCGTAATATGGAATTTCATTACATTTTATTACATTGCTTGTTAAAAGTGATCTTAGCTTTCTCTCTCCCTCGTTAAATCGGGAAATTTCACTAAATGTTTTTCGTTAAAAATGATCAAACTTGCTTGGAATTACCATTATCCCAAACAGAAGTTTTTGTTTTGTTAGTTAAATCCGGGATCTCACTAAATACGGGTTCCTTGTAAGCCTGGTTTTACTGTTCATTTACACCTATGATCGCAATACAATACACTGAGTGACCAAATTATTGTGACCACCTGGTTAGTACGTTGGTGGGCCATATGTCGATAAGTGGCTTGGGGGATATTAGCCTAAATGCGATGAATTGCAGCTCTTGAAGATTTGATGGCAGTGGATCCATCTGTCCGATGCCTCTTTCGACTTCATCCATCAAATGCTCCACTGGATTGAGATCCGGTGATTTAGGAAGCCAATGTAGCAGGGAAAGGTGTCCGTGATGCACCTCAAATAATTCGCGTATAATGTGTGCGCTATGACTTAGAGCATTGTGCTGCTGGAAATATCCACCTCTATGGGGATAAACAATCAACATAACCGGGACTTGGTCGGCAACGATATTTGCATAACTTTAGGGGGCCAGGCGTTGCTCCACACGAATAAGGGCCCAAACACTTCCACGAAAACATGCCCCAGATCATAGCATTGCTTCTGCCAGCTTGAAGAGTAGTGACGACGCACGATGGATCCATCCTTTCGTGCTGCTGTCTCCATATCCTCACCCTTCCATCCACATGGTGTAGTGGAAACGGGATTCGTCGGACTACATTACCCTTTCCACTCATTTACTCTCCAATTCTTGTGTTCCTGAATGAACTGGAGGTCTTTCTTCTTGTTCGCTGCAGATAGCAATGGCTTACTGACAGGCAGTCTGCTTCTGTGGCCCATACGACGTAATATGCGATGAACTGTACATTGACAGGCCATCGAACTTGATCCCTTATTCAGGTTGTCTGTAATCTGACGAAGTGTTGCTCGTCTGTTGGATTGAACAAGTCTGCCTACTCCGTTCATCTCGAGTATCCAGTAGCCGTCTACGACCACACATCTTGCACTCAGACCCGATTCTTTTTACTGGTGGTCCACTCAATGCAAACTTTAACAACTACGGCCCACGAACATTTCACAAGTGCAGCCGTTTTGCTAAAGCTCGCAGCAATGCTCCGAGCACCCACAATCAATCCGTCAGATCGCATCTTTTGATGATTATTTCTTGCGCAATGTACTTCTTCAGCATTTGTATGCCTTCATCGTTCCCTATTTATACCGATTCAGCCATCTTGCGTCAGCAGCATCTGCGGGAGTGCTGTTTCCTGCTGCACCATGCTGATGGCTGGTTTAGCATACAGCGTAAACAACACGCAGCCCTATCTCCTGGTTGCACAGTTAAGGTTCGCCGCCCCGGTGGCGCAGTGGTCTAAGGCGTTGGCCTCTGATCATTCGTCCGTAAGGGGTCCAGGTTCGAATCCCGGTCAGGCATGGATGTTGTGTTTGTCTTACGGCACTGGTTCTCTCCCTTCCCTGGAACCAGTGACCCTAAATTAGGGACGAGCGACTGCTTATAGCCCATAGAGTTGCTCACGGTGGTCGTTAAACCTCCAATCAAAAAAAAAAAAAAAACAGTTAAGGTTCAACAGGCCGGTCTGGGGAGCTTTTTCCTGGTAAGCTATAGGTCCTTTTGGTTATCATCCCACGAACTCTTAATGGTGGACGCTACAGGGACCATTTTTTTTTGGATGTTTAACGACCACCGTGAGCAACTCAATGGGCTATAAGCAGTTGCCCGTCCCCCAATTTAGGGCCACTGACTCCAGGGAAAGGAGAGAGGCACAGCCGTAAGATAAACACAAGATCCATGCCTCACCGAGATTCAGACAAATGATCAGAAGCTATTCGTCCGAGATGGTGAGGCCTGGATGTTGTATTTATCTAATCCCGTAAGATAAACACAACATCCATGCCCCACCATCTCGGACGAATGATCAGAAGCCATCGCTTAGACCACTGCGCCACCGAAGCGGTCTACAGGGACCTGTCAGCCGACCATCTACATCCACATCTGCAGGAGGTGTTTACCCAGACCACGTTGCCATCTTTCAACAGAATAACGCACCGTGTTGTTGGGCTCGTATAACTACCGAGTAGTTGGAGAAACACGATAGCGAACTAGTCACGTTGCCTTAGCTCCCAAACTCCCGAATCCAATTGAACATTTGTGGATAGGGTGTGAGAACTTCTGATCCTCTTCCACCGAATGAGCGTGAAATGACGGAGCTGTTGGAGCAGACATCGGTCAAGTGACGCATGCACGATGTTCGACATCTTCTAGAATCTGTTTCCATGCGTTTATTCGGTAGGTGGTTCCTAATACAAGATAACTTGGTATATATTCTCAGGAAACAAAATTGCTGCACAAAAGGTTTTGCAAGAAATGAAGATTTCGCTACTGATAAGAAAAATCTAAAGGTAACCGATACCCACATTCATTTTTGGCAACAGATATCAAGCGAGGACCACATTATTGAATCAATTAATCGGGCTGCATGATTTTACTAACTTGTTTAGTTAAGGTCCTTCCAGTTCTCACGTATGGAGTAGAGAGTGACGCATGCAGGATGTTCGACATCTTCTAGAATCTGTTTCCATGCGTTTATTCGGTAGGTGGTTCCTAATACAAGATAACTTGGTATATATTCTCAGGAAACAAAATTGCTGCACAAAAGGTTTTGCAAGAAATGAAGATTTAGCGACTGATAAGAAAAATCTAAAGGTAACCGATACCCACATTCATTTTTGGCAACAGATATCAAGCGAGGACCACATTAATGAACCAATTAATCGGGCTGCATGATTTTACTAACTTGTTTAGTTAAGGTCCTTCCAGTTCTCACGTATGGAGTAGAGAGTGACGCATGCAGGATGTTCGACATCTTCTAGAATCTGTTTCCATGCGTTTATTCGGTAGGTGGTTCCTAATACAAGATAACTTGGTATATATTCTCAGGAAACAAAATTGCTGTACAAAAGGTTTTGCAAGAAATGAAGATTTAGCGACTGATAAGAAAAATCTAAAGGTAACCGATACCCACATTCATTTTTGGCAACAGATATCAAGCGAGGACCACATTAATGAACCAATTAATCGGGCTATAAAACTTGGTTGGGGAGCTTTTGGAAGAAACAGTACAATTTTTAAGAGCAATACACCATTAAGTCTTAAAAGTGTTGAATAAATGCATCCTTCCAGTTCTCACGTATTGAGTAGAGACTTTTACCTTAACTAAACAAGTTAGTAAAATCATGCAATGCATTGATTATGATACGCTTTAAAACATACCAGAAATCATTACTCAAGTAATGAGGATAATGGCTGTGGAATAAATCTCACTCCTGTGTCTTACCCTTTGACCCCATTTCGATGATATTAAACAGAATTGGTTTAGCATACCTCCGAAACAACATACTAAAGTTTTGCCGCAATTGAAGCATTTTTAGTCAAGTTATGAAGATAATGGTTGTGGGATAAATCTCGCTCCTGTATCCTGACCTTTGACCCCATTTCGATGATGTTCAGCAGAACCGGTTCAGTATAACTCCGGAACAACAAAGTTTTTTCGCAATAAAAGCATTTTTACGTACATTATGACGCATAAAAGGCAATGGAATGGAGCCGCTCCTATGTCGTGGCCTTTGACCCCATTTCCAATAGGGTTCGTCCCCAGGTAGTCCCCTACCACATACTAAAATTTCATCGAAATCGAACCATTTTTACGTGAGTTATCGTACGGGAAGGCGGACAAAGCTGGAGCATATACGCTTCTTCAACCTACGGTAGGAAAGCGTAAAAAAGACATACGCTGGCCGCAAACAACTGCAAGAAGCATGGAGAGATACATGCTTGGTGTAACCATAAAAGAGGAGGATCTCGTAGATCAGCAAAGAGAAAAGAATGTAGGACATCATGATCAAAATAGAATCCCTGAAATGGTACTGGGCTAGACATATTGCTAGCGCAGCTGAAATATTAGACTGGATACCAAAGAATAGAAAAAGACCCAGTACAAGACTACGTGGGAAATGGGTGAAGGAAACTCGAAAATGTCCTGGAGGGACATGGAGGAGACTGCCTCAAGACAGACAGTTGTGAAAGAAACTTGGAGACCTTCATCCAGTAGTGGATTGAGGGTAATGATTATCTGCTGCCAAAATTTCGAATTGTGCTTATTCCCTTTTTACGCTTTCCAACCGTAGGTTGAAGAAGCGTATGTGCTCCAGCTTTGTTCGTCTTTCTGTCCGTCCGCAGGATAACTCGCGTAAAAGTGGTTCGATTTGGATGAACTTTTAGTATGTGGTGGGGGACAACTGGGGACGAACCGAACCCTATTGAAAATGGGCGAAATGGGGTCGAAGGTCAGGACATAGGAGCAAGATCCATTCCACTGCCCTTGTGCGTCATAACTAACGTAAAAATGCTTCAATTGCGACAAAACGTTATCATGTTGTTCCGGAGGTGTACTGAACCGGTTCTGTTGAATTTCATCGAAATCATCAGGACACAAGGAGATTTATTCCACAGCCATTATACTCATTACTTGAGTAACGATTTCTGGTACGTTGTAAAGCGTATCAAAATCAATGCATAAGCGTATCAAAATCAATGCGTTTTATCAAAATCAATGCATTTCTGGTACGTTGTAAAGCGTATCAAAATCAATGCATTGCATGATTTTACTAACTTGTTTACGCTATCTAACCGTAAATTGAAGAAGCTTATGTGCTACAGCTTTGTCCGTCCGTCCATCTGTCTGTCTGTCTGCCCGCACGATAACTCGCGTAAAATGGTTCGATTTCGCTGAAATTCTAGTAAGTTGTAGGGGACAACTTTGGAACGAATCCTATTGAAAATGGACGAAATGCATTCAAAGGTCAGGACATAGGAGCGAGATCCATTCCATCGTCCTTATGCGTCATAACTTACGTAAAAATGATTCGATTACAAAAAAACTTTATCATGTTCTTCCGGAGATATACTGAACCGGGTTCTATTGAATATTATCGAAATGGGGTCAAAGGCACAGGAGAGAGATTTATTCCAGAGCCATTATCCTCATAACTTGAGTAGAAATGCTTCTATTGGGACAAAACTTTAGTATGTCGTTCCGGAGGTATGCTGAACTTATTTTATACGATTGGAGCCCTTATTTATGAATCAACCCTGTGATGGCGCTATATGCAGCGCATCTCCGCCTCTAACAATCCGACTTTTTTTTTTTTTTTTTTTTTTTGGTTGGAGGTTTTAACAATCTGACTATTTCTTTTTTTATTATTATTATTGGAGACATAACAATCGGACATTTTTTTTTTTTGATTGGAGGTCTAACGACCACCGTGAGGAACTCAATGGTCTATAAGCAGTCGCCCGTCCCTAATTTAAGATCACTGGTTCCAGGGAAGGGACAGAGCCAGTGCCGTAAGACAAACACAACATCCATGCCTCACCGGGATTTGAACTCGGACCCCTTCCGGACGAATGATCAGAGGCCATCGCTTAGACCATTGTGACACCGGGGCGACAACAATCGAACTTCAAAAATTAGTTTTGCAACGGCTACCACATTTGCTATGTAGAATATTTGGCGCACATTGTCTACTGCAAGGAATGGAATGCAAAGTTTTTTCCTGTGAGAAATGAAGAAATGAATACGCTGTACATTTACTTTCCATAGACGGAAAATAAAAAGGTTTCTCCCCATAGGACCAACACTGCACAGTATGAAGAATTAGACAGCAATGATATTGAATAAAATATATTTTATTCCGTCTCGTTGCTGCTAAAAATCGGATTAAAAACTAATTTCCCTTCGATGCTTTTTCCCTTGAAACACCATTTTGCATTATTTACTTTCTTCTTTTTCAAATAAAACGAAAGTTTCCTCCTAGTGGGCGTGGGTCTATACTATATGTTTTCCTGGCGCTATGTTTTCAGGTTTTCTGCTTCCGATAAATCTTTTTGCGTCCGATAGCTTTCATGAAAATGTTTTTCTCATAATTTCTAGTTTTTTGCGAAGTGATTTTGCCATTAGTGGATGTAAATGCATTTTTTATACACCTCACTACAAAAAATGCTTTGCGCATACACTATATTGACAAACGTAACCGGACACCACTTCAAAAGCAAATGAACGGGTCCGCTGCGTTGTTACGATTATCGGTACAGCAACAAACGGTATAAAAACAAGCCTGCAGCTGACAGCGATCACATCGCACTGTGAGGTTGAGTGAAAATGTCGCCGCTGGGGAGAACTGACTTTGAGAAAGGAAAGATTGTTGGGTGTTATATTAGTGGGTTGTGCATAAGAGAAACCGAGAAGCATTTAAACATACCCAAGTCAACTGTTTTGGATGTACTGAATAAGCGGACGACACATGGCGTGCCGGTAGCAGCAAAACGTACCGGCAGACCAAAGAAAATCAGTGATAGAATACGTCGAAGCCTCAGGAGAGTCGTTACAGCTAATTGACGGAGTACTGCACAAGACCTCAGTGTACAGGTGAGTAAAAATTCTGGAACCTCGGTATGTATACGTACCATTCGCAGAGAACTTCATTCCATGGAGTACCGTGGTCGTGCGGCAGCTCATAAGCCTTTCATCTCCACTCGGAATGCTACTCGTCGTTTAGCATTGTGTAAAGAACATTTATCGTGGACCGTAGATCAATGGAAACGGCTCCTATGGACTGATGAATCCAGATACACGATCCACCAGTCTGATGGCCGTGTGTGGGTTTGGCGGCAGCTGGGGGAACGCCATTTACCACAGCGTACTGTTCCTACGGTCCAGTTTGGAGCTGGCAGTGTACTCGTGTGGAGGTGTTTTTCGTGGTATGGCTCCTGCCCATTGGTTCTCGTGGACAAACCTCCTGTTAACCAGCTCGTGTGCCTCGATATTCTGGACAATTATACCCTACCAACTCTGTGGCATTACTATGGAACCGAGCCTTGTTGGTACCAGCAGGATAATCCACCGAGCCATGAAGCAAGAACTGTTATGGCGTGTATTTCCGTATCGGGTGTGGACTGGCCAGCACGGAGCTGTAATTTTAATCCCATATCGGATGAATTAGAGCGCCGCATAAGAAGTTTGGAACCAAGGCCTACTACTAAGCAACAGTTAGCGGCAGCATTATGTACTGAATGGAAGCGCATACCTATCGCTGTGTTCCAAAACCTTGTCGAAAGCATGTCTCGAAGGGTCAGTGCATGCATTAAGTCCAAAGGTGGACCGACACCGTACTAATGTATGTCAATAAATACTATGTTGTGTTTCTCTTGTAGGTGTCTGGTGACTTTTGTAAATACAGTGTATCTTCTGCTATAATAATGCAGAACTTTCCGCAAAGGAGTACATTTTAATTTTCCCCAATCTTTTGCTTGTAAATTGTCCAATTTGAAAAAATTCGTCTCATATACAGAATCAACACCGTGTGAGAGATACGACGCTAGACGTCACCACGTTCTCTCGTTTGCGTCATCCTCCAGAGACCTACTGTTTCCTTAGTTTTAATTTTGAATTGACTGTTAAAAAGGCGTTTGTATCGGAGGAATAAAATAAAAATATTTCAGCGTGTCCATTAAGGGTTACTCTAATTTAAGCATGTTATAACTTTTGAATTATCGCTGGTGATTAACCCCGTAAGCGGACTATGTACCTGAACCAAAAGTGCCAAACGTTTTCTGTGCTACTCAATCAGAAATGTTCATATAGCTTCCGGGTTACATGAAAGCTGCAGCAGAACAATTTCTTTCCCCCTCTGAGCAGTGCCGGCCATATAAACGTCTTACTGGAAACACTACAATTTCCGTCTCAATGGTATTTTGTATTGAACGATGCATTGGGTTGCTACAGAAAACTAGCAATCCCCCCCCTTTTTTTTTTTTTGCTTCACATTAGCATTTGGTTTATTAAAACAGTTTTTGTTGTAAGGGCTCCAAAGCAAGTTTGTTAGGAGCGTTCTGGTTTAACACATATTTTTAAAACAAACGATAAATGGAATTCTTAACTAGGTTACTTATTTTTAACACGTTCTATGTGGCAACATTTTTCGGAAACTTTTTTTCGACGACCCACCGGTGGGACGTTGTCTAATTCAATACAGTGTTGTACGACACACCGATGGATCGTTTCTTGGAATTGATTTCTTTATCTGCCAACAGATGGCAGTTGATGCTTGTAGTTTGCACCTTTGCATTTTGTAACGAACGGAGTTTAGATAGCATACTGAAAGATCAATCACCGGTGTTTTGTTTACCACGCAATGATAAAATTGATGAACGCACTCCCTAAAATTTTATTAAACGCAGTACAGTTTTGCCTTTCGTTGCTTAGCCCGCAATTTATTATACGTATATTAATTATTTCATGGAATCTATGGTGTGGTGATAACGTAGCATAATGTTCTTAGTTATATCAGCTAATTTCTAAAACTAAAAAAAAAAAAAGTGAAGACTAAAAAATATATAGATATTGATTTCACACTTTAAATACCTCTATACATGAACAATAAAAGGGATTCCGTGAAAATCTTCCAAATGCGTGGACACAAAGTTATCGTTCTTTCCATGTTTTGTTGTTTTTTTAATTAACGCACAGCAACCGAAAAATTGTATTTCGACATCGCTGTGATCGATTAGATCCCAGCATGATCTGACATGTCTTTCATCTGGTGATTTCCCACCAGATGAAGAAGTCTCCGGTTGCTGACCCATCCCTACGGATTTGTGAAGTCTCATGCTGACAGATAAACACACATAGTGCCGTGGATTGTTGGCGCCGTAGCGTAAAGCGAACGCACTCGGCTTGTTATCGAGACATCTGGGGTTCGATCCGAGCATTGTTGAAATACAAGTTTTGGGTTCCTGTGTGTTAATTAAAGAAAAACGTTTAAAGAGCGATGACTTTGTCTATTTAATAAAAGGGATTCTACACTGTACACTGCTGGCCACCCAAAATGCAACACCAAGAAGGAAGCATCCGATTGGCCTGAAATTCGCAGCATGCGTCACCCGCGAGAGGACATGCAAACGATTAGCATTGCAGGGCATATGCAAATCATGTGCACCCGGCACGCCACAGAGAAGCACTGTAAGAAGGGTGCGCAGAAGGCGTGGTGTAAGTAGTGGAAGTGTGTTGTGCTACCGGACCTGTGCGTGGGAAGCTTCTTGATGCCTCGTCGCAGAATACGGCAGTCATTCCAGCACGTTTCGGAATTCGACAGAGGACGAATAGTGGCTTATCGCGACAGCGGTTTATCGTACCGAGACATCGGCGTCCGTCTGGGACGACATCCAGCCACAGTGAAGTGAGTATGGATTCGGTGGGTGCAGGAGGGAGGGACGGACCGACGAGAGCGATTGCCGCAGCCACGGCACACGACCGAACGAGAGGACCGGCATGTTGTGCGGCGGGCATTGACGGCTCGCACCGCCACATCACGAACGTTAGCGCAGGAATTAGGGTGTGTTGCGCAGCAACCTGTGTCAGCACGTACCGTTCAACGTCGTCTGCAGGAGCGGAGACTTGTCGCACGGCGCCCATTGCTCTGATTACCATTGACGTTACACCACCGGCGAGTGCGGCGGCAGTGGGCCGTTGAACGCAGCACCTGGACTACGGAATGGCACGACATTGTCTTCTCCGACGAATCCCGCTTCTGCCTGCAACACCACGATGGTCGGATTCGCGTGTGGCGGCACCGCGGCGAGGGACTGTATGACGCCTGCATTATGCATCGCCATACTTGTCCGTCGCCTGGCGTTACGGTTTGGGTCGCATTTGTATATGACACCCACACCCCTCTGGTACGCATCGCCGGTACACTCAACAGCCACCGCTACATCTCCGACGTTTTGGAGCCTGTAGTCCTCCCTTACCTGCAGGGCCTGCCAACGACCACGTTTCAACAGGACAAAGCGCGCCTGCACGTGGCACGCATCGTGCAACAATTCTTTACGGTCCACCAGGTGTCACTGCTGCCGTGGCGCGCCTGTTCTCCCGATATGTCGCCCATCGAACACGTCTGGTCGCTGATCGTCAACCGAGTGGCCCGGAAAGCACTACCCGCGGCAACGCCTGATAAACTGTGGCAACGTGTGGAAACAGCCTGAACCGACATTTCCCAAGCCCACATCCAAAGTCTCTTTCTTTCGATGCCGTGGCGTGTAGCGGCCGTTATTGCCAGCCATGGGGGCCACACGAACTATTGATGTCTGCGTGTTCCGCAAGTCGCAGGGGCCTGTAAGCTCAATCGTTTCATCTTTTGTATCTGTTGTTATGTGTCCAGTAAATCTGGCTTTGCTATCTCGTGTCCTTCTTGGTGCTGCATTTTGGGTGGCCAGCAGTGTAATTATAATATTTAATGTAGATTCTATACATTGAAACTGTAATTAGGATTCTTTACTATAAGATTTACATTATAACTCATTATGCACGTGCAGGAACGATCACCGGTGGGTCGTTCAGCATAAAATGATGAAATAAATTAATACGCTCCGTAACTTTTTACTAAATGAAAATACAATTTGGTTTATTAACCCTAATTTTATTATGCCTGTATGATCGATTTATCGGAAACTGTATTGAGGAGATACAGTAACACAATTTTCTCAGTTATACACAATGCGTTTGATCTTTTTTGTCTTTTATGTCGGGGGAACATAGGTAAAAGCGTGAGAAGATGGGTATCATATTACCTTTTCCCTTTCAGCGGGCAAGATTTTTGACGTGACTGATGTACGTGAGGAACAGTAAATGCAGGCAATTCAGAGATGTCTGATTGCTATGTTAATTACAGTGCAATAGGAGGTGTGGAGTCTGAAAAGCAGCCGTAACAGGGCATGCATTTTATAAACTATCACTAACCTACAACGTAAGTTCGAAAAGTGTGCGTTACGTCCCACCTGTGGATCGTTCAGAGAGAGAGAGAGAGAGATCTGTTGTATCAGCACTGTTTCCCCACGTCTCAGCAAAGATTTTGGATTAAAGTCTTATAAACCTGCACATAAACCCAGACTAACCTCTATCATGAAAAAGATGAGAGACCAGTTTGTGAATCGTCATCAGTCGTGGACTGCTGAAAATTGGTGCAAAGTTCTTTTTTCCGATGAATCAATTGTGCGTCAATTTGAATCACGTGAAGCACATGTTCGACGACCAAACGGCAAAATGTTTAATGAAAAATACACCGTTATCACGGTAACACATCCGCCTACTCAGTTGATATCGGGTGCTATGTTAGCATCCGGCACTGCTTTATTATCCTTTTTGCCGACAGGCATTACCATGACTGGTACTTTTAATGTAAAAATGTTACGTGAGAAGCTGTTAACGCATATGCAAGTGCACAGATGCACAATTTTTGTGCATGATGGTGCTCCATGCCACAGATCAAAGACAGTAAAGGACTACCTGCACAGGAAAAAGATAACTGTACTTGACTGGCCCGGTAATAGTCTCGACCGTAACACCATAAAAAACTTGGACCGTTTTAAAAGACAAGCTAGCACATTCCCAAGCTTTGATTGACGCGATAAAATACGTGTGGCGCGAAGACATTTCAAGTAACTACTGCAAATCCCTCATTAATATTAGGTTGTCGGAAAAGTCATGACGTATCTTGGCCATATTTTGCAAAGGTCATTTATTGATAGAAAGAACAAAGATCAATCAATGATATAATGCCCGTTTTGTTCGATAACCTTTTTGCCACCTTTCAGTGAGCTGCAGAATGCCTCGTTCATAGAAGGACCTGTCTTTCGTGGCGAAAAACTGTACAAGGTGCCGATTTACAGCCTCATCTGAATTGAACGTTATACCACGCAAGGACTGTTGAAGAGAGCGAAACAAGTGGAAGTCTGACGGCGCAAGGTCAGGCGAGTATGCTGGGAGTGGCAACACATCCCACCCAAACTCCAATAGTTGGCGGGTGATCAAACTTGAATGTGGTCTCGCGTTGTCGTGATGGAAGACAACACCTTTACGATGAACGAGCTCTGGACGTTTCTGGATGATGGATTCGTTCAAACTGTCCAATTGCCGACAGTACACATTCGAATTGATTGTTTGGTTCCGTGGTAGGTGCTCGAAAAATGACCCCTTTAAACTCCCACCACACTGAGACTAGAACCTTCCGCTGATGAATGTCTGCTTTGGATGTCGTTTGAGGCGAAGCAGCACATCGGGACCAAGACCGTTTACGCAACACGTTGTTGTACACAATCCACGTTTCGTCACCAGTTATCAGACGCTTCAAAAAAGGATCGCTTTCCTCACGTTTAATGAGCATATCGTAGATGTTTATACGCGCCCTCAACTGAGCTTCTTTGAGAACATGAGGAACCCATACATCGAGCTTGCTTACGTATCCCAGCTTCTTCAGGTGGTCGTGAACGCTTGAATGATGGATGTGCAATGTGTCTGCAATCTCTCGTGTCGTGTAACGTGGGTTTGACTCGACCAATGCCTTGATTTGGTCGTCATCAACCTCGGTTGGCCTCCCGGACCGAGGAGCATCGTTGAGGTCAAAATCATCAGCACGGAATTTTGTGAACCACCACTGCAACTGACGTCCTTGTAGAGATTATTACCGTACACTTTGCGCAACTTTTCACAAGCTTGAAGCGCGTTCTTCCCTTTACGGAAGTAAAACATGGCGAAAATGCACAGTTTGGTCTTCTATCTTCAACTTTATGTCAAATCTCCGCAAATCGACCAAATCGCTCACTTTTCCTTTTAGACTGCAGCTAGAACTGGCACCTGTCGAATGCCATAGCGTTAAGAGAGCTGCGTATGTCTCTAGTACTTCCAAAAACCGCCCAACCGCCATCGGGTGCCAAAATACGTCATGACTTTTCCGACAACCCAATAGTACGCCACATCGTATTCTGCCCGTTGTAAAAAACAAAGGTGGCCACACAAAGTACTGATTTTGGTCTTTTTGTGTTCTAAAGAATGGAAGTATTCATCTGTGGTGTCATTTTTTCAAATCTCTCTGACTAGTAATCTGTTGTTCCTTTGAAAATCTTAATTTTCAATAAATTGACAGCATGTCTTAAACTTTTTCAAATGACTGTAAACTAAATTTTAAAATGCATTATGTAAATCATTTTAGTAATAATTTTAACAGCTATAACGTAACCCTTTTTCGTGAGCAAGATTGGTGTTACGCCATGTCTAAAACCATGTCTAAGGAAATGTTAAACTAAATGAGAATACGATGCAATAATTCCTAATTAAGGTTTTACGGCCGGACGAAACAAACTTACGATAACCTTTTATTGGTCCAGCAATATTTGATGAAATCAACAATATGGCACTACAAGTTGTAAATTTCACATTTATCGTAACAGCGATCGAACATCTCCACACACACACACACACACACACACACACACACACACAGCAACTGCCGTATCGTTCTTTTTATCTATCGTTCTTATCACAATCATACGTCACTCACTCTGACCTCAATTGCGTTGCCAACCTCATTCTTGTGAGAGAGAAGATATCACGTTAAGTTTGGAAAGTGTAAAGAAGAACAAACTCAAATTTACATAGGAAAAGGAACTAAAAATGAAAGCTATTTTAGAATTTGCGCCGCACAGCGCAGATTTATAAGTTTACCTTTGACAAAAATATGAAAACTAGATAGAAAGAGAAAATATATACATTTTCAATAACTTCACTCACGACACGAGTGACTAGCACATGCGTTCACCGACATAGCATGAAACAAAATTGCTCTGCCTTAGTTGCCTGTTGTGGGACTGACTCGACTACCATGCATGAATTCAACGTAACGGGTGGCTTGTGCAATATATGTGCGCGCAGCATGATATACGTGTCAAAGTGGCGTGGTCACTGTCCGCGTGCGAGCTACCGATAGAACGCCTCAAAGAGGACGAAAATACTGATAACAGTTAAAATACATAAACAAAGGGTTCAGTCAAATCGGGGGTTTGGGGCCCGGACCTAAAAACTCTGTTATCGCAAGTATTACTGTTACCGACAAAGAGATTAAATAACTTATGCAACAAAAAGCAAAATCCCAAATAATAAAATAGGATAGTGATTTCTAAATAAAAATAATAATAATAAGGAATTCAAACCCGGGCCCTGCAGGCTGCACTGGGTCCCGGGAATTTGTCCCGGTTTCCCTCCCTTCTCGTCGGGCCTACAAGGAAACATGAATAAAAACCTTTTTTTTTTTTTTTTTTTTGGTTGTTTTTCTTTCGATATATCTGCTTCTAAATCGTTGATTGGAAAGATTCTTTTAATATCCTATACCATTCGTTTCGTAGAACATTTTACATGTAACCTTTGAATTTTATGGTGCACAGTTCTGGCCCTATGTGGAGACTGGGCTTATCTGTTTACAACTATAGCTCTGCTTCAAAAATAAGATTGAAAAAAAAAATTTTTTTTTATTGGAGGTTTAGCTTCTACCGTGAGCAACTCAGCAGTCGCCCGTCCCTAATTTAGGGTCATTGGTTCCAGGGAAGGGAGAGAGCCAGTGTCGTAAGACAAACAACATCCATGCCTCACCGGGATTCGAACCCGGACCCCTTTCGGACGAACGATCAGAAGCCATCGCTTAGACCCCTGCGCCACCAAGGCGGCAAAAAAATTCTTCTGTACATCACTCGCTACCGATAAGACAGCGAATATTACGAATTTTTAAAGAGTGCACAGTTTTCCCGCTAGGGGCATATACGTAATCTTTTTTCTTTTTATGCCGGGATTTAGCAGTTGTATTTAAAAAATCCCTTTTCCCGCCGCCTAATTTTGGAGTAAAGAATATTTTGCGCATAATCCAATTTTTTTTTTTTTTTTTTTTTTTTTTTTTTGTTATTCAAATTTCTGCTGCCAGGATCATCAGTTATATCTCTTTTTCGAAAGACTACTTCAGATTCTAAACATCCCTTTCTTGGTATGATACTTTTCACTATGAAGTAATTTATGTTCCCATTTTCTGTTTTAAATAACGTTTATCTTCCACGCTAAGGAGCGTAAAGTTATTTCGCGTTTTTTATCGATATTTCTTTTTCTAATCGCTCGATAAAAAAATCTTTGAGCTTCGGATATCTTCCACAATGAGGAGTATTTTTACTTATTTTTTGGTTGTGATTTTTCGGCAACACATATCCGTCGCTAGTCGGCCTAAGTTGCTATTGCCAGAAAGTGCATTGCGCGAAATAGTTCACGAGGAAAGAAATTGTTTCATCATCTCGTCGGCTCACTTTTTCAGTGCCCAACTAGAAAATTTTGCAAAGCAACACGGAACTTTTTCTTGTGGATCGAAAACTCATTTTCAAATACTACTAATCATGTTTCGAGCGAAAAAGAGCGCGGGTAGCGTTTTCGCCAACATGTTATCGATAAGGACACATGTCCATAAGGACACATGTATCTTCTCCATTTCACTCAATTTATGTTACGAGCATCGCTGTTTGGTCACATGTGATACTTGCACCTAAGAGTTTATTTAAAACTCTTTACTTCACGAGAAATTTTTCCGTGTGCAACCATACTGTAAGCAATTTTTCATTTAATTAGCACATAAAAGACAGAAAAAAGGCTGACGAAATTCCCCAAAGCGCCACATATTCGAAATAAAAGCGGAAGAGTAGTTATTATATTATCTCACTTTTCTAACAGGTTACCACTTCAACCCTACGTGGAAAGAACTAAAGGAAAGGACGCAACTGCCGCTGTTAATCAGATTTATGGCCGCCCCGGTGGCGCAGTGGTCTAAGGCGCTGGCCTCTGATCATTCGTCCGTAAGGGGTCCGGGTTCGAATCCCGGTTAGGCATGGATGTTGTGTTTGTCTTACGGCACTGGCTCTCTCCCTTCCCTGGAACCAGTGACCCTAAATTAGGGACGGGCGACTGCTTATAGCCCATTGAGTTGCTCACGGCGGTCGTTAAACCTACAATAAAAAAAAAATCAGATTTATTACACCTTTCTACTCATAGTAAAGAGGGGTTTGAAGCATTTCGAATGTAAATAATGAATCTTTAAATTCAGAAAATTATTTCAAATGTAAGACCAGTGTTTCACAGGAAAGGAACATTGGTTTCAGGCACGGTCAAACCTGTTCAGAGAAAAACTGTCATCTGACGTACTACAGAAGATCTAAGTATAATACATTAGAACAGATTTAGGCATGTGACTATGTTGTACCAGGTTGGTGGGAAAAAACATAAGCAATTTTGTGTTGTCAAATGAAAGAAAAGGGAATTTCCTTTCATTTTCAGAAAATTACCCCATCATTGATGCGAAGGTCTATTATTGCAAGCAAAGAAGGCAGATTATACACTAAAGACGTCCAATAAACGGCCAAGAACCTTTCAAAGGCATCTCCGGTGGCGCAGTGGTCTAAGCGCTTCTTACCGTTCGATCGACATGGGCCCGGGTTCGAATAACCGTGAGCATGGGCGTTCTGTTTGTCTTATGGCACTGGTTTTCTCCCATCCCTGGAACCAGTGGCGCCAAATTAGGAACGGGCAACTGCTCTCATAACCCATCTAGATGCTTACACTAGTTGTTAAGCCCCTAATCTCCATAACTTGTCTTAGCATTTTGACTGCTTTCCCGATTGACTGACCCCTTCACACACCTGGCAAACTGAGATCCTGCCCCCTCCCCAAGTGCATATGTTTCCCGAGTTGTGTGGTTTTGTTATTTCCGAGAGGTTACACACACGCACGCTCGCGTATATATACGAGAATATACACGGTCGAGTCACATTATTGTGACCACCAGCTAATATCCAGAGTAAACGCCGTGTGCAGCGCGGAAAGTAGCTAGACGGGCTAGGAGTGACTCAATAAGGTGCTGGAAGGTGTTCACAGGTATGTGGAGTCATGCTCACTACAGTGCATCTGACAGCTGCGTGGTAGAGAATCCATAGAGCGAACAACACGATCGAGGTGGTACCACAGATGCTCAATTGGGTTTAAGTCTGTGAAATTAGAAGGCCAGCGAAGTATTTTGAAGACTTCATCGTGCTCTTCCAACCACTCTCGGACATTTCTAGCTATATGACACGTCGCATTGTCGTGCTGGAAAATCCCATCCACCCCAGGGAAGACAATCGTCATGCATGGGTGTACGTAGTCTGCCATGCTAGAGTCATAACTAAATCTGTCCATAGTGTCTTCCACAAAAATGAGTTGACCCAGAGAATGCCACGAAAACATTACCCAGACCCCACCAGCTGGTGTTCTTCCAGCAACGGTTGAAGAGTTTTGTTCTCCGATGTTTCTCCCCTTATACGCCAACCGTCCATCCGTTCGATGAAGCAGAAAACGTGACGCATTGGAGAATGCAATCCTTAGCCAATCAGTGGAAATCCAGTTCCGATACTGCCGTGCAAATGTAAGCCTTTTCTGCCGATGCACCTTCGTTAGCATAGGTGCGGTGAATATCCGTCTGCATCGGCGCCCCATACGCAGCAGGGATCGCTGAACTGTCGTTTGAGACACACTTCCTGTAGCCTCCTGATTCATTCGGCTGTTGAGTTACTTCACTGTAGCGCGTCGATTGGCCCTCACGCACCTTCGAAGCCGGCGTTCGCCTCTCACATTAAAAGGCACGTGATGCTCGGCAGTTTTTACGTCACTTATTCGGAATGGTGCCATTTCTCCAATCACGATACACCTTAACCACAGCAGCACGCGAACAGTTCACAAACTGCGCTGTTTTAGAAATACGTCCACCCTTGGCCCGTAAGCCGATAATCATCCCTTTTTGCAAATCTGCAATGAGAAAATGTTTTGTTAATTCAGCAAAAAAAACTGTTGAATCAGCCCAAAAAAAAAAAAAAAATTGTCGATGTACAGTCCACAAAAAATGTTTGTTGAACTTACAAATTAATTTTGTTGAAAATTATTATTGATTCTACGAAATTTATTATTATCATGACAAAATGTTTTGTTCATTTAATAATATGCCTAGGTCGGTTTTTGGGAATTTGTTTGATACAACAATATGTATTGTTATCGTGATAAAACGTTTTTTTTTTTTTTTTTTTTTTGGAGGTTTAACGACCACCGTGAGCAACTCAATGGGCTATAAGCAGTCGCCCGTCCCTAATTTAGGGTCACTGGTTCCAGGGAAGGGAGAGAGCCAGTGCCGTAAGACAAACACAACATCCATGCCTCACCGTGATTCGAACCCGGACCCCGTTCGGACGAATGATCAGAGGCCATCGCTTAGACCACTGCGCCACCGGGGCGGCATATAAAAAAAAACAAAAAACGTTTTGTTGCTGCAATTAAACAAACATATTGTTATCGTGACATAGTAATTTCTTGCTCCAACTAAATTTAGAGTTACGTAGCAGGACCACTTTGTCCCTAAATTTTTTTCCGATGGCAACACTTTGACGGTGCCCTTCGACCCTGAGTTTCCGCCATTTTTTTCCTCGCCGTATTTACTTTCTAGTGGTGTTTAAATTAATTTGGACGGTATTACGCCTCAAGGAAATTTTTTTCAGAGCCAGCGAAAAATCTCTCACCGAGCAGATTCGAACCTCAGACCTTCAGTTTAGTAACTAGGCGTGCTAACCACTCGGCTACACCTGCCCTTGCAAACAAATTCTTTTCTGCGAATTCAGGATTTGAAGATGGGTTTATTAGCTTATGGAGTGTTCACGGACGATTTGTACTTGACATAACGATGTATTGACACTATTTTGGTGCGTGTGTAACATGTTTCTAAATCCGATTTCTTTTTAAATGTTTGCCTTAGCTTTTTGATTAAACAAATTATTGACATTTTTGGTTAGACAAAAAAAAATCTTAATATTTGTTTTTAACGTTCTATATGTTCCAGGGTACTATACCCATGCAATCTTTGGTTGCAGTACGAATTTTGAAACACCCTGTATATATAGCCTATACATGAAATCAAGCCCTATGCATAAATTACAACTTTTATCATTACCTCATGTGCAAATTTTTATTTGCGATCAGTAACCGCTATAAGAAATGTATTATAGCTTTATCAGAAATCTAGATTTAAATACACTACTGGCAACCCAAAATGCAACACCAAGAAGGAAGCATCCGATTGGCCTGAAATTCGCAGCATGCGTCGCTAGCGAAAGGACATGCAAACGATTAGCATTGCAGGACATATTGCAGGACATATGCAAATCATGTGCGCCCAGCACGCCAGCTAGAAGCACTATAAGAAGGGTGCACAGAAGGCGGGGTGTAAGTAGTGGAAGTGTCTTGTGCTGCCTGACCTGTGCGTGGGAAGCTTTCTGATGCCTCGTCACAGAATACGGCAGTCATTCCAGCATGTTTCGGAGTTCGACAGAGGACGAATAGTGGCTTATCGCGACAGCGGTTTATCGTACCGAGATATCGGCACCCATGTGGGACGACATCCAGCCACAGTGAGGCGAGTATGCATTCGGTGGGTGCAGGAGGGACGGACGAACAGACGCAAGCGATCGTCGCAGCCGCAGCATACCATTGAACGGTAGGACTGGCATGTTTTGCGGCGGGCATTAACGGCTCGCACCGCCACATCACGAACGTTAGCGAAGGAATTAGGGGGTGCTGCGCAGCAACCTGTGACAGCACGTACCGTTCAACGTCGTCTGCAGGAGAGGGGACTTGTCGCACGGCGCCCATTGCTCCGATTACCATTGACGTTACACCACCGGCGAGTGCGGCGGCAATGGCCCGTTGAACGCCACACCTGGACTGCGAATTGGCAAGACATTATCTTCTCCGATGAATCCCGCTTCTGCCTGCAACACCACGATGGTCGGTTCCGCATGTGGCGGCACCGCGGCGAGTGACTATATGACGCCTGCGTTATGCATCGCCATACCGGTCCGTCGCCTGGCGTTATGGTTCGGGGCGCAATTGGATATGACACCCGCACCCCTCTGGTGCGCATCGGCGGTACACTCAACAGCCACCGCTACATCTCCGACTTTTTGGAGCCTGTAGTCCTCCCTTGCCTGCAGGACCTGCCAGCGGCCACGTTTCAACAGGACAATGCGCGCCCGCACGTGGCACGCATCGTGCAACATTTCTTGACGGCCCATCAGGTGCCACTGCTGCCGTGGCCAGCCTGTTCTCCCGATATGTCACCCATCGAACACGCCTGGTTGCTAATCAGCAACCGAGTGGCCCGGCAAGCACCACCCGTGGCTACGCCTGATGAATTGTGGCAGCGTGTGGAAGCAGCGTGTGGAAGCAGCCTGAACCGACATACCCCAAGCTTACATCCAAAGTCTCTTTCGTTCGATGCCGCGGCGTGTAGCGGCCGTTATAGCCAGCCATAAGGGCCACACGAACTATTGATGTCTACGTGTTCCGCAAGTCGCACGGGCCTGTAGGCTCAATCGTTTCATCTTTGTATCTGTTGTTATGTGTCCAGTAAATCTGGCTTTGCTATCTCGTGTCCCTCTTGGTGTTGCATTTTGGGTAGCCAGCAGTGTATAATACGTGCCCCTGTGCATCTAATAAGACGCGGATTCTATCGTGTTCATTGTAATTATGAGTCTACAAAGCGAGGTCAAATTATCACTAAAATTCACTGAATCCAACCAAAATAACACACAATAAACACTGGCATAAAAATGCGTCGGAATTATTAAGATATATTAGAAATTCTTACTTCTGAATGTCTCTATCAGAGTTGACAGCTCCCAGTCTTCTAACAATGCACTCACTTCGTAGTTAGCCATCATTCAAAGCGAAATGTTAAGCGCAAAACCAGATTCCTTTGGTCAGCGGTAATCTGGTAGTGCCCGTATGGAGTAGCTAGTAATCACGTGACCTTTGTCCTAAGGTCGATACTACCTCCATGTAGGTGAATTAACAAAATGCGGCCAACGAAATAATTTTGTGTTGCCAACAAAACAATTCCGATGGAGTTTTGCTAAAGCAACAAAAGAAATCGACAAAACAGCTGAACAAAATTATTTCGTTGTTTCAAACAAACTTTTTTTCCTCAGTGTGATATATCGCTCCTTTTATAGATGACAGTAACGAGTTATGTTTTCAGAATGCCTACAGCACACCTTATACACCATCCAAGCCAGCTCACGGCAAGTGCCTTCTTTTATTGGCTCCGCGCTGTTGACATCAAAAGTAGGAAGTGGTTACAGTTATGTGACTCGACTGGCTACATACTGTATCTTGAAAGATGAGTGTTAAATCAACGTCTCCTCCCAGTTCTTATTTATGCATCTAAAACATGGACTTCCACTGCGAAAGAAATGCATTGGCTGCAAGAAGCATGGAGAGATATGCATGTTTGGTATAACCGGAAAAGATACGAAGAATACATGGATTAGAGAAATGACAAGAGCTGATGATCATGATCAAAGTGAAGGCCCTCTAGTGACAATGGACTGGCCATACTGCTAGAAGAACTGACCACCGTTGTACAGCTGGAGCACTGGATTGGACACCAAAGGATAGAAAAAGTTCCAAAAGAAAGCCACGTGAAAAATCGCAATATTAAATTCAATGGCAAGCTAGAGGGACCTGGAAGGGACCAGTTCCAGTTAGAAAGTTATGGAAAATACTTGGAGAGGCTTTCGTCCAGCAGTGGGTTGATAATGGTTGATGATTATATATATATCTTATATAACTTAATACAGTTACGTACATTGAGTGATCACTTAATTATGGATCACCCCTATCAAAAGTGGATGTAGTCCGTTGACCAGGTGATTTTCCAGAGAGCGTGATTTGTCGACTGACGCAGCATATATACAGTAGCGAACAAAAGTATTTGGCGAAACACTTTTTCGACCATAATTTTTTCTGCTGGACCAAATCGGGTCATTTTGGGATATGATATGTGTTATTCAGTTGTAAGCATGGCCCATATACAGATGAATCGGAAACCTTAACACAGATCACGTACCGAGCTTAATCGCAAAGATCATACAAATTGACCAACAAAGTAGGTGTGTATCACATTCATTTCATGCAACGATAACAGAAAGCAAGTACGAGAAAACGACAAAACAATAACTAATACTTAGTGGGATAACCACGAGACTTAATAACAGCTGCACAACGGGCCGGCATCGAGTCCACTAGCTTCTCGACAGTGACCTGCGTAATTCGCACCCATTCTGCAGACAGCTGGTCGAACTTCTGGGCCCTATTCCGGCAGGTTTTCTTCGCACATCGTCTCTCCAGCTGCTCCCACATGTGCTCGATGGTGTTGAGGTCTGGAGATTGGCTTGGCCAGTCCAGAAGTGTGACCTGTTGCTGCTGGAAGGCTGCCTTTGCTACTCTGGAGGTGTGCTTCGGGTCGTTGTCTTGCTGCATGATCCATCCAGGTGGCATGTTCTGGTTTGCTCATGGAAAGACATCGTTGATGAGCATGTTCGTGTAGCTCTGGCAGGTCATAATTCCATTCAGTCTTGATTATGGGGCCCATTCCATTGCGAGAGAAGGCGCCGTAAACCATGAGCGATCCTCCTCCTTTCTTGACAGTCGGCTGAATGAACTGGGGGTTGAATCTCTGGCGACACGGACGTCGTACGTATCGGATGCCATCACTTCCGAACAAGTTGAACTTGCTCTCGTTAGTGAAAAGCACCTTACTCCAGTCCGCCGTGGTCCAGTGTCAATGACGGCGCACAAACGTGACTCTGGCTCGTCGATTCTTGACTCCGATCAGTGGTTTCTTGGCGGGGAGTCTTCCATTCAATCCACCAGCAATGAGATTACGGGAGATGGTCCTTCGGCTGACTTTCAGGTCGTCGCTGTCACGGAATTCGTCGGCGATGTCCACAGCAGTCAAGGTGGGATCAGCACGAGATCGACGGAGGATGCATCTATCCTGACGCAACGTAGTGGAACGAGGCCTACCACATCGCGGACTGTTCTCGACGGTCCCAGTCCTCTTATAACGTTGCAGGACAGCTGAAGTGGACTGGTGTCTGATCTTCAGGGCCCTCGCAATGTCGGTGACGGGCATTCCGGATTCCATCATGTTCACGGCCGCCTGGCGAGCTCCAACAGGGATCTCCGCCTTTTTTCCCGTTTCTGAAAACCTAAGATTGACTTATTATCACACTACACATCACAAAAATCACAAGAAAAACATTAATACATGCAACAAACAAATGGGTAATAATCGGCGACTCTTGAATATGGCCCATTTCGAAAGACAAATTCGCCCTCAACGAAATACAAACTACGCAACATTGTAACCCACGAATCAACACATATATTCCAAAATGAACCGATTTGGCCCAGCAGAAGAAAAATTACGGTCGAAAAAGTGTTGCGCCAAAAACTTTTGTTCGCTACTGTAAGGTGCAAGTTGGGCAGTAGGTAGTAAAATCCGGAGCGGGATGGTTAACTGGAACGATTTATCGGATTTTGAAAAAGGATAGATTGTAGGAGGTCGGAGAGTTGGTGCCCCGATTTCCCAAACGGCTGAACTGGTGGGTGGTTCGCGAGCCACAGTAGTTATAGTGCATTCGACTGGAGTGAAAATTGGCAAACAACAACCCAGAGGCAAAACTGCCAGCTAAAGGTTGATGTGAGAGGTGAGCGCAGTTTCCGCCGACTCGTACAGGCTGACAGCACTGTTCAACAGCTGACTACTCAAAAAAGAGGTCAACCCTGAACAGTATATATCTCTGGTGACCATGCGACGCTCGTATGGTGGCAAACGACCCTGACGATATTCTCTCCTAACCACGGTTAATCGGGCGTAAAATACTCGCCTTTTGCAAAAATCATGCAAGCTGGAAGTTGGGTGACTGGAAAAAAGTGTGCTGGTCTAAAGGGCCCAGCTTTTTACTGCACTCCGTGGATGGTCGCATAGGTATTTGGCGCAAACAACACAAGGCACTCAATCTATCCCTGCATGGTCGCAACAGTGCAAACCGGTGGAGGCGGTTGTATGGCGTGGGCTATACACTGTATTGACAAAAGTCACCGGACACCCCTTCAAAAGCAAATGAACGGATCCGCTGTGTTGTTAAGATGCGCGGCACAACTGCAAACGGTATAAAAATAAGGTTGCAGCTGACCGCGACCATATTGCACTGTGAGGTTAAGTGAAAATGTCGCTGAACTGACTTGAAGAAAGGAAAGATTGTTGGGTGTTATATTAGTGGGTTGTCCATAAGAAAAACGAAGAGGCGTTTAAACATACCCAAGTCAACTGTTTTGGATGTACTGAATAAGTGGAAGACACATGGCATGCCTGAAGCAACAAAACGTACCGGAAAACCAACGAAAATCTGCGATAGAGGAAGCCTCAGGAGAGTTGTCACAGCTAATCGACGAAGTACTGCAGAAGACCTCAGTGTACAGGTGAGTAAAAATGCTGGAACCTCGGTATGTACACGTACCATTCGCAGAGAACTTCATTCCATGAGTTACCGTGGTAGTGCGGCTCATAAGCCTTTCATCTCCACTCGGAATGCTACTCGTCGTTTAGCAAGGTGTAACGAACATCTATCGTGGAACGTAGATCAATGGAAACGGGTCCTATGGACTGATGAATCCAGAAAAACGATCCACCAGTCTGATGGCCGTGTATGGGTATGGCGGCGGCCGGGCGAACGCTATTTACCACAGTGTACTGTTCTTACGGTCAAGTGTGGAGTTAGCAATGTACTCGTGTGGGGGTGTTTTTCGAGGTATGGTCCCGGCCCATTCGTTATCGTGGACAAACCTGTCAACCAGCATGTCTACCTCGATATTCTGGACAGTTTTGTCCTACAGACTCTGTAGCAATAATATGGAAGCGAACCTTGTTGGTACCAGCAAGATAATGCACAGAGCCATAAAGCAAGGTCTGTTACGGCGTGTAATTCCGTATCGTGTGTGGACTAGACAGCACAGAGCCCTCGTCTTAATCCCATATAGCACCTATAGGATGAATTAGAGCGCTACATAAGAAGTTCGGTACCAAGGCCAGCTACTAAGCAACAGTTAGCCGCAGCATTATGTACTGAATGGAAGCGCATACCTATCCTTGTGTTCCAAAACCTTGTCGAAAGCATGTCTCGAAGGATCAGTGCATGCATTAAGGCCAAAAGTGGACCAAACCCGTACTAATGTATGTCAATAAATGCTTTGTTGCGTTTCTCTTCTTGGTGTCCGGTGACTTTTGTCAATATAGTGTATTTAGCTAGCAGGAACTTGAACTCCCGTTGTCTACTATCGCGAATTTTTTTGCTGACTCTGTACACCCAGCAGTGTTGCACTTTTTTCCGAATGGCAACGGTGTGTGACAACGCGCCGACCCACAGGTCCAATATTTTGCAGGAATGGTTTGAATAACGCAGTTCAGACTTCAGGCATATTGTTTTGTCTCCGACGTACCCCAACATTAATCCCACAGAGCATTTGTGGGACACCATGGAACGGCATATCAGGCGTCTGGATACACTAACCACCTCCATACCTGCACTGAAGGCCACATTACATACAGCTTCTTTGGCCATACTTCCCAGCTGCTAACGCATCTTACTGAATCAATGCCACGTCGGGTAGTTGCTGTACTGAGGGCAAAAGCAGGACCTACGAAGTACTAGGTAGGTGGTCATAACTCAGTGTACATTGCCTATGTGTGGGAGGAGAGGGCTCACCCCCAACTGCAAAGCAAGTAAGCCCCTCCTGGAAAATAAACGATGTAAATTCTCTGAACTTTTATTTTGGTGGCTTATGAAAATACCTTTAGTATTTTATTATAAGCATAAATATTTTGCTTTATTTATTCGTATACACTGAGTGGCCACTTTATTATGACCACCCCCTCAGTACTTCGTTGGGCCACCTTTTGCCTTTAATACCGTGTCGATTTTTCGTGGCATGGACTCCACGAGATGTTGATAGGTGGTTTGTGGAATCTGAGACAATGCTTGATGAATAGCCCTTTCCAGGAGTGTGAGATTGCAGGGTTGTGGATCAAGCCGTCTGATAGCTCGTTCAACTTCATCCCACAAATTCTGAATGGGGTTGAGATCTGGAGATTGTGGGGGCCACCTAAGCAAAGTAAACTCACCGGCATGTTCCTGAAACCAATCCTGTACAATACGAGCACTAAGACAGGACGCATTATCTTGTTGAAAGTAGCCATCGCCATTGGGATAAACCATTAACATGACAGGATGCACTCCGCAACGACGTTTAGATATGATGTGCCAGTCAGACGTTGATCAACACGAATTAAAGGGCCCAAAGCATGCCAGGAAAACATTCCCAAAACCATAACGTTGCCTCCACCAGCCTGAAGGGTTTTAGCAATGCATTTGGGGTTCATGCTTTTGTGCTGTTTCCGCCACATTCTTACTCGGCCTTCGGCATGGTGCAACTGAAAACGTGATTCATCGGACCACATAATTTGTTTCCAATTATGGACTGTCCAATTCTTGTGCTCCTGTGCGAACTGGAGACGTTTTCTCTTGCTAACTGTAGACAGCAAAGGTGTTCGAACAGGCCTTCGGCTGCCATATCCCATCCGATGCAGTGTACCGCGAACAGTGCGTGCAGAGATCATTTGAGGGGATCCTTGATTAAGATGGTTTGTAATTTGCTGCACTGTTGCCCTTCTGTTGTCTGTTACAGTCTGGACACTCTCCGTTCCGCCCGAGCAGTCACGAGTCGATGACGACCACACGTTGCACGTAGAAACCCAGTTTTTTGGCTGACAGTCCAGTCTTTAAACACTTTTACAGCTGCTCTAGAACATTTCACAAATGCGGCGGTTTCGGTGATACTCGCTCCATGGCTCCGAGCTCCTACAATCATCGCCCGTTGAAAGCCCGTCAAAACACATTTTTTACCCATCTCGTCACCCAAAAATCACTTTACTTCTGTCGCAAGCACTAAGCTTTCCCTTTTTATACTAGCATGCCCTCTGGCGGCAACAACGTGCAGCCACAACTCATTTGTTTAAGACTGTCAGGTGGTCATAATAAAGTGGCCACTCAGTGTATTACACGTCTCTACAAAAAGCAACATTGAAATGATACAACACGAACGATGGATAACTCAAAAGAAATTATTTCTGGAACTGTATCAGTAGGAACACCTGTTCCAATGATTCTCTGCCACATGGTACCGGACTTTTTGCTGCTTGGGGTCAGGAATGAGAAATCCTATGATTTTATTTATTTACTTTATTTTCTGGAGAAGTGTATAATGTAAAAGAACATTGTTATTGTTGACGCGAGAACGTTTTAGTTAAACGTATCTCTGTAAGCGATATAAAACAGTGCTAGAGAGAAATCTTTGTGCGAGAGACAGAGAGAGCTTTCAAATTCTTCGTGTTCACGGGTTTGCCGTCAGTAGGAGTGATTTTGTGACGTATATGTGGGAGAAAGAGTCTGGTACAATTCGTCCAAAGGTACGACTGGTCAAATGCCGATTGGTTCAATGGTACGGTTAGTCCAATTCCGTCCGATTCGTTTTTTTTTTTATTGGAGGTTTAACGACCACCGTGAGCAACTCAATAGGCTATAAGCAGTCGCCCGTCCCTAATTTAGGGTCACTGGTTCCAGGGAAGGGAAAGAGCCAGTGCCGTAAGACAAACACAACATCTATGCCTGACCGGGATTCGAACCCGGACCCCTTACGGACGAAAGATCAGAGGCCAGCACCTTAGACCACTGCGCCACCGGGGCGGCTACGATTCGTTCAAAGTGCTACTTGTGCGAAACAAAGCTCATCCGCCCTGATTGTGTCTTTGATGTGGTATGAAAGTACCGGTAGCCCAAAGAATGTAAAATTATGTTACATTTCATGCGTAATATTGTGGTTATAGATTTTTTTTTCGGAATAGCTTTTTTTTTTTAATACTTCCCTCCCTCGCTGCTGTATGAAGTTACTGGTCCGTTCAAACAATTCCGATGTTTCACTTTTGCAGTTTCCCGTTTCTGTTTATAGCATGCAGTTGGGTTCGGCCAAGTGGTCACTGGACGAACTAGACGGGGTTCGGACCTAGGCCTTTTTACCAGTTTTTATTCTACCAATATCATATTCATAAAGTTTACATATCAAGTAGTTTATAATATTGCGCTTTTACTTAGACACCAAATATTAATTCATAGGCCCAAGGTACCTTGTAAAAAGTTGAGTAATGATCTGTTGAGTGTCTTTTATTAGGTTTTATAATATGTTTACAAATGCCTAGGCTAGACCCACATGTGATTAGATATACAACGTGCTCAAAAGGCGAAATGACGCCGAAAATGCGTCCCGTTTTTCTGTTTGAGTTAAGACAGAAGTGACCGCATGGTGGCTCTAGTTACACGCACAACTCTCACAATTCACGCCCTCGCCGTATTGAGGTTTGTTTGGAATTTGTCGTTGAAACTTACCTTTCTGAAGTCGACTTATGATATTTATCAATACGAAAACTTATGAAACTTACTTTCCTGAGCATAACTTATAATGTTTTATCAATACAAATAACTGTTCTCTGTGAATTCGTCAAATGAGGGACAGAAATTTGAAATCTTAAGCCCATTTTTCTTTGTTATTGAACGATTAGTGAGCTTAAAATGCATCCTTCTATCACCCATAGCTTGTAGAAAACGTTTTGAACTTTTGAAGGTTTTGACAATTAATGACATTATGAAACTATTTATAAAATTTAGGACAACCCTCGGCGACCAATTGCGTAGATCCAACACGTTTCTCTATTTGCGTCCGTCGGAAATTCATGGAAAGAGACTTAATCTGCTATTTTTTTTGTTTTGTTTTTTATTTATTTTTTGTTATCACGACTGTTTGAAACACAGAATGGTACACAGCATCGCATGATGCAAGTGGAAAAATAAAAATCACTAATTTAGAATTTTAAGTTGCAGAGATATTCACACTTAAGAACACACAACAGAAATGCAAAATTCATGTTGGCCAAAGTGAGTTGTGCGGGTAATAAGAGACCCCTGGTGAGACGCTTGTGCGTAAACATTTGAAATAATGAGACGCTGCAGTTTGCCATTTGGCTAGGTCTTCCCTCTAATCACATGTAGGTCTAGATCTAGGTTGTAACTTAAAATCTAAAAAGGCCGCGGCCTAGGTGCCTTGTTAAAGAGCTAAGAAATGATCCACTGAATGCCTTTTCCAGGTTTTTTCAAAATGTTTACAAATACCAAATATATTGAAATCATTTTGGAAAGGAAAAGGAGAATAACTTAAATGATTTTTTTCTTTCTTAAAAAAAAAAAAAAAAAAAAATGGCCGTTCGTGGGATAAAACCATGAACGAATCGAGCCATTGGATGAATCGGCATTGGACCAAACGGCAGTGGACCAATCGTCATTGGACGAATTGTCCGGGATCGGAAAAGATGTGTTTATTGGCGGGAATCTAAGAATTTCTTATTTTTTAGTGGGGAAGGGATGTTTTACTCTTGACCAAGGTAAGAAACGACTATCTCCGAGCACCAGTGAAGGATAATGCGCGATTAAAGATGGAGAAGAAAGAGCCGAAATTCAACATCATTAACTCCTCGATGACACTGCTTTGATCCATGGAAAGGAACCAGAAGAGTAAACACAAAAATAAATAGTATGTCTCATGCTAGTTGGAAGTTATCGTTCCTCTAGCGACAATGACCCTGCAACTCCACCACTGTCAAACACATTCTGATAATGCGATTTATTGTTTTACATTTCAAGGGAGTGCAGTTGTCTTAACCCTGACAATGGTATGGTAATGGTAAAAAAATGTGAGATATGAGGAAATATTTATTTTCTTAATACCCAAACTGAAACAAAATTTATCGAGATGAAGCTATGTAAAGCAAGAAAACAAAAAATGCCAAAACACAGCGTGTATTAACTCCAGCAGTTGTCGTAATCACCGCCTTTTTGTTTTCTTTTTGGGACAGAAAATCCTGAAGTTTTTAACAAAAAAATGGACCTGATTTTATAAGTACGGTTTTGTTCTAACAGATAACAGCCACTGTAGCTATTTGTCGAGGAATCACTTCTACCGTCTGCAGAAATACCAAAAGGCGATTTTCGGTAATTTTACTGACCTGACCGTAATGCCGTTGCACGAATAAAAAAAAAGTAATGTTATGCAAGAGATCCGTAATCCTTGAAGTTAACCCTTAAGGATTAATTTTTGGGATTCAAAGGCGGCCTTTGTAGTTTCATCTTGTTTCCAACTACAATGAAACGTCTGAAGAGTGGACACCCTGGGACGGGCCTTATTGAGGTCTGCGCGGCCTTATTTGATGAGCCCGGCCCGACCCGAGCAGAGCCCGTGCGTTTAAAACCCATCTCGACCCGTGATGAGCCATTTTGTTATTATTTTGTCTTTCTGTTGCATTTTATTAAATTGGGAAAATTATATAATGAAATATTATTGAAAATATTTAGTTGGATGTAAGCCTAAAAATATTAACTAAACTTTAACAATTCTCGAAGAATATAGCCTTTAAAGAGAGAGTAAAAGGAAGACTAAGCGCGTTCAGAATCTCCTTTTCTCTGAACTAGCAAGCAGTAACGCCCTAAAAGTCAATCCCTATGCAGATTAGGGATAGGAGAAACAAGCGATGTCTTACCACTCTCTCATACCAACACACACCCCACATCATTGCAGACACCCCCGTCCCTCTCTCCACACAACCGCACTCGAGGTCGAATCTTTTTGTCGTCAACAAGTCCCAAAGTGATTTTACCAACTTACTACACTGCTGGACAATTGCTAAGGACGGATCATAAACGGCTATATAGCGCATAAAAAAGTAAGTGTGGTTGGATGCCAAGTGAAATGAAATAATGTCAGAATGCCAGGACATTACAAGAAAGACAATTTATTGTGCTCTGAAATCCAGAAGGCTTTGGAACGTATTCAAGGAACAAACAGGCCATTTTGTGCAGAATACGTAAACGTGAAAAAAATGCAATTACCGTCCGCAGGCGTTCCGGCGTAAGATGTCAATACGGGATATGGCCACCATGGAGGGCGATGCAAGATTCCACACGTCGTGTCATGCTTTGCACAACATTATCAAGCAGTTGTTGGGGTAATTTATCCCATTCCTCTGTCAGTGCACGGATGAGGGTGTCCTTGTTTATTGGAGGGCATTGGCGACCAGCAAGACTCCTCCCCAAAACACCCCACACATTTTCAATGGGATTCAGATCTGGAGAACGTGCTGGCCATACGAGGCGTTGAATATCCTCGCTTTCAAGACACTCCTGGACAGCGGCTGTTCGATGACATGTTGCGTTGTCGTCCATGAAAATGAATCTATCACCGACAGCACCACGGAACATGTGAACATGAGGTAGCAGAACATCATTAATGTATCGTTAGCCAGTCATAGTCCCAGTTGGAAGCACATAGAGAGACGTACGGCCATTGATCATGATGCCAGCCCATACCATGACACTACATGTCGGATATCGGTCCCTTTCCTGTATGTTTGCTGGACAATATGCAGTACCACTATCACGCCAGATCAGTTGTCGTCGACAATCAGACGATAGACTGTATCTACTCTCATCTGAGAAGAGGACAGCAGACCAGTCGTTATCAGTCCAATTGCGATCTTGATGGCACCATTGCAAACGGGCGGTACGGTGACTCCTGGACAATGGGATGCACACAACAGGACGGCGGGCGTATAGTCCACCTTCATGCAAACGTCTGGCGACAGTTTTTCGGGAGATCCGCTTGCCAGTAGCAGCCATAAACTGATTTGCTACCTCACTAGCTGTGCTGCGCCGATGTCTTTTTGTTGATAGCACTATGTACCGATCTTCTTCAGGTGTCGTACAGCGAACACGACCTCACCCGTGACGTTTGCTACACTCTCCATTTGTTTGAAATGATTTCCAAAGCCTTGAAACAACTCTGTGGCTGGCGTCGAACTCCCTGGCAACATCTGTTATTTTTCGCCCTTCTTCAATCTTGCCAATAATACGGCCACGCGTAAAATCATCTAGGTGATGTCGGGAAGACATACTGAAAATTGCAAGTTCGTCAATTGATTCTTTCCCTTTCAACTTTGCGTTTGAACAACAACGGTCAATACGCGCCAGATCCTTTACATCTCTTATCAGCGCTATGACGCCACGAACAAGTTCGACAATCCAAAATTTGCATACGCACAACACGTCTTACTGTATCCCGCAGTTATGTTAGTTCCACATTTTTTTGCTTTCCATTTTATGGTTTCTATCGTTGCTATTGTCATCCGTCCTTAGCAATTGTCCGGCAGTGTACCTACAGATGGTAAAAACATTAAGTGCCTCTCCTTGCTTTTGTGATTACGCTCTGGGCTATGTCATGGAAGTAAGTAAAGCCAGCAAAACATTTAAACAGACCAGGAAATTGGGGAACACGATTTTTTTTTCTTTACCATTGCTATAAAAAGAATGGGTCGACTTAACCTGGCCCGTTGCTTTGTTCTGTAAGCTAAAAAAAAAAAAGCCCGCCCCGGGCCGTGCTACCCTGGGACTTCAACATTTGTCGGCTATGGTAGCTATTCGGGAGATTCCCGTCCGACCGGTATGAGGAAAAAATATTCACAGAAATATTGCGCATAGAACAAATGCCCACACCTCGAAAATAGGAAAATATTCTGGCTGTTGACTAATATTTTTTTACGTTTGTTAGAAACTGTCTTTTTAATTTCATGAATAACAATTTTAACTTCAACTGAGCAACCGACAAAACTAGTCAGAACATTTTCCCTGCCCAATTTGTTTTTTATTGGAGGTTTAACGACCACTGTGAGCAACTCAATGGGTTATAAGCAGTCACCCGTCCCTAATTTAGGGTCACTGGTTCCAGGGAAGGGAGAGAGCCAGTGCCGTAAGACAAATACAACACCATGCCTCACCGGGATTTGAACCCGGACCCCTTTCCGACGAATGATCAGAGGCCATCGCTTAGACCACTGCTCCACCGGGGATGCCCCTGCTCAATCACATAACGTCACCTAAAATTACAAGGACATGGTATAGTGTGTTCCCGAAATGGCAGAACAGGCTTATTTGTTAGAAAAAACATAATGTTACTCTGTGTAAACATGGAATAAAATAATACTAGGACAAGCCGCCAACGGTAACCGATAACTCTGGTACAGTTGGCAAATTTTGAGCGAAGCTATTGCAAAATCTAAGCTCATTAAGGCGTCTATTACAACAAATTCTAAAAAACGAACGCGTACATTTTATGACTTTCAGAACAAAAGTACGAAACATTCTAAAAACGAAATGCCCAAAATTTATCATGAACTTCTTTCCTTCACGCTGGTTGTATGTAAACAAAGCGGAAAGACACACTCAGTTCGGGAACCACGTTTTTCATATTGTACCGCGAAAGACACACACATACACACACAAACACTTCCTTTTATTATTATAGATTAAGCACGTGTTGAGATAACAGACGGAGTCTTTCAATTTCTTCGTTTTTCAAGTCAAACGATTTTTTTAAATTAATGTTAGTGAGCAGACTTCCGTGAAACGGTTCAAGTAAAAGGTTATTTACACTGCTGGCCACCCAAAATGTAACACCAAGAAGGACACGAGATAGCAAAGCCAGATTTACTGGACACATAACGACAGATACAAAGATGAAACGATTGAACTTACAGGCCCCTGCGACTTGCGGAACACGTAGACATCAATAGTTCGTGTGGCCCCCATGGCTGGCAATAACGGCCGCTACACGCCACGGCATCGAATGAAAGAGGCTTTGGATGTGCGCTTGGGGTATGTCGGTCAAGGCTGCTTCCACACGTTGCCCCAGTTCATCAGGCATAGCCGCTGGTGGTGCTTGCCGGATCACTCTGTTGCCGATCAGCGTCCAGACGAGTTCGATGGACGACATATCGGGTGAACAGACGGGCCACGGCAGCAGTGACACCTGGTGGGATGTGAAGAATTGTTACACGAGGCGTGCCACGTGCGGGCGCGCATTGTCCTGTTGAAACGTGGCCGCTGGCAGGTCCCGCAGGTAAGGGAGAACTACAGGCTCCAAAACGTCGGAGATGTAGCGGTGGCTGTTGAGTGTACCGCCGATGCGTACCAGAGGGTTGCGGGTGTCATATATCCAATTGCGCCCCAAACCAAAACTCCAGGCGACGGACCGGTATGGCGATGCATATTGCAGGCGTCATACAGTCTCTCGCCGCAGTGCCGCCACACGCGGATCCGACCATCGTGGTGTTGCAGGCAGAAGCGGGATTCGTCGGAGAAGACAATGTCGTGCCATTCCGTAGTCCAGGTGCGGCGTTCAACGGCCCACTGCCGCCGCACTCGCCGGTGGTGTAACATCAATTGTAATCGGAGCAATGGAGGCCGTGCGTCAAATCCTCCCTCTTGCAGACGACATCGAACGGTATGTGCTGACACAGGTTGTTGCGCAACACACCCTAATTCCTGCGCTAACGTTCGTGATGTGGCGGTGTGAGCTTTCAATGTCCGCCGCACAACATGCCAGTTTTCTTGTTCGGTGGTTTGCAGCGGCTGCGACAATCGCTCACGTTGGTCCCTCCTGCACCCACCGAATCCATACTCGCCTCACTGCGGCTGGATATCGTCCCAGACGGGCGCCGATGTCTCGGTACGACAAACAGCTATTCGTCCTCTGTCGAACTCTGAAACGTGCTGGAATGACTGCCGCATTCTGCGACGAGGCATCAGGAAACTTCCCACCCGCAGGTCCGGCAGCACAACACACTTCCAATACTTACACACTGCCTTCTGTGCACCCTTCTGATAGTGCTTCTCGGTGGCGTGCCGGGCGCACATGATTTGCATATGCCGTTCAATGCTAATCGTTTGCATGTCCTTTCGCGGGCGACGCATGCTGCGAATTTCAGACCAATCGGATGCTTTTTTCTTGGTGTTGCATTTTGGGTGGAAAGCAGTGTAGTTTTAATTGAAATTCCTCAATGACACAGAATTTTGGGAATCGGAAGGCGTCAAAACCTGACCATGGACGATGTCCAATCGCATGCCAAAAATCACAGTGATCGGATGTGTCGTGTCATGTAGCTATGCCCGAACAGCTATTTGTCCCGAGTCTCGTAAAGAGGGCAGATTTTTTTAAATTATTACTAACATTGGCCAGATTTTAATGGGCATTATTTTTGTACGACACGACCAATCACCATGATACCAACTCCAGGTAACTCACCATGTCCTGTCTTTTCCTTTCTCTGGGGCAACTGTCACCGCGATCGGCTGAAGATCTTTGGAGGAAATGGGTAACAAACGACCCCTTCTCAAAACCCGGAAAAACCTTTAAAAATGCAAGTTTTTGGACGATTATTCCGCAATGACACAGAATTTCGGGAATCGGAAGGCGTCAAAAACCTTACCATGGACAATGTCCAGTCGCATGCAAAAAAAAATCACGGTACCTATGCCCGATTAACTAATTGCCTCGAGTCTCGTAAAGAGAGCTCCGCTCGGCCTCTCTTCGTTCAATAAATTGTCCACAGGCGGATTGGAACCACCAAACCAGGCCAGGAATTTCAATATTTCTGTTCATTATAAAAATATAGGTACATGTACCTCATAATATCCCTCATGAAAAGAAAATCTGTTAGATCCTGGATGAAAGAAAACTGTTGAACTATGTATTGGTAAACGAATGCAATCGTGAGCAAATTTTAACAACAATTTGAAAAAGTTAGAAAATTCGCTCATGATTGAATGTAGCGTGAAAGCACCCCCAAACAAGGGTTACTGTACCAAATATTCATTTTCTTTTAAAAAATCATGTCTCTTGAAGACAACGATGCCAAATAAATCAGCGTAAAGATCATTGTGAAAGTCGAAATGTGTGTGCAGATGCCGCCACATAACAATTTTCCTACGCAATTTTTATAATGGTTTGGTTATACAGTCGGGCCCGTTTATAACGAAGTCGTTTATAGCGAATTTATGGTTATAACGTACAAATTGTCAGGTTTCTTTGTTTCGGTAGAAAACTACAAGTTAAAAAAGCTTTTATAACGAATGAAAAGTATCCATTTACGGCTATAACGAACTTCCAAACTGTGTTTGATAGAGATGGCAGAAAAAAATAAAAATAGTCTTTTTGGAAGTGGATAATTGCACGGCACATAACGTTTCTCCTACCTTGACAGCTGTGAAGTTTTTGTTACCTAGTACGACCTCGAGGCCGCAACTACTGGACCAAGAGATAATTAAGAACTTCAAAATAAAGTATAGGAGGTAAACTATATTGACAAAAGTCACCGGACACCTAGAAGAGAAACACAACATAGCATTAAGGCCAAAGGTGTCGGTCCACCTTTGGCTTTAATGCGTGCACTGACCATTCGAGACATGCTTTCGACAATGTTTTGGAACACAGCAATAGGTATGCGCTTCCATTCAGTATATAATGCTGCCGCTAACTGTTGCTTAGTAGTAAGCCTTAGTTCCAAACTTCTTATGCGGCGCCAAAATTCATCCCATAGGTGCTCTATGGGCTTAAGATCAGGGCACTGTGCTGGCCAGTCCACACACGATACGAAATTATTGCTTTATAGCTGGGTGCATTATCCTTCTGGTACCAGCAAGGTTCGGTTCCATAGTATTGCCACAGAGTTGGTAGGGCATAATTTTCCAGAATATCGAGGTAAACGTGCTGGTTCACAGGTTTGTACACGATAACCAATGGGCCGAGACCATACCACGGAAAGCACCCCCACACGAGTACACTGCCAGCTCCAAACTTGACCGTAGGAACAGTACACTGTGGTAAATAACGTTTCCCCGGCTGCCGTCATACCCACACACGGCCATCATACTGATGGATCGTGCATAAGGATTCATTAATCCATAGGATCCGTATCCATTGATCTACGGTCCACGATAAATGTTCTTTACACCATGCTAAACGACGAGTGGCATTCCGAGTGGAGATGAAAGAAAGGCTTATGAGCAGCCACACGACTACGGTAACCCATGGAATGAAGTTCTCTGCGAATGGTACGTGTACATACCGAGGTTCCAGCATTTTTACTCACCTGTACGCTGAGGTCTTGTACAGTACTCCGTCGATTAGCTGAAATGACTCTCCTGAGACTTCGACGTCCTGTATCACTGATTTTCTTTGGTCTGCCGGTATGTTTTGCTGCTTCAGGCACGCCATGTATCTTCCACTTATTCAGTACATCAAAAACAGTTGACTTGTATATGTTTAAACGCCTCTGGGTTTCTCTTATGGACAACCCACTAATATAACACCAAACAACCTTTCCTTTCTCAAAGTCAGTTCTCTCCCGCCGCGACATCTTCACTCAACCTCACAGTGCGATATGATCGCGGTCAGCTGCAGGTTTGTTTTCATACCGTTTGCAACTGTACCGAGCATTTTAGCAACGCAGCGGACCCGTTTATTTGCTTTTGAATATATTATTTTGTCATAGAGCGTCTCCTCTTAAATTTTGAAAAGGGATCAGATCTGAAAATTGATTTTGCGGATGATTTTAGATTTCGTTCTACGAGCCTGGAACAACGTGAAAGGGGCAACAATAAGAAACTGTTTCCGTAAGGCTGGGTTTCATGCCATAAAAGGCAATGATATTCAAGGTGAACATGACGTGGAGGAGAATTGTAGACATTGATCTGGCAGATGGAGCAAATTTGCAGGACTTTTGTACAGCTGATGACGATGTGTTTAATAAGCCCACCCCTAACAGACGCCGATATATTAGATAAACTAAAAAGAAAACAACAGACTTTTCGAACTCTATATAACGAAATTTTTTCATAGTCCCTTCAAGTTCGTTATAAACGGGCACGACTGTAGTATTGTTACCTTCTCCTCGAGTAGAAGCCTTTTTAAGTCTACCAATTATTTTGACCCCATAAGCTATTATTTTGACTCATGAATTAGTAGTGATAATTCGTTTTAAAATGTATCAGGGTGGGACACAATTCGGAATATCTGTGCGGGATAATATCTGCTTTGTGCTGCGTGGCAGTCTATGGATAAGGGAGTGGGATGGTGGGCTATCACAATGGGTGCTAGTATTTTTTTATTATTATTATTGGAGGTTTAAATACCACCGTGAACAACTCAATGGGCAATAAGCAGTCGCCCGTCCCTAATTTAGGGTCACTGGTTCTAGGGAAGGAAAAGAGCCAGTGCCGTAAGACAAACAACATCAATGCCTCACGGGATTCGAAACCGGATCCCTTTCGGACGAATGATCAGAGGCCATATCGCTTAGACCACTGCGCCACCGGGACGGCGGTGCTAGTTTCTCAGTCAAAATTACAAAAGGGTGGTAGAGCATACCAATGACCCTGGGCTCCAAGTCTAATGACGTAGTTATTTTTTTTTTATTGGAGGTTTTAACGACCACCGTGAGCAACTCAATGGGCTATAAGCAGTCGCCCGTCCCTAATTTAGGACCACTGGTTCCAGGGAAGAGAGATAGCCAGTGCCGTAAGACAAATACAACATCGATGCCACACCGGGATTCAAACCCGGACCCATCTCGGACGAATGATCAGATGCCATCGCTGAGACCACTGCCCCACCCGGCAACGACGTCAGCTTAGTTTATAAATGCGTGCTTTGTTGGGCGGCACTTTTCTCCTGTAAGTATACACAGAATTTTTGTTTTGTCATTTCAGAGCAAATGCCCAACATATAAACAGAAAGAATCGCATTTTTCTTAATAGAAATAACTTTTCAGACAGAGATGAAGCTTAGATAAAGATATAATAACTATTATTCATAAGTACCAAAATAATTATTCGTTCATTACAAAAAAAAATTCAGACAAAGAATACGAGAAAGTGGGCCATTTGTCGAGTGGTCCACCAGAAAATGTCCCGGTTTCCCGTTAGGCCAATCCGCCCATGGAAGTGTTAGTAATGGATTGAACCTGAAACGCTTACAAAGTCCCTAGGCGTAAGACATTTCTTTTGCACCTTCACACACGTATTAACCGATGCGATGCTTTGTTTATGAGGGTGTTCTTTTGGTTTTACCACGTGTCTAAAATTCAGTTGAAAAGCTTATTTAAAGGTGCTTTCCCTCTAATGCGCCACTCACTACAGTGAATTGCCTTAGGCGTAGTTACTGTCTGTGAATGAGCCATACTAGTGTTCCTTCGAACAACTAGCCTCTTCTGCTATTTTGGGAACAAACTACGTAGTCCTTGTAATACTAGTTGGTTTTTTTTTTTTTTTTTTTTTTTTTTTTTTTTGATTGGAGGTTTAACGACCACCGTGAGCAACTCAATGGGCTATAAGCAGTCGCCCGTCCCTAATTTAGGGTCACTGGTTCCAGGGAAGGGAGAGAGCCAGTGCCGTAAGACAAACACAACATCCATGCCTCACCGGGATTCGAACCCGGACCCCTTTCAGACGAATGATCAGAGGCCATCGCTTAGACCACTGCGCCACCGGGGCGGCAAGAGGAAATGTTCTGACTAGTTTTGTTAATTGCTAAGTTGAAATTAAGATATTTCTTCACGAAATCAAGAAAAATCCCATGTTTCTAATAGAAGTAAGAAAACGTGAGTCAAAAGCTGGCAAATATTCCTGTTTTCCAGATATAGGCATTTTGCCCCCATTTTCGAGAAGCACGCATTTTTTCTATGGGAGTTTTTTTTTCCCCTGGCTATTTTTTCGTACATTCTCCTTCGGGGTCCAACTAGGCTCACAAGACAAAAAAAAAACTTTATATTAAATAAGTACGTACAATACGATTAAAATGATTATTTGATTATTTTGCTATGTTTTATTAATATTATCTTGCTATTTTTTACGATCAGAAATAAAACAATACGTGCGGATACATACAGTACACATACAGTATGTTCATTTTAAAATACAGTACATAGAATGTACGTATTTGGATGCATGTTTAAACATACGTATGAAACAATAACTTACGTTACACCGTAAGTTTTAAAACTCTCGTACATACCGCTCATTATATAATTAAATTAATCCGTAATTTTCGGCTGCAGAAATTCTAATAAAAGATTTTTTTTTTTTTTTTTTTTTAGGCAATTCGTAGCATGTTTCTCAAAATGTATTTTTTTTTTTTTTAAAGTTCAGTAGTACTAAAATCTCCTTCGTATCCCATTGGTTTACTAAAAACTTTTGCAACTCTTCACTAAACTTTACGGCCTCTTGAAAAAAAATCGCACACCTCTCATTTACAACTGGATTAAAATGCTTCTTCAATCAAGTCATTTTATTCCGATGTTTTCAAAGCAATGAACTCGCGCGCATTGTTCGTTCCTTCCCTCTTTGATACATAGATCTTTATCAACTGTAATGGAAATTATTTTTTTTTTTTTTTTTTTTTTTTTGCATTTCCGTCACTTGTGAAAACAGGAATTTTTCGGTGTCGAAAGATCGAACACGCGTTTCCTCGCTCCGGAGCGAGTTGCTCTAACCGACTAAACTACACCGACAGAATGTATCGCTACTGATTTGTAGTCTTGAGACGTGCTTCATCTCTGTAGTGCGTCACATCATCTCCCCATTTTTTTTTTTTTCTTTTCTGAAGCGAAAAAGGAACCTTTCATGAATTCCAGACGATGTGTGGAACAATCATCACACATTTTTCGAAGAACCCAACACCCAGAACATCCACTTTTACGTTCGGGCGCTACTGTGAAAATATAATAGGGGTAATTGTAAATAATCTAATAATAACGTAATGGAACGGGAATGTTTATTTTAAAATGCAAGTGCAAAGATTCGGCTGTTTGAAAATACAACGCACATAAAAATTGGAAAGGGAGTGAGACAAGGTGACACCATATCTCCGAAGCTCTTTAATGCCACATTGCAAAATGAATTTCAATCACTGAACTGGGAAAACAAAGGGATAAAGATTAATGGAGATTATCTAACCCACCTTCGTTTTGCTGATGACGTAGTCATTTTTGCAGCTACCCCATCAGAGCTGCAGAGTATGATCCAGAAACTTGCTGACAAGAGTAAAGAAGTGGGATTAAAAATGAACTTTCAGAAGACAAAAGTGATGGTCAATGCTTTTACAAGAAATGAAGATTTATCGATTGATGGAGAAATGCTGGAAATAACAGATGCGTACGTTTATCTTGGACAGCATATATCAAGTGAGGGTCACATTGATGAAGAAATTAATCGGCGTATAAAATTTGCCTGGAGAGCTTTTGGAAGAAACAGTATAATTTTCAAGAGCAATATGCCATTATGTCTTAAAAGAAAAGTGTTTGATCAGCGCATCCTTCCAGTGCTTACGTATGGTGCAGAGGCGTGGACCTTAACTAAAAGAGACATGCAAAGACTGCAGACAACTTAAAGAAGCAATGGAGAGGTGCATGCTTGGTGTAACCAGGAGAAATAAGAGAAACTCGTGGATCCGAAAAATGACAAGAGTGGAGGACATGATCAAAGTTAAATCCCTGAAATGGCAGTGGACTGGACATACTGCCAGAAGGACAGACCATCGATGGACAGCCGAAATTTTAGACTAGATTCCAAGGGACAGGAAAAGACCCAGAAGAAGACCACATGGGAGATGGGTGGATGAAATTCGAAAGCATGCGGGAGTAACCTGGAGGAGACTGGCACAAGACAGACCGTTGTGGAAGAAACTTGGGGAGACCTTCGTCCAGCAGTGGATTGATAATGGTTAACAATGATGATGAATGTATGTAAATATCTTTTAATTGTTGAATTTTAATGAATATGTAAATAATCAAGAATCCTTGCAGTTTTAGAATGTATGAAAAGTAATCGTGGGAAACTTCTTAAGAATATATTTTTCGAGTTCGATTTGGTAGAGCCAGTAAGTCACCGGAAATGATTGGTTTATCGGCGGACTTCCTGGAGATGGACAACACCCAGGATTTGATGTGTAGATAGCTACAACAGAAGGCTTCTTTCAGAGTTTTAAAGCGATTCATTAGGCAGAACTTCCGTCTTTCGGGGTGATGGCATTAGGAGTGGACATGGTGACGCGTTGAAAAGAGAGTGTTCGGGCGGAGGCTTGAGGCGCGTGTTTTGGAAGTAGTGCGAAAAACGATAGGAATGCTTTTTCTGAAGGAAGGATGATGACATGTCTTTGGGCAGTATACGATTGAGAGAAGGACAGAGTGGTTGCGAGATTTTTGAGGAAGGAGTAATTTTGAGGAGGGGAGGTTGTCTCCGCGTACGAGCGGTAAGCAGGAATGTAGCGGGGAGTTAGGACATCTCACGGTGACCCGGAGTAATCATAAATTAAGCAAAATCACGAAAATAAAGGATTTCATCAAACGTCAAATCGTTTCTGTTGAATGATTTATTACTACTCTATTGTTTACAATGCTCAAGGGACCTTGCAATCTTCTGATTATAACATATTAGTTTTACTACCTGGCTTTGCCCGGGATTTAGGCTAATTAGTTTCATATTCCCTTATATGCCACTGAAAAATATCGGGAAAAAAAATTGATGCTTGCAAGAAAGAAAAAGCTGATTTCACAAATTCGGTAATTACAAATTATTTATTCATAGTGAAATTATTTCAGCACTTGGCCGTACACAACATTTTTGGTTACTCCTTCATCGGCGACAATATATAATTTTGTTGGATCCTTTGCTCTTGACATTCCGACGTACAGCTGTCTGTAGAATCAAACGGACCAAAACCGTTACGAATTATTTAGCACGCGTCCAGGAGACACAGCATCAGAACACTGACTGAACAAAATTCGTTAACAATTTGTTATCGACGATCAAATGCATCACGTGCTTTCAGTTTCAGACATCTTTGAGGGGCGAATTTCTGGGATAAAAAAGTTAAAAACGTATCTTTGCGAATATTTTATGAAACTGGCTGAAATTTTAATGAACACCATAAATCGTTAATAGGAACATGACCTCCAAATTTCGCGCTAATCGGTAAATAACTTTTTTTTAATTAGCCGTCAAAATTTTATTAACCGTTTCTGCGTATATATTTCTGTTTACCGGTGAATTAAAAATTCCATGCCTATTTTAAAAAGTTTTGACCGGATTCCGGTGAAATTTTGAGGGACTCCTCTTATTACCAATTCATGGTGTTGACAAAAATTTCAGCCCGTTTCGTTAAGATTGCATTTTTTTATGCACAGTTCTCAAAGAATAGAAACACCTGTATATGAAAGCAGCCACGTGCTTTCAGATTTGGAACAGATAACGATGACGTAGCAAACGACGCTGACTTTATTGATTGGCTTATTATTTATTTCATAACTCGCGAACGGAACAACTTAAAGATCTTAAAATAGTTGCGTTGACCTAGAAATTCCAGTAATAATAAGCTATGCAAATTTCACGATGCCACAGTTCGGCGTTCGAGAGTTTCTGCTGTTTCAGACAAACAGACGTTTTGTGTTTTAATGTATAAGATTTCAGTAATTAACGAAAGATTTAAAACAGCACTGTGACAAAAACACAAATTTGTTGTTCTCCTCGCTCCAGAGCCAGTTGTTCTAACCGACTAAGCTACACCGACGGAATGTATCGCTGCATATTTGTCGTCTTGACACGTGATTCCCCTCTGTAGTACGTCACACACTATTTAGGCACGTAATTAGTTCGAAAATGGCGTCTAAATGCTCTTACATCTGGATTGACAACGAACACCCAATTTTGTTAGAAAAATGCTGTTTTGTCCCCTCTGAAGAAAAAGATCGGCCATATTAAAACATCAGACCAGTTGTTTTTCTACTGAGGAGATGGAAGACTATTTGCGTTCAAAGAAACCAAGAAAATCTTTGCGGCAAAATTTTTTTCGATTTATTTATCTTGAAAGCTAGTGTTTTAAACTGTTTTATGACCAAGTCCGTTATTCAGAGCGTTCGCTATAAATCAGTGTAAAACGCATTGGGTTGATGCATAAGTTCATGCCGTTTTACTTCACGAATGTTTCCCAGGTCAGTAGTGACGGTGCAGATGGCCAGTTGTATATAAAAATGTAGCCAGTAATACCGTGTATCTAAATCATATTGCGTTGTGGGATTGTGGCTAATGGTTTTCAGGTCCGGAAGTATGGAGTTCCAAGCAGAGAGGAATGAACATTTCCGACATCTGCTCCTCTACGAGTTTAACAAGAGATCAACAGCAGCCGAAGCCACTCGACAAATTTGTGCTGTGTATGGGGAGGATGCCGAGGACAGCCCGGAAGTGGTTTGAGCGGTTCCGTGGTGGCAATTTTGACCTCAACGACTTATCCATGCTCAAGTCGTCCATCTCACTTTGATGAGGATCGTTTGAACCATCTCATCCACTTGGAACCGCGTCACACCACACGCAAATCGGCCATGGAGGTGGACAGTGATCAGGCCACCGTGGTGCGACACCTGGAACGCATGGGAAAGGTCCAGAAGTTAGGGTCTTGGGTGCCTCACACTCTCACAAAGGACAACAAGAATCAGCGTGTTGCCATATGTGGTTCCTTGCTCGGCCGTTATCGCGAATGTTCTCAGCCACACAAACCATTTTTGTCACTGGAAATGAAAGGTGACGTGCAGACGTCAATTTCAGATATCGGAGGGAATGGTTAAGCCCAAACAAGACGCCCACACCACGTCCAAAACATGACCTTCATCTGCGAAGATCATGCTGTGTGTTTGGTGGGACATGGAAGGCATTATTCACTGGGAAATTCTGAATAGGAATCGGACCATCAAAGCTGAACTCCATTGTGAGCAACTCCGCAGTGTGGAGGGAGCACTTCAGCAGAAACGGCCACTTCGGCGCCATGGTGTCCTTCTCCAACATGATAACGCACGCCCTCACAGTGCAAACATAACCAAAATGGCCATTCATGACATGAATTGGGAGATCCTTCCACACGCGGCCTATTTCCCGGATGTCGCCCATTCACACTATCACCTGTTCCTTTTCTCTTGCGAATGCACTCCGTGGCAGAACGTCCAACAATGATGGGGATCTCCAAAACTTCCTTGACGATTTCTTCGCATCAAAACCTGCACGTTTTTTTAAGAATGGCATTGCAGACCTATCCAGGTGTTGGGACACCATCGTAAACATTGGAGGGGGTACATATTTGATTGATTCCGTTTTCCCTTCTGATGTAATACATGAACTTATGCATCAACCAAATAGAAAAATGCCGTAGCAGAAAGAGGAACGTACTAGGTTTCGTTGGGCATCAATAGATCTCCACATGCGCACCCTTTGTGGCGGGACATATCTAGACGGTATTCAACCTCCCGCAATGTGTTTTCCAGTGCCTGCGAAGTGACACTTTCACAAGCGTTGAACCTCCGACGCAAATCCATTAAATCGCTTACTGGAGTTTGGTAGACAATGCCCTCGATATTCCCCCAAAATGAAATCAAGAGGGGTAAATTCCGGAGATATCTGGGAGGCAGTAGTCGCGTCCTATCCAACGTCCAGGAAAAGATTAGTCCAAATAAGCTCTGACATGCGCCGAGTAATAAGGAGAGGCTCCAACTAGTTGGAAAGAGAGCCTGTCTGGTATCTGCAGTATGGCATAAATTTTCAGCATATCCAAGTAAACGTGTGCAGTGACGGTCTTTTCAATGAAAAAGAACTGGCCGATAATTTCTTGCACACTGAGACCGCACCAAACGTTCACTTCATGGCCATCTGGTTACATCTCTCTCACTGCGTGCGGATTATCAGATCCCATATTCTGGAATTGTGTCTGTTGACCTTCCCTAGACGTGAAGTGATCCCTCGTCGCTGAAAATCGCCTTCTGAAGAATTACATTGTCGTTCTCAATCTTGGACAGTATGTCGGAAACAAACTGGTATCTCAAGGGCATGTAATTTGGCTTTAACTTCTGCAGTAACTGAATTGTGTATGCACGAAGACGTAACCTATTATGAAGAACGTCGTGGACTGTCGAACTTGGAATCCCCAGTTCACAACTGGCACGACGAACAGACGGTGGTACTCTTCAAGACTAACCTGCACTTGTTCTTCAAACACGTACTTCTCCCGAGAGAGCAGCACTTGTCATTTTCTTGTAGGAATTCCATCCACAGTGAGCAGAGTTTAGGTCCCAGCTACCTTCAGCGAGATCGCCTTTTGGGCAGGACACAGAAACGGAAGGAATGAGAGCAAGTCTAGCGACTTTGACAAAACAGTTTGTAGTGAGATTAGAGTACAGTAGATGGCGCCACCGTACAAGTACGATATTGCACATAGAGGGGTGAGAGAAATTCAGGGGGATATAGGAAAGGATACCCATTTAACCAGTGGGTTCAGCCTGGGGCCGTCACTTAACGTGCTCGTCCGATGCACGGCGGATATTCAGCGATTGTTAGCAAATCACACCATCTCTGAGAGATCAGCCCAGGTTCGAACCTGAGGACCTTGCATCGATAGTCTGAACTGCTAACCACTAAGCCATCCGCGGCTGCACGTACTTCTCACGTGCCTTCTGCTTTTTGAGAGAGCCGGTTTCCAGCAACTTTTTGTGCCACGCTCTTATTGTGTGTCGCTCGGGTTCAGTTTCCTACATACGCCGGTATTTCTTCAGCACGGTCACTGTAAACGTAAATTCTGCAAGCCAGTAACAACACTTCTGATGCAACGTGAACCCCATTTCAATAACGACTCGCTCACAATGTGCATACCAGCTGCGCAGAGAAACAACAGCGCCATCTATCACCAGTGTGCCGCCAATGAAACTTGATAAGTTCCTCTCTCTGCTACCGCAAACAGCCTTTTTGTATCCATGTTTTGCACTGATTTACAAAGATTTCTTATGGGTAGTTTTCTCCCCGTACACCCTGTATAAAAAAAAATGGCATATACTTCGGAACTGGGAATCACAGAATCGTTAGGTAAATGGAGGAGTCCGCTATTCGGAAGTTCCCGTTAAGGAGGTTTTACTGTAAAACTATTAAGTGCAAAGACGTCTAATTCTATAAAATCTGAGCTTGGAATTCCATCAAACACCTTATCAATGTTGCTTATAAGAGAAATACAGGCTGAGCATGGGTATAGATTTGATCGATATATGATTTCTCCGTATTCATGTTATATACGTACATATTTTTGTGTTATAGGTACACATAGTCGAGAATGAACGTAGGGGCATTATTTTTCCCATCTTTACAAATACTCAAGTTAGTTTGCTTATATTTCATTTCGTGAAACTTGAACTGTGAATAAATTTCCTTGAAGAAAATTTGCATTCTGTTCTACAGAGGATGCTTACACATTTTCAGGACGTTTTTTATATGAAATTACAGAAAATAAAATAAGTTCAAAGAATTGTGACGTACCTGCCAGCAGGACGCACACGACATAACGGCAGATAGCAGTCAGAACGAACGTCCGCGTAGCTCAATTGGTAGAGTGACATATTCCGGACTGAGGGGACCCAGGTTCGAGCCCCGGCATGGACAAAAATGACGGAGAAATTTACTTCGTTATAGAATTGAAACATACAGCGTGTTAGATGAACACGAAAGAAACTTCTGCTGCAGTTAAATATCGTCTGCTAAGACAATGGCGCGCGTAAGCAAGCTGTGGCTGGAAGGTTATGATTTTGCTCTTTTCGAAGAGAAATATTAGTGTTCTGTAATAAAAAAACGCTGCGAAAATCATGGAATTGGCGTTTCTAAATGTAAAATAAGCAATATTATTAATAATAGACGGAAATCCTCAAGCATCGCTTTTAAAAGGAAAAAGAACAAACGAACGTCCAAAGAAGATACGTACTTTTACGACTATTTCAAAAGTAAGGTCTCTGATCTAAAATGAAAATCCACCAACTCAAAGAGCAATCGCTAAGACGTTAAAAATCTCAGTATCAACTATAAACAAGGTAAACAAAAACTTGAATCTGAAAATTTAAAAAAACATAAAACAATGTTCACCGCCTTTTGCCTAAGCACGTGACTGAGCGCAGAACAAGGTGATAACAAGGAGATAGTTGGAAATTTATTGTGACTATTGATGAAGCATGGAATCTCCCTAAACGACTGCAACAAAAGAAAGTCAATTTACTATCGCAAAAGAGCAGAAAAGGCTTCCAAACTTGGTTCCGAGAATTCAAGGAAGTTTCCGTAAAGGATTCACAATTATTGCTAGTTTCTCGTACAATGGAAAATTAAAGTTAAGAAAAGTTGGAAAGGATGTCAAAATCAATTCTATATATTACCAAAATAATGTCTTCATTCCTATGTTTAAAGAGAAGAAATACCATTTCTTTATCCACAGATCTTTCAAAGAACAGAACTTCATCAGCATAACGCTACCAGCCATACATCCAAACCTACCACAATATTTCTTGAAAAATGAAGCAAGTTAGTAAAATCATGCAACGCATTGATTATGATACGCTTTCCAACATGCCAGGAATCATTACTCAGTTATTACTCAAGTTATGAGGATAATGGCTGTGGAATAAATCTTGCTCCTGTGCCCTGACCTTTGACCCCATTTCGATGATATTAAACAGAACCGGTTCAGTACATCTCCGGAACAACATGTAGTTTTGTCGCAATCGAAACATTTTTACATATGATGCATAAAGGAGACGGAATGGATCCCCTTTTATGTCCTCCTTTGACCCGATTTCGCCCATTTTCAATAGGGTTCCTTTCCCAGGTTGTCCCCTACCACATACTAAAATTTCATCCAAATCGAGCCATTTTTACGCGGGTTGTCGTGCGGACAAGCAGATAGACGGACAAAGCTGGATCATATACGCTTCTTCAACCTACGGTTGGAAAGCGTAAATAATGTTTTAACTCCTATATTTAAAGGGAAGAAATACCATTCCTTTATCGACAGTACTTTCAAAGAGCAGAACTTCATCAGCATAACGTTACCAGCCATACATCTAAATCTACCACCCTATTTCTTGGGAAAAATGAAACAAGTTAGTAAAAATCATGCAATGCATTGATTAATTATGATATGTTTTCTGGTATATTGGAAAGCGTTACTCAACTTATTACTCAATTTATGAGGATAATGGCTGTGGGATAAATCTCGATCCTGTGTCCTGACCTTTGACCCCATTTCGATGATATTAAACAGAACTGGTTCAGTATACCTCCGGAACATGATAAAATTTCGTTGCAATCGAAGCATTTTTACGTAAGGTATGACGCATAAGGGCGATGTAATGAATCCCGAATCCCACTCGTATGTCCTGACCTTAGACCCCATTTCTCCCATTCTCAATAAGATTCGTCCCCAGGTGGTCCCTCACCACATACTAAAATTTCATCGAAATCGAACCCTTTTTATGCAAGTTATGAGCATAAGGGCAATGGAATGGATTCCACTTTTTATGTCCTGGCCTTTGACCCCATTTCGTCCATTTTCAATAGGGTTCGTCCCCAGGTGATCCCCCTACCACATATTAAAATTTAATCGAAATCGAACCAGTTCTACGCGAGTTATCGTGCGGGCAGACAAACGGACGGACGGACGGACGGACAAAGCTGGAGCATATACACTTCTTCAACCTACAGTTGGAAAGCGTAAAAAAGAGACGAATATCAAGTCTATACCTTTTGCTCATATTCCTTCAAAGATCCCTGATGTCTCTCTCACCAATGGACTGGCGTGCCTTTGAACTGCTAAAAAGAGCGCTTTCTAAACGCAGACCTAAAAAACAATGATTTGCACTACGGAAAGCAGTGGAAGAAGAGTGAAATAAAATACCAGTACGAATTTTAAGAAATGTCCTGTTATCTTGGAAATCCAGATGTAGGTTCATTCCAGAGAAAGGGCTATCAGATGGAACATTTAAGAAAAAATATTATTTTAAAAATTAATTATATTTCTGGAAAATCGCTCTAAAAATGAATGAACATGCTCTGTGGATGACTGATTGCATTGGAATAAAATAATACAAATAATAAAAAATAATATAAAACTTGAATTTTAAAATAGGTTCCAAAAACAACCTTTTCTGTTGTGAATCTTTAATTTTCCTGTGGCAACTTTGTCTTCAAATGTTTACTATCTTTCTAAATTAATTTTTATTTTATTTTTTCCTTTTTCACGCTTTCCAACCGTAGGTTGAAGAAGCGTATATGCCCCAGCTTTGTCCGTAGCACGATAACTCGCGTAAAAATGTTTCGATTTCGAAGAAATTTTAGTATGTGGTAGGGGACAACCTGGTGACGAACCCTATTGAAAATGGGCGAAATGGGGTCAAAGGTCCATTCCATCGCCCTATATGAGTCATAACTTACGTAAAAAGGCTTCGATTGCGACAAGACTTTATGTTGTTTCGGAGGTATACTGAAGTGGTTCTGTGAAATATCATCGAAATGGGGTCAAAGGTCAGGGCATAGGAGCGAGATTTATTCCACAGCCATTATCCTCATGATTTGAGTAATGATTTTTGGTATGCTCGTAATCAATGCATTGCATGACTTTACTAACTTGTTTGAAGAATCACTTCACTATGGCACTTCTTTTAGTGCCCCCTACAGGAGTGATTCTAAATTATACAAAACCTGTTTCGGGTGGTTTTTCCTGGTGGCCCCCCCCCCCCCCCACACACACACACACACTCACTCACACACAAAGTTGATGTGAAGGAGCTGTATGGATGAATAATCGAAAATAATTATAACAAGTTTTATGTAAATTTTATTGGATCCATAAGAACTTGGATTTTGTAGTGGATAAGAAGTGGATTTCATTTTGTGTTCTACTTTTTTTTCTTTCTTTTTTTTTTTTTACCTGAAACCTTTTATTTTTAAATCCCTATAATAGTTTTATCTAAATAAATAGGTGCTTTAAATTACTAAATGTTATAAAAGAGTATAAGTTGTGTATAAATGTGAAATAGGAAAAAAAATTCATAAAACCTTGCTAATTCTTTTATTAATCCCTCATGGTCGGCTTTCAATAAAGTCTGGCATGAGAAAAATAAAAAACAGGAAACTACCATTAGTAAAGTGTTCATAAACTATTAATTCGTGCATAAATACTAGTAATATGAATTGATCCGTCTTATTGCACGATGACATTTTATTCAGTTAAAAACGAAAGCTATATACACAGGTTTAAAAAACATGAGTACTTTCGGAGTCACAGTGACTCCAGATGTGATAGCTCTCATGTGGTTACATGCTGATCTTAGATATGTGGAGCAGATGTATCATGGGAAAGGGTAATGTCAGTGTCACATGACGTACCAGATAACAAGACAGTCAAGAAAAACATAATTAACGAAATTACTCAGTAGGGGACAATAGTTATTGTGTTGTCCTCTTTAACCAAATTCCTCGAGGTTTCAGGAAAAAACACAAGGATAATAGTCATTACAGTAACGTGTATCATATCATAAGCTGAAATATAGACTTTCTGTAAATAACAAAGAATAAACATAGTTAGGTGTATTTATGATCTTAGCGTTGTTCCAGTCTGGGATGGAATTTCCAGCACCTACAGTTCTTGCAAAAGAGGTGCTTTGGTGATTCATTTTTAAATTATATCTATGTTCACTTAAGCAGACTAGGGAGGTTCAACATTTCAAAAAGTGGCTTGCGTTTAATTGTTTATAACTATAGGCCGAGAATAAGTATAAAACGTTTGGTCTGTGTAGGGGTATTTAGTATAAAATAATAAAATGTCGCGATATTTATTCTCAGGTGAATAATATTGACGCTCCAACGTATTGAGGCAAACTATGTAAAATCCGATTTTACCACGATTACAGTCGATGGATGAAGATTTCGGAAAATCCCAAGGATATTTCTTCTTAGGCTTCCCTCTATTGATTATACCTGAAAAATTGAAAATGAAAAAAAAAAAAAATGAAAAAAATGGCGTCCAGATAACGAAAAATGTGAGTTATTCGTTATGTTAAAATGGTGAAAACATTTTTATTCAATCATATGCGAGGTATAATTAATGTGTCATCGTGTTTTACAACTCCGGTATTAATTTCAAATTGATATCTCCAGCGGTTTTTGAGATATCCTGGTAAAATCGCCTAAACATGTAGTTTCGAGAAAATCGCATTCAAATATTAGGTACAATATTTATGTTAGAACAGTCGTTCTTACGCGTTAAAAATTTACTGCACTATAGAATGCAGTTCCTGCACTATACAATTCCGGCACTTTGGTTGAAAGCCTACAGGACCGTTCTATTCTACTCGGGTAAGGGAGAGAGCAGTGGCTGCGCGACTATACCTGCTTTTGGCATGCCGCGCGCCACATCACGTTTTATGATCCCCTGACCACAATTTTGTGATTTTTTCGAAAATTCAAACGGGAAGATATTCTTAAAAGATTGCACTATCGAAATATGCAAAAAAACAAAAATTGATTTTTTTGATATTTCAAACTTCCCTAGCCCCCATAATCTCAAGTCCAAAAATAATTTCTTGTGGTTTAACCCACATAATGATTATTTAGTTCAACAGAAGTAGGGTCCGACGTTGGGAATAACATATACAGCCCAATTTTGCATTTTTGTTCATTTTGATGAAGGAGTCACTGTGACTCTGCAAGTACTCATGTTTTTTAAACCTGTATCATCATCATCAACAACAGTTATCAATCCACTGCTGGACGAAGGTCTCTCCAAGCCTCTTCCACAACGGTCTGTCTTGTGCCAGTCTCCTCCATGTTACTCCCGCATACTTTCGAATTTCATCCACCCATCTTCCATGTGGTCTTCTGGGTCTTTTCCTGTTCCTTGGAATCCAATCGAAAATTTCGACTGTCCATCCAGGGTCTGTCCTTCTGGCAGTATGTCCAGCCCATTGCCATTTCAGGGATTTTACTCTGATCATGATGTCTTCCACTCTTGTGATTTTTCTGATCCACGAGTTCCTCTTTTTTTTTTTCTTTTTTTTTTTTTTCTTAATATCGAAATGAGTTTTGGTCCATCTAATAATTTTTCAAAATTCATGAACAATGATGTAGTAGAATTTTTATTTTGTTACGTAGCAGTATACTAAATCCACAGCATTTAATCGAATTTGCTAAAAACATCTGCGTCAATACATACATTTGCTGATCACTTTACTAGTAATAAGAATTAATCTGTCTTATTGCACGATGACATTTATTCAGTTAAAAAGGAAAGCTATATACAGGTTTACTCAAAGAAACCTGAATATAGCTTTCGATTTTAATTGAATAAATATCATCGTGCAATAAGACAGATTAATTTTTATTACTAGTAAAGTGATCAGCAAATGTATGTATTAACGCAGATGTTTTTAGCAAATTCGATTAAATGCTGTGGATTTAGTATACTGCTACGTAACAAAATAAAAATTCCACTACATCATTGTTCATGAATTTTGAAAAACTATTCGATGGACCAAAACTCATTTCGATAATAAAAAAAAAAAAAATCACTTAGAGACAGTAAGTAGACAGCCTTTCTGTAACTTTCCGTCTCCTATGTGGAATCCGGTGATACCTGCGACATTTGGCGCTTTCCTAATCTGATCACGTGCTTCTAGCGGGCTGGATGCCCGCTAAGCGGAGTTTGCCTGGAGGCCAATAACGCACCATGGGTTCCTACATTGATCACGTCGCCTTGTCAATACCAATAAACAGTTAATATTTTGTTGGCAAGCTACAACCCCAAGTCTGTTACTCGGGGTGAAAACTCCATCCCACATATACCCCCTGCACGCACGCTCCAGGCACGTGACTTCAATAATTACTGGGTTCGCCTTTTGTCGAAGGCCCTTTTCCTAGTTGTCTTTCATTCCTTTCCCCTTTCAACGGCAAAGGGGGTCTTTCAAATCATTTAACAAGTATGTTATTTGATCTCTGCTGTCCCTGTAGATTGCAAAAATAAAACGAATCTTTCAGGGCAAAGTCTTTCCACCACACGAATAAAATTTACGGGTTTCAGTAATTATCCCGAAAAAAGCTAGGAAGATGACACCGAATTTTCGGTTGCAATGAGCACGTCTTTTGAATCATTTCCTTCACGAATAAAACACTTCAAAGTCATTTATAGTCAATGGAACCAGTTACAAAAAAAAAAAGCCAATCAGATTTCTACAACTGATATCACATTGAGAAATGGCTACTTTCTCTCATTAGATGCGAGAAATTACTAAAATTAAATAAAACAATTCGCACAATAAGTTTCTCGTAGATGACGGAAGATATCAGAAACAAACTGATTTTCAAATCAAACAGGACAACGGATGCAGAGGAAAACAACTTTACGCCCCCTAGCGGAAGGTTTTGAATAACTCAAAAGAAAATATATGAAATTATTCTTCACAGAAAAATTACGCTGAGGATAAACACATTTCCAAAGAAGTCTCCTGAAAGCACAGACAGCAGGAAAAGTTTGGCATTTCTGCCTCGTAGCTGGAAAACTGTGCATTCTGTAAAAAAGATAATTTTCCCCATCTCTACTCCAGTGAATGGCATACAGTAAAAGCTGGATAATTTCCAGTAGCATTTTCGGAAGCGGAGATATATATACACGGTCGTATCAGAATAATATGACCACCCCCGAAATCGCTGTGTACTCGCCCTGGCCCGTCACAGAGTGCACGTAACAAGGTTGACCACAAGGGATATAAGCGACCGGCCAGGACAGATGAGCCATAGTACGCTACGCGGGCATAATGACGGACGTTCAAAAAGGAATGATCATCGGCTACCGCGTCAAGGGTGGAAGCATCTCAGAAACAGCAGACTTCGTGGGCTGTTCGCGAGGTGCTGTATTTAAGGTGCACCAAGAATGGACCGCTGGCACACCCAGTACCTCCCGACGTCATGACACTGTGGAACCCCAAAGGCCATCGGCCCCAGAGGAGAACGTCGCCTTCGTTGACTGGTAAAGGGCAATCGACGCGCAACAGTGCAGCAACTTACCACGCAAATGAACGCTGGGGCACCCAGGTACGTGTCCCTGATAACAGTTGAGCGAACCCTGTTACGCATGAGTCTCCGGAGTCGACGCTGCGTCAAGGCGCCCATGTTAACCCAGGTCCATCGGCAACGACGCCTGCAGTCTGCATGGGACTACCGTCATTGGACAGCGGAAGAGTGGAAAAAGGTTCCGACGAATCGAAGTTTCTACTCCACAGAAGTGACCGGCGGTGGCAGTGTGAATGTCTAGCCGATGTTTTCCTGGTATGACCTGGGACCGCTGGTACCAATGTATGTCCCTGAACGCCAGTGGCTACGTGTCCATCCTCACTGACCACATGCATCCCTTCATGTTGGACGCTTACCCTGGTGGTGATTGTGTGTAGCACAGCACAATGCGCCGTGCCACGTCGCTAACGGGGTGCGTGACTGGTTCCAGGAACACGACGGCAATGTTTCCGTTCTCCCTTGGCCGGCGAAATCGCCCGATCCCTATCCCATAGATCACTTGTGGGACTGATTGGATCGACAAGTTTGACGTGTCGATCCACAACCACATCATATCCAGGACCGCCGTGCTCTGCTGCAGTCCGAATGGGCACGTGTGCCTCGGGCAACCTTCCAGGGCCTCATTGCGTCCATGCCACGCCGTCTCGCCGCTGTCATCCTGGCAAAAGGTGGTTATTCCCGTTATTAGGTAGGTGGTCATATTATTCTGATACGACTGTGTACGTTCGCAAACAGAAGTACTAGCTAACACCACCTAGCGCCAGAACCGAGAACTACAAAAAAAAAAAAACCCAAAAAAACACGAGTACTAGCAGTGTTTCACAGAGTAAATAGTATTCGGCGTTCAAAGATTTTTTTAAATCCCACTTTTAGGAGCAGTTATATTAACCACAACCGATCACACATTTGCAACCCTAGCGGGAAAGTTGTGCACTATTTTTGGCAAGTAAATGTACACCAAAGAGTTTAACAATTGATCAGTTGTGGTTAACAGTAGTATCTGACCGAAATACGATTTTTTTTTTTTTTTCATATCAGGTTCTTAAACGCGCAGATGTTACTGCTAAAATACTGCAAACGGAAACGTGAACTTAATCCCTCTAGTGGCACAATTGTGCGTTCAGAAAAAATTAAATTTATATGCAAAACATTTTGCACCACAAACGCTCAACGACAAAGAATTTTTTTTTTAAATCGGACAAATAGAAGCAAGGATATCGACAAAAGTAGAATGTACATCTACGCCTCCTGGCGGAAAAACTATGCACCATTTTAAAGAGAAGGTACCCTCAAAAGGTTTCTCGTGACGAGGTGTTGACCGCGAAAGAATATTTTCGATCGAGTTTACAGAAGCGCACGTTTTGCTGCAAATAACAAACAAAACACTTACGCCCTTAGTGGCAAAAACCATTATTTACCAAAAATTTGAAATTATGTGCAGAAACATCCCCCTCCCTTCCCAACAGCTCCATCCAAAGCAGAAGAAATTTTTCAAATTGAACTTTTCAAATGAGAGATATTGGGGGAATCACAATTTTACTTTACACCCCAAGCGGGGGAAAAACTATGCTTTACTTGAAAAATACAGTGTCCCCAAAATTATCTTAGTTTTTAATTGTACCGATTCGAAGAAAGTTTTTTTCTTAATATGATATTCGGAAGCAATTATATGGAATAAAATGTATTTTGAATTCAATAACATCTGCATTAAACCCCTCTAGTGACGGAGTTATACATCGGGGGAAAACCATAGAGCGAAGATCATCGTTCCTGAATTTCAAGCTTTCCAATGGAAAGAGAATTTCTCAAATCGGACTAATAGTTGTTGAGATATGATGTCCACAGACTAACAGACAATCTGATACCATAAGTGCCGCCCCGGTGGCGCAGTGGTCTAAGCGATGGCCTCTGATCATTCGCCCGAACGGGGTCCGGGTTCGAATCCCGGTGAGGCATGGATGTTGTGTTTGTCTTACGGCACTGGCTCTCTCCCTTCCCTGGAAACAGTGACCCTAAATTAGAGACGGGAGACTGCTTATAGCCCATTGAGTTGCTCACGGTGGTCGTTAAAAATCCAATAAAAAGGGGGAAAAAAAAAAAAAAAAAAAAGGATACCATAAGCACGTACTTTTTAGCAAGTCTTTTATTAACCCTTTGACGACCATAACGCCCAAAACGGCCGTGCATACAAACGGCCATAGCCGCCCGAAACGTCTGTCTAGAGTTAGTCAGATTTCCTACCGTTTCCTGCTCTTCAAATTTTCTCGACCTACGAGGGATAAGCAGAATTCACCCTCAGTCGCTATTGTTGTTATTAAACAAAGAAGTGAACCAACGGACAGTTTCGGGCGTTATGGTATTTACAGTGATAAAGGATTTTTTGGGTTACGGTCGTTAAAGGGTTGAAGAAGTTAGTAAAATCATGAAATGCATTGATTATGATACGCTTTCCAACATACCAGAAATCATTATTCAAGTTATGAGGATAATGGCTGTGGAATAAATCTCGATTCTGTACCTTGACCTTTGACCCCATTTCAATGATATTAAACAGAATTGGTTCAGTACATCTCCGGAACAACATGAAGTTTTGTCGCAATCGAAGCATTTTTACGTAAATTATGACGCATAAGGGCAATAGACTGGATCCCGCTCCTATGTCCAGAGTTTTGACCCCATTTACAATAGGGTTCGTCCTCAAGGTGTCCCCTACCACATACTAAAATTTCATCGAAATCGAACTATTTTTACGCGAGTTATCGTGCGGGCAGACTGACAGACAGGCGGACAAAGATGGAGGAGCATATACGCTTCTTCAACCTACGGTTGGAAAGCGTAAACAAGTTAGTAAAATCATGCAATGCGTTGATTATGATACGTTTCCAACATACCAGAAATCATTACTCAAGTTATTACTCTAGTTATGAGGATAATGGCTGTGGAATAAATCTCGCTCCTGTGTCCTGCGTAGATGTACATCTTATTTTTGTCGATATTCTTGCTTCTAATTGTCAGATTTAAAAAATATTTTGTCGCTGAGGATTTCAGGTACAAAATGTTTCTCATGTAATTTCAATTTTTTCCGAACGCACAAGTGTACCACTAGAGAGCGTAAATTTAAGTTTCCGTTTACAGCATATTTGCAGCAATATCTGAGGGACTAAAAACCCGATTAAAAAAAAAAAAAAATCTTTCTCGGTCAGATATTACTAACTATGAAAACATTGTGTTTATTTCCTTTCCAAAATAATGCACAATTTTGCCGCTAGGGGGAGGGAGCGTGATTGCTTAATATGGGTTTTTCTTGATATCTTTACTTGTGAATGTCCGATTTTAAAAAATATTTTAACACTGGACACAATTTTCCTTGTGTAATACCGCAGGATTGTACTTGAGGAGTGCTTCTGTACTTCAGAGTTCTGTAGCTAGGTGGTGTTTGTGTAGTTATGTTTTTGCTGCAAACAGAACTACACAAATAGTGAACCGCTCTGTCATAAAGGCGGTTCACTGATCTGTAATGTTTCTGGCAGCTACAGGTTGGACCATTTGCTTGGTTAAAAGTCAGAGGTAGTCTTGGAAATGTTGACCGCCTTCTAAATATTTGCATCAAACCGCAAACAGTGTACCCAACTGAGGATGAATTAAAATTTGCTACCCAAGTTAATTTAAAATACTCGGTACGGTGATAGCAGATCAGTGTAATTCAGATGCACGCATTGGCGTGGGAGAGGGAGGATCTCAGGGAGCTCAAGCCCCGCCCCTGTTGGATATCAAGGCGCATTTTTCTCTTGAACGCCAAATCACATGATTTATTTTTCTCTTTTAAAACAGAATTTTAAATCGTGTTCATTAAAATATCAAGATGAATCTGGAAAACCGATAAAAAAAAAAAAAACTTACTCAAATCACATTTTTTTCCAACGAAGTCGCAGATTTTTAGAATCCCTTTTTAAATTCGTTTCATTGGCGCATTTTTCCACGTGCAGGAAGCACACCCGTGGGGTTCACTCGCAGTTACTCACACTCCTGGAAGATGCCTTTATTAACAATAAGACAAAAGGAAAGACCAACCACTGCGATAGAATATTTATCAAGTTGTGTAAAAAAAAAGCTGCCCCCCCCCCCCCCCCTATCAAACAAATTACTAAAAATTCTATCGATGCTTCCTGTCCCAACAACCACTCCGGAAAGTGCATTTTCTACTCTCAGGCGCTAGAAAATGTATTTTAGAAACACAATGTCTAATTCTGGACTTGCACTGCTGAACATTCATTCATCGAAAAGTAGAAGTAAATACAGGGTTCACATTTTGAAGGCAATGGCGGGGAAACCAGTTACCTTGTACAATGATGCTAAAATATGCAAGAACATTTTTTTATTAAAGTACTAGCATAACTTTGCATTTTCAGTATTCTGCACTATTATTTATTTCACAAAATAACTAATTTTTAAATTGCGCCTTTATAATTAGCTCCGAGAAATTGAAAACTGAGACACAAGTACTATATTTTACATTAACCGCATTTAATAGATATATAGCCCTCCACATTACATAAGGCTTTATACCAAAATTTTGTAAATCAGTGTTTTAATTATTATCAATAAAATTATTAATTTATTAATGAATTTATATAATTTTTCTGATTAATGAATTTATATAATTTTTCTGATAAATGAATTATTGATAATTAACTCTTATTAATTGATTATCCTAGATTAGCAACTATTTTAGGTGTCTGGGTACGAAACTAGCAGCGCACCCCCATAATTTTTGAATTGCTACGGCTCTGGATGTACATCAGACAGGCTATTTGTATGTTGGCATGCAGAGCGAGTACAAAGCGGAACGAAACCTAACCTACGTGAAGTGTTGTGCTACGACTGAGAGATCAATTCAACTGTATTCGGCTAGTCTGAATGAGTTGTATTAAATCTTCAATGAGGTGAATTTTGGTTATTGGCTTCTTTTTTTATTTTTTTATAGTTCATACGACACTTTGAGCCATAAATTTTCGGATTAAGTATGGGACTGTAAGGGCAAATAATAATAATGAGATGCATATCAATTAAGATATGATCAAGTGTTAATCTATGTATATAAAAATAAGAAAAAAAGGGGCTATGTCACGTGCAGTGGGACAACGAAATGTCGCCCGAAAATAATATTTATTTTACTCAGGAAATAATTTTATTTCATTAACTGTGTGCATATACAATGCAAAATGCCTGGCGTACGTTGACGACGTCAGGAGGTATATAGCTAATCCAAAGCTGCGGAAAGACATTGTTTCGTAGTACATTGCCGGACACAGAAAATCTGGTCCAAGAGAATACCTGCACAAACGTAGACAATGCCCAACGGTAGAAGGGCGCCAGCTTGTCTGGGAGGCCTGAATACGTCCTTTATGTAAAAGAATGTCAGTAGTGTTGTATGTTTTGTCCTGTCTGTATAGAGCCTGGTTTCCACACGCAGAAGTCCGTTAGAAGGAATGTCAAATATGCGCTCGTCAGACACCAAGACAATAAGTGGGGGACCGTTCTAAGAAGCAGGAACTGCTGCGTTACTGATACGAAGCAAGTTGGTCTGGGGACAAAGGTCAGGTTCGCTTCGGAATTTGGCAAGGTCGAAGGTCAGCGCCTCGTGGTAGGGGGCCAGAGAAAACGAGGGGTCCTCCGGAGCGAGGGGGATAAGAAATAGCTTCGGACAGAGGAGTGAGAGGTGAGCTCGGAAGGCGGATAGACGAGGGGAGTTTAGGCTGCGAGGAACAAGTTCCTGTTTTAGCGTGAAGCCCAGTGCTTCGGGAGAAAGCGTGGAGTCGGGACGACTCTGATATTAGAGTTGCCATAAGGCAACTGATGTTTGATGGTAAGGCTCCGGGAGTGGGTGGCATAACTGCTGAGATGTTAAAATATGGTAGAGACTCTGTAATTCACTCGCTAACTGAAATTTGCCAGTTGTGCTGGGAGTTAGGAATGGTCCCACTGGATTGGAAGGATGCTATCATTGTTCCCTTGTATAAGGGAAAAGGGGATCAAAACTGACTGCAAGAACTATCGTGGTATTTGCCTACTGAGTGTGCCAGGAAAAGCGTCTGGTAAGGTCGTTATTGAAAAAGTACGGGGCCTTACATTAGAGAAAGTGTGGGATGTTCAGAGTGGTTTTATGCCTGGTAAAGGCTGCACTAACCAAATTTTGGATTGCGCATGATGATTGAAAAGTATCTGGCTGTTGGTATGAAAGTTATTGCTGCCTTCATAGATTTAGAGAAAGCTTACGACCGAGTAAATAGGGCACTTTTGTGGAAGTTATTGAATAAATATCGTGTTACAGGGAATCTCCTTAATAGTGTAAAAGCCATTTATGCTGCAGTACAGCTTGTGTACGAGTGAACAGTGTTTTATCAAAATGGTTTTCTATTGGTGCAGGAGTAAGACAAGGTTGTGTAATGTCACCATGGCTGTTTAATATATTTATGGATGCGTGATGCCAAAATAGATAATACAGGTTTGTGTCTTGGTGATATCCGTGTGTGCAGATTGCTGTATGCTGAGGACACTGTCATGTTGGCAGAGAGCAAAAGTAAGTTGCAGAGTATGTTGTCCCGTTCGACGATATGTACTGATAGACTGCGCATGGCATCAAAATCTCTGGCTCCAACATCGAAAGCCACGAAATCACGTGACATGTGTCTAAAAGATGGGTCACATGTTATGCTTATGGTTGCTCTCAGCGATTTAGTAAATGAAGTTCTATAACTTTTCATGGGTAAGAAACGAACTAAATACCTAAATAGATTCTTTGAATGCTTTATAATAATTTCACTATAGCACTTCGATGTCGTCATCTTAAAATTTAAGGCTAAACGCCTTTTTTTTAATGTGACCAACAGGTGTGAGAGACCGGATAGATTTAGTTTTTGATGTATTTATAGTATGAATTTCGTGTTTTACTTTATGATTTCTGCTTTAACAGTTTTCCGAAAGACGAAAAGATGTTTACTTAAGAAGTATAGTATTTGGCACAATATGGTTTCAGTAAGTATAATGTTTTTCGTTCAACAGAAAACTTGTCGGTTTGGTATATAGCGATTCAAAGTTTGCATAAGTTTTTATTAGAATTGGAAATATGGAAGACTGGCCCAATTGGAAATATGGAAGACAGGACCAATTGGAAATATGGAAGACAGGCCCAAAAAGTGGAATGGTAGCAGGTGCAACCATTCCACTTTTTGGGCCTGTCTTCCATATTTCCAATAATTATTACGGTGAGGCAAAAATAGTCAATAAGGTTTTCTTACTTAACCGGAAAACTTGTGGCTATTGACATAAAAATATAGTAACTTAAGAAAAAAAAAACCATAAAAAACCGGAATGCATGTTCCAAATTCTTCGCAAATGTTCATCACATTATAAATAACGAAATGCAAACAACCCGATCTGTGCGTATATATATCTCATAAGTAAACTTACCTGAAGAGTTTTCACTACATATGAGGAGTTTTCACATAATGCACTGAAAATACTGAAGTTCTGCAGCATAAATTAGTAATCATATCACCATTTTTACACGGAATTTCGAGTACAAACAAACGAATTCGCGTTAGAACCCATACGAAACTTACGACCACTTTTCGATCTAATTACTTTTAAACGATTGCAATAAAATTTTGATTGAGGTAGTTTTCTCAAAGAGGTATATCCTTATATACAATATTCCTAAAACCCACAGTTCAAATGTACACAATTTACTAATTCCTAATCCTTTAAAATGGCTTATCAGCTCATAGGAAAACGTTGGAATTAAAAGGCATGCGACCATTTCTGACCCATGTCACGTGATCCGATTCCCTCTCATTTTGGGACCACGGCGGCTCTGATGCAGCTATTGCCAGTGCACAGTCCAGTAGTATATATGGTCGAAGGTTGTCCCAGATGTACGAAGTTTGCATGAAATTCAAACTGGGTATAAAAAAGGGAAAAGCCAATGTTATGGTTTTCGAGCAAGTAACTGGTAGTACTGAATGCAATACGTATAAGTCTAAATGGCACAGTGATTGACCAGGTGAATGAGTTTGTGTATTTAGGAAATATGTTTGACAGAGAGAACACATTGGATAGTGAAATTAGTAGGAGAGTGAATTCTTCTTTGGGAGGTTTTCACAGGAATGATGGGTTCTCAAGAGAGTCCCGCATGGCTGTGTATGTGAGTGTAATTGTCCCTACTGTGATGTATGCAAGTGAAATCTGGGTACTACGGAAAAAACCATGAGAGTCGTTTGTGTGCTGGAGAAATGCATTACATACGAAGGGTTTGTGGCAAGACACTTTCCGATCGTGTGAGGAATGAAGATGTGTTGCAGTTGCGTAATGTGAAGCAAAATGTTGTTAGCAAGGTGGAGACTAATATTTTTAGGTGGTTTGACCATGTTGAAAGAATGAGTGATGACATGCTTGCCAAGAAAATTTTTTTAGCCCAAGTGGCAGGAAGGAAAGAAAGAGGAAGGCCAAGGAAGTCATCGGAGGACCAGATTCAGTAGTGTCTGCATGAGAAAAAGATTGAGTATGAAGCATAGGAGGTCTTGTGTACGTCGAGTAATGGATATCAGTGAAGCCCAAGTTGTGTGCCAAGATCGCTGTAAATGGAGAAGTTTGATACTGGAGCAGTAAAGTAAATAATCAGTGAAAAATGTATCTGGTAGTTTGTACTTCTTTGTGAAGCTAACCTCTGAATCGCAGAGAACAGCTTAGTGATATGTATGTATGTATGCAATTATTAACAGTAATGAAGTACTGATTTTGTTTTTTTAGTCTCCATATCCTGGCCCATTTATGTGAGTCATGCTCCCTAATCGACACAGCGATTCGATGACAATTCAGGAGATAGGATGGTATGGACTAGATGCTTGAAATGTAATGATACAAAATGGGGGGAGGGAAAGGATCGTGAAGCTTGCTTTTAATTTAGGGGAAGATTGCTTCCGTCTGAGAAAAACAAGAAAAGGAAGAGGGGATATACTATATAGAAGGTTAATTAATTAATTTATTATTAATTAGGTTATTTATTAATTTATGTTTTTGTTGTTAGCACATCTCCAGCGTTACACAGCCTTAGAGCACTTTCTCCATCAAAATAATCATACTAAACTATTAGATCCCAAGATTCGAGTAACATCTACAAAAATAATTTACATGGCGGTAGATTTTTTTTACTTTCCGAGAGCGCGAACTTAATGTTTTTGATGCTATGCATCTTTACCGATACTAGTAAAGTAAATCCTTGGTTAAAAATTTTCGTTGTAACGGAAATGAGTAACGGAAATAGTCAAAACCATTGTTAAAATCTGATTTTTGAAAGCCGTTCCATGAAGTGACGCAATAGATAGTTTCATTGTTACTCAACAATATACAACGGCCGTTCCATAAAAACAGAGTAAAATCACACAATACGAAGAAATATTAGGTATAGCAAAATATATGTTATTTTTCTTTCTCAAAGTATCTCCCCTCGGATGATATGCAACGGTCCAATCATTCAGTCCAATAGCACGTGGCAAAGACATTTTGTGGAAGCTGCTTTAGCGACCCCTGTAGAGCATGAACAACGTCGGCTTCTATGTTGAAGGTTGCACCAAGTAACTTCTCCTTCACTGTTGGAAACAACCAGAAATCGCACGGGGCGAGTTCAGGACTGTAGGAAGGCTGTGGCATGATTTCAATACCGCATTTCGTAAGAAACTGTTGAACACAAGCAGCCATATGCGGGCGGGTTTTATCATGCAGTAGGGTTCACTAGCCCACCAATTCCGGTCGCCAAATCGATATGTGTCGTTCTCAGACGCTTGAAAACTGAAATGCAATACTCAGCATTGACAGTAATTTGTGGAAGAACGCCATGCTTGTAGACTACACCTTTTATGATAAAAGAAAATTATCAAAACCTTCCCAGCTGATTTGGTTTGGCGGACGTTTTTCAGAGGAGGCGAGCCTGTGAGTTCCCAGACACTCGTTGCGCACTTCGTGAGGGGATCGAAATAGTGAACCCATGTTTCATCGGCAGTTATTACTGTGTTTAGAAAGTTTGGATCCTTTACAATTATTTGTTTCCAGACATGACACGCCTGTACTCTGGCTAACAATTGTTCTCTCGTCAGGTGATGAAGTACCCATCTGGAACACACGCGATGCAGTAGTAATTTGTCGCGTAGAATGCGGACGTTTTTGAAATATTAGTTGACGCCGCTATGTCTTCACAAGTCATTCGTCGATTTTTTTTTTTTTTTTTTTTTTTTTTTGCGGGATTGCCCAAACAGTGCTAACAATGCTCTTCGTAACAACACTTTCAGGTCGATCAGGCCTAGGAGCGAGTTCTGCCGCCAAACGCCCTTTTTTAAAATCGTGGTGCCATCTAAAAATCGTTGACTCACCCAAACATTTACCTTTGTAAGCTTTTTTTCATTAAATAAACTATTTCTGGAGCCAAACGATAGCAACATTTTATCGCACAACGCATTTCCTTCTTAACTCTGAATCACTCACCTCCATAGCTGATGGCGAAATGAAGACAACTGCGCAATAACAAAACCAGAATCGTCTGCCACGGCTAACTGTTGCCATAGATACTTCCTTAACTCAGTCGTCTGCGTGGCTATTTTCCCCTTCGCACTGTTGCCAACTAAACAAAAAAAAATACTCTCAGTTTTTATGGAACGGCCTTTGTATTTTACTAAACTATCGCCGAGTATTATTTCCA